>JAJJWX010004210.1:2405747-3608621 GCA_023529315.1 Papaver bracteatum
AAAGGCACCCTCATTTTGGATAAGGGCACCCCAGACACCCCGACTGTTAGAGGCGCCAATGTTTTGGATCAGGGCACTTCATCCTCTACATTTTGAATTTCAAATTGGCGGGAAGTTAGTGCAGACACAAGCAGAATTAGGGTTGAAGTTTTGATCATGTTTTAGGGAGATTCAAGTGCTGAAACTCATTGGGTTTGTTTTAGGGCTGTCAATGGGTACCCGTTACCCGGACCCGGAACCGGACCCGAATTAATAGTTTTGATACCCGACGGGTACCCGCGGTTCCGGGGTACCCGGTATGAATGTGTCGGGAATCATGTTTGAGAATATAACCAACCTAAAACTACCTCTCTAGTATTGTTCCGCGTGTCTTACCAAATTTGATGCATGAGAGCCAGGTGTATATGTGGTAAGAAATCGAAACTTTGATTTTATCCTATGTCTTTCTCTTCTTCTTCTTGCTCTTCGTCTCTTTCCTTTCTTTATCAGAATCTAAAACTAACATTATTGGCTTTCTTTAGTTTAGTTGTGCAGAAGCTTTTGGTTATCACTTATCACCCATTCTTCTTCTTTTTTTCTTCCGATTTAAAAGACTTGCAATGGAAAGTGATAGAAATTGTAATGGAAAAATGATTCTATGTATTTAATGTTTGGACAATTAGAAAATTTATTATGATTAAAACACCCCTCTTTATATATTTGTTTCGATCTGATGATCAATCTTTCTCATGCTCATATTAATATATAGATCTCTTGATGCATCTGAAAAATTAATTGGCCCATTATTGCAGATATTGATGTTGTTCTTTAGTGTGTAATATTAACCGGCTAGATTCAGTCAATTTTTTTTTTCTGTCTGTAAGTGGTGGAGTACAAGTTAGAACCATTGTTGATAAATGATAATGGCCAGATCTTGTTTGTAATGGTGTGGTGTTTTATTCATTTTCTGTTAGAGATGTGGCCTTTAATGGGTTTCAGTATTTTGTTGATGTCTTCGGAGTGAGGAGTTCATATGTGGGAGACTGAAAAAGGAGAAGGCGGTGCTAACTGTGAAGTTCTAGTAATGGGTGATTCCAGGGTTCCTCAAGGATGAGGGGAAGTTAAACGGGATATCATTGCTTTGGAACTGTTGTTAATGGTGTATTTTTATGTGAAATAATTTTGATCGCCAAGGAACCGTTAACTACCCGGAACCGGCGGGTATTTAGCTGTTTTAACGGGTCCGGTTCTGGGTCCAATAATTTTAGAACCGGACCCGGAACCGTTAATACCCGGACCCGAGTAAAATAATCGGTTCTGGTTCCGGGTAGTATACTACCCGGACCCGTTGACACCCCTAACTTTGTTTATTTGGACTCAATATAGCTCGTAGTGGTCGTCATTTATACCAGAATTGGTTAGAATTATGGATCTAAGGATTGAACAGATTCCCGGGTTTTCTTCCCGCGGAAACTCTGTTAAGATTTGGTCAAGTTGGAATGAGACTCGAGCACTAGATTTGGTTTATTTGGGCATATTTGGACCAAACAGGGATGGTATGGTCGATGGTTTCGGTTAGAATTGGCTGAAACGTCGGTATGAAAAAAACAGAGGCATGAGGTTTCATGGGATTGTTTTACTCCTTCTCGTTTTCTCTGTGGTTGGCGTGTGATGGGAGAAGACTTGACTCAATCTGTGTTGTGTTTGGAGTGAGTAAACACGAATTGACAAGCTGTAGATGCGTGCAGGAGAAGAAAAAGAAAACAAAATATTCACGAGGCTGGCAGAGTTAAGAAGAATAATTCTGGAGTTATTGCAGAGATTTCTGAGTCCTTGTCGAGTATATAAAGAGTGTTTGGAGGTCATAGAGGGGGGACGAATAGAATTGGGAGCATTTTACAGTATAACAGAGCCGGGAAAATTCGAGTTACAGAAGAATAGTTTGTTGTTGATGAAGAACACACGACGAACATAAGATGCCCAAGAGAAGTCGTTCTCCTATAATGACATCAACAGGTAGTAGTTATCATTCTCTGTAACAATTGAGTTTGTAACTAATATAAGTGTTACAAACCCGGTTTTATTATTTGTCCTCCCTTTTCATTATTGTGAACACCCTTTGAGCAATAAAAATGAATTTTGAGCATGTTTCCAAGATGATGAGCTAGACCCAATCCTTGGGGCGATGGAGGAAGTTGTTGTTTCGGTAAAAGTGATATATCTTTATTTTAAATTAATTATAGCAATTATATTATGATTTTTACATTGAACTAAAGAATTGGTTTTATGATTTTGACTAGTTAGCTGTATTTTCTCTTGATAGAGCATGCTTGCTTTAGTGTTTTGATGTCTATACTTGCGATTAACAGTTATTCTTTTGGAAATCTACATGTCTAGGCAACACTATAAGAATCAAATTGAATGTTTATTTGCATAATTATTGTTTTATTAAATCACTAATTTCGTCCAATGGTGGAATCCTAGCCCCAGTTTCTCCACAATATTCACATCACCTTTTATTTTGAGTTTGCCAGAGTTTAGTTTTATAATTAAGTCTAAAAATCTTCTTTCACAAGTATTGAACGAATCATCTTATTACAACACTGTAAAAATACCATCAAGTATCAACCTAGTCACACAAAAGAGAGTATAGTCGATGGAAGTTAAAAAGAGAGAACTACAGAGGATATACCCAACTCATTAAAATAACCTTAGTTATTATACCTGTAATCTCAGATGAGGTTCTCATAAATCAAAATCGGTCAACAATCCCAAGATCGGGGTTCTGCAGCTATAAATAGACCAACAATCGGTCACTCTAAACATAACAACAAAACAATAACTTTAGCTACAACTTTCGTCTTTCTAGGAGCCTTCTTTCAACAACCAAGAGCACTGACATCTTTTATCCCTCCCTAAGATCAACCCATCCATGTGGCCGAAGCAGTCTTCGAACGCCCATAAACTTAGTTTAAGCGAAGATTAATCTTGCTGAACCTTCCACAATTCATATTAAACCATAAAAACTTATCTTTACCCTTCAACCATTTTTAGGTACCTATATGACGTCGTTGTTGACTCTAATTATATTCGTGTATATATATATATATATATTGAAAAATATTTTCAAGCATAATCTTACATACGTAAGAGTGCAATTAGGCTCAAAGTCTACCTACTAATCACTGCATGTTTTTTCTAATATGAAACTAGTTTCAAGACTGTTACAAGAGATTAAATTCCAAATGGAATGAAAAATTACATATATATATGAAAAGAATTATTGTTATTTCAATATTTGCTAATTTCCTTGGAAAACAACCCCGAACGTAATTTGTCCAGGCCTCTAGGGCCTAGTTAGCAATTTAGCGATTTTTTGCCGAATTATTCCCTAATATTCACGAACGGATCTTTGCCGTATAAATTCTCCGTACAATTGTAATCTCGGATGGTGAGCGATTACTAAGAATCTGGTTACTATTTGGTCGTTGAATTCATCTGCATAATCCTTACCCCAAAGAGTTTTTTTCAAAAACTTTGACATGCGTACGGAGTTGATTCCGTGACCTGCAGCTTCTTTTTGTAAACCATCAACCACTGAGCCGGACTAGTCGATTAGTACACATATCTTATACTCCTTCTGTTTTAAAAAAAGAGATACTATCACTTTTTTATTCTGGCATATTTCCACAAATCATGTAATCAACCAATGAAAATGTTTTCGATTCAATAATATATGCAGAATTTTTTATGACGCATTTGTTCACACAAAACGCATTAAACGTGAATTAACGAATTCCTGAACTACACCGGCATCACTCATTTTTGATTAGGGGTGGGACTTGGGTTGGGTTAATCCACCCAACCCGTGCCCAACCCGAAAGTTGGGCGGACATGGGCAACATATTTAAAAACTTTGGGCAAGCTTGGGCATAAATTTTACAAACCCGAGTTAAATTTGGGCAAGCATGGGCACAAATATTTCTAACCCAAGCAACCCGCCCAACCCGAAAAACCATGATATAGTTATATAAAACTATTTTTATAATTGGTATTACTATCTATTTAGAGTAATTTTAGATATTATCTTCAAATCTAATAAGGAAAATATAAATTATATCCATCTCATTAATCATTCAATATGAAAAAAAATTATATTATTATAAATAATCTTCAATTATTTGGAAATTTAAGATAAATGGAGCAATTGAATGTTATTATTACTAAAATTTGTTATTGTCATATTAACAAAATCGTATATCTAGCGAAACTTGGGCCAACCCGAGGAACATAACTTGGGCGGACTTGGGGAGTACCTCCATGGGTTCCACGGGTTCGATGGGCAATCTGGGCACAAGATTCCTATCTCGGGTCTACCTCGGCCAAGCCTTCTAACCCGCCCAACCAACCCAAGTCCCACCCCTATTTTTGATTGCATAATTGATCGAGCATTTATTTTATTGGTTAATGCACGTACTTTTTATTCCAGAAATGAAGTCCATATAAAACCTAAAAAAACATACTTCATTCCAGAAATGAACTTCATATAAAAACAGACTTCATTTCTGGAATGAACTCCATATAAAAACATCATCATCTTCTTTGACGTCTTCAACAGCAGAACCAGCAAACATCATCTTCTTCAAAACAGCAGCAACATCGTATTCATCATCTTCATCGTCTTCATCATCATCTTCAACAACAACATCAAACAACAAATACGAAAAAAGAATACAAAAACTACATCTAAAAAACATCATCATCGTCATCTACGGCATCAACAACATCATCTTCATCATATTTATCATCTTCCACAGCAGCAGTAAATCAACAAAAAACGAAAAAGATACGCAAAAACTTCATCATCATCATCTTCTTTATAGGCTTCATCATCATCATCATCAACAACAACATTAGCAGAGAAAAAAGAACCCAAAAACACCATTGTTCATCATCATCTTCATCATGAGAAGAGAAAACAAATGGGGGAAAGAAGAAAATTAGATCTAGAAATAAAGAAGAGACAGAAAGTAAATCTGAAAATAAAGAAGAGAGAGAAAGTGAATCTGAAAATAATATCTTCTCTCTTGATAATTGACTATATATATCCTAGGGTGACGTCATGGATGATGTAATGGTCCCAAAAGGGTACTTCTGCCACTACAAGATGAAAATTACATCATCCATGACATCACCCTAGGACCAAACTATAATTTCTAGGACCCAACTATAATTTATATTTTTAAAAAGGACAAAACAGATAGTTGACTGGGTCAACTGGACTAGACTCATCCTAATATATTATTCCTAGGACCATATGGTATTTCCTATAATAATTATACTATCATGGATTTCCGATCGTCAGTTGAAAAGCATATTCACTAAAATCTGTAATGGTTTTGGTGTAAGTGTTGGCGTACAACTCGGTCGAACTCGCAAGCGTTGCTAACTTTACATTATACACATTTGATATTCCGAGCTGAGTTTAGAGCAACCACAGCGTTGGACTAAAACTAAAAATTTGGTCCAAAAACCAATCACTACGGGGCGGAGTAAAGACCAAATATCAGACTAAAACTAAAAAATGGAGTATATTTGGTCTTTGGTTTAGTTATGGTCGGGCGTAATTCACGCCTACGCCTGTTTGGGACGGAATCGCAGGTTACGCCTGATTATTAGGCGGAGTTAATATTTGCGTCTGGTTGGGGCGGGAGTCTAGGTTACGCCCGACGGAACGTAATATAAAGTTACGCCTGGTATCAGACGAATTCAACTAACTACGCCCCATTAAGGCGTAATTAAAGGCTACGCCCCATCAGGCGTAATTACAAATATCGTCCGACTCCTGGCGTAATTAAAAATTACGCCTGATGCTTAGTGGGGCGTAACCATCGATCTCACTTTGTTATTATGTTATACTAGAAAACAACAAAATTAACAAAAACGTTAGAAAAATTGTCAAGGTGGACGTCTCATTGTCATGTATTATGGCTATGTATGACATGATCAATAACATGAATTGAAAATATTGAAAATGATCAATAACATGGCTATATATGGACGTCTCCTTTCAAGAAAAATGCATTGAAAATATTTTTTCAACCCTCCCAAATCCCAATTCAAATAGTTAAGTATTGTTTAGCAACGGTCAAATGGGACACGTATGGTAATTCTATGATTTTCTTGCTGGTGTTTCTTATTTTCATCTTTTTTCATTGTTAGTGTTATGCCCGATCGGGCGTAATCGTTCTCTATGTTTTGTTTTACGCCCCATCAGGCGGAGTCTCCCTATTGCGCCCCATCAAGCGTAGTCTTCAAGCTAATATTTATCAACCATTAGATCGAAAACTTAGCTTGTCATACACACATGTACTAGACAATTTTAGGTTTGTGTAACCATACCCAAACTTGTACATTAGTTGGTTCAACACTAGTTAACCAAATGGTTAGCCAAATGATAACTTTCATATCAAACATATTCTTATTCACCATAACTAGTACAAATGACTCAAATGAACTAGTTAGAGGGTTGTTCAATTGCTTAGATCTTTCTGTACTACACAAGACACAGTTGAACAAAAAACGATGTGATTCACTTGAATTGATTCACGAACTATAAAGCCACGGTTTGCAATAGTATTCCTTAGTTTATTATGATAAGTTCACAAACATCGTTTTTAGACATAACTTATTCAAGTTCGCGGACGGAGTTCACAAACTCCAGCATAAATTCTCGGGTTCGAGAACTATGCCAGCTTGCAGACTGGGTTCGCGGACTGAGCTTGTATGCTGAGTTCGCGGACTGAGCTCACGCACTACTCCGGTTTCACTTGATCAACAAAGTTCGCAAACTTCGGTTCAAGCAATAAGGACTTGTACATATATGTGTTACCACAACAATGCTTATATACTCCAATGGTTATATTGTATAAACTCTCATTTCAATCATTGAAACATTCTCATAGGACGTTATATAGTTGTTATTCACAAACTATTTCTCATCAGAGCGATTTCCAAAATGAATGAAACATAACATGACTTTCGGCACTAGGTAAAGATGAACTTGGCTAAAGCGAAAGCTTTACCAACACATATTTCGAGAAATAGATAAGCGAGATGTACTAAGCTCGAAATATCATATGTGTATAATCTTAGTCTATATAGTAATATGACTTTTGTCTCAAGATAGGAGATAGAGTAGGTATACTTTTGAGTGATAGATAAGTTCAAGTCTCCACATACCTTTTAGTCGATGAAGATCCACTGGTTCCTTGAGTAGTCCTTCGTCTTGTATACTGATTTCCATGGAGTTCTTGAGCTCAACTACACTTTATATCCTAGTCCGAGATCTTAGCTATAGTAGACAAGAAATCAAGACTTTATAGTTTTGATCACTAACATTGACAAACATGCTTGAGATAGCAACGCATGCGAGTTCGATCAATGCTCTAACAGTCTCCCCCTTTGTCAATTTTATTGGCAAAAATATTAATACATATGGAATACAAAAAATATATAAATAAACTTTGTAACTCCTATTCTACATGTCTAATCTTCAATATTACTCGAAATCTTTGTCACTTCCAAGTAGTCCAATGATCCCAAAGGTTGTAAGTTTAGCATCATCGTTGTTGAAAATCCATAGCTATAACAATGGGAAAAGCAGTGGTTCCCAATCATTGTTATACAATGTCATAGTATCATTGCACAGCGTCAAAGTCCAATGGCATCACAACTTTAACAACAATACTACAGTGATACTTCACTCCCCCTTAATCAATACTCCATCTCACATGGAAACCACTCCCCCTTACATAATGATCCGAAAACCATATGTATTTGTAGAATGAACTACATATTAATTCTCCCCTTTTTTGTCAATAAAATTGGCAAAGGTACAAGAACGGGATCCTAATAAAATTTCCGTAAGAGACATTTCATGACCAAACGTAAATGTGTATCATCTTGTTTAGATGTAATCATAAAGCCGAAGATAAATGCATTCATCAAGGAGTTTATGAAGATACAAGATAACCCCTCTAATATTCCACAACCGCACTCCCCACAAAGATTTGGCAATTAAGCACAAGTTCAAAAGAACTCTCCCCCATAAAATGCCATTCCCAAGGGAACAACAAGAGCGACCTTAATTTCAAAAGAAAAGAAGGATTTCTTTAGACTCAACAAATTACATACAAGTATGAATTTGGAATCCAACAAGAAATATTCAATCATATTAACCAAAGCGAACCAAGATTAATTTGACTAAATATGCTCAACATAAGTAATCTTATGGAGACTTAATAACTCAATTAGATTATTCACAAGAGAACTCATAATTAATCCAACCGGAATACACAATTAAACTAATCATAAAAGTAATCAATTCAATTGTTTATACTCACATAAGAAAATCTATGGAGTGATGACTAAGTTAATCATAAAAACAACCAACCCAGTCAATCATGCTCAACATGAGAAAAACTTACGGAGTCATGACTAAATAATCACACAAGATGATTGATTTAATTCAATATACTCTATGTAAAGTACCTTACGGAACACAACTAATCTAACCACAAAAATAATCAACTTGGTTGTCTAGTGCTCAACATAAGACACAATACGGACTCTCACAGTAATACACAAAAAATGGATCAGGGAAGATAAATTACTACGGAATACAAAATGATTCATTCTATGTTTCACCATCTGCACAATGACACACAATAGACATAATCCTTGAATCACAAAAGATTTTAACTTATCTTACATCAATAATTGACAATATAGGCTTAACTTTTGTGTTTTTCCAAAAGTCTATTCATTCTTTTATCAATATTTGCATATCAATTCACGAACGACTTTACTTTTGACAAAATATGGGACAATTAAGTTCACGGACGTAAACACACATATCCCATCAAAATATTGCAATATATAAAACCATAAAGATTAATACTTCAAACATCATCTTCCAAACAAGTTTAGAATTTAAAACAATAAATCTAAAAACAAAAAGATGAAAACTTTGGACATAGCTATGTGTAATCACAATAATGATTATTCCAAAACACTAGTTATTCTTCTAAATAAAAGATAAAAATAGAAGATTTACTAGGATAACTAAACAAACTCAAACATGTTGACTAGAAACCGATCACTAGATAAAGTTCATGTTCGACAGCTTCTCGGGTTTCAAGACTTTTGAGTTTGAGATTCATATTATCAACTGCATCTTCGGAGAAGATATCCTTGTTGAGATGTTCTTTAACCTGTGACTTCATGAGACCAAGGTCAGTAGAAACCTTTTTCAACTCTCTTATAACCATATCAAGATCCTTCATTGTATCAATAAGTTGCAGTTTTGCTTTCTCAAAGTATTTAAGAAAGCCATGAATCACTTCAGCAGAAACCATATCCTTATTCTCAACATCTTGATGTGAGTAGGCATAAAATCATGAGGTATTAGGTGCACCATCTTCTACAAAAGTTATTTTTTTCCTTCCTTTCGATTCTACACCAAAACCTTTCTCAAGAAATCCCTTAGCAAAAACACCATGGAGAGATGAAGAAGAGGACATTCTTGATAATCCATAAGATAACCTAGAGTTTACGTACGTGACTTATGTAACTCAATAGGTTAGCTATTTAAAGGTTTTATTTGGAAGAAGGACTTTTAGGTTTTCAAACTGTAAACTTGAGATGGTAACCCGTGTACACATTCGATCACAGTGCACCCCATAAGGAAAAACACAAGACAAATAAACAGGAAAATAATAAAAAACATTGCAAATACTTTTAAGCAATATTGTCTGCTAGCATTAGTTTAGCTACAAGCGATAAGAGAGGAGCTCAACTAGGAAAAACGCAAATTGCTAAAGTACACCTGAATTTTACACATCTTGCTCAACAAGATTTTTATGAGAAAGTTCCTAACTTGTGATTAATTAACATAAGTCTGAGCTCTGAGTTCATTCAAGGAATTGTGTTTATGATCAAGTCTTTTTTTCCTCCTGAATTGTGAGAGGGTTCCCTTTTGATTTGAGAAATTATCATAAAACTTATTGTCATCAAAGTATGAGACATAGTTTTAGTTCTTACCAGAAGAATCTTGACTGTAAGAGGATGACAACCTGTTGACAATTTCTTTGTAACCTTGAATTATCTTTATCAGGTTATTTCTCATCATCATTTTTCCTTCTTTCTCCTGGAATTTTTTCAAAATCAAGGGACATGTTATTTTCAGGACCAGCAGCTTGATTTTTCCTCAGACGATTATTATTAAGACTTCTGTTCTGCTTTCGAACATATGAGGAACTTATTGAACTGACCTTCCTGGTAACATACACAGGGTACGTATGAAAACCAATGGGTTTCGATATACGAATGTCAGTTACACCTTCGAGGATTAAGTCTAAGGTGTGTTGAAGTTGAACAAGAGAATTTTTATTCAACTAAAAGTTTCTCTTTTGTATAACAGAACCTTTTGCTTCGCAAAAGAGACATACTTTCTGATCACACGAGTGATTAGGCAGTTTAATCTTAACATTCTTGTCAGGAGATTTCTTCCATCCATATGGTGTGGAATTTCCTTGATCAGAGGAAACTAACATATCTTTCTTGATTGGAAGGGACTCCATTTTAACTTTTGGTGCTGGAGCATTTTCAGTTATAGCAGAAGTAATTGGTATATTGGACTGCTTAGAGCATCCTTGAATAGAGAGCTTACTCAAGTGATTTTCTATTTTCAATGCATCCTTTTTAAGGTTCGCATCAAGAGTCATACACGAAGGATGATCTTCAGTATTTTCTTTGGATTTGCAGTCTCTGATCATACCAAGAATAACACTGATGTGTTGTTTCATCTGATTTAGTCTATCAGCTTGGATTCTAACAAGATTTAGAATCAGCTCACTCTCTTCAGTTGTTTCCCATTTATTTTGAGAAATAGACTCTTTTGAAATGTAATCAGAACAACACATGTCAGAATATGTCTGTCTAGTTTTAATACGAGGTTCATCTATAATAGAAGAGACATAACTTTTATTTCTGGTGATGCGTTTTTCAGAGATACTACTCTTGTCCATAGAGTCAGATCGCTACAAACACAGACTTGTAAGGTCTTGAACGTGTTTGCCTGCTCTGATACCAATTGAAAAAGTGGGGGTCTAACAACCACACCCAATATTTCGATTAGCAATATGTATGGACAACTACGAGTTACTTTCTAGAGAATCAACTAGACTCAATCAATAGAAAATATCGCAATGAGTTATTATCTCAATCTCTCAATTTGATTTACTCAAGCAAATACAACCTGCGAGTCTTAATCAAAGAGAGATAACTTGGATGGTACCAAAGACTACTATCCAAGTGTCAATCAATTTAAATCAACAACCAATAAGGTCAGATATTCTAATTGATTGAACAACGCACAACTTGTATTATTTCAATTATATAACAAAATATAATGCGGAAGAGAAATAACACAGACACCAGAATTTTGTTAACGAGGAAACCGCAAATGTAGAAAAACCCCGGGACCTAGTCCATATTAAACATACACTGTATTAAGCCGCTACAGACACTAGCCTACTCCAAATTAATTTTGGTCTGGACTGTAGTTGAACCCCAACCAATATCACACTGATCCAAGGTACAATTATGCTCTTACGCCTCTGATCCCAGTAGGATACTGCACACTTGATTCCCTTAGTTGATCTCACCCATAACCAAGAGTTGCTACAACCCAAAGTCGAAGACTTTAATAAAAAAAATTGTCTCACACAGAAAAGTCTACAAGATAGATAAATTCGTCTCCCACGAATAACCCTATGAGTTTTGTTCCGTCTTTTGATAAATCAAGGTGAACAGGAACCAATCAATAAAACCATACTTATATTCCCGAAGAACAACTCATTTTTATTAATCACCTCACAATAAACTTAATCGACGCAGCGAAAAAAGATATTGTGGAATCACAAACGATGAGACGAAGATGTTTGTGATTACTTTTATATCTTGCCTATCGGAGATAGAAATCTCAAGCCAATTATTATAATTATACTCGTACGATAGTATCGGTCTGGTTTCTCAATCCTAACGAAATCTTTAAGTCGTTAACCTGGTTTTAGAAGAAGAAAACCAAAGGTTAAAGGAGAATCAACTCTAGCTTAGCACAACTAGTATCACACAGAATGTGTGGGGATTAGGTTTCCCAGTTACTAGAGTTATCCTTTATATAGTCTTTAAATCAAGGTTTGAAATGAACGTTAGCTTAGTAACGAAGCATTCAATATTCACCGTTAGATAAAAACCTGATTAGATTCAAGCTAATATTTATCAACCGTTAGATCGAAAACTCATCTTGTCATATACACATGTACTAGACAATTTTAGGTTCGTGTAACCGTACCCAAACTTGTAGATTAGTTGGTTCAACACTAGTTAACCAAATGATTTGCCAAATGATAATTTTCATATTTACCATATTCTTCTTCACTATAACTAGTCCAAATGACTCAAATGAACTAGTTAGAGAGTTGTTCAATTGCTTATATCTTTATGTACTACACAAGATACGGTTGAAGCAAAAACGATGTGATTCACTCGAATTGATTCATGAACTATAAATCCACTATTTGCAATAGCATTCCTTAGTTTATTATGATAAGTTCAGAAATATCGTTTTTAGACATAACCTACTCAAGTTCGCGGACTGGGTTCCCGGACGGAGTTCGAAAACTCCAGCAAAAATTCTCGGGTTCGAAAACTATGCCAGTTCGCAGACTAGGTTCACAGACTGAGCTTGTATGCTGAGTTCGCAGACTGAGCTCACGCATTACTCGGGTTTCACTTGATCAACAAAGTTCGCAAACTTCGGTTCAAGCAATAAGGACTTATACATATATGTGTTACCATAACAATGCTTATATCCTCCAATGGTTATATTGTCTAAACAATCATTTCAATCATTAAAACATTCTCAGAAGATGTTATATAGTTGTTATTCACAAACTATTTCTCGTCAGAGCGATTTCCAAAATGATTGAAACATAACGTGACTTTAGTCACTAGGTAAAGATGAACTTGGCTAAAGCGAAAGCTTTACCAACACATATTTCGAGAAATAGATAAGCAAGATATACTCAGCTCGAAATATCATATGTGTATAATCTTAGTCTATATAGTAATACGACTTTTTTCTCAAGATAGGAGATAGAGTAGATAGACTTTTGAGTGATAGATAAGTTCAAGTCTCCACATACATTTTAGTCGATGAAGATCCACTGGTTCCTTAAGTAGTCCTTCATCTTGTATGATGATTTCCATGGAGTTCTTGAGCTTAACTTCACTTTTTATCCTAGTCCGAGACCTAAGCTATAGTAGACTAGAAATCAAGACTTTATAGTTTAGATCACTAATATCGACAAACATGCTTGAGATAGCAATGCATGAGAGTTCGACCGAGCAATGCTATAACACTAGTCATCATCACCATTCTGTAGCTAAGTTTGCAGCACCAGCATTAGCATTCCGTAGCCATAGTGCCAGCATTAGCTCCGTGACCAAAGTGCCAGTGCCAACGCCAGCACCCTATGGCCAAGCCGGAATTACGCAAAGCCGCCAATGCAAAGATCACAGATTCCTCATGCCTCATGCAAAAGGTTAGCTTAATTTTCCTGTCGATCTCCTCATGACTTCCCCTTTTGATTTTTATCCTTGTCTGTCACCATCTTATTCTTACCCCACAACAATGCCACTCTTACGAGCTAAGCAGGGGACTTAATATTGATGGTGGTTTTTAGTTCAGGGATAAATTTGTAAAAGTATATCTACCTGACCCGACATCAGATGTAGTAGACATTAATATGTCTATATTGATGAATGCCAATTAGTGCATATTTCTATACCTTTTCATTGGCAATTAACTCATTTTTTTGCGCTTTAAAATCACATATTATCCAAAATTCTGTATTTTCTTTGTTTTCAAGAATAAATACTTGTACTAATTAATTTTGTGTTTTTAGGTAGTAAATAAAGCTTGGATGAATTGAGGAGCCAAAAGAGCAGAAAATTGGAGGCCAGCGACATTGGAAAACAAGTTGAAACCCGCTTGCGCATCAGTTGCAACTTATTTACAAGTACATGGGCTTGAGTTATCCAAGACCCGAATCCAAACCCGCCTCCATCCTGAACCATTAGATTGAATCAAGCAGCTGCATCCAATGGCTTCTTCACTCGATGCATCAACATTCGAAGCTCCCACCTCACACCCTAGCCGCTTGTCCCCTTCACCCATCGACCAGAAGACAAACTCAGTTTGTTCTTCTTCTTCTCCTCTCTTCTTTCTTCTCTGCCATTTTTTCTCCTTCTTCTCCCGAACAACCTCTCTTCACCAGCACATCCACCTTCAACACCTCCTAGTTTCTCTCTATCTCCTTCATAGCTTCTTCATAACCCTAGAAGCTAGGTTTGAGATAGATAGAGTTAGGGTTTTTCATCAAACATCAAATTAATGGAGTTGCAGAGCCGAATTAGTAGAGGGGACAACCAATTTAGATGTTTTGGTGAGTGGGTCTTCATCTAATCTTTGAATTGAAGTAGAATTGAGAGATATTTGTATAAATAGAGAAGAGGCAGTGTATGTAAAAATTTATGCCCGGATTAGCCGGTGCTCCAAGCTGTAGTTTAAGTTTGATTTCAGTATTATGTTCATCATGTTCTGAATTCATAGTTAGGGTTGAGATGAAACCAATAATCCATTGTTCAGTTTAATTCAAGTATTGGTATTGTTCTTGTTGTGCTATATTGTTTTGGATAATTATAATCTAAGCCTTCAACATTTTACTTTCACAGTATATGCCATGTATCCATTGTAGTTAGATTAATTCTGTGTTGAATGTACTGCAATTCATGCTTCATTAACTATTATTGATTCTTAGACTAATTGTGCCCTAAGAAGACAGTTAGTGCTTTGGAAAGATACCCTAATTGTGATTAGAATATCCATCTCAGGATTGTTTAACTATCTAAGTGATTGATCTGCGGTTAGTTGTCTTGTGAGAGGGCATCTAATACTAGGATTAGGAATCGTCTTAGTGACACTAAACCATCCTCCTAAAACTACCCTAGGTAGGCGGAAGACCACCGGTATCCATTACAAAGGACAAGAATGGCATTGAGACTGAATTGACTTAGCATGGGTTAAGCGGTGGATTCGATTGCCCTAACACCTTAGTTACCTGCTTGTTTAGAGTTCCCTTTATTTTTCTGTTGTAATCTCTACCAACATCTTGTCGCATCGACACCCAAAACAACCCCTTCGTGTTACTTATGTTTAAAATCAGTCAAGTAAGACCATAAGATTGAAATTTACACCCACCTTGTCCCTGTGGATCGACCTGTGCTTGCCCTGTGTTGCTTGTCGACACTGTGCACTTGCAGTTATAATTGTTGGTAACTTTCCTAAGCCTACCAAGTTTTTGGCGCCACTGCCGGGGACTCGGTAGCGGTGTGGTTGATTTTTTTTTTGGTTCCACTTTACTGTTTTTTTTTAATGCTTGTACATATGTGTTAGACTCTTGTTCTTCTACTGTTATGGTGTAATCTAGCATAATCCATCTGTTATAATATATTATGCATTCTGTAGTTGTATCTTGTGACTTAGTTTTACTTTCATTAATCTCATCTCAGTAGTATAGTTCATTTGTTTTTATAATTTGCATCTCAATACTTGTGTTAACTGTAACTTTTGATTCTCAGTCACATAGTATCCTCTCGATTAGATTTAGTCTGTATATATCTGCATCTTGTTGTTAGTGTTAGATGTAGTTATAATTTTTCAGTCACTTGCATCTAATATTCTTAGTTTGTCTTTATTCTGTATTCCTGCAGTTCTCTTTGGTTATACTTTCCTGATTTTAGTTCAAACTATATACTTATTTGTTTCATTTCTAGATTACAGCTTGTTTGTCATTAGTTAAACTTAGTAGTTCAATCCATCTGTGTATAATTTTCATCACTTTAGTGTTAGCTATTTGCTAATTTCATTTCAGTTAAGTTGTCTGTATCATAATCTTGTTAGTCCTTTAGTTCTTTTTCTTTCATTTTCTTTCTCAGTTCATTACATGATTTAACTTATTAGTTAACATAATCTTGTAGCTCAGATAGTGAAACTGTTAGTTTGTGCGTTGTTAGATTATAATTTGTAGCTTCTTAGTAGTTTGCATCTCATCATATTGTGGTAAAAGTCTAGTCTAGTTGAATCTGTAGTTAAAGTTCACTAATTCTTAGTTTACTGTTGTATATATGTGTTTAGATTTTCCAATTTTTCTGCTGTGATAGTATAACTTTGTGAACCCATCTGTTGTATAATCATTTAGTTTTCTTTCAAGATAGTTTAACTGTATCTTTGCCAAACTTTCCTGAAGTTAGTTGCATTTGTATTCATCAATATTCTGCAGCTCTCATCTGTTGGTTTTTATACCCTTCCTCCATCTGTGCAAATCTGTGTACTAAATCTTTCCTTTGAGCTCACAGGTACCTGCAATAACTTCTGCAAAAGCCAAGGAAAGAAAGGACAAGAAGCAGAACAACATAGCCATTGTGGCTAAAACAGGTTGGTCATTCTCAAACTCCATTACACTTTATATCCGCATGAATGATAAACCCTTACAAACTTCATTTAAACTGACCTATGAAACTAGTTGTGCATGCTGTGTATTTTGGTTAGCTGAGTTTGTTGAACTAGCTGCCATGCTGATCATTAAACCACTCTTCCAAGTTGTTACATTTGCTTGTTCTGAGAAGTACAACATATTTTGAATCTGTGTGCAATAATTTGAGAACTGGTTTTTCATTCCCAAAAACATCAACTTGTGATATTTGAGTTTTGCATTGGTTGTTTGAATTGGCTACTAGTTGTGCTAAAACTTGAATGATTATGAATCTCTGAAGTTAACTGTCATACTCATCAGAATTAATCAGTTCTTTTGCACCTTGAATAATTGTTGAACTAGCTGCCATAGAACTAGCTTACTGACCTATGTCAACACACCTTCAACATAAAGTATCGTCGTGCATGATCTTGCGATATCTGAATCACATGTTTACCTGCTGAATCTGTATACTGGATACTATCTAGTTCTGCAACATATTGTTTGTGCATTCATGAATTCAAAAACTAGTTGTTGATCCCCATAGACATGATTCTGTGATAGATGAGTGCTATCCTTGCTTGCTGAATTTACTGTTTCACTGTGATTTCTCGATATCTGCAAGATACTGCGACTGTCTGTATACATCTCTGAAACATATTGAATGGTGTGTCCCTTAGGCTTTGATTGGAGTTCTGTGACCAAAAATTGATTGTCTAGATAGTCTTCATCAATACTGCCTTCCTGAAACCCATTCTCAGTAGTTGACACACCCTTCCAAGTTGAGACAATGGGTGATATCATGAACTGTCCCGTACTCTCCAGGAATACATGTATCCCAACAGAATAAATTTGTCATCATGTGTTGTCTTACCTCAGACCAATAACCTTTTTAAAATAAATGCAAGCATGATAAAAAATAATTCATATATTTCGAGGGTTCGATTCTGAGAACCCCTACAATCATGTAAGATAGTTTGAACAAATTTGTCGGACTATGCAACCTGACCATATGTCCGAAGACTCTCTTAAATTGCGTTTGTTTACATTTTCTTTAAGGGAAAGGGCCAAAACATAGTTTTATGGTTTGAGACCACATTCAATCACCACTTGGAACCAACTTACAAGTCAATTTTTCAGAAATTTTTTCCCACATCATAGGACAATTGCTATTCGTAAAAATTTTAATTGTTTTGTCCATTTAGATGGGGAGACTTTTTTTCATTATTTTGAACAATTTCATGATTTTTTAAGTGAATGCCCTCACCATGGCTTTGAGAAGTGGATACTGGTCATCATCCTCTATGAGGAACTAGACTCTAATTATCGATACATGGTTGATTCGATGTGTAATGGTGAATTTATTGATAAGACTGTGGATGATGCATGGTCATTGTTAGATGAACTTGCAGAGAAAAACCATCAATGGGAATCCATTAGGGAAGATAGGACAATGTCTTTTGATATGGGTAATCACCATCTAGAAATTGGTACAAATGAAAATGCTTTTGACCCTAATTCATGTACCCAAACTGAAATACATGTTTGTAACTTGTGTGGTAGCTTAGGCCATCTTATAGAGAACTGCGTTGTTTTGCATGACTTTAGGCAGTCTAGAACACATCATGTTGTTGGCCATCCCTACCCGCAGACTTGCAATATAAATCCTTGTTACAATGATACTGATAATAACTCAAATCTTGAGAGCAGTGTGTCTAGTCCTACTCATATAACTGATATTGAATATTAACCTCATCTAGAGGGACATGAGTTGACTGAGGACACCACAACTGTTAATAGGGACGAGTATGCATATTACTCGGATGATGATATGATGTTAGAAGAGCTAGTTCTTCTTGAAGAGTCAATTTCGGAGTCATGTGACTCTGAAGTTCCAAACAATAGTGTAGAGACTTCCATTGATGATGTTTCTTCTAATATTCATATTAATTGCAATCCAGAGGACTTTGGTACTGATTTAGGGCATGTATAGTTGTCATGTGAAGAAGAGCATTACACACAATTTGTGTGTGACTTAGGGAAGGCTGAATTTTCTGTAGACATCAATAATTATATGCATGAAAATAATTTCGATATGTCTAATTCCCTGCTTAGGTCACAACATAATGTTTCTCATGATCTGTATATGCATGAGAATAAATCTTTTGATGATGACGATTCTGAATTGGGGCTTATGAATTTGTTCACTGACTTTGATCATGATACTTCGTTACTTGTTTCTGACTGGGAAGATACTAGGTTGTGCAGTGACACTTTTGAACTTAACAATGAATATAACTTAGACGTGTCTATCTCCCTTCCCATGTCCACAATATGATGTCCTTGCACCCAGCTTAGATTTGGTTTGTAACAAGATTTTGAAACCAACTTCTTTGAGGATTCCTAATCTAGGCCTGGAGCTGTGTGCTTCTCAAGTCCTTTTGGACTACTTTTCTACTAAATATAATACCCTTAAAGAGCCACAGTTAGAATGCATTGATGTTTTTCTTCCGGTCCCTAACAAAGTCCAATTTGAGCTAGACCTTGTGCATGATGTACCTCTAAAATTGCAAGATTTTGTGCTCAAAAACACATATGTTGACAAGTTTTGGTTTGGTGGTAACTCTTTCACATATGCAGTCTTACCTGCACTCTCATGTTATATATGTGTAAGGTTGTTGATGTTTCTGCATATCTTCTTTTGGGTTGATCCTCAACTCTTTAGATTGTTGGTGTATGGTGAATTTTTCTTGTATATAATCCAGTAGGTAATGTTACATCTTCTATCTTGAATTGGTTGAGTCTTCTTTTATATATATTGTGCTAATCCAATATGACATCAACTGAGTTAATGTTGGATTCTAGCCTTGAATAATGAAGCTTTAATCTTGCTTTTTCCGACATACCGGTAATCTCTTCCCTTTTCTCTAATCATCTTGGTTCTCATGGTATGTTTCTGTTTAAATACTTATCATCCTTTGAAACATTAAGGACAATGTTAGATTTAGGTGTGTGTGTGTGTGTGTGTGTGTGGGTGGGGGGGGGGGGGTGTTTTGCATATAGAGTTCTTAGTCTTTTTACTTCAGTTTTCATTAAAAAAAAAAAAATCAAAACTCTTTGTAAATTTGTGCATAAAACCTCCAACTTTTAGAGATCTTAGAGTCACTAGCATGCTTCTAGCTATGTTTACATAGAGAGTATGGCCGAAATAACTGAACTTGGAAGTACTAGAGAACACAATCGGGTTTTTTAGTTGTTAGAGCGTTAAAGTTGGATTTAACCATGCCGGAGAGCGAATTAGGCGCTGCAAAGATATTTGGTAGTAGAGTTGTGATCACCCTTAGTGGAGACTACCCATTTTTACATCAAGCGAGGCACCGACCTTCATTTTTTGTGACTATCTAAAAAGTCCTTTTAGTGTGTGTGTCACCGAACGTCAATTCCGAGTAGGAATGGTGAGCTACCCAACTTCGCACCACTTTCAGCACTATTTTTGATCTCTTGAATGCTAATTTTGTCAATCATGAGGATGACGTCTAAAGATGAAAACCCCTTCTTGTAGTTTGATTAGCAGTTAGCACCACACACTCTCTCTCTCTCTCTAGACAACATCAACAGATCCATAGAAACACATCATCATCAACGAGCAGAGCAACATTAGAATATTTAAAGAAAAGTTGAAATAGTCCAAGGTTTACATGCAACAATTCAAAGAAAAGTAAATAAGATGAGAATTAGTGAAGTTTATGAAATCAAGACAATACAAGTTGTGAAGAATTGAGTGATAAAGTCCTTAATCCATGGAGTTAGTAGTTTCATTATTTTTGTTGTTATTTTCATTTCATATTTTTACTTTAAAAAAAATTCAAAAAAAAAAAAATTCAAAAAAAAATTGTAGTTTGTTTTCTTAGTTTAATTTTGTTACCACCATGGTAAAGAAGAAGAATTCAAGAAGAAAATTCCAAGCAACAAGGAAATTGAAGAGAAAAGTTACAAATTGTCAAGTTTTTGCGAAGTTCAGAAGTTCATCATCAACAGTTGAAGACCGAAGATTGAAGACATTTCTATGGATGCTATGAGAGTGGTGTTGATTGCCGATCGGATGTGAAGGTAAGTGAGTACTCCCATCCTTGATAATGGTTGATTTCTTTTCTTAGAGATCATCAGAAACAAATTCTTTTTGTCCACAATCTTGTGGAGTCTCCAGAAATTATTTCGGAAGGTTTTCCTTCCCACACCATCAACGTGTGCAGTATTTCTCTCTTTATTCCTGTCTGCACACATGAGAGACTAAAAAAGCGATCTTTTTGAGTGAAATTATCATAAAACCCTATTAGTGAGGCAGAAGTTGAGGCTTTTGATTACTCTCGAACTCGAATTCTTTCATATGGTATGGTTATTTCTCGCTCAACTCTTAAGGATGAGAATGCGTTCTTTGGTAGTTCTAACTTCATGTTACTAGCATGCAAAAATTCTATGTCTTCATAGCTCCTTGGATACTTGGGACTCTATTATGCTCTGAATTTGGAGAAGGTTTTGTGGGTACCACTTTAATAGGCCCTCACGAGACTACAACTCGTCCACTAGGGACACACCTAGGGGTTTAAAGTGCATACGCTAAATGCATTCGAGAGACCAGCGAAAATGGTATAGTTAGGATTTCTTAATTTCTATTTCACTTGAAGACAAGTAAAATTCAGGTTTGGGGGTATTTGATGAATGCCAATTAGTGCATATTTCTATACCTTTTTATTGGAAATTAACTCATTTTTTACGCTTTAAAATCACATATTATCCAAAATTCTGTATTTTCTTTGTTTTCAAGAATAAATACTTGTACTTATTAATTTTGTGTTTTTAGGTAGTAAATAAAGCTTGGATGAATTGAGGAGCCAAAAGAGCAGAAAATTGGATGCTAGCGACATTGGAAAACAAGTTGCAACCCGCTTGCGCATCAGTTGCAACCTATTTACAAGTACATGGGCCTGAGCTATCCAAGACCCGAATCCAACCCCGCCTCCATCCTGAACCGTTAGATTGGATCAAGCAGCTGCATCCAACAACTTCTTCACTCGATGCATCAACATTCGAAGCTCCCGCCTCACACCCTAGCCGCTTATCCCCTTCACCCATCGACCAGAAGACAAACTCAGTTTGTTCTTCTTCTTCTCCTCTCTTCTTTCTTTTCTGCCATTTTTTCTCCTTCTTCTCCCGACCAACCGCTTTGTCACCAGCACTGCCACCTTCAACACCTCCTAGTTTCTCTCTATCTCCTTTATAGATTCTTTATAACCCTATAATCTAGGTTTGAAATAGATAGAGTTTGGGTTTTTCATCAAACATCAAATTAATGGAGTTGCAGAGCCGAACTAGCAGAGGGGACAACCAATTCAGATGTTTTGGTGAGTTGATAGGTGTCTAAGACACCTTGATATTTATCTATTGTTTATGCTTTATTTGCTTGGTTTTCTTGTAAAATGTGTATCTTATGTTTTTTTTTGAGTATTTAGGTACTTTGGAGTCAATTGGAACAAAATGAGAGGAAACAGGGGAAAAGGGCAAAAGTGTTGGAGGCGGATTATTTCTCATTTGTGCTTCTATTTCTTAATTTCTATCTGAAAAGCATGTCAGCTTTAGTGATGCGAATTCTGTCTGAAAAGGATGGCAGCTTTAGTGATGAAGAAAAATTGGAGAGAAAAAGTAGATATGAGAAGTAAGAGACGTAAGAGACGTTTGTTGTTGGTAAAAGAACTCGGAAGAAGGAAAGAAAGCATTCATTTGGAGCGAAAAGGAGCACAAAAGCCAATTCACACGCGATCTATACTTTGAGCAGGCTAAGTTACGCGACAAGGAGGTGAATTAGGATGTAGGTTTCCTGAAACGGACAAGCCAAGTATCACTGTGGTGGCCTGCGTCAACTTTTAGGGTGCCTAAAGTCATCTGGGTACCCCTTATTTGCCTCACTTTGCTAGCTGTATCACTTTCATTTCCTACAACCCTAAAATCTATTCTCATCATTCACATCAAATTCAGAGATGAGAAAACGGTTGTTGTA
Organism: Papaver bracteatum; assembly: GCA_023529315.1. NCBI lineage: Eukaryota > Viridiplantae > Streptophyta > Magnoliopsida > Ranunculales > Papaveraceae > Papaver > Papaver bracteatum. The sequence continues at coordinate 2,428,443 of JAJJWX010004210.1, forward strand.
AGAACAACACGGAGAGAAGAAGACTGAAATTTAGAGAAGAGGGATAAAGAAGATTAAGCCGATATTGAAATTGTGAGATGGGTTCGATGGTTGGTTGAGAAATATGGGATGTTTGGATCTGAACTTCCAGAGAAATAACAATGATGTTGATTTGAACCAGAGAGGAAATGGGGTTTTGTTGAATCGAATCTGTGATGTTCTATGTTGAATTGAGAATGAAATTGGAGGATGGATTTTGCTCATTCGTGGATTTAACAGTTATTAATGGTGAATCAAGGTGTATGGCAGAAAGTTGCAGTTTAAATTGTTGTGAATGAGTAACATTGCAGGGGTTTTTGGATCTAAAATACGTGTGATAGAATGGGTCTTGTGTAACAGAAACTGGTGCTCAAGATGTTGCAGAGAAGTTTGATCTGGTGGGAGCTGGTGGTTGTTGTTGCAGTTAAGAAGATTATGGATTAAGAATTGGTTTGGTTCATATTCAATAAAGAAGGTTATGAATATTTATGATGTTATTAACTTGAGTAACTGAGCAGCATGTACCAATGGATGTGGAAATGATTTAAATGGGTTTTCTATCAAGATTTAAGCCAAAGAAAAAGATAACTGATGATTTGGAATAAAGTTGTTCTTAAACTGAGATGAATGAAACAGGAAGCAAATGATGGCTGCAGTTTTGATGTGCTGGTCAGAATTGAGCTTCTCGGTACTTGTGTTGCAGGTGATAGAGCTAAAATGACAGAAGTTCAAGTTACAAGTCAAGTAGATGTATGCATAGGTTGTTTGTTGTGAACTACAAGGATATGATACTGCTATGAAGTGCAGCTGAAATTCTGCATAGGTGCAAACTGGCTGTGACCTGAGAGGGATTGAGATGGATTTGGATCTAATGAGAAGTGAAATGGTACATCTACAGATGATGCAAGACTATGGATCTGTGTGAGTTATTGCCAGAATATTGCAGTCACAGAACAAGGGGCTTACCAAGAATGAGGTGAAGATGCTGCTACTGTGGGTTTGGTGCTAATGGATTCTATAGATCTGCTTTGAGTCTCAGGAAGAAGAAGAAACTGGTGGTATTGAATATGAATGATACTGCAATAGGAATTTGGTGGTTTAAATGGGGTTTGTAGTTTATAAGAAATGAATTGCAGGTGATGGCATGTGTGTGTGTGCTGGGATGGATGAACTGTAGGAAATGAATTGATGGCAATGGGGTTGTTGTGAGATGCTGCAATGGAGTTGCAGATGTTGGCGCAACAATAGATGGAAATGAAATTGCTATGCTGTGAAGTATTAAGCACTGATGGTTTTGTTATTACAGAATATGGAGGTGATGAGTACTAAGCTGAGCATGGGTTGTAGGTGCAAGTGCAGTGGATGATGCATGTGGAATAGATGGCTATTGCAAGTTATGGAGCTGTGATGCATCAATATGGCGCATGACTAAAGTCTGGCATGTCCAAGCTGCAATTGTCCTAGGCCAAGTCACTCAGATGAGTCAGTTAGCTGACTGTCACATGACTTAGATGACTCGGTTGACCAAACCGACTTGACTCGTTAATCGGTGACCGGGCGGACTTTTCCAGTCACCTAAGATACTCACCAGTGCCGGATTCCGGCCAACTTCCAGCGAAAACCAATTTTTCCGGCGACCACTTTTGGGGCAAATTTTCTACACGGGTTTTCTCACACATGGGCTTGGGGACTTATATCTATTGGACTTTTGAAGACTAGACCTAATTTTGGAATAAGAAGAGCTATAAAAATGAAGTTTTCTACAACTTTTGGGAGATCACGTATTATTCTTGGAGCTTTGGAGGAGAGCGACAACTAGGGTTTGATTTCATTTATTTTTCATGTTCTTCATTTTATTTTTGATTATGATGAACTCAAAAGTTATGAGTAGCTAAACAAATAATATTGGTTATGGGATAAAGTGGATTTCACAAATGATATTTGATTCAATGATATAGTTTTGTCTCAATACTTTATTGTTTATGATTCATGGTTTATATTGTTATATGATTTGATTGTTTGTTTGGTTGCGTCCGGAATCAATCCGATTTACTTTTATTTCTAAAGCTATATTAGGGTTTTCAATACGAAAAAGTTGTTTATCCCTGATTCTAAGTAGCATAATTGTGGGTAGTGTTTGTAGTGATATATCCTACTAGTCACAAATGAATCATAACCTTGGCTAAATTGAATTAGTGCTTTTACACATTTTGATTGCCTTGATTAGTCTTATTCCATAGAACTTATTTTTTTTAGGGAGTTAAATCTAATTGTGCTTTTACACTTTAGGTTGCTTTCTAGGAAGAATTCACATATGCATCTTTTAGTGTGGTTGTGATGAAATCAGGGAATTAGCGGGATATTCTTGCGATCAAGGTATCTTGGGACTTTTAGTAAATGAGAGATTAAAATACCAATTCTAGTCATTGTTGAGAATTCATGTTTGTGAATGATACTATCCCGTGACCAATATCTTCTCCTTATTGATTATTCCAATTATTTGATTTGCTTTATTTAGTTTTATTACTTTGATAAAAACAAAACACACTCTTGGTTATTTTGGTTACTTAAGAATCTGAAAATTGCATAACAACAATCGTCTCTATGTGGATACGAACTCTTTCTTATCGAACTATATTTATATTTAGTTGAGTGAGGAAGTGAATTATTTTTGACGCATACGACACGCATCAAATTTTGGCGTTGTTGCCGGGAAGGCATTCGGCTTGTTATATAGTTTTTAGTTTCTTTTTATTATTTCTGCTTGCATATTTGCTTTACGTTTCTTGTCTTGTTTCTCACTTGTTTTCGAGAATTGTTTTTCAGGTACCTAATCCCTGGCTTCTAAAGATTGGAATTATCCAAGGTGCGGGATAGCTACTCGAAAAGGTACAATACTCCAGCCAAGGCAAGGCATAACGGAAGAACAAAACTTGTAAGTAGAACACGAGATTCCTTTTGAAGAAAAAGAAGAATAAGCAATGGGTGATGCAAATCGTACACTCAAGGACTTGGCTTCGCACAAGTTGGATACACATCGAGGTTGTATTCAAACCGACTCTACTTTTGAGATAAAGTCGGGATTGCTTAGAGAATTACCAAAGTTCCATGGCATGGTGAATGAATATCCAAACAAGCATCTTATGGATTTCCACACTATTGTCACGGCTATGCTCCCAGCGGATATGGAGGCGGATGGTGCTATGTTGAAAGTTTTCCGATTCTATTTGGCGGATAGTGCTAAGGATTGGTTATATTATTTGCCTCCCGGAAGTGTCGCAACTTGGAATGGGTTGAAGAAACTCTTTTTAGAGAGATATTTTCCTGAATCTAAGGCTACTCAAATTCGCAAGGAGATTTGCGGAATGAAGCAAAATATGGAAGAATCTTTATATGATTGTTAGGAACGATACAAGAGATTGGTGGCAAGCTTCCCTCATCACCAATTCAGCGACGCTATGATCATCCAATATTTCTATGAAGGACTCCAATCAAGTGATAGTAATCTTATTGACGTAGCGGGTGGTGGTGCACTAGTGAGTAAGATGGTGGCACAAGCTAGAGAGTTGATTGAAAACATGACAGCAAACTCCCAACAATTCTTGAGTCGTGGTTCGGATGTGCTTCTTAGGAGAGTGAATGAAGTGAGCGAGGTGGAGGAACTTCGTCAAAAGTGGGTAACATGACAGCAATGTTGCAACAAGTTGCAACCACGGTTATACCAAATTCTCATCAAGGATATGAAGAAGCCAATGAACAAGCTAATGTGATCTTTCCAAATCAGCAAAGACGGTATAATACTTATTCAAACACTTACAATCCGGGATGGAGAGATCACCCCAATTTTATCTATGCGAACAAGCAAGGAGCGGTTCAACAATCTAATTTCAACAACTCGAGTGGATTTGAACCTCAACAACAACAATTCCAGCCGCGTCAACAACAACAACAACATCAAAATCAGGGGTCAAGTATGGAAGAGTTGATGAAATCTTGTATGCAAAGAACGGAGAGCACGGTCAAGGAGTTGCAAACCCAAGTTGGTTCTATGGCTCTTGAGTTGAACCATTTGAAGGCACAAAATAGTGGGAAACTCCCTTCTCAACCTATCAACCCAAAAGGAGATGTGAATGCAATTACATTGAGAAGTGGTACACAACTTGTGCAACCCGAAGTTATTGATTCGGGCAAGGTGGAAACACCAAAGGAACATGTTTTGGAGGTGAAGAATGAGGATTCTCCCAAAACTTCTGAGGTACCTATTCCTAACTCTAAAACTCCGGTTTCTACTTATGTTCTTCCTTTACCTTTTCCTCGCAGATTTGCAACTTCTAAGAAGGAGGCACTAGAAAAGGAGATTTTAGACGTTCTTAAGAAGATTCATGTGAACATACCACTCATAGATGCTATAAAGCAAGTTCCAAAGTATGCAAAGGTGTTGAAGGACTTATGCACCAATAAGCAAAGTCTCAAAGGTAATGAAGTTCTAAGTTTAGGGGAGAATGCTTCAACAATCTTACAACACAAACTCCCACTGAAATGCAAAGACCCGGGTAGCTTTGACATTCCCGTCAAAATTGGTAACACTACATTTAACAAAGCAATGTTAGACTTAGGTGCATACGTTAATGTTATGCTTGTATCTATGTATAATTCACTTGATTTAGGTCCTCTTAAAAAGGCTGAAATTGTGTTGCAATTATCCGATCATTCTAATGTCTACCCTATGGGTATTGTTGAGGATGTTCTTGTGCAAGTTAATCAACTAGTATTTCTAGCAGATTTTTGTGTCTTAGAGATGGATGAAGGTTCACCGGACTCATATCTTCCATTGCTACTTGGGCTTCCCTTCATGAAAACGGCAAAAACCATTATTGATGTAGACAAGGGAACGCTGACTATGGAGTTTGATGGAGAAGTAATACGTTTCAACATCTTCGAGACGATGATATTTCCTAGTGATGTCCACTCTTGATTCTCCGTTGATGTGATGGATACATTGGCACAACAAATGTTTGAATTGAATGGTGATGATGCTTTGGAAACTGTTCTAACTACATCCATTGATAATGGTGTAGAGTGTGGTAATGAAGTCAAAGAAGCCCTTGGTGATCTCAACCCACTACAAGGATGCCCGGAAACTCATAATATCTCTTTTATTTCTTTACCATGCAGTGATGAAAAACTTTTACCTTTTATTGTTAAATCTCCAAAGTTAGAATTGAAACCTCTTCCAAGTCACTTAAAGTACTTGTACTTGGGTGACAATGAAGAGTTACCTGTGATTGTTTCTAATGAGCTTAGTGAATTACAAGAGCAAAAACTTCTAAGGGTGCTAAGGAAGTACAAGACGGCCATAGGATGGACAATTGCCGATATCAAGGGTATAAGCCATGCCGTTTGTATGCACAAGATCAGTTTGGAGGACGATGCAAAGCCTACAAGGGAAGCGCAGCGTCGTTTGAACCCCCCAATGATGGAAGTTGTGAAAAAGGAGATACTCAAGCTTTTGTAAGTGTGTTATCTACCCCATTTCCGATAGCAAGTGGGTGAGCCTGGTACAAGTTGTACCAAAGAAATCAGGTGTGACCGTGGTGGAGAATGATAAGAATGAACTTGTCCCAACTCGTGTACAAACCGGTTGGAGGGTTTGTATTAATTACAGGAAATTAAATGCCACCACTAAAAAAGATCACTTTCCATTACCTTTTATTGATAAAATGCTTGAACGTTTAGTTGGACTCTCTTATTATTGCTTTCTTGATGGCTATTCAGGTTATAATCAGATTGTGATAGCGTCGGAGGATCAAGAGAAAACCACTTTCACTTGTCCTTTTGGTACTTTTGCTTATAGAAGGATGCCTTTTGGATTATGCAATGATCCAGCTACTTTTCAAAGGCGTATGGTAAGTATATTTTCAGAATATGTTGAAAACATAATTGAAGTGTTCATGGACAACTTTAGTGTCTTTGGTGATTCATTTGACCTTTGTTTGAAAAATTTGTCACTAATCCTTGAACGATGTGTAGAAACAAACCTTGTACTGAATTGGGAGAAGTGCCATTTTATGGTAACTCATGGCATAGTTTTAGGCCATATAATATCTTCTAAAGGCTTGGAAGTTGATAAATCTAAGATATACATTATTCGTGCTTTAACCCCTCCCACTATGGTGAGGGAGATACGCTCTTTTCTTGGTCATGCAAGTTTTTATCGTAGATTCATCAAGGAATTTTCCAAGATAGCATCACCACTTTGCAACTTATTGTAAATGATGTGGTTTTTAACTTTGATTAAAAGTGTGTGGCGGCATTCAATCGTTTGAAAGAACATTTGATTTTAGCCCCTATCATTAAACCACCGGATTAGAGCAAGCCTTTTGAGCTCATGTGTGATGCAAGTGACTATGCGGTTGGTGCGGTGCTTGGGCAGCGTGTGGGGAAGATACCTCATGCTATTTACTATGCTTCTAGAACGTTAAATGAAGCCCAACAAAACTACACAACCACTGAAAAAGAGTTATTAGCTATCGTTTTTGCTTTGGAAAAGTTTCTCTCTTATCTAATTGGTACAAAAGTTGTTATCTTTTCTGATCTTGCAGCTCTTAGGTACTTGCTTACAAAGAAAGAGGCGAAACCGAGGCTCATACGATGGATTTTACTCTTGCAAGAGTTTGATATTGAAATCAAGGACAAGAAAGGAATTGAGAACACCGTTGCAAATCATTTAAGATGTCTTGCTGTGGAAAAGGAACCTATCCCATTGCGTGATAGTTTCTCGGATGAGCAACTATTCTCAATTGCATTTGGAGAACCATGGTATGCTGATATTGTGAATTACTTGGTAACTAAACAAATACCAAATAACTTGTCTCGTGCCGAGAGGGACAAACTTAAGAGGTTAGGGAACCAATATATATGGGATGATCCATACTTATGGAAACATGGCAGCGACCAAGTCATACGAAGGTGCGTTCCCGAATCTGAATTTAATTTTATCTTGTCATTTTGTCATTCCTATGCTTGCGGAGGACATTTTGGGAGTAAGAGAACCGCTCACAAGGTACTTTAAAGAGGTTTATATTGGACAACTTTGTTTAAGGATGCACATATATTTTGCACAAATTGTGATAGGTGCCAAAGAACAAGCAATCTAGGTGCTTGAAATCAAATGCCATAAACTTTTATTCAATTTATTGAAGTTTTTGATGTATGGGGTATTGATTTTATGGGTCCTGTTGTCAATTCCCATGGGAATTTTTATATCTTACTTGTTGTTGATTATGTCTCGAAATGGGTGGAAGCTAAGGCCACCCCAACTAATGATTCTAAAGTGGTTTCAGATTTTGTGCAAGCTAACATTTTTGCAAGGTTTGGAATTCCAAGAGCCATAATTAGCGATGGGGGTTCTCACTTCAAAAACAGGTTCTTACAAGGATTGTTGAAGAAGTACAATGTGTCGCACATGATTGCAACACCTTATCATCCCCAAACCAATGGACAAGACGAGGTGTCTAACTGAGAGGTGAATCCATTCTAGAGAATACGGTGAATCCAACAAGGAAAGATTGGAGCATGCGACTTAATGATGCTTTGTGGGCTTATAGAACCGTATACAAGACACCTATTGGGATGTCTCCCTTTAGGATTGTGTATGGTAAACCTTGTCACCTACCCGTTGAGATTGAACATAAGGCGTTTTGGGCTATTAAGCAATGTAATATGGAGTTGGATGGTGCTGGAAAACAAATAAAGTTTCAACTCTAAGAGCTAGAAGAGCTTCGCAATGATGCATTTGAAAGCTCACACATTTACAAGGAGAAAACTAAGGCATTTCATGATACTATGATTTCTAGAAAACAATTTTGTGTTGGGCAGAAAGTGCTTTTGTTTAATTCTCGCTTGCAATTATTTTCGGGTAAATTAAGGTCACGTTGGATTGGACCTTTTGTTGTTACTAATGTGTTTTCTCATGGTGCAGTAGAAATTCATAGTATTGCTATAGGAAAGGAGTTTAAAGTGAATGGACACCGGCTGAAACCATATTATGAGAACTTTACTTCCGAAGTTGTGGAATGTGTGAACTTTGTGGAAGTACTCCCTCTGGAGGAGTCTTAGCAAACACGGAGCAAGTCGGGCTGACGACTTTAAACCAAGCGCTAAGTGGGAGGCAACCCACCGATTTTGTATCTTTACCTTTATCTTTTTATTCTTTAAGCATTTTATCTTTATTTTCTTGTTTTTGCATATTATTTGCGGAATTTCCCACCTTGAGCTTTATTTTGAATGACTCAATTTTACATTGAGGACAGTGTAAAGTTTAAGTGTGGGGGGAGCATTTATATGTTTGTATAGTTTGTTTGTTATGCCTTTAGTAAAAAAAAATCAGAAAAATAGAAAAACCAAGAAAAAATTGTGCTTTTTGAACTCCGAAATCTAGAAACTTGTGCCTTTAGTATGACACTATAAGTGGATGGAACCATCTTGATTGCAGGAGTTGAGGAACCAATTAACTAAATAGACGGACATAGCTCAGAAATTATAAATAACATGATAGTTGTTACCATATCTCGGAATATCACTATATCACATTCTATTTTTACTTTTTCATATTTATCTATTGTTCTCTAAGTGCTTTGGTGGGTCACTAAACATCAACTTGTTATTACTGCTAGGATGAAATAGAGTGATTGAGTTGCTAAAAAAAAAAGACCGACCAATTAGACCAAACGGAATAAAACTGACACTTGGATAGCAATATGTGTGTGTTCTCCCTGTCTCCGTCGCCTAGACAAGCTTGGAATGCAGGATCCAAGGGAACTATCATGTAATCTGCTGACAAGAAGCATGCGCTTGGATTCAAAAGATCTAATCATGCTGTCTAAAAACAAAAGGGTGAAAAAAAAGTATATATTATTTTTGTTGAATAAAGTCGACTCCTGGTTCCCTTGTATATGCCGGTTGAGTTGATGTAGAATTAAGATTGTTGACCACTAGTTCCATTATATATGCCAGTGTGTTGACACTATAATTCATACCAGTATCTCAATCCAATAGGATGCATAGGTTCATTTTGGCGGTGACCTTCAAACAGATATGGGAAACACCAACCACTTGTGAACATTCGCAAACATCTACCTCTATATCCATCTTCTTAATCTTTTTATTGTGATTGTGGTTAGTTAGATTCCGAGTATTGTGGTTTGTTCGACTATCTAATTAGAGCTTTATTTACTTATATATGAATTGAATTTGTATCAAGGTACCTCCTCCTGTAGTCATTTTGGATTCGTTCATTGATTTGTCACAAATAGACGGAGTTGGAAATATAGGTTTTGTAGGCAGATCTCTTGTAAACCTTCAAGAGACTAAAACTCGTCCACTAGGGACACCTAGGGGTTTAAAGGCTTGTTATTTATGCTAAGAGTAACCGTAGCCTCGAAGATACGGAGTTGTATGTATGTTTTATAATTATTTTGTTTGATTTGCTCGAGGACTAGCAAAGTCTAAATGTGGGGGAATTTGATAGGTGTCTAAAACACCCTGATATTTATCTATTGTTTATGCTTTCTTTGCTTGGTTTTCTTGTAAAATATGTATCTTATGTTTGTTTTTGAGTATTTAGGTACTTTGGAGTCAATTGAAACAAAATGAGAGGAAACAGGGAAAAAGGGCAAAAGTGTTGGAGGCGGATTATTTCTCATTTGTGCTTCTATTTCTTAATTTCTGTCTGAAAGGCATGTCAGCTTTAGTGATGTGAATTCTGTCTGAAAAGCATGACAGCTTTAGTGATGAAGAGAAATTGGAGAGAAAAAGTAGATCTGAGAAGTAAGAGACGGCTGTTGTTGGTGAAAAAACTCGGAAGAAGGAAAGAAAGCATTCATTTGGAGCGAAAAGGAGCATAAAAGCCAATTCACACGTGAGCTATACTTTGAGCAGCCTAAGTTATGCGACAAGGAGGTGAATTAGGTTGTCGGTTTCCTGAAACAGACAAGCTAAGTATCACTGTGGTGGCCTGCGTCAACTTTTAGGGTTCCTAGAGTCATCTGGGTACCCCTTATCTGCCTCACTTGGCTAGATGTATCACTTTCATTTCCTACAACCCTAAAATCTATTCTCATCATTCACCTCAAATTCAGAGATGAGAAAACGGCTGTTGTAAGAACAACACGGAGAGAAGAAGACTGAAATTCAGAGAAGAGGGATGAAGAAGATTAAGCCGATATTAAAATTGTGAGATGGGTTCGATGGTTGGATGAGAAATATAGGATGTTTGGATCTGAACTGCCAGAGAAATACCAATGCTGTTGATTTGAACCAGAGAGGAAATGGGGTTTTGTTGAATCGAATCTGTGATGTTCTGTGTTGAATTGAGAATGAAATTGAAGGATGGGTTCTGCTCATTCGTGGATTTAACAGTTATTAATGGTGAATCAAGGTGTGTGGCAGAAAGCTGCAGTTTAAATTGTTGTGAATGAGTAACATTGCAGGGGGTTTTGGATATAAAATATGTGTGATAGAATGGGTCTTGTGTAACGGAAACTGGTGCTCAAGATGTTGCAGAGAAGTTTGATCTGGTGGGAGCTGGTGGTTGCTGTTGCAGTTAAGAATATTATGGATTAAGAATGGGTTTGGTTCATATTTAATAAAGAAGGTTATGAAGATTGATGATGTTATTGATTTAAGGAACTGAGCAGCATGTACCAATGGATGTGGAAGCGAGTTAAATGGGTTTTCTGTCAAGATTTAAGCCAAAGAAAAAGATAACTGATGATTTGGAATGAAGTTTTTCTTGAACTGAGATGAATGAAACATGAAGCAAATGATGGATGCAGTTTTGATGTGATGGTCAGAATTGAGCTTCTGGGTACTTGTGTTGCAGGTGATAGAGCTAAAATGACAGAAGTTCAAGTTACAAGTCAAGTAAATGTATGCATAGGTTGTTTGTTGTGAACTACAGGGATATGATGCTGCTATGAAGTGCAGCTGGAATTCTGGCATAGGTGCAAATTGGTTGTGACCTGAGAGGGATTGAGATGGAGTTGGATCTACTGAGAAGTGAACTGGTACAACTACAGATGATGCAAGACAACAAGACTATGGATCTGTGTGAGTTATTGCCAGAATATTGCAGTCACATGAGAAGGGGCTTTCCAAGAATGAGGTGAAGATGCTGCTGCTGTGGGTTTGGTGCTAATGGGTTCTGTAGATCTTCTTTGAGTCTCAGGAAGAAGAAGAAACTGGTGGTATTGAATATGAATGATACTGCAATAGGAATTTGGTGGTTTAAATGGGGTTTGTAGTTTACAAGAAATGAATTGTAGGTGATGGCATGTGTGTGTGTGCTGGGATGGATGAACTGCAGGAACTGAATTGAAGGTACAGGGTTTGTTTAGAGATGCTGCAATGGAGTTGCAAGTGTTGGCGCAACAACAGATGGCAATGAAATTGCTATGTTGTGAAGTATTAAGCATTGATGGTTTTGTTATTACAGAATATGAAAATGATGAGTACTAAGCTGAGCAAGGGTTGTAGGTGCAAGTGCAGTGGATGATGCAGGTGGAATGGATGGGTATTGCAAGTTATGGAGCTGTGATGCATCAAGATGGCGCATGAGTGAAGTCTGGCATGTGCAAGCTGCAATTGGCCTAGGCCAAGTCACTCAGACGAGTCAGTTAGCTGACTGTCACCTGACTTAGATGACTCGGTTGACCAGACCGACTTGACTCGTTGACCGGTGACCGGGCGGACTTTGCCGGTCACCTAAGATACTCACCAGTGCCGAATTCCGGGCAACTTCCAGCGAAAACCCAGTTTTCCGGCAACCACTTTTGGGGCAGATTTTCTACACGGGTTTTCTCACACATGGGCTTGAGGACTTCTATCTATTGTACTTTTGAAGACTAGACCTAATTTTGGAATAAGAAGAGCTATACAAAATAATTTTTCTACAACTTTTGGGAGATCACATATTATTCTTGGAGCTTTGGAGGAGAGCGGAAACTAGGGTTTGATTTCATTTATTTTTCATGTTCTTCATTTTATTTTTGATTATGATTATGATGAACTCAAAAGTTATGAGTAGCTAAACAAATAATATTGGTTATGGGATAAAGTGGATTTCACAAATGATATTTGATTCAATGATGTAGTTTTGTCTCAATACTTTATTGTTTATGATTCATGGTTTATATTGTTATATGATTTGATTGTTTGTTTGGTTGAGTCCGGAATCAATCCGATTACTTTCATTTCTAAAGTTATATTAGGGTTTTCAATACGAAAAAGTTGTTTATCCCTGATTCTAAGTAGCATAATTGTGGGTAGTGCTTGTAGTGATATATCCTACTAGTCACAAATGAATCATGACCTTGGTTAAATTGAATTAGTGCTTTTACACATTTTGATTGCCTTGATTAGTCTTATTCCATAGAATTTATTGCTTTTAGGGAGTTAAATCTAATTGTGCTTTTACACTTTAGGTTGCTTTCTAGGAAGAATTCACATATGCATCTTTTAATGTGGTTATGATGAAATCAAGGAATTAGCTGGATATTCTTGCGATCAAGGTATCCTAGGACTTTTAGTAAATGAGAGATTAAAATACCAATTCTTGTCATTGTTGAGAATTCATGTTTGTGAATGATATTATCCCGTGACCAATATCTTCTCCTTATTGATTATTCCAATTATTTGATTTGCTTTATTTAGTTTTATTACTTTGATAAAAACAAAACATACTCTTGGTTATTTTGGTTACTTAAGAATCTGAAAATTGCATAACAACAATCGCCTCTCTGTGGATACGAACTCTTTCTTATCGAATACTATATTTTATATTTAGTTAAGTGAGGTAGTGAATTATTTTTGACGCATACGACATGCATCATGAGTGGGTCTTCATCTAATCTTTGAATTGAAGTAGAATTGAGAGATATTTGTATAAATAGAGAAGAGGCAGTGTATGTAAAAACTTATGCCCGGATTAGCCGGTGCTCCAAGCTGTGGTTTAAGTTTGATTTCAGTATTGTGTTCATCATGTTCTGAATTCATAGTTAGGGTTGAGATGAAACCAATAATACATTTTTCAGTTTAATTCAAGTATTGGTATTGTTCTTGTTGTGCTACATTGTTTTGGATAATTATAATCTGAGCCTTCAGTATTTTACTTTCACAGTGTATGCCATGTATCCATTGTAGTTATATTACTTCTATGTTGAATGTGCTGCAATTCATGCTTCATTGACTATTATTGATTCTTAGACTAATTGTGCCCTAAGAAGACAGTTAGTGCTTTGGAAAGATACCCTAATTGTGATTAGAATATCCATCTCAGGATTGTTTAACTATCTAAGTGATTGATCTACGGTTAGTTGTCTTGTGAGAGGGCAGCTAATACTAGGATTAGGAATCATCTTAGTGACACTAAACCATCCTCCCAAAACTACCCTGGATAGGTGGAAGACCACCGATATCCATTACAAGGGACAAGAATGGCATTGAGACTGAATTGACTTAGCATGGGTTAAGCGGTGGATTCGATTGCCCTAACACCTTAGTTACCTGCTTGTTTAGAGTTCCCTTTATTTTTCTGTTGTAACCGCTACCAACATCTTGTCGTATCGATACCCAAAACAAACCCTTTGTGTTACTTGTGTTTAAAATCATTCTAGTAAGACCATAAGCTTCAAATTTACACCCACCTTGTCCCTGAGGATCGACCCGTGCTTTCCCTGTGTTGCTTGTCGATACTGTGCACTTGCAGTTATAATTGTAGGTAACTTTCCTAAGCCTACCATATATTCTGCAGGGAATTTGGAGAATATATCAAAATCTGATGAGCACCTATGTCTCTCTTCATATTATATCGAAACTCAAGCTCCTAAATGAATTATTCACTAGTATAGAGCCTAATGAGTGTATAAGCTCCTAGCTGCATTTCTCACCAATGTCGTAGCCAGCTGAGTACTTTTCTTGTACTTATGTTCCCTGGAAGAACCCTTAATATTGGTATGGCATGACATATTTGTGTTCACTCGCAGCAGAGTAGCACAGACCTCCAAGTACCGAGATTAAGGCCCTTGCACAAAATACTTAGTCAGAAAGCAAAGAATAAATAGAGTCACAAAGTAGGAGCAACAATGAGGGAAGTGTGGCCATGCCTTTGGCTAGACAACGCCACTTGGCCACGCCTTATGCTACCTAACTGGCCCTTACTCCTTTATCGACGAATCAGGTCGCTTTAAACCTGCCACATACACATAAGTTGTGACTGGGCCCATACTTGCCGGCCCCATTTCCCATCGACCAATCCGGTTATTCTAAAGCCGCCACGTTCACACCAGAAGTGCAGCCGCGCCCATGCTTGGCCGGCCCTCTCCTTCCTACCGACCAATCAGGTCACTTTAAATGTGTCACAAGTACTAGAGGTGTGGCCGCGCTTTATGTTTGGCCGGCCCCTTTTCTTAACCAATCAAGTCGCTCTAAACTTTCCACCATACATTAAAAGCCAAACGCACCCTACCGCGCTACCATGCTAACTGGCAAGCCAAACCCTCCCTGCCACAACAACATATTAATCGGTATGCTAACATTCCACTCTGCCGCAGTAACATGCCACTTTAGCCTTGACCACGCCGCCAAGCCCTAATTTTGGCCACGACGCCAAATCCTAGCCTTGTCCACGACGTCAAGCCCTGATTTTGGCCACGACGCCAAATCCTATCCTTGGCCATGCCTCCAAGCCCTGATTTTGTCCACGACGCCAAATCCTAGCCTTGGCCAAACCGCCAAGCTCTGATTTTGGACACGGTGCCAAATCCTAGCCTTGGCCACGCCTCCAAGCCCTGATTTTGGCCACGATGCCAAATCCTAGCCTTGGCCAAACCGCCAAGCCCTAATTTTGGCCACGCCGCAAAGCCATAATTTTTGCCACGACGCCAAATCCTAGCCTTGGCCACGCCGCCAAGCCATAATTTTGGCCATGGCGCCAAATCCTACCCCTGGCCACGCCGGCAATCCCTAATTTTAGCCACGGAGCCAAATCCTAGTTTTGGTTGTGCCATAACGCCACTGGCATACCGTTATGCCAATGGCGCCACTTTTCTATACAACAAGATACGACCATAATCAATGGCTATCCTTCCTCATGAGATGCAATCTCAGCCATCCAAGTTCGCCACCGAACTGATAGACTTGTGGAAAGTTTCAGGCGACCAGCTGTCTAAATCTAGTGGACATGGCTACGCCAGGCGCCACTTGCACCACCATGCCACTGGCATACACGAGCCATGCTGCATTTCCACTGGCGTACACCAAAACGCCACTGCGCCATTGTCAGGTGCCAATACAAGGTAGCCATAATCAATAGCTACCCTCCATCATAAGATGTGATCTCATCCATCGAAGTTCGCTACCAAACTGACAAACTTGTGGCAAGTTTTAGGCGACCAGCCAAAACGAGCCTAATAGTATTACATTTTATTTTTCTGCGGTAATTCCCTTGACTTTGACTTTCCACACTAGCAAAGTGCTACATGTTTTCCACGAAAACACTCGAGACATCAAACATGTCACAAACTGGGGGATGCTCATCAGGGTATTGGTCTGGCGGTTTACAGCGTGTGGCATGCAACGCGCCCGTTACAAGAAAGTGTCATGAAGCGGGACAATTAGTGGTGGTGAAAATTAACGGTGTAAACAAATTCACTTCCTTCATCATGGAAGCATAATGTCTGACGGTTACACGAATTCACTTTCTTCATCATAGAAGCATAATGTCTAACAGTTACACGTTACTCTATTTCTCCACCACTTAATCGTTTCCACTTCCAACGAGACCAGGGTACGTTTTCATATGACTTGCATAAATAGGCTTCACCTATTTCCACCAAAAAACAAGTTTTTGGTCGGTAACAATATAGTATCCAGAAATCACCTGGTAGCTTTGCATTCTGCTAGACAGTTCTACTTTCTGATACAAGTCGTAAATAACCACACCTTCAGAATCAACGATTCTGGTCTCAACACTCTCTTCTCTTCCCTCCCTAAGACCAACCCTTCTCCTCCACTTTGTGACCGAAGCAAGCCTGGAACGACCATTTCTTGGTTTAGGCCAGGATTGTACAGATTGATCTCTCGAATCAAAAGTACTTCTGTGCAGTACAATGTTTAGGGTCTAGACTTGTTTCTCACCCATACACCCAAAATTACCAAAATAAGCAGAAAAGGTTTTCACCCACAAACTGTAGGCTAGAGTCTGTAGCGGCTTAATACAGTATGGTGTTCAAATCTGGAATAAGTCCCGGGGTTTTTATGCATTTGCAGTTTCCTCGTTAACAAAAATTTTGGTGTCTGTGTTATTTCTTTTCCGTATTATATTTTTTTATATAATTGAAATATCACAGGTTATGCGTAGTTCAATTAATTGGTAAATCCAACCTTTGGTTGTTGATTGACACTTGAACATTGGTCTTTGGTACCGTTCAAGTTGTTTCTCATAATAATCAGGCTCGCGGATTTCTATCTGTTTGATTTGCTGATCACATTGAGAAACATAGATATAACTCTTGTATATATTTCCATGATTGAGTCTGATTGTCTAGTTGATTCTCTCGGAATTATATTGGATTTAGTCCATACAGATTGCCTAGAAAAACATTGGGTGTGGTTGTTAGACCCCCTCTTTTTCAATTGGTATCATAGCATGCAAACACGTTTAAGACCTCATAAGTCTGTTTTATAACAATCTGACTCTATGGAAAAAAGCGCTATCTCTATAAACGTACCGCCAGTCTTCATTGGCTCGAATTACGTATGGTAAAAAAAAATTATGCGTTCCTTTATCCAAGCACGTTATTTTTAATCATGGGTTTATGTTGTTAATGGTTATAATCCTCTATTGGTTATAGTAGACGGTGTAATAGTTGCAAAAGATATTGGTAGGTATGAGCCTGACGAGATTCTTGCTGCAAAGCAAAATTCTGACGGCTTGAATGCTATCATACATATCATTACCTCAGATCTTCAGCACCATCTAACTACGTGCACTCGGTCTAAAGATTCTTAGTATATCTTAAAAACCATATTTGAAGGGAATACCTCTAAAAAGGAAGCTAGGCTTCAAAA
Source organism: Papaver bracteatum (assembly GCA_023529315.1). Lineage (NCBI taxonomy): Eukaryota > Viridiplantae > Streptophyta > Magnoliopsida > Ranunculales > Papaveraceae > Papaver > Papaver bracteatum. Next base: position 2,445,588 of record JAJJWX010004210.1, read on the forward strand.
CGTAAATTCTGAATGGGAAAACCTTCGTATATCTAATGAAGATTCGCCTGATGAGTTTAATCACAAAGTGTCTGAAATTGTTAATGCATCTTTTGCATTAGGTAAGACTATTCTTGAAAAGAACATTGTGATAAAAATTCTCAGATTATAGCCAGCTAAATACGATTCTAAGAAACATACCATCGTTGAAGGAAATAACCTTGATGGGAAAACCTTCGTATATCTAATGAAGATTCGCCTGATGAGTTTAATCACAAAGTGTCTGAAATTGTTAATGCATCTTTTGCATTAGGTAAGACTATTCTTGAAAAGAACATTGTGATAAAAATTCTCAGATTATAGCCAGCTAAATACGATTCTAAGAAACATACCATCGTTGAAGGAAATAACCTTGATGCAATTTCCATAAATACACTTGTTGGAAAGTTAAATATCTTTGATCATGAGCATACATCCAAATTTGGAAAGGATGTTGCTTTCAAAGCACAAAAGAACACTAAATTACTTGACAAAAGTAAAAGTGTTGGAAACTCTGTTGTTGATCCTATTGAGACTGATTCATCAGATGAATATCTTGACAACTCAGTCTCACTGATCACAAGACAGTTTAGAGATCTTCTTTTGAAGAGAAGTAAACGGTTCATCAGAGATAAACCCAGGTCATCAGTCAAACCTCATGACCGTGCCCCTCATAAAAACAGGGACAATGTCGATACTTATGATGAGGATATGCCACAACGCTTCAAGTGTAAAGGTTTTGGTCATTTTGTAAATGAGTGTCCAAATCGTAAAAAATACACTGGGAACAAAGGTCTTGCTGCAACTCTTGATGAAATGTCTGATCACTAAGATTCAAATGAAGATGAAAAATCAAGTGTTGCACTCCTTGGTGAAAATATTGACTTTGATAATTGTAGCAATACGTACATCAATCTTGGTATTCTTCATGAGAAAACTTCTTCAACCACTCTGGAGGATGAAATGGATTTTTCCCTATCTGCTGAAATTTTTATCTTACATGTTTCATATCATGTACCTCTATTTGTTTAACAGCATGCCCATCTATGGTGTCTGAACCGTCCTCCACATTGACATGTTCTTATTTTACTTTTAAGGTTCGAGAACTTTCTAAGTGTTTCAAGTAAAAACATAAAATAAGATATGTCAACAAACTTCAACGAAGAATAAATAATTAGCAAACGAGCTCAAACTTGTTCAGAAGTCGAATTCATCCGAGGTATGTAAACTCAACTCGTCTCCGAAGAAGTTAATTTCTAAAGAAAAAGTTAGACCTCTAAAGAAAATAACAAGGTCTAAACATTGTGTGAAAAAGGGTATTAAGAATTCCGTACAAGAAGTGTATGGTGGACATATTATTGTTCACCCCAACACAGCTTAATTGTGTTGAAAGTGCATCTTGTATCATGTGTATGGTTTCAAAGAGAAAAGAGTTGAGCACAAATCAGGCTTTTGGAAAAGAAATTTTTTGATTTTAATTTATGGAATTATGTTGATCTTTTCAAGTCATAAATTGGTATTGAAAACGTTTTCCTTTTCTTGTTCATTGAAAGAGGGTTAAAATCGACAATTTTACCTTCTTTAGGGTTAAGAGTTAATCGTACGTGAATCCTACTCTGTATATAGCATCCGTAACCCTACATTTCCTTTTCCTTCCCTATAAACTCTTTTTATCACAAGATTTCTTGTAGAGCCTGAATTGTGTATTTCTCTCACAATTCCATATTTGAATGGAGACTCCAAGAATCATATCTTTTAATGGAAAAGATGTTAATATGATTGTTAATCCATCAATCATGAAGGAAAAAGATAAATCTCCTTCCTCTACAACTTTAAAGAGAAAAAGGAAGAATATGAAGAAACCAAGGGCTATCCCCTCTAATCTTCAGAAGTTTTTTGGTATTCTTGAAGAGTTGAAGGAAACAAGGAAGAAGATTCATCAAAGGCTATAATTCTAAGAACTCTTGAAATTCAGAAGACCTTGGTTCGGCATCAGTTTAGAAGGTTTGTTGGAATTGACTCCTTTCTTCATGAACCTTATGTTCCAATATCTGTTGACGACAAGGAGTTCGGGGACGATAAAGAATTTTTCAAGAATCTTAATGTCTAGGTGTTGATGGTGGATTTTAGTTTAGGGCTAAAGTTGTAAAACCAATTTTTGTGAAACCATCCTGCAAAGGATAAGGCTTTTTGATAAGTTATGAATACTTATCCGCTTAATTAATTCATCTAGAATGGAGCATGTAGCAACAATCCCCAAGTATTCTGTGAATTTTGGCATTATTAATTAATGCATAAAACGCCTTGTATTTCATGTGCTATTCTCATCAGAACTTTCATTATTGGTGCGGCATGATGACTGACTATTACTCTCAGCAGAGTAACGTGAATATCCAAGTATCAATAGTGAGGCATGCACGAAATACCCATACAGGCTGCACCATTCTCTGACATAGAGAATCATATCTCGGTGTGTTATACTAGCCCGATCGAGCAAATTTGAATCTGGACTGTCCATGTCAGTCTCAGAAATAATCACGGCCACACAAGTTGGCCGCATGAATTAACCAGCCTAGACAAACCCTAGCAGGAGCAGGAAACCACCGCAATGACCACCAGCGGGCCCTTTATGCCCTCGTCGGTCGAACGCATACCTTGCCCCCAAATAGCCGCCAAACACCAACCCTGAAAGGGTATGGTCGAGCAGGCATGAAGCGGCTAACATGCATAAGACTGTCGAAAAGCAGTCTCAAAGAGGTCGTAAACGTCCAACTTCGTATGCATGGTTGGATGGTTTAGATCGCCCCTTGATCAAGTGGTGAAGTATTGGTACACCCATTAGCGGGTCCACCTTCCACCTGCTTGATCGGTTTTCCCACAGCCAAGCCATGGATCAACGAACGGTTTCCCAAACAAGGCTGGCGTGATGCTTTAGAAAACTGTGGAAGTTCAAACTGATCACGACCATCCAACTTCGCAGGCATGGTTGGATGGCTTAGATCGCGCACAGGACCGTGGAGCAAGCATGCATGCGCTCACCGCCGGCCCAAGGTGGGACCCACGTAATTAGTCTCCCCAAGGGAGGCGCGCAACCCCAAATCCGATCGGTTGAAGTTGGCCGGTTCGAAACCCTAATTAGGGTTTGCGGAACCATCCATGTGTCGCAAATTCATCTCAAACTTCCATCTTCGCAGGCTTGAACGGAGGGTATAGATGAAGATTCAAAAAGGGCCAAGCATGTCAACACGACCCCGTGGGCCCGACTTCATGCCTGACTGATCGTCCAAGGCTGGCCTTGGCCAGACGTCTCGGTTCGTGTGCCCAAGGGTGGCGTGTCACGCCTCCTTAACAAATCCTTTGCGACATAGGGTTTCTGTTGAAACCCGATCTCAACCACTCCTCTTTGTCGGCCAAATTGAGTGGTTTAGATCGGACTTTTGCGAGTCAAGCTAGCATGGGCATGAACACCAGTGCGTCGTATCCATGCAGAACTAATCGGTCCTTCCAAAAACGTTCCCTAAGTTCAAATTAGATTGAGCTGAAAGAGGGAGCCTGCACACCTCATAAGCCCTAATCCAACGGTCGCATATGGGGTCGCAAGCCATCTCGTCCGTTCAACTTCGCCAGCTTGGACGGATAGCCTAGAATAGGAATTGGGCAACAAGTGAGGTATCACCGTGATCATCGTCTGCCACTCTTCCGCATAGAGTAATCGGCCAAGGTATGGCTCTCCAATGCATCCTCCAAACGGTCACTCGGAGATGGCTGAACAAGAGGCTATTTTAAGACGCTTAATTCGTGACTTACTCCGTTAAGCTTTAAAACAACGATGCTTCATGTATATTGAATATATTCGATGCATTACCTGCATAGAATACCCATGATACTTCATAAGTATCGACTTCCTAAATAACTTAGTTATTTAAGCTGGCATCACATGCTACCTTCTGTGGGTCCCACGATCCACACACTCGAGACATCAATCATGTCACAAACTGGGGGATAGATACTGGGGTATTGGTCTGGAGGTTTACAGCGTGCAGCGCACAACGCGCCCTCACAAGAACATGTCAGGAAGTCATGGACGGTAAGTGATGATGGGATAAGTGGGCAAGACTGATCGTGTGACACTAACACACAACTCCATCTCTCCACTTCCTCCACTTCCCACGAGAGACGTGAATAAGGCTCAAATGACTTGTATAAATAGGTTCTCCTCCTTATTTTCCAAAACACAACACAGAAAAGTTAATACAATTGTATTCAAAACACCCAGAGCCTGCTTGCGTTATTCGTAAGCCTGCTCACCTTTCTGTTACAAGTCATAAAACATCATATTCCTTCATAATCTCAACACCTTCTTCGCTTCCCTCCCTAAGATCAACCCCATCTCCTTCACTTTGTGACCGAAACAAGTCTGGAACGGCCATTTCTTGGTTTAGGCCAGAATTGTATAGATTGATCTCTCGAATCAAAAGCACTCCCATGCAATGCATTTTTTTAAGGTTTAAAACTTATTTCTCATCCACACCCCAAAATTACCAAAACCGGCAGAGATAGTTTTCACCCACAAACAATTGGCGACCACTGTGGGAGATTAATCTCTCGGTTGCAATATCAATTTCCAAATCTCAATTTCATGTTTCCAATACCTGGTTCGATTTTCACAATTTCAAGGGGATAGACATTAGTGGAAAAAAGTCGTTTTAAGACAGTTGGAAAGTGTCGTATTAGCGAGAAATAAGACACTTTCGAGCTTCCGCTGAAAGTGCCGTAAATTCAGTATCTTTTTCTGGAACAACACTTTCAAGTTGACTAAAAATTACGATACTTTCGAGTTGTCGTTAGGTACGATACCTAGTTTACGTCGTATATTTAATTTATTTTAATAAAAAAAAACAATTCATATCTGGCTGACTGGTTTCAGCAATGCTGACTGGGGTGAAATAAATTTGATCCAGACTCAAATTACAAATCAAAATTACACTGAAATTCAAATTCAGATGAAACACAAACCATAATTTTTTTCATATAAAAATGAAAATTCCATTATTTTGAAGTTGTAAATTTAGTTCAAAATCATACAAGAAAGGATTCATGTCCTAAGAGAAGTTCTACAACTAAAGAAAAAACTAAATCAATTATAAGGATTCTCAGTGTTTATGATCGGGGAACCAACTTCCTTAGTCACAAAACATAGAACTTAAAACTCTCATGGTCAAGAACAAGGTATTAAACTCTACCAATCACTATTGCAGGTATAAGAAGTAGCCATGGTACCTGTTTAAATGAAGCAACTCCCAATAGTCTGGTATACGATAACACCAATGCCGCAGCAACCATAAAAAATAATTCACAATCATAGTGACTGATGATTTTGCACCCTTCAACGGATCTTACAGTCATATGCAGCAGCACCATTCTGAATAGCTTCAGTTCAGCTAATTTTTTATTATGCTGAACACTACAAAAAAATCATCAGTAGAAGAATCATTATAATGGCGAAACATGAAGCTTTTTGTGTCACGAGTTACTTTATAGAATTAAGACTCGCAGTCTCGCACATCACGACAGTGCACTCTTAACTGACAAAGCATATTCAGTACTATTTTTTCCTAACGGAAGAGCTATAGCAAACTGAAGTATGCAAAAAACTTCTAAATCAGTAGAAAATGATATAAAGCAAAATCAACTTACTCATAATTTATATTTACAAACTAGATAGCCTCCACCGGAAGCCGTAGCCAAGCCTATAAAGATGATCTGAAAAGAAGTCAATATCGACCTTGCTCCACTAGTACTTTGACCTGTTGGTTACCCAAAATAAGTCAAACAAATCAATCCATGATTCTGAGGAACGTAAATCTAACAACTCAGGTCAGTTCGTGGACAATATAAAGTCTCGGTTAATCAAATGCTACATTACAACCACTATCACAACATTCGGGAATTAGTTTCATAAAATTTATAGGTGACCTTAGATAGCAATTTACATAGCAACTGAGATTCATCACTCATGCAAGAACAAGGGCACCCTACTTAAATTTAGTTTTTAAAAATATATGGCACCATACATTGCATATTTAGAGCATGTTTCCGTATGAATACTAGTGGTAAAATATGCCCACTAAGATACGAAAATTAAAAATATCCTTTGGAAGGCCTCTCTGTCCCACTTCAGAACATATATCACTCACTATTTTTCTGAAAGAAAAGTGGCAGTAAACAAATACCACACCTACACAACTAGTGCCATGTCCAAGATCTTAGATCACTATAATATAATTTTCATATGTAAGAACAATCTAGAACAGAAGACTGCATTTCCTCCTGATATGATCTTAAACAGAACTGTGAAATCTGGAATACAAGAATGCATTTCCTCGTGATGTAATCTTAAACAGGATTGTAATGATTCCAAACAATACTAATATGATTCTAGAAACATGCAGGGACGGACCTAGAAATTAGGGTATGGTAGGGCTAAAATTTATGCAATTTTTTTTTTAGGTCTACAAGATATCGAAAAGTTTAAAGTAGAAGTTTTTTCTTGGTGCAAATATATCATACGTCGCTCATCAAACAACCAAATCCCAATAGTTTTCTAAGATTTATAGCGATCGGTGCACTATATATCACCTCACTGGCAAGGCTGCAACATGAATCACAAAAAACCTAACGAAATTCCAAGTGCTTAGCTCCCCATGAAACTAGATGAGTAATAAAGACTAAAATGAGATATTTTTAAGGACACAACATTCGACAGCACTATCGGGTGAGATAAGAAAAATACTATAGCAGTTTAACTATTATGGACTACATACAACACTATTGGGTTTTCACAATGTCGGAGTATATATTGCTCAGTAGTTTAGCAAAGCAAACTACCAAAATAACACAATGGGTCAACTGTCTCACCCCATCCGTAAGCTTAGACCATGTTTTTAACTTTTGCCACCCCTTAAGTCGCCATTGGTTTTTCGTGGGAAACAGTGGATTCGTAGCTGATCTTAACAAGGGTCGGACTGAGAGTTATATAATCATGCATCAACCTTGATTTCCTGTAACAAGTATACAAAGTTTGTTTTTGAATGATTTACTGTAACCATACAAGTGTATCATTTAGTGGAAAGTTGGATGAAAGGAATTTATAGAGTTTAATTAGTACCTTCTTCATGTAATTTTCAACAAAACATGGTACTTGTGGATGACTCTTGAATCCACCGAAGAAAGTTCCCTTCCAAACACGCTCAATGACTAACTGAAAAGGGCAATTTATACTTGTTAACCTGATGTTGCAATGCTGTGAACACCCATTAACTAAATAGCACAGTGATCAAATACGAATTTATTTATAAACTTTAAGAAAAATGGTATCGATATTGAATTGGCACCTGCGGAAGCAACAACAACATGATATCCAGAAAAAAGAAACTCCCGCACCAAATCAACAAAGTAGACAACAAACATCTATTGGAAACCAGACATTCTAAAATGTTATTATATGCAAACATATGTACAACAGCTGCCATATTTCGGTCGATTCATCTAAAGACTAAGAGTCTAAGTAAATAAAGCAATTATTATCAACAAAACCTCACTAGTATGTATTCATTGTCAAGGCTTTGCAATTCTTTAAGCCATTTTATCAAACAGTGACTGAGCACTGTCAAAAATTATTAGTGCTTCAAATTTTTGAGTACGCGCCTAACTCAACTCAGTGTTGGGCAAACACAAAAATAAAGTAAATATGTATACTAAAGAAATTATTTAGCAAATGTAAGGACGGGTTATAGCCCTGGTTAGCCCCTTGCTAGGCCCATCCCTGGAAACATGTAATCATGTATACCCTCTATAAGAGAGATATTGCACTATAGTTTCTGCAAAATTAAACGGACCATCTCTAGATGATGAGCAATATCTGAAGAGTTAACAGTGAAGGCTTTCAAAAAGACACTGAATTTAAATCAATTTAAGCATGTAAGATAAGATGAATAAACAAACACATAACCTATAACCATTTACTTATTTGTTATATAACCCAAACATTAGGATACTGCCAGCACCTTCTTGGGAAAAAGAATGGTTGGACCTGCAGCATATAAAAACAAGCATAAGATCAAATAAGAACACCACTACCACCAGCAACCACCACCCCCACCACAACCTCCATCCACCACCAAGATCTAAGCATAAAATCAAATATAAACTCACCCAGAAACTCAAAACATGAAATCAAAGTCTAGAATGACTAAATGACTAAAATCGTGATAAAAAAAATAAAGAATCAGAGATAGGGAGGGGGTTAATTAGTTTATTTATTACCACCAGCTCTTCTCTTGACAGTGAACCCTGAAATTAAAAATCTCTAAAATCAAAATCCTCTAAAAAAACAGTTGAACTAAGAGAATGATGAAGGAAAAAGCGATAATAAATTGAGCAAAAGAGATTTACCCTTTTTTATGCAGATCAGAGAGAGGAAGAGGGTTAATTAGTTTATTTATTACCACCAGCTCTTCTCTTGACAGTGAACCCTGAAATTAAAAATCCCTAAAATTAAAATCCCCTAAAACAGCAGTTAAACTAAGAGAACGATGAAAGAAAAAACGATAAGAAATTGAGCAAAAGAGATTTACCCTTTTTGATGTAGAGATTGAAAACAACCTTAAGGGTGAACCATGAAATCAAAAATCCCTAAAATCAATAAAACCCCTAAACATGCAGTTCCACCAAAATAATAAAAAGAAAAACCGAGATGATATAGAATGAAAGAATTTTACCCTGAATCGTAGGAACTAGATCCATCTTTCTCATTCGATTCCAAAAAACCTTCTTTCAAAACAATTATTTAAGAAGATTTCTTATAAATCAAAACAAAACAGATCGTTATAGTTAGTTGAATCAAGGGGGTGAGGAGGAATGAGAAACTGTTATTCTCTTCTGCTCCTTCATGGTTGTTGGATTTTTCATCTGTGAAGGTGAGGGAGAAGGAGAAAGATAAAACATAAAGGAAGGGAGGCGGAGGAGAATAGTGATTTTCTCTCTCTGCTATGGGTGGGATAGATAGGGTCGAGGTGATATTGTAATCCTTTCGTTTGTTATTTTTCAGAGTAAATCCTAACCGTAGAATGTCTAATATCCTACCAACGAAACTATGCTATCTAAGTGACGTTGTCTAAGTCAGCAGAAGTCTTTACACAAGGGAACTTTGAATTTAGACAACGACCATAAAGAAAGCATCGTTGTATAAGTCAACAAAAGTCCTTACACAACAACAATTTAACTTTGGTCAAGGGCACTTTTCGTATGTGGCATTTTCGCGATTTGTAGTCTGTGTCGTTCCATAGTGTCTCTCAGATATCCCATTTTCCACTAGTGAGATCTTAGATCCATTTCAATCATCAACCTGTTTATTTATTTCGATTATAAAAAGTCTGGCCCATGTCTTATGATGTACCCTCACCAACCGAGTTATCCAGATGCCATGAAAAATTCAAACCTTATGGAAAGTGTGGCCAGAATTCTAGAAGATGTCATAGCAAACCAAGATGGTAACACTAGGTGGCAGATTGAGACGTTCTGTCTTTTGAATGATATAGTAGTTCAATTGCAAGAAGGTTCGGCAGGTGTCTACCCACGGAGTATCGCGAACGACGATGCATTTGAATCTCTATCTAGAAATTGTGTTTCCACCAACAAGGACGCGAAAAGAACACATGTCCATACTAGGAGGCCAGGGAGAGACGAACAGCATAATCCGGCTAACGAAAGAGATTCAAAGCAACTCTATAGATGAAAGCACTTATCAGGAATTCCATAACCTTTATCGGATAAAGGTAAAGGGCCAGGTTATGAAACCTTGCTGGGAGATTTATATCTCAAAACCCTTTCTGAAGTACAGAAAGCTGTCCAGTCTACCGCAACTTTTTATCTAAACGAAGAACCGCCCGAAGAAGGAGAAATCAGTCAAGGATCACATGAATACAGAGGCTGGAAATACCTGACTCAGCCGCCTGACAATGATGTTCTCATTGATACAAGGCTCTCGAATGTAGCTGCGTCTCAGCAGAGACGACCAACCAAATGGCCCGCATATACATTGGCACACACTTGCATCCTGACTCCGAAATGTTCTTCATATCAAGGTCATCAAGGGATATCACAGAAGCATCCGTCAATACAAGAGAAGCCTGAGTCAAGATGCCCGCACTTCCCATTTTCCATGAATAAAGTCTTGGAATTACTTGAAATATGGGTGAGAGACGGAGAAGTCCAACTGCCTCAAGAATGGCGACAACAGACTGATCAGGAGATGATAAATCCGATATATTATCACTATCATCATTTTTGCACCACCCTACCAGTGAATGCAATGCCTGAAGCGTATTTTCCAAAAGAAGCTTAGTTTAGAAGATTTTCCTCCTGTCTCCGAAGATTAACACGTGAAATTTCTCGGAGCAAGCACTAAAGAAAGTCCAATTTCATGCAGATGGAATTTTGAAGAATAAGTAAGTTCTACTAAACAAATCTATGGAGAGATAGTTTTAGAACCCACTGGGGACTTTACGCCGCATTAATAAAGAGATATAATGATGAAAACCACAGTAAACATCATGTTTCATTTTCCCCTCAGATGTGTTCCTTTTCACACGATATTTGCAACTTTACGTGCCATGAATGATATCGTTAGAATAGTCACGTTATTTATGATCAGAATGCAAATTTCTTCTAAAATAAATCTCTTTCAGAAAAACCATTCATAAAACTATCTCAAAAACAAACCAATCCAAAATTCAATTACCTATTAATTCAATACCTAAAATAAAGTTGTGAAAAAACCCTCACATCACTCAAAACTTCTAAAAGGAAAATCGTAAGTAGATGACATTAACCATTCAAGGAAAGTCCTTCAGCAACAACTCGTCCTTATGTGCAAGAGCGGCTTTCATTCTCTAGAAAACGGCATGTTCCAGCTTCAACTCATTAGACAACCTTTCAACCTCCTCTTCCTGGCGAGTGATACAGTTTGTGGAAGGAACTTCACGCATTTCGCCTTGCAGCTTCTGGATTTCAGCGAGTCCTTCACAGAACCAGGAGGCGTTAAACTCATACTTCACGAACACGTCCCGGTGGAACTCCCATTTCTCGATTACCTTTTCAGAAACAGTACACCCAGTCACGATACTCACGCCATAGATGGAAGATAAAGCTTCTTCGACGCGTTTAACTGATGCGAAGTGACTTTTAAGATTATGAGAGGTGGCGATGTGACCATGCTTCTTCCATATTTTAGTATACAACTCCTAGAACCTATATTGCATACTTAATCCTTCAACCAATACATGACATGTATAAGGAGTATCGAAAGGAGGCTCAAAGACATCTTTAGGAACGACGGGTTGCGTCACCAACACTTTGTCAGAAGCCTTCTCAGCTGCAAAAGATCTTACGATTGCTTTATCGATTGCTGGAGCTTGTTCGGGAGACTCTCTGGAAGGAGGTACCTCGATCGTCATGGGTGTTGTCTCTCATGCGTTCCTCGCGATGATTTTTTCACTCTGAATACTGATTTCTGCCACGGCCTCATCTACAAGCTCACTGAAGTTGCCGCTCTGGGATTCATCTCTTTTAGTTGAGCTCGCACCGTCTCTGTCATTATCTTGAAGAGGGTCAGTGTCACCAGACTTCTCATCGTGAAGACCAGTATTACCAGACTTCTCGTTGTGGGGATAAACATATCCAGACTCCTCATTATGATTGCGTGCCAGTCTTGCGAAGGCGTTCTCTTTCGGTATTCCCTAATCACAAACGAGAATTACCTTTAGTGGAAGATTACTTGAAAGGAATGAATTGAAGGCTCAGAGAGATTTAATACATGCATATTATAAGAATTAAAGACCACGGGACCGCAGGCTTGCTTCTTAGCCTGGGGACTGCAGTCAGTGATATCGGCTCTGGTCCGTTTGCCTGAAAGCGGCTTCAATAATTTATATTTCCTCAAGATGTCAGGAGACGGCTCACCACGGAAAACTGTCGCGACTTCATCAGAAAACGCCTGGAAAACTAAGAGTTTCTCACTCCAAAAGTCATTATACTTAGAAGTTATTACTGAACTTCTTTCGATAGACAGAAAGGGAAAACTCTGCTCTGATGTGAAGACGTCAGCGTTGGTAATGGATGGGATGAGATCCTCTGAAGGCAGTGGTGGACGACGGATTGGAACACCCTTGTCAAATCCCATTTGGCGTGCAGACCTGTCGATGTTATAAGGAACAACAGTAAGGACTTCATTAAAGAAAGAAAGGATGTATCCTGACATACAGCTTCGCAGAAAAATGGCTTCTCCAGGACTCATGGACTTCCCTCCAGATAACACAAGGCCAGGAGCGGTGGTAGAAGTTTTTAGCTGAACCACAGAAGGATGGACCGGTCCCCATGGGCGAAAATCTATAGCGTGCACATTATCGAGAAAGTCAATGAATCTTGACCCAGGATTCAGACGTCTATTCTGCCAACGAATTATTCTCGAACTGCCATACAAACTAGGAAGCGAAGTTGCAGGAGCAGGAGCGTAACTCTTGAAGTGCTCCCATAGACACACCTGAAGAAAAGCAACATGGATATATGACTCCACCTTCTTGTACCCATTGGAAGCATACATCTCTACTGCCAAAATATCCAGATGAGAATACAACGAGCTAAGGAATAAGTAGCCTAGAGGGAGGACCACACCCTTTGCCAACTTTATAACAAACGTGACGAGATCGCTTATTATGGTTTTCTTCCCAGAACCATCATCAAAGATGTCCCTGGAAAGAGTCATTACTTCGTGCTGAGGGAGAAATGGTCGGTTGTTATATAAAATATATATATATATATATCGCCCATATCCACATTCGAGTGAAGAAGGCATGCAGCATTTCCATGTTCGAGCAAGGCAGGCACGGGCGGGCCCATTTTTGATCAAGAAGGCACACAATAGGTCTCGTGAGCAAAGCAGGAACATGTGGGGGCCATGTTTGGTCAAGCAGGTATTGGACCACGCAAGCAAGACTAATATCATGTCAGTCAGGTAGGCTGGTGTTAGGTCACGTCAAGCCGATTGAGATCATGAAGCCGGTGTTGGTCGAGGTCACAAGGATAGTATAAGGTCGATATTCGATCAAGCGTACATGGTGGGACCCACATTCAATCAAGCATGCATGGTGGGCCCACTGTCATTCACACGTATCATAGCACGATTTTTTCTTTATTCGTGGGAATCGTGTCTACAAAATTCAATCCAAGGTTTTTTTCTTCCTTCAAGTTATAACCTAAGACTAGGTTTTACATGCAACAATGAAAGGGGAGCAAAAAGCAATATGTTCATGGCTTGTTCTACTAAGCGATGCTAGCAATATTGGTGGTTTTGCAAACAAATTTATTAGTGTAATTAATCATGGTATGGTTTTCAAAGGAGTTCCATCTGCAACAGGATGACATTTTCAAATAAGCAAGAGAGGTTTACCTAAAACTAGGGTTTGCGTCAAAATAAATAAATATGAAAAACCGTTAAAGCACTTACCTTGTCGGTGGATAGACGACGACGGGCGGCAAGCTCCAGCGGTATCGACAACGTGATCGGCGGTGGAAATAAGGGGAGCTAACGAATGGGAGGAAAATATATATAAAAAAAAAGGGAGGGTGTCGGTCCCCTTTTATAGACAAATAATTGGGAAATCCTTATGGAAAAAGGATTTCTCTTTTGTTTCAAACACCGAAGGAAGGAAACCGGTCCCACTCAGGATTCCATGCTTGCAACGACATGTTCACATGTGCAATTGTTAGCGGTCGATCAAGACTTTTCCGGGTAAGCTCCCTTCATCTCGTTTTTCTCCCATGTATTTGTAACCATCTCAGGCCTACCCCACAATAGTGTAACCATTATGTGTTCGGAAGGGGACTTAATGTTGATGGTGGATTTTAGTTCAGGGCTAAAGTTGCAAAACCATTTTTTTTGCAACCATCCTGTAAAGGATAAGGCTATTTGATAAGTTATGAATACTTCTCTGCTTTATTAATTCACCTAGAATGGATGTAGCAACAATCCCCAAGTATTCTGTGAATTTTGGCAGTATTAATTAATGCATAAAACGCCTTGTATTTCTTGTGTTGTTCTCAGAAGAACTCTCATTGTTGGTGCGGCATGATGACTGACTGTTACTCTCAGCAGAGTAACGTGAATATCCAAGTAGCAATAGTGAGGCATGCACGAAATACCCATACATGCTGCACATTCTCTGACAAAGAGAATCATCTCTCGGTATGTTATACTAGCCCTATCGAGCATATTTTAATTTGGACTGTCCATGTCAGTCTCAAAAATAATCACGGCCATGCAAGTTGGTCGCATGAATTAACCAGCCTAGACAAACCCTAGCAGCCGCAATGACCACCGCAATGACCACCAGCGGGCCCGTTTATGCCCTGGTCGGTCGAACGCATACCTTGCCCCCAAATAGCGTCCAAACACCAACCCTGGAAGGGGATGGTCGAGCAGGCATGGAGCGGCTAGCATGCATAAGACTGTCGAAAAACAGTCTCAAAGAGGTCGTAAACGTCCAACTTCGCATGCATGGTTGGACGGTTTAGATCGCCCCTTGATCAAGTGGTGAAGTATTGGTACACCCATTGGCAGGCCCACTTTCCACCCGCTTGATCGATTCTCCCACAGCCAAGTCGTGGAGAAACAAACGGTTGCCCAAACAAGGATGGCGTGATGCTTTAGGAAACCTTAGAAGTCAACACTGATCACGACTATCCAACTTCGCAGGCATGGTTGGATGGCTTAGATCGCGCCCAGGACCGTGGAGCAAGCATGCATGCGCTCACTGCCGGCCCAAGGTGGGACCCACGCAGTCGGTCTCCCCAAGGGAGGCGCGCAACCCCAAATCCGATCGGTTGAAGTTGGCCTGTTTGAAACCCTAATTAGGGTTTGCGGCACCATCCATATATCGCAAATTCATCTCGAACGTCCATCTTCGCAGGCTTGAACGGATGGTATGGATGAAGATTCAAAAAGGGCCAAGCATGTCAACACGACCACCGTGGGCCCGGCTTCACGCCTGACTGATCGGCCAAGACCGGCCTTGGCCATATGTCTCGGTTCGTGTGCCCAAGGGTGGCATGTCACACCTCTTTAACGAATCCTTTGCGACACGGGGTTTCTGTTGAAACCCGATCTCAACCACTCCTCTTTGCCGGACAAATTGAGTAGTGTAAATCATACTTTTACGAGTCAAGCTGGCATGAGCGTGAACACCAGTGCGCCACATCCATTCAGGACCAATCAGTCCCTCCAAAAACGTTCCCTAAGCTCAAATTCGATTGAGCTAAAAGAGGGAGTCTGCACACCTCCTAAGCCCTAATCCAACGGTCACAGATGGGGTCGCAAGCCATCTCGTCTGTCCAACTTCGCCAAGCTTGGACAGATAGCCTATAATAGGAATTGGGCAACAAGTGAGGTATCACCGTGATTATCGTCCGTCACTCTTCTGCATAGAGTGATCGGCCAAGGCATGGCTCGCCCATGCAGCCTCCAAACGGACACTCGAAGATGGATGGACAAGAAGCTATTTTAAGATGCTTAATTCCTGACTTACTTCGCTAAGCTTTAAAACAACGATGTTTCATGCATACTGAATATATTCGATACATTACCTGCATAGAATACACATGATACTTAACATGTATCGACTTCCTAAATAACTTAGTTATTTAACCTGGCATCACATGCTACCTTCTGTGGGTCCCACGATCCACACACTCGAGATATTAATCATGTCACAAACTGGGGAATACATACTGGGGTATTGGTCTGGAGGTTTACAGCGTGCAGCGCACAACGCGCCATCACAAGAATGTGTCAGGAAGTCATGGACGGTTAGTGATGATGGGTGAAGTGGGAAAGACTGATCGAGTGACACTAACACACAACTCCACTACTTCATCACTCCACTTCCTCCACTTCCCACGAGAGACGTGAATAAGGCTCAAATGACTTGTATAAATAGGTTCTCCTCCCTATTTTCCAAAATACAACACAAAAATCAAGTGTTAATACAATTGTATTCAAAACACCCAGATCGCTTGTCAGACGACACAAATATAATTCACTTCCTCACTTAACTAATATGAATATAGTATTCGATAAGAAAGAGTTCGTATCCACAGAGAGGCGATTGTTGTTATGCAATTTTCAGATTCTTATGTAACCAAATAACCCAAGAGTGTTTTTGTTTTTATCTAAGTAATAAAATTAAATAAAGCAAAGTAAATAGTTGGAATAATCAATAAGGAGAAGATATTGGTTAAGGGATAGTATCATTCATAAACATGTATTTTTCATCTATGATTAGAATTGGTATTTAATCTCTCAATTATCAAAAGTCCTAGGATATCTTGATCGCAAGAGTATCCCGTTTATTTCCTGATTTTATCACAAACAACATTAAAAGATGCTATCGTGAAATCTTCTTAAAAAGCAACCTAAAGTGTAAAAGCACAATTAGATTTAACTCCCTAAGAGCAATAAGTTCTATGAAATAAGACTAATCGATGCAAACAAACATGTAAAAGCACTAATTCGTTTTAACAAAGGTTATGATTCATATGCGATTAAAAAGATGTATCACTACAAGTATTAACCACAAGTTGCTACTAGAAATCAGGGACAAACAACTTTTATGTATTGAAAACCCTAATATAGCTATAGAGATGAAAACAAATCCAATTGATTCCGGACTCAACCAAACTAGCATTCAAATCATATGATAATAAAACAATGAATCATAAACGATAAAATTGAGACAAAATTAATTCATAGAATCAAATAATCATGCTTGAAGAAATCAACTTTTATCCCATAACCAATTAATGTATTTAGATACACATATTCATGGAGTTCATCATCAAAATATTCAAAGGAAGAACTATCAAACATAAAAGAAAGCAAACCCTAGAAGTTGTTCTCTGCAAAAGCTCCAAGAATAGAATAAATCGTTCTTTTCTTTGTTGTAGAAACTCTCTTTTTATAGCCCTTTGCTTTCCAAAAATAGGTTTTGTCTTCAAGTCCATTAGTTGGAAATTCACCCAGCCCACGTGTGAGAGAAATCCAAGTAGAAAATCTGTCCCAAAAACGCTCGCCGGAAAATTGGTTTTTTGGACGGAATCTGGCCACCGTCACCGGAATCCGGTCACCAGAAAACTTTCTCCGATCACTTGAACCACTGGAAACTGTCACCAGGAAATTCTACACTTCCAGTAGCTCAGCTTTGCTTTCTTGCATTTCAAACATTTGCATAACCCATCTAAATCCAATTTTCTATTCTTGCGAAAACGTACCCAAAAGCGCGACCCGTAGCTCATATGTCCGGCGACCAACTCTTGAATTCGACTCATACTCACCTCACGATTCACTGAAATATTACGATTAACACTCTCGGTTCAGAAATCCGATACCCGGAACTAGTATCACCGGCGCACCATTTTCGCTCCGTTTTCGCACTTTCAGACTTTCGCAACCTTGACTCCGCTAATTCCCCTGCATTCCAAACTGTAATGTCACCTCTCAAGCCTAGTAGCCTCTTCATATTCATTTATACTGTAATTGTAACTCAGTCACCATAACTTCCTGCTCAGTGGCATTGCTTAGCCTTTGCCCTATCACCAATCTCAGCTTGTGCACCACCAACTTCACAAAGATAATTGCAAACCTGCACTTCACCATATCCAATTACAGCTGTGTCTTCCCCTGTAGCTGCAACACAATTCCATATCAGCTCCATCTCTTACGGCAACCCAATTCATGTGCCACCACTGCTCCATTCTTTCCAATCTAACTGCAGCCTTATCACGACTGCGATCATTATTCCCAGCAACATCTAAAACCCCATGAAATCGAGCCATCGTATCAGTCCTCCACATCCGTGAATCATTCGCAGTCACTACAATGTCCTATACTGCATCTATTAGCTGCAACTGCAGCAATTCATCAACCCTTCTGCTGCATAGACTCTATTCTTGCATCAGCAAGCAACCGAACAGGCGCCACTGCATAATTCTGCAACTTCAAGCCACAACTACAATTTATCAAACATGGCAACACACAATACCCTGCGAATTCCATTCTCAAGCAACACCTCTATGTCACAGCCATACTCAGTTACATTTCAGCTTCTCCAGCTGAGGTCACAACCACCTACAAGCCATCACTTCCACCTGCAATACCATCTCAAATGCTACTGCCATGACCTAGCTGCCCATTTCTGGAGCTTCCCTGCATTCCATTTTCTGCAGCATCAATGAGCCACAGCATAGCCACCAATACCCTGACTTCCTGCCATTGTTCTTTGTTGTGACATCACCTCAGTGCCTTTATGAGCTTATAATCTCCGGACTTATCTTGGCCATCCATAGGAGCTCAAGCTTTGCTGTCTTAAACTCTTGACAGTGAACAAGAAGAAACTGTTCATTCAGGAAATTTATCAAACACCTGAAGTGCACAGCCTGGTGGTCTTTTTCTCATCCATGATTCATCTTCTACACTCTCCACTTCCTGCAAATTCAATTTCAATCACAACCCATATCATCATTCAATGGTACTGTTAAATCAACACTCTAATCTCCCGCCAATCATCACCGTTTCTTAATGGAAGTAGCAGCAGCTTCATGGCTGCTTTCTCGATCAAAACACTGCCAAGTGCAACCCAATTCGAACCATATACTACCAGCATACTCCATCCTCTCTTCATTTCAGTCTGTCTCCAACTTGAAACAGGCTCTTAATCCTTGTAAACAGCCACAGACCCATGGATACAATCTTCTTATTTCTCATCGCAGCTGCAGACTCAATGGCAACATTACTTCAATTCCACACCTTCAGCATGTTTCGATCATTTCCAGAAGACCCATCTCCAAAATCTCTTGGATCTCTCGATTATAGTCTCGTTTTCACAGCAGCCATAATGGCTGCTCTCCTCTCTCTGTTTTTGGTTCACAATGATTGAAAATGATTGAGAAAATGGTTTCTCAATTTAGGGTTGAAAATGATTGGGTGGTTATTACCACTCCAATACATAGGCTAAGGGACACCCCAAAGGTCACCCTATAACATCTTGCCACCCCTTAACATCAATTGGTTGTTTCTTGTTGCTTCTCTACACCTGGCTCGTCTCCCGATATTGTTCACAGTGAAATGACCTTTCTACCCTTTTTGCTCCAAATGCTCTTCCACCAGCTGCAGCCGTCCCTTATTTCTCAAATTCACTTATACTCTTCAATGAGGATCATCATTAAAGTTGTCGTGATTTTCAGACAAAATTCGCATAACTAAAGCCGACAAACTTTTCAGATAGGGATGAAGAAATAAAAGCAAAAATGAGAAATAATCGCCTCCAACGCTTTTGCCATGTTTCCTCCTCTTTTGAACCGAATGACTCCAAAGTACCTAAATACTCAAAACAAAACATAAGATACATAATTTACAAGAAAAATAGCAAAGAAAGCATAAATACTAGATATAAAATTAGGTGTTTTAGACACCTATCAAATTCCCCCACACTTAGACTTTGCTAGTCCTCGAGCAAATCAAACAAAACAAAACTAAAACAAATACATACAACTCCGTGTCGTCGAGTCTACGATTAATTTTAGCATAAATAACAAGCCTTTAAACCCCTAGGTGTCCCTAGTGGACGAGTTATAGTCTCGTGAAGGTTTACTAGAGATATACCTACAAAACTTATTTTCCCAACTCCGTCTATTTGTGACAAATCAATGAACGAATCCAAACTGACTACAGGAGGAGGTACCTTTCACAAATTCAATTCATATATTAGTAAGCTTTAATTAGATAGTCGAACAAGACACAATACTCAGAAACTAACAAACCACAATCACAATGAAAAGATTAAGAAGATGGATAAAGATGTAGATGTTGGAGAATGTTCACAAGTGTTCGATGTTTCCCATATCTGTCTGAAGGTCACTGCCAAGATGAACCTATGCCTATTGGATTGAGCTACTTGGTATGAATGCTACATCAACTCACTAGCATATACAAAGGAACCAGGAGTGACTTTATTCAACCAATATAAAAAACAATTTTTTTTTTCTTTTCACTTTTTTTTTTTAGACAACATGATTGGATCAAACTGGATCCAAGCGCATGATTCTTGTCAGCAGATTACACGATAGTTCCCTTGGATCCAGCATTCCACGCTTGTTTAGGCGACGGAGACAGGGAGAACACACACATATTGCTATTCCCAAGTGTCATTTTATTCCGTTTTGGTCTAATTGGTCGGTCTCTTTTTTTTTTATATATTTTTTTTTCTTTTTCTAGTAACTCAATCACTCTATTTCATCCTAGCAGTAATAACAACTCGATTTTTAGTGACCCACCAAAGCACTTAGAGAACAATAGATAAATATGGAAAAACAAAAATAGAATGCGATATGGTGATATTCCGAGATATGGTAACAACTATCATGGTATTTATGATTATGAGCTATGTTCGTCCCGTTTAGTTAATTGGTTCCTCAACTCCTGCATTCAAAATGGTTCCATCCACTAATGGTGTCATCCTAAAGGCACAAGTTTCTAGACTTTAGAGTTCAAAAAGCACAAATTTTTTCTTGGTTTTTTCTATTTTTGCTGATTTTTTTTTTAAATGCATAAAACACACTAAAATAAACTATACAAACATATAAATGCTCCCCCACACTTAAACTTTACATTGTCCTCAATGTAAAATTGAATCATCCAAAGAGAGTTCAAGGTGGGAAATTCCGCAAATGATATGCAAAAATAAGAAAAATAAAGATAAAAGCAAATGCATAAAATAAAAAGATAAGGGTAAAGATACAAAACCGGTGGGTTGCCTCCCACTTAGCGCTTGGTTTAAAGTCGTCAGCCCGACGTTCCTTGTTCATTAAGACTCCTCCAGAGGGAGTGCATCCACAAAGTTCACACCTTCCACAACTTCGGAAGTAAAGTTCTCATAATATGGTTTCAACCGGTGTCCATTCACTTTAAACTCCTTTCCTGTAGCTATGCTACGAATTTCTACTGCACCATGAGAAAACACATTAGTAACAATAAAAGGTGCAATCCAACGTGACCTCAATTTACCCGGAAATAATTGCAAGCGAAAAATTAAACAAAAGCACTTTCTGCCCAACACAAAATTGTTTTCTAGAAATCATAGAATCATGAAATGCCTTAGTTTTCTCCTTGTAAATGCGCGAGCTTTCAAATGCATCATTGCGTAGCTCCTCTAGCTCTTGGAGTTGTAAATTCCTTTGCTTTCCATCCCCATCCATCTCCATATTGCATTACTTAATAGCCCAAAACTCCTTATGTTCAATCTCCACGGGTAAGTGACAAGGCTTACCGTACACAAGCCTAAAGGGAGACATCCCAATAGGTGTTTTGTATGCGGTTCTATAAGCCCACAAAGCATCATTAAGTCGCATGCTCCAATCTTTCCTTGTTGGATTCACCGCCTTATCTAGTATGGATTTCACCTCTCCGTTCGACACCTCGGCTTGTCCATTGGTTTTGGGATGATAAGGTGTTGCAATCTTGTGCGACACATTGTACTTCTTCAACAATCCTTGTAAGAACTTGTTTTTGAAGTGAGAACCCCCATCGCTAATTATGGCTCTTGGAATTCCAAACCTTGCAAAAATGTTAGCTTGCACAAAATCTGAAACCACTTTAGAATCATTAGTTGGGGTGGCCTTAGCTTCCACCCATTTCGAGACATAATCAACAGCAAGTAAGATATAAAAATTCCCATGAGAGTTGACAAAAGGACCCATAAAATCAATACCCCATACATTAAAAACTTCAATAAATTGAATAAAAGTTTGTGGCATTTGATTTCGAGCACCTAGATTGCCTGTCCTTTGGCACCTATCACAAGTTGTGCAAAATATATGTGCATCCTTAAATAGAGTTGGCCAATAAAAACCGCTTTCAAGTACCTCGTGAGCTGTTCTTTTACTCCCAAAATGTCCTCCGTAAGCATAGGAGTGACAAAAAGACAAGATAGAGTTAAATTCAGAGTCGGGAACGCACCTTCTTATTACTTGGTCGCTGCCATGTTTCCACAAGTATGGATCATCCCATATATATTGGTTCCCTAACCTCTTAAGTTTGTCCCTCTCAGCACGAGACAAGTTCTTGGGATTTGTTTAGAGACCAAGTAGTTCACAATATCCGCATACCATGGTTCTGCAAACGCAGTTGAGAATAATTGCTCATCCGGGAAACTTTCATGCAACGGGATAGCTTCCTTGTCCACAGCAAGACGGCTCAAATGATCCGCAACGGTGTTCTCAATTCCTTTATTGTCCTTGATTTCTATATCAAACTCTTGCAAGAGTAAAATCCATCGTATGAGCCTCGGTTTCGCCTCTTTCTTTGTAAGCAAGTAACTAAGTGCTGCATGATCTGAAAAGACAACAACTTTTGTACCAATTAGATAAGAGCGAAACTTTTCCAAAGCAAAAAAAATAGCTAATAACTCTTTTTCAGTGGTAGTGTAGTTTTGTTGGGCCTCATTTAACGTTCTAGAAGCATAATAAATAGCATGAGGTATCTTCCCCACACGCTTCCCAAGCACCGCACCAACCGCATAATCACTTGCATCACACATGAGCTCAAAAGGCTTGCTCCAATCAGGTGGTTTAATGATAGGGGCTGAAATCAAAAGTTCTTTCAAACGATTGAATGCCGCCATACACTTCTCATCAAAGTTAAAAACCACATCTTTTTGCAATAAGGTACAAAGTGGTGATTCTATCTTGGAAAAATCCTTGATGAATCTACGATAAAAACCTGCGTGACCAAGGAAAGAACGTATCTCCCTCACCGTAGTGGGAGGGGTTAGAGCACGAATAAGGTCTATCTTAGATTTATCAACTTCCAAGCCTTTAGAAGATACTATATGGCCTAAAACTATGCCATGAGTTACCATGAAATGGAACTTCTCCCAATTAAGCACAAGATTTGTTTCAACACATCGTTCAAGGATTAGTGACAAATTGTTCAAACAAAGGTCAAATGAGTCACCAAAGACACTAAAGTCGTCCATGAACACTTCGATTATGTTTTCAACATATTCTGAAAATATACTTACCATACACCTTTGAAACGTAGCTGGAGCATTGCACAAGCCAAAAGGCATCCTTCGATAAGAAAAAGTACCAAAAGGACAAGTGAAAGTGGTTTTCTCTTGATCCTCCGGCGCTATCACAATATGATTATAACCTGAATAGCCATCAAGAAAGCAATAATAAGAATGTCCAGCTAAACGTTCAAGCATTTGATCAATAAAAGACAATGTAAAGTGATCTTTTCTAGTAGTGGCATTCAATTTCCTATAATCAATACAAACCCCCCAACTGGTTTGCACACGAGTTGGGACAAGTTCATTCTCATCATTCTCCACCACGGTCACCCCTGATTTCTTTGGTACAACTTGTACCGGGCTCACCCACTTGTTATCGGATATGGGGTAGATAACACCCACTTCCAAAAGCTTGAGTATCTCCTTTTTCACAACTTCCATCGTAGGGGGGTTCAAACGACGTTGCGCTTCCCTTGTAGGCTTTGCATCATCCTCCAAACGTATCTTGTGCATGCAAACGGCAGGGCTTATACCCTTGATATCGGCAATTGTCCATCCTATGGCCGTCTTATGCTTCCTTAGCACCCTTAGAAGTTTTTGCTCCTGTAATTCACTAAGCTCGTTAGAAACAATCACAGGTAACTCTTCATTGTCACCCAAGTACAAGTACTTTAAGTGACTAGGAAGAAGTTTCAATTCTAACTTTGGATATTTAACAATAGAAGGTAAAAGTTTTTCATCACTGCATGGTAAAGAAATAAAAGAGATATTATGAGTTTCCGGGCATCCTTGTAGTGAGTTGAGATCACCAAGGGCTTCTTTAACCTCAATACCACACTCTACACCATTATCAATGGATGTAGTTAGAACAGTTTCCAAAGCATCTTCACCATTCAATTCAAACATTTGTTGTGCCAAAGTATCCATCACATCAACGGAGAAGCAAGAGTGGACATCACTAGGATATCTCATCGTCTCGAAAATGTTGAAACGTATTACTTCCCCATCAAACTCCATAGTTAGCGTTCCCTTATCCACATCAATAATGTTCTTCGCCGTTTTCATGAAGGGATGCCCAAGTAGCAATGGAAGAGATGAGTCCGGTGAACCTTCATCCATCTCTAAGACACAAAAATCTGCTGGAAATACTAGTTGATTAACCTGCACAAGAACATCCTCAACAATACCCATAGGGTAGACATTAGAGCGATCGGCTAATTGCAACACAATTTCAGCCTTTTTGAGAGGACCTAAATCAAGAGACTTATACATAGATGCAGGCATAACATTAATGGATGTACCTAAGTCTAACATTGCTTTGTTAAATGTAGTGGCACCAATTGTGACGGGTATGTCAAAGCTGCCCGGGTATTTTCATTTCAGTGGGAGTTTGTGTTGTAAGATTGCCGAAGCATTCTCCCCCACACTAAGCACTTCATTACCTTTGAGCCTTTGCTTATTGGTACACAAGTCCTTCAACACTTTTGCATACTTTGGAACTTGCTTAATAGCATCAATGAGTGATATGTTCACATGAATCTTCTTAAGAACGTCTAAAATCTCCTTTTCTAGTGCCTCCTTCTTAGAATTTGCAAATCTACGAGGAAAAGGTAAAGGAGGAACATAAGTAGGAATATGAGTTTTAGAGTTACGAATAGGTAACTCAGAAGTTTGGGGAGAATCCTCATTCTTCTCCTCCAAAACAGGTTCCTTTGGTGGTTCCACCTTGCCCGAATCAGCAACTTCGGGTTGCACAAGTTGTGTACCACTTCTCAATGTAATGGCATTGACACCCTCTTTTGGGTTAATAGGTTGAGAAGAGAGTTTCCCACTATTTTGTTCCTTCAATTGGTTCATCTCAAGAGCCATAGAACCAACTTGGGTTTGCAACTCTTTCATCGTGCTCTCCGTTCTTTGCATAAAAGATTTCATCAACTCTTCCATACTTGACCCCTGATTTTGAGATTGTTGTTGTTGAAATTGAGATTGTTGAAATTGTTGACGCGGATGGAATTGTTGTTGTTGAGGTTGAAATCCACCCGAATTGTTGAAAGTAGGTTGTTGAACCGCTCCTTGCTTGTTCGCATAGCTAAAATTGGGGTGATCTCTCCATCCCGGATTGTAAGTATTGGAATAAGGATCATACCGTCTTGGCTGATTTGGAAAAACTGCATTAGCTTGCTCATTGACGTCTTCATACCCATGAGAATTTGGTATCGGCTGAAACTTGTTGTAGCATTTCTGTGATGTTTCCCATTTGTTGACGAAGTTCCTCCACCTCGCTCACTTCATTGACTCGCCGAAGAAGCACATCCGAACCACGACTCAAGAATTGTTGAGAGTTTGCTGCCATGTTTTCAATCAACTCTCTAGCTTGTGCCACCGTCTTACTCACTAGTGCACCACCACCCGCTGCGTCGATAAGATTCCTATCACTTGATTGGAGTCCTTCATAGAAGTATTGGATGATCATAGCGTCACTAAATTGGTGATGAGGACAGCTGGCCACCAACCTATTGTATCGTTCCCAACAATCATATAACGATTCTCCGATATTTTGCTTCATTCTGCAAATCTCCTTGCGAATTTGAGTAGCCTTATATGCATGAAAATATCTCTCTAAAAAGAGTTTCTTGAGCCCATTCCAAGTTGTGACACTCCCGGAAGGCAAATAGTATAACCAATATTTAGCATTACCTTCCAATGAGAATCGAAAAACCTTCAACATAGCACCATCCGCCTCCATATTTGCTGGGAGAATAGCCATGACAATGGTGTGGAAATCCATAAGATTCTTGTTTGGATCTTCATTCACCAAACCATGGAACTTTGGTAATTCTCTAAGAAGTCCCGGCTTGATTTCAAAAGTGGAGTCGGTTTGAATGCAACCTTGCTGTATATCCAGCTTGTGAGAAGCTAAGTCTTTAAGTGAACGATTTGCAGGGTCACCCATTGCTTCTTCTCCTTATCCTTCTTCTTCAAAAGGAATATCGTATTCTACTTCCTCTCCTTCTTGCCGAAGAGCTTCGTGTTCTACTTCCAAGTCGTGTTCTTCCGTCGTGCCTTGCCTTGGTTGGAGTATTGTTCCTTTTCGAGTAGCTATCCCGCACCTTGGATAATTCTAATCTTTAGAAGCCAGAGATTAGGTACCTGAAAAACAATTCTCGCAAACAAGTGAGAAACAAGACGAGAAACGAAACACAAGTATGCAAGCAGAAAAATAATAAAAAGAAACTAAAAACTAGATAACAAGCCGAATGCCTCCCCGGCAACGGCGCCAAAATTTGATCGCTTGTCAGACGACACAAATATAATTCACTTCCTCACTTAACTAATATGAATATAGTATTCGATAAGAAAGAGTTCGTATCCACAGAGAGGTGATTGTTGTTATGCAATTTTCAGATTCTTATGTAACCAAATAACCCAAGAGTGTTTTTGTTTTTATCTAAGTAATAAAATTAAACAAAGCAAAGTAAATAGTTGGAATAATCAATAAGGAGAAGATATTGGTTAAGGGATAGTATCATTCACAAACATGTATTTTTCATCTATGATTAGAATTGGTATTTAATCTCTCAATTATCAAAAGTCCTAGGATATCTTGATCGCAAGAGTATCCGTTTATTTCTGATTTTATCACAAACAACATTAAAAGATGCTATCGTGAAATCTTCTTAAAAAGCAACCTAAAGTGTAAAAGCACAATTAGATTTAACTCCCTAAGAGCAATAAGTTCTATGAAATAAGACTAATCGATGCAAACAAACGTGTAAAAGCACTAATTCGTTTTAACAAAGGTTATGATTCATATGCGATTAAAAAGATGTATCACTACAAGTATTAACCACAAGTTGCTACTAGAAATCAGGGACAAACAACTTTTACGTATTGAAAACCCTAATATAGCTATAGAGATGAAAACAAATCCAATTGATTCCGGACTCAACCAAACTAGCATTCAAATCATATGATAATAAAACGATGAATCATAAACGATAAAATTGAGACAAAACTAATTCATAGAATCAAATAATCATGCTTGAAGAAATCAACTTTTATACCATAACCAATTAATGTATTTAGCTACACATATTCATGGAGTTCATCATCAAAATATTCAAAGGAAGAACTATCAAACATAAAAGAAAGCAAACCCTAGAAGTTGTTCTCTGCAAAAGCTCCAAGAATAGAATAAATCGTTCTTTTCTTTGTTGTAGAAACTCTCTTTTTATAGCCCTTTGCTTTCCAAAAATAGGTTTTGTCTTCAAGTCCATTAGTTGGAAATTCACCCGGCCCACGTGTGAGAGAAATCCAAGTAGAAAATATGTCCCAAAAAACGCTCGTCGGAAAACAGGTTTTTGGTTTTGAATCGAATCAGGCCACAATCACGGAATCCGGTCACCAGAAAACTTTCTCCGATCACTTGAACCACTGGAAACTGTCACCAGGAAATTCTACACTTCCAGTAGCTCAGCTTTTCTTTCCTGCATTTCAAACATTTGCATAACCCATCTAAATCCAATTTTCTATTCTTGCGAAAACGTACCCAAAAGCGCGACCCGTAGCTCATATGTCCGGCGACCAACTCTTGAATTCGACTCATACTCGCCTCATGATTCACTGAAATATTACGATTAACACTCTCGGTTCAGAAATCCGATACCCGGAACTAGTATCACCGGCGCGCCATTTTCGCTCGTTTAGATTTCTGTGACTTTCGCAACCGACTCCAGCTAATTCCCATGCATTCCAAGCTGTAATGTCACCTCTCAAGCCTAGTAGCCTCTTCATATTCATTCATACTGTAATCGTAACTCAGTCACCATAAATGCCTGGTCGGTGGCATTGCTTAGCCTTTTTCCCTATCACCAATCTCGACTTGTGCACCACCAACTTTCAAAGATAATCTGCGCAAACCCGCACTTCACCATATCCAATTACAGCTGTGTCTTCCCCTGTAGCTGCAACACAATTCCATATCAGCTCCATCTCTTACGACAACCCAATTCATGTGCCACCACTGCTCCATTCTTTCCATTCTAACTGCAGCCTTATCACGACTGCGATCATTCTTCCCAGCAACATCTAAAACCCCATGAACTCGAGCCATCGTATCAGTCCACCACCTCCATGAATCATTCGCAGTGACTGCAATGTCCTACACTGCATCTATTAGCTGCAATTGCAGAAATTCATCAACCCTTCTGCGGCATAGACTCTATTCTTGCATCAACAAGCAACCGAACAGCGCCCTTTGCATAATTCTGCAACTTCAAGCCACAACTGCAATTTATCAAACATGGAAACACACAATACCCTGCGAACTCCATTCTCAAGCAACACCTCTATGTCACAGCCATACTCAGTTACATTTCAGCTTCTCCAGCTGAGGTCACAACCACCTACAAGCCATCACTTCCACCTACAATACCATCTCAAATGCTACTGCCATGACCCAGCTGCCCATTTCTGGAGCTTCCCTGCATTCCATTTTCTGCAGCATCAATGAGCCACAGCCTAGCCACCAATACCCTAACTTCCTGCCATTGTTCTTTGTTGTGATATCACCTCAGTGCCTTTATGAGCTTCTAATCTCCGGACTTATCTTGGCCATCCATAGGAGCTCAAGCTTTACTGTCTTAAACTCTTGACAGTGAACAAGAAGAAACTGTTCATTCAGGAAATTTATCAAACACCTGAAGTGCACAGCCTGGTGTCTTTTTCTCATCCATGATTCATCTTCTACACTCTCCACTTCCTGCAAATTCAAGTTCAATCACAACCCATATCATCATTCAATGGTACTGTTAAATCAACACTCTAATCTCCCGCCAATCATCACCGTTTCTTAATGGAAGTAGCAGCAGCTTCATGGCTGATTTCTCGATCAAAACACTGCCAAGTGCAACCCAATTCGAACCATATACTACCAGCACACTCCAGACTCTCTTCATTTCAGTCTGTCTCCAACTTGAAACAGGCTCTTAATCCTTGTAAACAGCCACATACCCATGGCTACAATCTTCTTATTTCTCACTGCAACAACAGCTCAATGGCAGCATTACTTCAATTCCACACCTTCAGCATGTTTCGATCATTTCCAGAAGACCCATCTCCAAAATCTCTTGGATCTCTCGATTATAGTCTCGTTTTCACAGCAGCCACAATGGCTGCTCTCCTCTCTCTGTTTTTGGTTCACAATGATTGAAAATGATTGAGAAAATGGTTTCTCAATTTAGGGTTGAAAATGATTGGGTGGTTATTACCACTCCAATACATAGGCTAAGGGACACCCCAAAGGGCACCCTATAACATCTTGCCACCCCTTAACATCAATTGGTTGTTTCTTGTTGCTTCACTTATACTCTTCAATGAGGATCATCATTAAAGTTGTCGTGATTTTCAGACAAAATTCGCATCACTAAAGCCGACAAACTTTTCAGATAGGGATGAAGAAATAAAAGCAAACATGAGAAATAATCGCCTCCAACGCTTTTGCCATGTTTCCTCCTCTTTTGAACCGAATGACTCCAAAGTACCTAAATACTCAAAACAAAACATAAGATACATAATTTACAAGAAAAATAGCAAAGAAAGCATAAATACTAGATATAAAATTAGGTGTTTTAGACACCTATCAGTAAGCCTGCTCACATTTCTGTTACAAGTCATAAAACATCATACTCCTTCACAATCTCAACACCTTATTCGTTTACCTCCCTAAGATCAACCCCATCTCCTTCACTTTGTGACCAAAACAAGTCTGGAACGACCATTTCTTGGTTTAGGCCAGAATTGCATAGATTGATCTCTCGAATCAAAAGCACTCACGTGTAGTGCACTTGTTTAAGGTTTAAACTCATTTCTCATCCACACACCCCAAAATTACCAAAACCGGCAGAGATAGTTTTCACCCACAAACACTAGGAAACTTCTTATGAGAATTTATTCTCATGTTTCAAGAAGGATAACTAGGGTTTGGAATAGAAAATATTTTGATTACACGTAGCTATTGCCAACGATTTTCATCTTGCAATGTTTTAGATTTATTTATTTAAATTCTAAGTTATTTGGAAGATGATTTTGCAGTATTAATCTTTATTGATTTCATATATTGCAATTAATTTTATAAGATATGTGTGTTTACGTCTATGAACTGTGATTGTCTCATATATGTCAAAAGTTAAGTCTATTATGTCATTATGCGAATATTTATAAAAGATAGAATGAACTTTTGAATATTCCGCAGTATTGATCTTTCCCTGATCCACTTCTATGTGAAAGTACTATATGACTCCGTAAGTTTTCTTATGTTGAGCATTTCCGCTTAAATTAATCATTAAGGTTCCTTTATGGTTAATTTAATTGAGTTTACTGGATACAAATTCATGTTTCATGTAATTTGTTAATGTCCAAAGAAATACTTATTTTCTTGTAAAAGTAAGGTCGCTCTTGTTGTTCTTTCTGGAATGACATTTTCAAGGGGAGAGTTCTTAATTGAACTTGTGCTTAATTGCCAAATCTTTTGTGGAGAGTGCGACTGTGGAATATTGTAGGAGTTATCTTATATCTTTATAAACTCCTTGATGAATACACTAAGTTTTGACTATGTGAAATCACCGAAACAATGTTGATATGTTCTCTTTTAGTCATGAATAATCTCTTTGAGAATTTCATTATGATCCCGTTAGTTTTCGTACCTTTGCCAATTTATATTGACAAAAAAGGGGAAAATTATTTTGTAGTTCACACTACATACATACGATTTACAGATCATTATGTAAGGGGGAGTGGTTTTCATTGTGAGATGAAGTATTGAGTAAGGGGAGTGATACATATCACCTTATTATTATTGTCAAAGTTGTGATACAATTGAACTTTGACGATGTATAATAATACTATGACACTGTATAACAATAATTGAGAACATATGTTTTCTTATTGTTATGGCTACGGATCTTAAACAACTATGATGTTGAGTTAAACACGTTCAGAATCACTGGAGTACTTGGAGTGACGAAGACTTCAAGGAATATTGAAGAACCAAGGAAATCAAGTACTCAGATGAGAAGCTACAAAGTTTATTTATTTTGTAATCCATATGCATTAAACTTGACAAAGGGGGAGATTGTTAGATCACTGCTCGGTCGAACTCGCAAGCGTTGCTATCTCAAGCTTGTTTGTCAAGTTTAGTTGTCAAAACTATAAGTCTTGATTTCTAGTCTACTTATAGTTATGTCTCGGATTATGATAGAATGTGTAGTTGCAAGGTTTTTAAACCATGAATCGAATCGTGAATCGTGCATCGTTTTTAATTTTTTTTTGAATTGAAACGTATATTAAATCGTGAATCGAAGATTCATGGTTGATTATTAAATCATAGATGTATGCCTATAAATATTGTTCAACCGTACAAAATAAATCCTAAGTTTGATTTTTGATGAAAAATTCTTATAAGTAAAAAATATTATCAAACATTAACACCAAAAACTGAGTTGGAACATTGGTTGGAGGACTTGCATGTGACACCTGAAGTCACAAGTTCGAAACTTACCCCTCCCATTTTTGAAATTTTTTTTTATACATTTGAATTTAGTCAAGAATCGTAGTCAACTAAGGTTGACTACCGATTCTGAAGCAAAACGATTTTAACTTGCGATTTAAATCGATTTGGTACAAAATGAATCGAATCGTGCGATTTTAAAAACCATGTGTAGTTGATATTTAGACTTCACGACGTTCATCGATTGAAGATGAAGATCTACTAAGGGGAGCTTGGAGGAACTTCATAAACAAAAGGTATGTGGAGACTTGAACTCATCTATCACTCAGAAGTCTATTCAATTCTATCTCCTATTAAGACTAAGTCGTATAACTATATAGACTTTACATTATGCACATTTGATATTTAGAGCTGAGTTTAACTCGCTTATATATTTCTCGAAGTGTTGGAAAGATTTTTGCTTTAACTATGTTCATCATTATTCTTGACGAAAGTCAAAAGATGATCATGTGAAAATCGCCTTGTAACATCTCACATGATTTGTGTGAGACAGTCATTTGATGTAAACTCATAATGTTTCGTATTAATCATTCAATCACTTGAAAATTGCTTATAAGCTAATAGTTTGTTTGAGACGGCTATTGTCGTCTTCTAAGAATGTTTTTATGATTGAAATGGGAGTTTAGAACAATTAATGATTGTCTAGATATAGCACAGTATGCATACCCGTATGCAAACTGTTGTAAGAATAATTCAGGTCCGGGAACCACCAAGTATGCATACCTGTATGCGTACGGTTTTAACTAATGAAGTCCGAGAACCAAGTTTGCGTACCCGTTTGCAAACTGTTAAACCTGAGTTTGGTACAAAACGACGGTATGCATACCTATTTGCGAACTATCAGAAAAGATCAAAGTCCGGTACTTAAGTTTGCGTACCCATTTGCAAACTTATGTGGTTAAGTTCTAAAATACGTTAAGTATGATTTAATACTCATGAAAAAATACATTTATATATTAAGGAATGAAAACTTTGCAAACCGTGGCTAAAGTGTTCATGAACTGAATCTTTTGAATCAATCCGTTTTTGCTTCAATTGTTTTTTGTATACTTCTATGAGAATATAAACAATTGAACAACTCTATGAGTAACACAATTAGATTCATTTGATTATCACTTGATCTAGAAGTGTTAAGATGAATGTGGTTAGCACAAAAGTGTTCATCTGGCTAACTTCGGTTAACTGTTATTGAGCCAACTCAATATACACGTTTAGGTACGGTTACCTATATTTAAATGAAGGTATATTTCATTTGTGTGTAACAAGCTAAGACAATCTAACGGTGGAGAGATATTGCTTTGGTTTTAGGAAAACTTAACTTAAATCTTAAATCAAGATTTCATCTAACGGTGAATATTGATTGCCTTGTTTTAAAGCTATCAAACCCTGATTTGAAGACTATATAAGGGAGAACTCTAACAACTGGGAAACCTAATCCACGCACCTCCTGTGTGATACTAGTTGCGACTAGAGTCGATTCTCCTTTAACCTAGGTTTTTCCTAAAACCATTATAGGTTAACGATT
This sequence comes from Papaver bracteatum, assembly GCA_023529315.1. Taxonomy (NCBI): domain Eukaryota; kingdom Viridiplantae; phylum Streptophyta; class Magnoliopsida; order Ranunculales; family Papaveraceae; genus Papaver; species Papaver bracteatum. The sequence continues at coordinate 2,478,874 of JAJJWX010004210.1, forward strand.
TAAAGACTTCATTGGGATTATGAAGCCATACCCAACTATTTTCTCTGTAGTTGCGTGTTATGATCTTACTTGTTTCTATCGTATTGAGTACCATATTCTCTAAGATTTGCTCGAGATTTATCTCCGATAGGTAAGATATAAAAAGTAATCACAAAGCTCTTCGTCTCATTATTTGTGATTCCAAAATAACCTGTTCTACTATCATATAGTTAAGTTATTGTGAGGTGATTGATATTTCTAGGTTGTTCTTTGGGAATATAAGACCGGATTATCGATTGGTTCTTGTTCACCTTGATTTATCAAAAGACGGAACAAAACATTGTAGGTATTTCTGTGGGAGACAGATTTATCTATCAAAATAGACTTTTATGTGAAAGAAATATTTGTTTATATTGTAGCAACTCTTTGTTGTGGGTGAGATCAGCTAAGGGAATCAAGTACGTAGAGTACTGCTGGGATTCAAAGACGTAAGGAATGTGATTGTACCTTAATTAGTGTGATATTGGTTATGGATCAACTACATTCCAGTAGAGGCTTGATACAGTGTGGTGTTCAAATCTGGACTAGGTCCCGGGATTTTTCAGCATTTGCAGCTTCCTCGTTAATAAAACTTCTGGTGTTTGTGTTATTTCTTTTCCGCTTTATATATGTCTACATAATTGAAATATCACAGGTTGTGCGTAGTTCAATCAATTGGTAAATCCAACCTTTGGTTGTTGATTGACACTTGAAAATTGGTCTTTGGTACCGTTCAAGTTGTTTCTCATAGTAATCAGGCTCATAGATTTCTATCTGTTCGATTTGCTGATTACATTGAGAAATAAAGATATAACTCTTGGATACATTTTCTTGATTAAGTCTGACTGTCTAGTTGATTCTCTCATAATTATATTGGAGTTAGTCCATATAGATTGCCTAACGAAATATTGGGTGTGGTTGTTAGACCCCCACTTTTTCAGTAAGCACCTATAACCCACTATTTGTGACCGCTTCTACTCGTTCTATGCTCCCAAAAATGTCCACCAGATGTATTAAACAACATATATCTTCCACTGTTGCAGACAAATAACAACAATACTACAGTTTTGATCTTATCTTGTGATGAACTTATTCTACAATACAAATAAATAGACAAATTATTGAAAAGAGTGCTCCCAAAAATATCCGCCTGAACGATTGAAATCAACCAACCTAATGAAGAGATTTTTCGGGACTTAAAATCTAACTCGGCGGTTATAGAAATATAGGGCAAGATTAAAACAGAGGAATAAGAAGAAGATGATGAAGGCGAGTTGTGTTCACCCATATTAATAAGGTTTAAAACATTTTAGAAGGGGTTGTAATTATCATAGTGTGGGTTGTATTTAGTCACTCCATTTTTTTTCACTTTATTGTTTCTTCTTTTTGATTGAAAATTTGAATTTCACTTTATTGTTTCTTCTTTTTGATTGAAAAATTGAAACCAATCAATTCAGAAAAATAAAATCCTTTTTTTTTTGGTATACTTAACTTGCCCAAGAAACAATGATAACACGACTGGTCAATACACGTTGACTATTTGACCAAAAAGACGATAGCTGCTTTTAAGTAATTTTGTTCTTTATTAGCACCGCTTAATTGGGGGCTTCACCAAATTTATACCCACTCTATTTATTTTAAGGGGATTCCAAAATATTGTTAAAATACTATTTTTCCCTTAATTAATATTAAACTTAAAATTCCATTCACCCTTAACCCTAAGCGTCCATTTCATTTCCATCTTTTAACAAAAAAAATCGGAGTCTCCTATCATCCCCTCTTCCTCGCTCTCAACTATCTTCTCTTCCATTAACGACACGAAGAAAAAAAGATCAGTTACAGTTAAAAGGTCGTCAACTCGAAAATCCTGAAACCTAACGGTTTTTATATGCATGTAGAGACTATGAAAAATCGTTAGGGTATATGAGGAGGGAGATAACGACCCAAATTCTGGTTTTTTCCTCTCTTTTTTCTTAGATTATAGAGTCGTTAGCGTAATATAGAAACATATGACGATCCTTTGCGAACGACCCCTTTTCAAAAGTTAACAACTCTACGTAGAAAACAAACAGCCTATCTGTCACAAAAATTGAAAGGGTCATCAACTTACTCAAACACTCTCGTAAAAGGGTCGTCAACTTACCCCTTTTTAAAAGTTAACGATTCTAAATTTTTTTTGGCTCCACCGTTGCTCTTCGTACGCTTAATCGAACACTCTCCTCCACCCAATGTTCTACCACCCATACATGGCTTATTAATAACTTGAAAGAACAAGCAAATAAGGAATTGCCAGAGCAATGAAAAGAGAGGGTCCCATTTAACTAGTTTGAATGAAACTGATCGATTATGTTAGAAAAATGTTGAGATGGTTGTGCATTTATAGATAAATAACTTTGAACAATCTGACACGTGCTTTAGATTCTGTAGATTTTGACCGTAGACTACCAAACTTTTGAAGCTTAACTACTGTGTTTTGAATTGGTCTTTAAATAAATGAGTCGTCATCTAACTTGGGGGTCGTTACCAATTATGGTAGAGTCGTTATTTGAAATTTGAGGATCGTTTAGGTGTAAAAAATTTAGGTGACGACCGTTCTTAGAGTCGTCAGGATTTATCAGATTATCATGACGATTTTTCATAACCTGAAAAAGTCGTCAGGATTTATCATATTACCATGACGATTTTTCATAACCTGAAAAAGTTGCAGGTTTGAGTCTTCAATGGTGGTATCAATTAATTGACGATCCTTATTAGGGTAATTTAGCCATTAAATTTTTTTTTGGATAAGGGGCAACTAAAATTAGGTTTAAATGACCTTTATTGTCATGTAGTGGAAGGCCCCCAATTATTTTTCGGGGCCCAATTAAGCAGTGTTTATTAGATGTGTTTATTCATTCCTTACTTCTTAGCTTTCTAGACCACCTTGGATCTCTCTCACTCACTCTTAGGGTTTTCGTATCTACAATCTACAACAAGTTAAGTTTCTGAATACTAAGATGGTAAGTTCACTGCAACTCCATCAGATCCTTCGTTTCTACTCGATTTTGATTTCTAATTAGGGTTTTTATTTGCAGGAAGGAGGAAGTAATCTTGATTCTCAGATAGAATCATTATTGAATGTTGAGAAGCAAGCGAGACTTGAGGGAGATGTATCTTCTACCAAGAAAGCAGCTATGGATATTATACAACTCTGTTATCAAGCTAAAGCTTGGAAAACCCTAAACGATCAGATCCTTGTTTTGTCGAAGAGAAGAGGTCAATTGAAACAGGTAACTAAATATCCCTATTTCTTAACCCTAATTTTATACTTTCATGATTACGTAGCAACGAATTTTAGTTCTCTGAATGCGAAAATCATTGTTTGCATCAAACTAGGGTTTATATCATTAATCTTACTGTTGTTAGATGAGGTGTAAGATGTGGGTTGTAACCCTATAGTGTTATAGAAACAGCGGAATAGACAAATTGCTGCTAGATATTGCTGTAATTGAAACAACGACACTCCACTTCTAGATATTGCTGTCTGACACAGTCTCCTTCCAACACTCGTGTACACTGCAATCGGTACTTGCACATAATAATGTAAAATATTTTAAGTTTATCTTGTGTGTACATAGATGTGTTTGAATGTAAGATATCGTTATCCTTATAATTTGACAATACCTGAATGCATGTGCAACAGTTTTAGATTTATTTAAGAGATTATAAGTAACTAAATGAATAACATAGTTACGGACTTGAGTAAATTTGTATCTTCTAGCTCAGTGTGTCAAATGTCTAGTAACTGTGTTCGACACTGACACACATACCTTATCATTGTTAGGTTGTATTTTTTAGAGCTTAAACTACTTGTATTTTTTTGGCCTCTATTGTCATATCTGCTTGTAGTCAAGTAAGTAGTAGGTAACACAATGTACAATTTGTCATATTCTCTCTTTGATTGCATTCTTCAGAAACTACACCTTAAACTGGGTTTCTACTCTGACATACATTTCCTTGTCATTGCTAAATAGTATTTTCCAGTGTGGTACTTAGTAATCTTATTTTTGGCAATTGGGCGAATGTATCTTTATTTTTTTGTCCCTCAATTGTCGTATCTGCTCGCTATTCAGTCACAGCATCTCTCTTTCATTGCATTGTATGGGTATGTTAGTTGTTGTATCACATTACGGTTTTGAATAGTGTGAACATCGCCTATTACATCACTTTAAGTTGATGAAAGTTATCTCGACTTCCTTCTATATTCTTGTTTATGTTGATGAGATATGCCAAACTTATGCAAGATATGATGTTAAGAATTTGCTGCTCAATATTTGTTGTCACACAGGCAGTAACTGCTATTGTCCAACAAGCAATGCAATATATTGATGAGACGCCAGATGTTGAAACTCGAATTGATCTAATCAAAACGCTAAACACTGTATCTGCTGGAAAGGTAATTACTACTTGCATAAATCAGTACATGCTCTACCCTAATTGTTTTTTTCTTCTGTTAGCACTGTTTTAATTCAAATCATTTTGTGTTTTTGTTTAAATTACTGCATCTGTTTGTAGATATATGTGGAAATAGAGAGGGCGAGACTTGTCAAAAAACTTGCAAAGATTAAGGAGGAGCAGGGTGAGATTGCTGAGGCGGCTGATTTGATGCAAGAAATTGCTGTAAGTGTTCTCAGAAAAGTAATATTGTGTAGTTAATCCCATTCTCATTTGAAGTCTAGTTAGGTAATTTGAAATTTTCTAGATATAATTAACGTGTTTGACTATGGTATGAGTAATATGTCTTCTATTAACACCTCGATGTGAATTACAGGTGGAAACTTTTGGAGCAATGGCAAAAACAGAAAAAATAGCATTCATTCTAGAACAGGTATTGTTATAGCCTCACCATGATTATGGCAGTTGGCAATTGCTAACAGAGGTTTTGGTATGGCTCGATTGCTAAATCAAATGTGATGTTTCCCTGTTAAATCCTATTTTTCTAGGTTCGTCTGTGTTTGGACCGTCAAGATTATGTGCGAGCTCAGATCCTGTCTAGGAAGATTAGTCCACGAGTTTTTGACATTGATGCTTCAAAAGAAAAGAAAAAGCCTAAGGAGGGTGATAATGTTGTTGAAGAGGCTCCCGCTGATATACCTTCTCTCGTAGAGTTGAAGCGGATCTATTATGAACTAATGATACGGTATGTAGGAAACTTATGTGCCATGAAAGTTTTCGTTTGGATTGTGTTGCTACCTTTCTTTTTTCTTTTGTTCTTTGTGGGGAAGAGACTGCGACCAGGAAGTGATGTATAATCTTTGGATGGGTTTTTACTGTCAAAATGTAGTCTTGTTCTCGTTATCCAGGACAATTACAATCAAATGTCAGTCCATGCAAGTGTAAATTCCGTATTGGAGACTGTGTGTGCCTTTTGATCTTTGGATTATTATTGGATGGACTGCAACTTCTAGGATCATAATTTTATAAAAAAATGTACCACCACCAATTTATTATCTGTCTTCTGTCGCAGGTACTACTCCCACAACGATGATTACCTTGAAAAATGCCGTTGCTACAAATCAATATATGATATTCCATCTGTTAAAGAAGATCCGGCACAAATGGTGCAGGTAATGTCTGTTTTTTAGGTCATTGTTTCTCAGTTTCTTTTGAAACTTTGTTGACATTAATTTTCCGTGTAGGTATTAAGAAAGATCTGCTGGTTCATAATCTTGGCGAAACACGATCCAATGCAGTCGAGCCTCCTTAACTCCACTTTGGAAGATAAGAATCTCTCTGAGATCCAGAATTTCCGGTATGTTTTTTTTTTCTTTCTTATTGATTATATACATGAGCCTAAACCCCTGAATTGGTGATTGTCCCTTTCCTTTATTTGGTTTAGACATTTAGTTGTTGGTTTTTGTTTAATTGATTATCATGTGTTCCTTTCATACCATTTTCAGGGTACTACTGAAGCAGATCGCCACAATGGAGGTCATCCAGTGGACATCTCTTTGGGAAGCATACAAAGCTGAGTTTGAGAACGAGAAGAATATGCTTGGAGGATCGTTGGGGGACAAAGCTGCAGAAGATCTAAAGCAGAGAATCATTGAACACGTAATTTCTGGATCCATAAAAAGTGATTTGCTCCTGGTCATGCTTGATCCTCCAATTACTCAGCTGATATGAGTTTGTTTTATCTCTTTTCAGAATATCCTGGTTGTATCTAAATATTACTCAAGGATTACCATGAAGAGAGTCGCACAGCTGCTATGCCTTAGTCTCGAGGTTAGCCTTCATCTCTGACCATTCAGTGATATTATCGTCTTTCGCCCTTCTTATATCTACTTGGCTTGGTGAATATGTGTTTATTTCATGTGCCCCTTGTTATGTTCACTTTGAGATTCAACTTAGTTCTTCTTGTATAGGCAGGTCAACTTTCCCTGCTCGTGCTTCGCGAATTCTTTGATAATTTCTTGTTTACTCTCGAAAAACAAAAAATCTTAAAGAACCTCTACTCATCTATATGTTCTGCAAACCAGTTACATTTTGAAGAGTTTCTAGTTATGGACATCATCTACGAACTCTGTATAGCTTACAACGAGTTCCCAACGGCCTTCCCATACTCTGAAACCTCTGTTAGAGATTTGTACTGGGCAAACATCTGCCTGGTTAAGTCTAACCTAGTTAACCAAACCAACTCTTAGGTGGATATACTGATGATTGCTTCATCCCCTTGATACGACACATTTTCCTTCTGTGTTTCGTTTTTAATATTCTTCACCATTGATACCTCTGAAAAATACCATCCCTGTTTTGTTATTTCAGGAGGCCGAGAAACATCTATCGGACATGGTTGTTTCTAAGGCCCTAGTGGCAAAGATTGACAGGCCAATTGGAATAGTATGCTTCCAGACAGCAAAGGATAGCAACGAGGTTCTCAATTCATGGGCAGTGAACTTGGAGAAGGTGCTTGATCTTGTTGAAAAGAGTTGCCACCAAATCCACAAGGAAACTATGGTCCACAAAGCTGCTCTTAAAGTCTAGTGTACCTTGTCTCACCAATGGTTAGTGCAATGTACCTTGTAAGGTATTTTAATCTTTTGGGTAACTTGCGAGATTGTAAATCTTCTGTTCTTCTTTATTCGTACAGGATGCAACTTCCTATTTTTTGGACAAACTGGGTCTACTCATCTACCAAAGAATCCTTGATATATTTCTCAACTGTGACCTGGTCTTGGAAGGTGTTTAGTCGGTAACATTCTTTCCTTTTTAGTGTATGTGGACCACAAGATGCTTTTAGTTATGTTTCAAACGATGAATTGTTTAGTATTTTCTTGAGATCGATTAAGTTTGGAAAAGTTACATTGTATCCCACTGACAAACAACCAACTGATTCAAAATCTGGAAAGTGCTGCAACACTTTTGTATTAGTAGTCGAAAGAAAATTAAGTTATTTGTTTTAAATGTTCTGGATTATGGAGGAGATTGGTGGTGGGAGGAAGCTGGAGCTTCCCTCCTAAAGCCTGCATGTTTTTCTTTGGTATCATTAAAATTCTAAGGTTGTTGTGGCCTGTGCAATCTGCACAAAAATTGTGAGGGTTTCTTGACCTAAAATTTTAATGTTAACCTCCTAGACAAGAAATTTGAGTTTATAAATGGAATTGGGGTTCGTTCTATCCCCATGAATTGAAAATGGATGAATGATCTTAAAAGATCTCTTCTTTTCCAGTTGGAATGAGTCTTTTGTCACCGGCTGGCTAGTCAATATCGTCCATGTGGGAATAATTTGATTGAATTGACTGGTGTCCTTGATGAATTGTTTCAGAAATGATAGCCAACTGTTCTTTTTGTTGATTATTAATTTTTATCACGGAAGACCTCTTCTTTTCTAAACAGCCCTACCCCATTAAAGGGGAAAGGAAATGTGAAAAACGAGTTATTCTCTGAAGTACTATTGTTGTTTAAGTTTACATCAGCAGGTTCAAGATTAGTTCTTTCATTTTAAAATGGTCAAGAGAAGAAGAGGGTATGGTATTAGGTGTAGGTCTCAAGGTGGTTCTGCTTTATTACAAATAACAAATAAAATGACTTCTAATAAAGAAGTAGAAAATTTATAAGGACGTCATCTGCACCACTGTCATCATGTATTCGTCACAAAATCTGTCAACAACTCCTTCCCCAGCTGCTTATAACAAAAAAGATACTCCTTGGACAACCGACGGGAAAATGAACTGTTAGTTATTTATTGAAAATGATATATAACCCGCACTCCTTTCCCCGTCTATGTGTCAAGCATTTGTTGGTTAAATTCAATAATAATGGGACTCCCCTGCTACTCTCAATCCAGGGATCAAAGATTCAGAATGATGACACCTAATGAGGGATGTGTAGCACTTTCGGTTATTTATGTAGTTAATTTAGCTGTGAACGAGACGAGAGGTTTTTTGATGATAAAAGTATGCATAAGACCTTTGTCTCTGTCTGGCTCTCGTAAAGATGTATGAATTCCCATACATAAGCCAACTAGTCCATGGAGAGCAAGTACGGCTTTGTGAAGCCACTAGGCCGAACGAGAGTTCTTGAGAACCCAAACACAGCGGTGAGAAGCCATTAGCTTCAGCCTTGTTTACCAGGCCCATAAAATTTATGTCGTCCTTATTGTCGCCATCACTATTGCGCATCATGTACACGCACACCAGAATCCGTTATAGAACTTTAAATAACAGGTCAGATAAGAACTCAGATGTCGATTGAACATCCTAAACATGGTCGGCGACTAGTCGCACGGGTTGTGCTTCCACCATTGGGCTACATTCATGATATTCAAGTATTCGTTTAAAAGATAGTTGACCCAATTTTGGTATATGACTTATGGGTATGACTGTTCCTTTTAATTACTTTAGTTCCTTCGATTCCCCGTCTCTTTTAATAAGCCCAAAAACGAGTAGGTAAGTTTGAGTAGTTCTCAGGCCACCCTTTAACATGCCAGGGTCAATCAGGACTTAGGGATGGGGCCGTGTCACCTGTATGCGAAGTAGCTAGCAGCTCCTTAAGAATTTAATAAGACATCCAACATGCAAAATAAATGTAGATTACCACGGATAGGCGGATAGCTTGGCCTAACTCGCACACTCGGATAAGATTTTCTACTGTACCCTCCAAATTTCGTCAATTTCTTAACACCTCCACTCATGTTTTCATGAGAAAAACATTTCCTCTAAACTTACTGGGGAGTCCTCAGACCACAACAACAAGTCGCCAGTCCTAGGTTGAAAACATATTCAGATTCAACCCCTTGTTCAATTAGTCAGGCAGTTTAGGCATTGCATAATTGAGAGTCAATCCAAATCCAAATTCTCTTCCCTTTCCCTTGTGTCTCTGTGGATAGATAGCTAAATTATACTATGACATGTTAGATACGTACATGCTCACTCAGCATTATCATTCCAGTATAAATTTAACCTTTTCCGTCTAAAAAATTCAAAAAATAAACAAACGACCTTAATATTCATTTTCAAAATGCTTTTATTAAATAAGAATATAATTTAGGAAACCTCCTCCCAAAAAAACAATATTCTTCCGGAAATGGGTCATATGACCACAACCCATAAAGTACGGGAGCAATGGACTTGTAAAATATGGAGCTTGGTAAAGGGGCTTCATGAAATGGTAGAGGAGCGTCAAGTGTGATAGCAATGTCCCTCTTATTGGTTAGGGGGTGTCCTATAGGGGTGTAGATTGACTAGATTACCCTTTCACCTTAAATTAACCAAAATCAAATCAATTTTTTTTAATTAACCAAAATCAAATCAGTTTTTTTTTTCATCTTCTTCTTCATCTTCTCTTCTCCTCCATCAACCCTAACCTCCATTAAAACCGAAAATGTCATCGTCTTCGATTAATCGGCGATTTGAAAAATGTTTGGAAAAACCCAGTTAGGGTTTAGTTTATCGTGTTGGATTTAAGTTAATTTTGTATCAAAAATTAGGGTTTTGAATGAAAATTGAAATTGAAATTTCTGGGTTTATGCTAGTTACGGTTGGTAATAACTCAAATACTGAACCGAATCTTGTTGATTGGGTTGATGTTACGGTTGGTTTAAACTCAAATACCAACCGTAAGTTCTTAGTTTTGAGAATATGTTGATTACGGTTTGAAACTCAATTAAACTAACCAACCGTAAATTATCCCGAAGGTTAACAACTTATCAAATAGTTATGTACGGTTCAAAAGTTAAGATGACTTACCAACCGTAGGTTAGTTACTGATTGGTTTTTATTCATTAGTTACCAACCGTAGGTTAGTTACGATTGGTTTCTATTCATTAGTTACCAACCGTAGGTTAGTTACTGATTGGTAACGAGCTCCATTCAACCGTATGTTCTTCGAAATTTTGGGTTTTCCCAAAATTGAACCCGGTCTGATTGGTAATTGATACATTACGCATCGTAATATATAGTTCGGATTGGTAACGAGCTCAATTCCAACCGTATGTTCTTCTGAAATTTTAAAAAATTTGATTTTTTACGTACTTTTGAAGTATACCTAGTCATTTTCAATGCTGGGTTTTTCACTTTGTTGGTTAATTTCTTCAATTGGTTGAGGTTGACCTTCACAAATATCACAAAAGTTTCTTTTTTCTTCTCTAATTTTTTTTTTATAACCTATTTTAGAGTTATGAATCATATGATAAGTGAAAATTAATTATCAACATTAATCTTGATTATCAACACTAATCTTGATTATCATTACTAATCTTGATTATCAACAATAAGGGCTAATTAGTCATTTCCAGATTTTATTTGATAAGGGATACTTGAAAATTACTTGTAATGACCTTTTTGTCTTATTAGGGTGCCGCCCCTCTACCATTATGTGACGCCCCTTTACCAAGCTTGTAAAATATAGGTATGAGTGAAAAAGACATAACAAAAATTAGTCATACGTACCCTTAACTTTAAACTTTATTCTTTATCATATCCTTTTCTCTCTCCTATTTATTTTCTCACTCCAATATAAAATTAATCCCAAGAAATGTCTTAACTTCCAAAATATAAGTCGAATTTTAATAAAATTTACATTTTCGGAAAGGGGTCGAAAATCTCTACGAAACAAGATCCATTGTTGATATGAAAATCGATTTTTTTTTAATTATTTTAAACCAGGCAGAGTATACATTATGCACCTAGGTGCAACCTGGCCAATATTCATTTCCTATAAAAATATGCATTATGCACCCAGGTGCAACTTGGCCAAATTCATTTCATATAAAAATATGAATTATGCACCCAGGTGCAACATGGCCAAAACATTTTTTTCCAATAAAAATCAATAAAATATGGATTATGCACTTGGGTGCACCTGGCAAAAAATTATTTTCTCATAAGAATATGCATCATGCACTCAGGTGCACCTGGCAAAAATTTATTTTCTCATAAGAATATGCATCATGCACTCAGGTGCATCTTGTGTATTTCGTTGATAAATATAGGTTTATCTTTAAAATCACTTGCAATATATTATGCACAACCAAAAATCACTAGTTCATGATCTCGAGCAATAAATCCACTACCATTATCATCATGTTTACTATTAAAATATCAACAAACAAGTGTTAAAGTAAAATAAAGAACAAGAATGATAAAAAGTTAAAATATATACATATATTATGCACTCGGGTGAATATACATTATGTCTCAGGTGCATCATGGCCAAAAACCCATTCTCCTAATCATAATATATGACTTAATTGTAGCTCTTCCACCCGACTCATAAACAAGTCCATTTTCCATCACAAATATAGTTCTTCCCTGTATTCCTAGGGGCACTGCTACATGTCACCGATTTCTAAAGATATGGTTCATACATCATACCATCAATGCCCCCAGAATACTGTGCTCAAAAAGGAAATGAAACTAACCCACTTGAAACCACATGCCATGACACTTACCATCCACTTCCCTTGTGGACATTATTTTTATTTTTATTTTTTTTGAAAGTAAGATAGATTACCAAAAGAGTGTTAATCCTTTAATTCAGTCCCATTTGAAATGGTGAGTGAATCAGCCGAATTAACAGCATCTGAAAAAGATACAACAATGTTTTGCGGATTACAACTGATATGTGCTTTGACAAAGTCATAGGAAATTGATGGTGCTAAAAATAAAGGTACATAATTTAACCAACAGGCTGCAGTGTTTTCTTTTCTTCCTTTCTTAGCTAAATAGTCTGCTACTTTATTTGCCTGCCTGTTTACATACTTAAAACCCAAAAAAGAAATAAGATTGTTTGCTTCAGAAAGCACTTCCTCCAAGATATCCATGCTTTGCCATTGAACTGAAGCTGAATTTCCTTGAATATAGTTGATAGTAGCCCGGTTGTCTCTCTCTATGACCAGGTTTTGCAAATTGTTTTGTATGGACCATTTAGTAGTATGCAGGAGAGCTAATGCTTCTGCTTCTTCAGCTGTTGAAGCTCTGAAGAATCCCATTGCTGCTCCTCTACCCGTGCATGTACAATTCCGATGAACACATCCAAAACCAGAGTTAGCATTTTTAGAAACCCAAGAAGCGTCACAATTCAATTTATTGGTATCAGTTGCAGGGTATGTCCAAGTATGTTGTAAGACAGTGTTCTTCGGCTGTTGCATAGTAATATTCTTTATACTTTTTGGATGCCAATAAGAAAAATGTCTTGCAATATCAATAGATAATTGAGCAGGAGTTCTCTCTTGTTTTTCAAAGATTCTTAGACACCTTTCTTTCCATATGAACCAACATTTTGTTGCTGCCAAGGCCATGGAGATGGAATTGATGTCCCCTGACAGCCATTCATTATACTTATCTAAGAAAGAATTAGTATTAGAGATAGAAGATACTCCCTGATTTGCCTTTGGTGCAGTTTCCCAGATAGCTTTAGCATAGGAACAATCAAAGAATAAATGGTAAGTAGATTCAATTGCCTATTTGCAGAAAATACAATGAGTTTCTACATCAAGAACAGATCCTAATTTCTCTCTAGTTGGTAGTGTGTTTTGCAGACATTTCCAAGTAAAAAGTTTAATTCTTTGAGATGTATCCATCCTCCATAATATTTTTTGTTTGGATGCAATACTTGGAGTTTCAGGTGACCCTCTACCACGGCCTTTACCGACTGATACTGGAACATATCCTTGGTTAGTGGATTGGGCATTTGCATGCGACCACCATCCACGACTTCTATCTAGTTTCTTTTGTTAGAACTTACACCAGATTGACCAGTATCTGAAGCTTTCGCTTGCTAATTTCTTCTCCAACTAGCTTGATTGGATTTGGATACTTATCCATTCCAAGAAACTAACCGATCAACACCTCCATCAACACCATTAATATTTTCACTTGACTTAACCTATGCCTTCAATTCACATATAAGATTAATGTACGAAACCAGCAAAATTAAAATTAAAGTCAGAAAAATTATTAAAAACATTAGTAGCTCCCAAAACTAATTTTATTTTGGGTATGTTATCAACAGAAGACTCTTTTAATTTTCAAAAATCTTTATCATCATAATTATCATCTTGTAAACAACCTTTTTGATTATCAATTTGATCCACCTTCAAATTTTCCTCCATGTTGATCTAATCGGATGAGTATACAAATTAAAAAATAACATCTTTAATAAGAAACCCAGATCCAGAATTCGGTCAATCTTCATTAGAATTTTGTGTATTTCTACTAAAATCACCAAAAAAATAAAAATAAATCCTTCATTTGATCAAATTGGTGTACCTATTCCTTGTGATCTTGTTCTTCTTTAGATTTTTCCCAAAATTGGAGAATGAATTATTTCTCTGTAAATCTTGTTTACTAATAGGTTTGTTAGATTGGGATTTTTCATCCAATAAACCCCAAGGAAATAGAAGTTGGCGAAGTTGTGTGAGTGACGGAGGTGGATGATTACATGTGTGGTTGTGTGTGGGATGTAGTTACAGTGATAGTACCGAAGAAGAGGACGCCGTGGTAATGAAGAAGAAGACGAGGAAAAACTCAAAGGGTAGTGTAGTCAGACAAACTTACTAGAAAAAAGAATTTTGGGTTAAATAACCATGTTGGGATATCTAAACAGTATCTTTTATATTTTAGGACATTAAATTAGTAGTCATATTTTGCTTGTCTTTTTGACCCAGGAATTCAAATTCAAGAGTTAATCAACCAAAAAACTGATCTTCTTCATCTCCAAATTCAATATTCCTATCGAACCTCCAACAACACCTACATGTTCATATTGTTATAATGAAAATAAAACCGATTCTTTGTAACCCTCTAGGATCATATATAAGATTCTTTTAATAGTACTATTTTCTCACCCGTGCGATGCACGGGACTTGTTCTTACTTGATGTAATATTGGATGATTGTTATAAAAAATATCATAAAAAGGGGCATATGCGTTTGATATCTTTACAAATATTGTCTATGATTAAATGCAACACGCTCAACACTGCAAGCATTTATAATTGAGGAAGTTACATAGACAATTTAGGCCAAAATGTTATACATGTTCCATGATAGATAAATTAAAAGTGTCAATAATAATCTTAGCTCGTTCATTGATTCAAAATACTTAAAAAAAAAAAACTTTACAAAATAAATTCCTTACTAATTGAAAAATAAAAAATGTGGGTTTGGATGCAAAATTTCAAGGATGAAATTCATGTGTTTAGGGGATTTGGTAGAATTACGATTTCGTTGGCACATTTGATTGCACAAATCCATAGAATTCATGGACCAACTTTGTAAGGATTTATGGACCAACTTTATTTTAACCTTAAAAACCATATTTTCTCCCATACTTTCTCCAACGTTTGGTATTCTATTAACTTTTGGAGCTCATACTCTTGTTGTCTTATATACTTTGCATCTCTTGTTCATCGAAATCGGGATACATCATATCTTGGAAAAATCTCGTTTAACATCTTGATTCTTTATAAATTATTTTATTTGAATGATGTCATTATTATTTAATTAATTGTTGCGATTGATCTTGAAATTGTAAAGTGGACTTGTTCTTGCTTTATGTAATATTGGATGATTGTTATAAAAAAAAATATCATAAAAAGGGGCATATGTGTTTGATATATTTACAAATATCTTCTATGATTAAATGCAACACGCTCAACACTGCAAGCATTTATAATTGATGGAAGTTACATAGACAATTTAGGCCAAAATGTTATATATGTTCCATGATAGATAAACTAAAAGTGTCAGTAATAATCTTAGCTCGTTCATTGATTCAAAATACTTAAAAAAAAAAAAACTTTACAAAATAAATTCCTTACTAATTGAAAAATAAAAAATGTGGGTTTGGATGCTCAATTTCAAGGATGAAATTCATGTGTTCAGGGGATTTGGTAGAATTACGATTTCGTTGGCACATTTGATTGCACAAATCCATAGAATTCATGGACCAACTTATAAGGATTTATGGACCAACTTTATTTTAACCTTAAAAACCATATTTTCTCCCATACTTTCTCCAACGTTTGGTATTCTATTAAATTTTGGAGCTAATACTCTTGTTGTCTGATATACTTTGCATCTCTTGTTCATCGAAATCAGGATACATCATATCTTGGAAAAATCTCGTTTAACACCTTGATTCTTTATAAATTATTTTATTTGAATGATGTCATTATTATTTAATTAATTGTTGCGATTTATATTGAAATTGTAAAGTTGTTGAAGTAGATATTAGGCTGATTTGGATACTTTGATTGATTAAACAATAGTAACGAAATTCAATATGGAGGGTCGAGTTAAAGGATTGAGTCTTCACCCTGAAAGACCATGATACTTCCTTTACATAATAGGAACCTTGTTTGACCAGGTCATCATTCCTCGAATTATTTTGTGTTTTCTCTAAAACAAAAATCTATATTTTATATACTATTAACTGTATACATAATTATAGAAAAACTTCCTCTAAAAAAGGTAATTATAGGTAAGCATCACCGGTAGGTAAATTTAGCATAAATTTTGAGCCGTTTATACACAATTATTTCTTTCTATAAATATTTGCTACCTATTTTAATTTTCAAATGGGTTAATTAGTTTTTGTTACTTATAAACCAATCTTTGCAAATCTAGTATTTATCCCGATAAAACTAAACTTTCATTGCTTAAAAAAAATAATAAAAAATCTGACCTTTTATTATTTCCCCCATCTTGAGAAAGCTAGTTCTACACATTTTTTTCTAAGAATGTTTTTCAGTTACTTTCTCTCTATAAACATTTGTCAATAGTCATTACTTAATTTGAAAATTACGAATATTTAAATATGTTTTAGATTTTCTCGTTGGTTTTCTAGACCTTTTTTATCTTTCATTTCCATTAAAATTGACATATTTAAAAATTCATAATCTCAATATGTATTCTCCGTCAAACTGGTGTCATATACAGACATTGGCTTGCTAAGAGCATGTAATAGTCAACCTATGCAGGATGATTTATGCGAGAAATTTTCTTCCCCGTGAGAAACATTTTAATTGTTCAACAACACTAAATGGAGATTTAAGCCTTCACAAATAGGTACCAGAACAATCAACAATGAGTTTTTATTATGCAAAATCAGAAGAAAACATCCATTAATAAAGAAACTGGACCAAAAATGCATCGCTTAATCCATTGCTAGGAGGATGGAATCGCAGAAAGCCATAGGTTAAAAAATTAAAAACAAATTAAACATAAAAAGGGTCAAAAAATTAATACATCACTCCAATACCCCATCCATGTATTGAGTTTGCTATTTTCTGATCAGGCAGATCACACAACAACAACGAAAATAAGAAACAAAGATAACCAGAGATTAAAAAAAAAAAAAAAGAATTCACCACCTCATACCTGTACAACAACTACAAAAGTAAACCGATGAGGTGATGGTTACTTAAACGCTCGAAATCTATATGTACTAAAGAGAAACACAACCGGATCTCAAAAAAACATTTTAGGTAGTGATATTTTAAGCTTCAGAGCGTCTATATACGACTAAAATTATTAAGTTAGGATGGTCACTGCACAACTCAACATGTGACATAATATTATTACCGATGTGCGCAAGTTATAAAATAACAAAAATTAAGGTATACGCAAAACGAAAATGTTAGTACTGAAAAATAAAATGTATTGAATAACATCAATATAAATCAACTGGACAGAGCCCTTCTTAGCTACATCCTTTCAAAAGAAACAAAACAGAGGAATATCAGTGTTAATAATGCTAACAGTTAAATACATCTAACGTAATATTGTTCATGGACTGATGTTGAGAAAGGAAATATTGATACATACTCCTTCAAGCTTTACTAATATTGTAGATTCATGGAATTATGTTAGAAGAGGTGTTTGGATATTGTTGGATACCTGCAAAATAAACAATAAAAGTCTATAAATTAAACCATCACCGATCGAAAAAATATATATATCAAAATGGCATAAAAAAAACTACATGGACTTATGTTAGAAGAAATGCTGGGATTTTGTTGGATACCTACAAAAGAGACAACAAACTAACTCGGATCAGTCTAAAAACCATCACCGGAAAAGATAAAAATAATAATTTAAAACCTCATAAAGAAAAGATGTTCGGATTTTGTTGGATACCTGCAAAAGAAACAATAAAATTCTATAAATTAAACCATCACCGATTGAAAATAAATAAATATCAAAACGGCATAAAAAAAAAAACGACATGGACTTATGTTAGAAGAGATGCTGGGATTTTGTTGGATACCTGCAGAAGAGACAATAAACTAACTCTGATCAGTCTACAAAACCATCACTGGAAAATAAAAAAAAATCAAAACCGCGTAAAGAAACTACATGGAAACAATGGCTCGGGATTTTGTTGGATACCTGCAAAACAGAACAGACAATAACTGGAAGAAGAAAAAAACGAAGGAAAGAAAACTATGTAGAAGAAACAATGGGGTTGGGATTTTGCTTGAATGCTTTATATACAGATACATCGACCCCATAAATAAAAACACTTTGTTTTGGAAATGACATTAATCAGTATCTTAAAATATATGAAATTTCTATAATATCACAAGTTATATTTACCTAAAATATCTTAATCTACGGTAGAGAAGTTATAGTTATACATGCAGAAAAAAAATTATTTTCACTACACCAAATTTAGTGATTAGCAGCGGTAACTGGCAGTTGCAAAACGGGGTCGCAACAGTTTAGCTCTGTTACGAAAGTCGATGTTGCATTTTTTCGCAACGGCTACATTTCCGTTGCAAATTTTCAGTCGCAACAGTTTGAAACTGTTGCAACGTCAAAAGTTCGCAACAGTTTTAAACTGTTGCGAACTAGAAGGACGCAACTGTTTTTAGCTGTTGCGAACTGAAATATCGCAAAAAAAATAGTGGTTTCAAAACCAGGTCAAGATTAGAGTTTCTGGTAACAAAATCAAGTCACCCCTTTTTTTATGCGGATTATTAGAGCCAAATATGGTAAGAATGGTGGTTTACTTCATATTGATAAGTTAAAGTATGATTGTTCTTGGTTTTGGAGAAGTTTTTATTCCGGTCTAGAGGTGGTTCAACAACATTCTATGTGGATTGTGCAATGTGGTACAAAAATTAATATATGGCAAGATAATTGGATTATAGGGTATAATAGTCCATCGGTTCCAGTATTGTGACTTTCTAGTCTAAATACTTATAATTTGGTATGTGATCTTTTTCTTCCCGATACTAGAACATGGAATACTGATCTCATTGTTTCACTGTTTAATCATGATAATGCTACTGCAATTCTTAACATGAATTTTCCTTTAACTGGTCAGGATTATCTAGTGTGGAAACCAGATAGAAAGGGTAAATTCTCTGTCAAAAGTGCTTACAACACTTTATGTGCTTATTATGTCAATAATGTTATAAATGATGATCTCATACCTATAGAGGTTTGGAAAACACTCTGGCATATGAGAATTCCTCATAGAGTTCAGTTGTTCTTGTGGAAATAAAGACATAGTTCCAACTAGGAATAAACTCTCTGTTTACAAACATGATATAGAATATCACTGTAGCTTTTGCAACAATGATATGGAAACCAATACTCATATTTTTAGAGATTGTCCTTATGCTAGGTAAATCTGGTTAGGTGTGAATGTTAACATCACAACTGTTTTGCAGGATTTTAACTCCTTCCATGAATGGCTGGTAAGTTGGTTCTTAGATCACAATAATGAACAGGGTGCTGGTTTTGATGCTGATGGTTATACTTGTAAACTAATGTGCATTATCTGGTACATTTGTAAAGATATATGCAACTTAGTTTTTCAGAATACTAAACCAAATGCTAATAGTACTATATCTAGAATTCAAAATTTGTTACGGCAGTGTACTCTTACTTATTCTACTTCAGGGGTAAATAAGAGTCATCATGAAGTTATTAAGATTTGGTCACCTCCAGAAACAGATTATGTGAAAATCAACATTGATGCCTCCTATTTATATGATACTAGAAAAGGAAGTGTTGGTCTGATTATTCGTAACTGTGCAGGTACCATCTTAGGGATCAAAGGAGTTAATCTAGATGAGGAAGTGGAGGCAGAATTTGGAGTTGAATACTTTGAGTGCAAAGCTCTGTTATTGGCAGTGGAATGGATGGAGCATCTAGATTATAATAAGGTGATCTTCGAAATGGATTGTGATAATGTGGTGGTATCTCTGCAAAGTTTGGATTCACAAGTTCATTGGCATAACAAACACTTGCTTTCAGCTATTAAAAATAAATTTTCTAGGTTCAATTTCTGGTTTTGTAAGTCAGTTCATAGATTAAGCAATAGTGTGGCGCATGCCATAGCAGGAAAAGCAAGGCTTGAACCTAACAATTTTACTTTTATGAACCAATGGAATTATCCTCCTGATATCATTAAATTATCAGAGGAGGACTATGTAATATCTCATTTCAATTAATAAACAACTCATTAGTACCAAAAAAAAAGAATTTAATCCAAAAAAAATAATTCTTTCTTAATGTTAACTCACCATAACATACTATGATGAACTCCATACACATAAAAAGTAAGAAACACATCACTAAGTATAGCTAGAAACATTTCTTAAGTCCCAATGACATACAAATTTTGTGTGTAGTATCAAAAGAATGACATCCAATAAAATGATGAGCATAGAAAAGAACCTTAAATTTTTCCAA
The DNA here is from genome assembly GCA_023529315.1 of Papaver bracteatum. Taxonomy (NCBI): domain Eukaryota; kingdom Viridiplantae; phylum Streptophyta; class Magnoliopsida; order Ranunculales; family Papaveraceae; genus Papaver; species Papaver bracteatum. The sequence continues at coordinate 2,499,080 of JAJJWX010004210.1, forward strand.
AGATAACTTCCTTCATAGTATCTGACATCAAGCATGCGAGATCACCAATTACTTTCTCATCTCCACTAGCATTCTTTACTTACTGCCTGCAGAAAATAATTAAAGGAAAAACACATGTCATTTACATTTCAGTTAGAATAATTGATGGAAAAACAACAAGTTAACAATAAATTACCACATGTTTGTCCTTCTTTTCCTCCCCTTTAGCTTTTCTTTCGCTCACCTATTCAACAAGTTCCATAGAAAAATCTCCTTGTGCCCTGTAAGACAAATTACGCATTATGATGAGAAACAACACAAGCACGGAAAAAAACTACGAGGAAAAACAAACACAACATAAAAAGAGGAAAAGCTCAAGTTGGAGGACAAGAGGAAGACTTACAGAACCAAATGTATCTAGAGCAAGGTTTGAAAAATGGGTCACGGATCAGGTTACGGGCACTAGGCGTGACCGTTATTAAGCGTTTACACAGGTGTGAGCACGTTTCGGGCAAAAAACGTGTTATATAGGAAAAAAACGTGTTTTTTGGACGTTTTTTGAAAATAACGGGCGTTGTAACGGTTACATAGAGAAAAAAAAATTGATTTGAATTCCCTATGTAACGGTTATAACGTGCGTGAAAACGGAATAACGAGTCTAAAAAACGTTGTTACAACGTATTTTAATTTTTTAATACTCCCTACGTCCATAAATAGATGACCTATTAATTTTTAAATTTTGTCCAACTAATAGATGACCTATATCATTAAGAAATTCTAATGCTACCATTTTATTTGATTAGTGTTAGTATAATTAATGTGTGTAATTTCGATAGAAATGTGTTAGTATAAGAAATGTGTATAATTCGACATAGTTATTTTTTTTATTTCATTTTAAGTTTTAACATGTACACACGTGACCACGTCCAAATCATGTACCCACCACCACATCCAAATCATGTACCCATTTAAGTCTTTGAAAGAAGTGTAGAACTAAAGAGAATTCATGATTCAAGTTGGTGACCAAAACGTGGGTACATGATCACACTTTGTTTTTTTCTTTCATTGCGAGAGACAACGAATAATATGTCCTTGTTCCAATACTATTTTTTTACTTTCGCGTCATCTTGTTCTTTCATTTCTCTTGTTTTAGAAAACTAAATCACGAAAACACTATTTTTCAACGAGTACTCTTTTTTATATTGAGCCTTTAAAAACACAAGAAGCCGTATCTTTTTTTCCAGTTCTCTTCTTCGGCTTCCCAATTCTTCCTTCCTTTGTGTTTTGAAGTTTCCAAGTTTCAACTTCCAACTACAAGTTTAAGAGGTAATTTTAAATCCACTAAATTTATTATTTGTTTCTAGATAGTTCATTTATAACAAATTTGAATTTTTTTTATTCATGATACCGGATGATGTGCGGATATTGAATGTAGGTTTTGAACTATAAATTTTAACTATACAGGTACTCTCTTATATCAACATTTAAGTTAGTAGTTGTCTTTTTTTTTTTAGAAGGGTAATGTTTTCATCATTTTCTTCATATTGTACATATATACATTGTAATTTAGGATGTTGCCATAACTTTATATAATAGAGTTTCAAGGAAATTGCAAAAGCTCCAATCAAGATTAGAGGAAGAAAAAAATCAATACACAATTAAATCTAGTCAATAAAATTTATGCAAAAAAGTAAAAAGTTGAATTGATATGCAATAAAATCATGATTAATGAAGCTAAAATATGTATGAGCTTTAAGTTAATGCTTTAAGTTAATGCTTTAACTTTCATAATGATGAAATTAATTAACTAGCATGATGAAATAATTATCATGGTGTTCGTGTTGATGCTAGTTAAATATAACTTCATACAGGCATGTTAAAAGTTGTGAAATCCAATTAGACGGATTTTAATGTCAATGTTAGTTAAAAAATATTAAACAATTACTAATATAGGTAAATTTGGTTAAATTTTATTTACTTTATATGAGTGTAACCATTTTAAGGAAGTCTGGTCAATAACTAATTTGTACTCAAAAGAGTCAATAGTTAAAAGAATAATAATAATATAAAAAAATTGTCTTCATGATTAAAAGATCTAGCTAGTCTATGTTCCTTTATGCATGCAACCAAATTTCTTATTGTTTCAAGAATATATTGATTACCTAGCTACAAAATAGATATCTAGTTTTTTCTATCTGTGGACACAAATTAAATAGAGGCCAAAATTAATACTAGTGAATAAGAAAAAATTAATAGTTTAATGAATTGTCTTAATGCTCAATAAGTAATTCGTATTCATCCTCAAAAGGGGTCAAAAGTTCAAAGTATAAAAAGAAAAAGAAAAAGCTAATTGTCTTCATGATCAAAAGGTGTAGCTAGCCTATGTTCCTCCTAGGCAACCAAATTTCCTATTGTCTTAAGAATATAATGATTACCTAGCTACAAAATAAACATCTACAATTTTCTAAAAAGTGTACAAAATAAAATATAGGCCAAGAATAGTACTAGCGAAATTTAATATATGTCACTGATTTCCAAGTAACATTTTCTCGTTATAGATACGATGGAAGGATCGACATCCACGCAAACTGCCAAACAAGATGTTTTTCATGCATAATGCACTTTAATAAAGTTATTTACACAGTTATGACGTGCGTGATAACGGGAAAACAGTTCTAAAAAACGCACGTTAAAATGTTATTTAGAAGAAAAAACATTCAAACTAATTTTAAAAAAACGGTTATAACGTGTGTGAAAACAGGAAAACGGTACTATAAAACTGCCGTTTTTTCCTATTTATCGGCCTAATAAAGGCACGGGCTTCGGGGACCCTCGTGGCCACGGTATATGGGTGTGACCGTTTTAACGGACGTTTTTTCGGTAAAAACGTACGTTTTTAAAACCTTGATCTAGAGGAAGACTTTAGGTGTCACCGAATGACCGCATTTCCAAACATAGGGACAGGACTCATTAATGTCATTTTCGCTGCCCTCGTAGAATGAACCCAATTGCCCTGCCAACAAGAAAATTCAGCAAGCAGTAAGTCAGAAAAGAGACTGATTTCAAGAGCAAGGACTGTGTCAATGGGATATGCAATCGCGTGAATAGGTTGCAAACTTGAAAGAACTGATATCTGGAGTGCACAACACAGTCAAACCAAAAGCATTAGGCTAGTAGAAGATATGATAAAGAATATCAGGATTGACATGATTTCCAAGCACAAGTAGCTCTCTTAGTGGCGTCCAAACAAAAATCTGATACGAAAAAACATGTATTTGGGCATAAGAAGTAGCACTAACCTGTTCTGCAGACCAATAACAAACCATAGACATTATTTCTCCACGATCTTGTGCACTAAAACACATTCCTCTTGACCTTCATGTTCATTAGTTTACTGCTCCTAAGCTCACATTTTAGAGCCACCTGCTGATGACAGAGCACGTCGACTATGTACCAAAGGAAAATTCGTAAGAAAACTAAAAAAGAATGGTAAGAAAAGTGTACATAACTGGGCAAACAAGGGAATTTAGTAAGTCTTATATTCAGAGAAAACTGTGCATCCACTATGTGCCAAAAACACTAATAAACAAATTGATTATGAAAATCAACACAAAAACTTTTACTGCCAGGATCATCAAGTAAAATTTCCATATGTTAATATACATTAGTACAGAGAACCAATAGCCAGTAATGGTAATACATAACTGAAGTGACAATAAGAGCATAAGTTGCTACCCCAAGAGAATAAAATAGATCACGTGATACACCCAAAAATTCAATAAAAGCTACTGGAAAAAAACCCAGGATTCTCACAGGTGCACTTAATCAAGTAGATTCAACATGTTGCGTAACCAATCCAAGCATATTAACAAATACATACTTAGATTCTTGTTTTAAGCAGAGTATGAAATAATTTTATCAGTCCATTCTCCATAATCCATGATGTTCTCAGTCCATTCTCCATAATCCATGCTGCAAAGAATTATCATGACGAATATGTTACAACAAACTTATATATCTCAGTAGTGTTTACAATGACCATTAAACATGATTTTCAAAAGGTCAAACAAGCACAGATAAATAAAAAAAAACAGTAATAGAAAACAGATGGATGAATTACAAACCTAATAGATCTCGCTTGGTTCATCGAATAAGTCTTGTCATTTTCATCTTGGGGTCATAGGGGGAGAGGACCAGATGCTTTGCCCTTGGAATTGGAATAGTGCAAGATACCAACTCCAGTGACTCTTTTCCAAACTGTTTCATTTACAAACCTAGGACTTGAAATAATGTAGTAATCTGAACTGCATTCTGATCCATGGTCACCAAGAATGAATAAGATTGACCGACATGAATATCTAGGTTAGTATAATTCTGTTGTACTGTGTATTTTCCCTCTGTTTCAGACAAAAGCAGGTTATGGTTCTGTATGCAGAAGTTCAAACTAGTAGAGATTTCGACATTGTACCTGCACCACCATGAGACAAGAGCATGTAAAGTCTAGAAGATTTAGATAGCAAATACGAGAAGATATCTGACAATGTGTGTTTGTATGTGAGCGAGAGAGGGGAAGAGAATGTGAACTAAATAAATTTCTGCAGTACTGTACAGAGAAAGCAACATGTCTTGTGTTATTTTGTAGAAAATGGTCTATAAACTGAAACAAAATCGAACGAGACGAACACACCATTGAATCCTAAGAAACCGCCATGTTACCACCCATTCTGAACTTCAACTCCTAAAGCTCACAGTAGTAACGGTTTGCATCCTTCCAAAAGCGAGCAGTGTCTTGTTGGTATCAAGCTAATTCTCCAACTATGTCCTTAATGACATCTTTCATACCCTGCTCCATACGCAACAACCCTTCATAATGGCCAACTATCACCTGGAAAAAAAAAGGCAAGGAAGGTTCAAAGAAATCACGCACCTGAGAAATCATAAACAAAAAAGAAGAAGCAACGAAAAAGTTGTTATCTCAGGAACATATAAACCAAGAGGAAGACCAACCACACAGTTACCCTCCGGATTTGGGATGTTGAAACTACGAGTCTGCCCATCAGCAACATTAACAGTAATCTGCCAGGGAGGAAAGCTTCCGAGATCTAAAGGACGAAAACTGTTGTTTACAAATCCATGTTTCATCATCTGAGCAGAAGGAAAGTAAGGCCAGATATCCTGGATTTAAGAAAAAACAAAGGTTATTGTGAATTATAGATTTCAGTTATGGAAGTAGTTGGAATTAAGCAGGACAATGGTCTGATACCATGTGAATGAAAGATTATAGTTAGCGTGTGAGCATTGGCATGCTTAACAGTCATGGAATAACAACATACAGAACGCACCCAAGATCTTGGCATATGAAATAAGAGACCAAGACTCGGCCTAAGGAAAGTCTTGCCAGGTAAATTGAACCGAACATGAGCAAATTGAAATATGATCTAGAATTGAAAAATCTTTCAGATAACGCATACGGAGCATATACACTAAACTAAATGTTCAATAAATGATAAGTGAGAATTGGCACCAACTGGCGGCTGCATCCGAAAACACACATGAATCATACACACCAAAAGGTTCAATTACATTAACAAGGTGTAAGTACTAGAGATTGGTTACCTACTTGATATGTTGGTGGTGGTGGTTGATAGACGCATTTATATGTCTAATTTGTCCTCAATGTTTCGTATTGTTAGTACTCGTTTTTGTCCTTATTATTGTGTTTTGTGTGTTTTTAGGTATTTTTTGGAAATAAAGATTGCTGGAAAATTCGGCTCGAAAAGTTGCTCGGAACACCCCGGAGGATATTTGCTATTCGGACTCTCACTTTGGATAAGGGGCAGCCATGGCTATGTGTAGCCCATTTGTCCTCAGCACCCATGGCTATACATAGCCCATTTATCCATCGCACCCATCTTCTTCAGTTCAAAATTCAAATTTGGCGGGAAAACAAACTCTACTTCTGGCAGATTTTCGATCAGAATTCGATTGGGTTAGAGGGATATTCAATGGCTGAAATTTCTTGGGATGACGTGAATCAGTCTAACAGGCATGGTATGGTCGTTGGTTTCCGTTAGATTTGGCTAGATAATCCATGAGTTCAAAAAAGGGCAGTCCGTGCATGGGAGAGATATTCACGAGTTTGGAGAGATTTGAACGTGTTCTACACATGTTTGATGACTCGAGAAATAACTAGGAGCGTGTAGAAGATAAATAAGGGATGTTTGACAGCTGAGAACGCGTGGAAGATCAAAAATATTGCCGTGAGAATAAAGGAGTAATGAGAATATTTTATGAACTTAATGACGAGATTCGATGGTGCTAATGGGTATAAAAAGGCTCTTTGGGAGTCATAGAAGGAGGACGGAGAGATTGTGAGAGTTTTGGAGACAATAGAGCAATCGAAATCAAGTTGCGAAAAAATATTCTCTGCTGCTGCAAACTGAAGATCGTGAAGAACAGACTCCCGAAAACCGTCGTTTACGCTACAGTGTAAATTACTCACAGATGTGGGTCGTAGAAAAGGTGACAGCGAGCTTGAATCGTTGTTTGTAACAACTCGGTTTGCAACACTTATAACTGTTACAAACCTGATTCTCACCACTTTTTCACCCTTTTCATCATTTGTAAACCATTTTTGAGCAATAATAATGAATTTTGAGTGTGTTTCCAACATGATGAGCGGCTAATTCTCTCACGTAATCAAGGCAATGGATGAAGCTATCTACATATGAATAATGGGTAACAATTTCATTTTCTCTAATATTTAATTACAATTCACTCAATCACTGCTTTTGCAGAGTTTTTAATTGTTTGCATAATTTTCTTCATTAGTTGTGATTCAATTAGATAGGTTATGCTTTGTATTAAAATAATCAATGCTTAGGGGATACAATTAATTTTTGAGAATTTGCCTGATTATTTGTGAATTAAGAAAATAAGGGATTTAAAGGCTAATTAGAGTTATGAAATATTCAATATCATTCATTCATGTGTAATAGTGGATTCTAGTGTCTTGGTTATTCCTAATTTCTTGAAATCAATTTTAATCTAAGTTTCTTTACTTTTAAGTTTTATTAAATCTAAAATCCTTTGCCTTCACAAGTCTCAAGAACCTTATTACTACAACAACTTTGATAAAACATCAATTTTTGGCGCCGTCGACACGGAGCTTGTCTTTAGGCTAGATTTTTTTATTTTTTTTTTAAGGTTTTAATTTGTTTTTATTTTATTTGTTCTTCTTTACGTCTTAAAATTTAGAATAGAACGAGACCGATAGGGTAACGAGCTTAATAGGAAACTCGTTCGAAAAATATTGGTTACTCTTTTGAGCATTTTTCGAAGTTCATGAAAGTTTCTGTGAGTTGAATGTGTGATAGGAGCGCCGCCAGTAATGCGGTGAGGCCTTGGGTATCAAAGCTCCAGCAGCTTCCCTCGCCTCTATTCAACTTACTTAAACGCGGATTGATTACATAGGGGTTTTCTCAGATTGTAACGAATTCCCTTTTGAAGGATTAGAAGCTGGTCTAGAAAACAATCTAAGTGGAGCCATCATGCTTTTTGTTTGCTAGAAATCTCTAGGTTTGCTTTGGTGGAGGCAGCCTGCTTTGTGTTTGCTTAGAACCTCCCTTCCTTTTAGAATTTTTATTTTTATTTTTCTTTTATTTTTCTAGTGTATGCCCGAGGTCATTAGAGAACGGGCTTGGAAAAGAAACACTCTAGGTCGTTTGATTAGTGACAAACCTAGTAGTTCTTCTTCCGAAGGCGGGGAGATCGAAGACTCTTCTTTTGAGAGCCCCGTTTTTGGAAACTTTAGTTTTGAGAATCTCTCTCTTTGTGAGGAAAGTACCCCAAGTACGTCAGCTGTGCCAGCAATGATTACTTTGAAATATTACATGTTCCCAACTAGGGACAACCGATCTTCGTGCATTAAATTTCCAGCCAATACGGCTAATTTCAAGATAAAACCTAGTATTCTTCAGATGATCCCTATATTCTTAGGAAAAGATGATGAGAACCCTTATGTTCATATTAGGGACTTTGAGGAAATTTGTGGGACAGTTAGAATAAAAGACCTTACTGATGAAGTCTTTAAACTTAAGATGTTTCCATTTTCCTTGAGAGATAAAGCCAAGACCTGACTGAACAACCTACCATCTGAATCCATTGAAACATGGCAGGAACTGATTGCAGCTTTCTATATGAAATTCTACCCTAAGCATAAAACTGCAGCTGTTAGGCAGAAAATTAGTGCTAGTGTGCAACAAGAGGGAGAGTCTCTTTATAGGTTTTTAGAGAGATTCAATGATCTCCTATCCCAGTGTCCTCACCATGGATTTGATAAGATGAAACTTGTAGAAATTATTTATAATGGTTTAGACTATTCGACTAAATCCATGGTCGAGTCTATGTGCGCGGGTGAGTTCACTAATAAAACTGTTGATGATGCTTTTACCTTCCTAGGAACTATCGCTGAAAAATCCCAACAGTGGGAGCCTTGTGTTGAACCCCCTAAAAGATTCTTGGTCAATAGAAGTAGCACCAATGTGGTAGATACAAGCTTCGAGTCAGATGCTAAGTTTGCTGCTTTGTCTAGAAGGTTAGAAGCTTTGGAAATGGGTCAGTCTAAAAATAGGTCCCTTGTTGAACCTAATAGAGCCTCTCCTGTCTCTAGTTGTGGAATAGAGCCCGATAACTCATTTTGGGAAGGTCATGTTAGTTAAGAACAAGCCCATGCTGTCTATAACAACGCTAGGTTTGAGAACCGTCAGAAGTTTGACCCATACTCAGAGACCTATAATCCTGGTTGGAGAAACCATCCTAATTTTTCTTGGTCTAAGGGCCAGAATCAGTGACAGTCTAGTAATTCTCAGCCTCCCCCAGGTTTTGGTTATGCTAAGAACTCTTCAGGTCAACCCCAGTTCCAGAACCATTCGGATAAAAAGATCAAAAGTTTAGAAGAGACTCTCGCCTCGTTTATTAAAACCTCTGAAAAGATCAACCAAATGGTTGCACAAGGGATAGAAGAAAGTAAGAGTATAGGTTATGCTAACTCTCAGGCTATTTCCGAGTCGAAAACCCAGGTTCATATAAATGAGTCTTTGAGGGAAAAAGGTAAGTTTCCTAGTCAAACTCAACCCAATCCTAGAGGAGTTCATGAAGTAGGTGGAAGACCATCAGAACATGTGAATGTTATTAAAACCCTGAGGAGTAGTAGAGTAGTAGACAACAAGGTAACCATGCCTGATAGTGAACATGTTGTAGTTCACCCTGTTGAGCCAGAAAATGATGAGGAGACTGATAGAGTCTCTAATGAGACCAATGAGGGTCATGTTGAGTCCGGCTTTGTTCCTAGAGCCCTGTTCCCCAAGCTTCTAGTTCCAACTAAGAGGGAGTCCAACTTTAATGATATATTGGAGGTTTTTAAGAAGGTAACTATCAACCTACCATTGTTGGATGCGATTAAGCAGATTCCCGCTTATGCCAAGTTTCTCAAGGACTTGTGTACACGAAAGCGTAAGCTTAGTGTCCAAAAGAAAGCCTTTCTAGCTAGTCATGTGAGTTCTAATATTCAGAATACCACTACTCCTAAGTACAAAGACCCAGGGTCCCTTACCATTACTTGCACAATAGGTAAATACCGTGTTGAGAAAGTGTTGCTTGACTTAGGAGCCAGTGTGAACTTATTGCCATACCATGTGTACCTTAAGATAGGAATTGGTGAGATGAAACCTACCCAGATGACTCTTCAGTTGGCTGATAGGTCCGTTAAAATTCCTCGTGGTGTGGTCGAGGATGTTCTTATAGAGATCGACAAGTTTATTTATCCAGTGGATTTTGTTATCCTAGATACCCAACCTGTCCCTGACCCATAGAACCAGATACCGGTAATTTTAGGTCGCCTGTTTTTAGCTACATCCAATGCGATCATTAACTGTTGAACTGGTATTATAACTTTGTCCTTTGGTAATATGACTATTGAGCTGAACGTCTTTCATATTATTAAGCTACCCGCTGAACTAGATGACTCGAGCATAGAAGAGGTGAACATGATAGGAAGATTAGTCTAGGAGTCATTACCAAACACTTTGATTGAAGATCCATTAGAGAAATGCCTAGCTCACTTTGGGATTGATTTTGATGATGATGATGATGTGATTAATGAGGTTAATTCTTTGTTAGATTCAACCCCTTTGATAGACACTAGTAATGGCTGGAAACCTAAGTTCGAACCTCTACCCATTTCTAAGTCTACCCTAGTTCCTTCGTTAGAAAAGACTCCTAATTTGGACCTAAAACCTTTACCAGATACCTTGAAGTATGTGTTTTTAGGCCCATCTAAAACTTTACCTGTGATTATTGCTTCTGACTTGGATAGTGATCAGGAAAGTAGGCTAGTGACCGTCCTTCAAAACAACAAGGAAGCTTTAGGGTGGACCATAGCAGACATTAAGGGTATAAGTCCTCTTTGTTTGTATGCATCGATCTATTTAGAGGAATATACCAAACCTTCTAGGGAGATGCAACGCTGATTGAACCCTAATATGAAAGAAGTAGTTCGAACCGAGGTTCTTAAGTCGTTAGATGCAGGCATTATCTACCCTATTTCGACGATAAGTGGGTCGGCCCGTTCGGGTTGTTCCCAAGAAATCCGGTGACATCGTAGTCCAGAATGATGACAATGAGTTAATCCCAACCCGAATGACCACGGGTTGGCATGTATTTATTGACTATAGAAAATTGAACAAGGTTACTAGGAAGGACCACTTTCCCCTTCCCTTCATCGACCAAATGCTAGAAAGATTAGCTGGCCGTAGCCATTTTTGTTTTTTATATGGATTTTGCGGCTATAATCAGGTTCCTATTGACCCAGAAGACCAAGAGAAAACCACTTTTACCTGTCCCTTTGGTACCTTTGCGTATAGACGCATGCCTTTTGGTCTATGTAATGCCCCTGCGACCTTTCAGTGTTGTATGTTGAGCATATTTTCTGACATGGTAGAATGGTTCTTAGAGGTCTTTATGGATGATTTTTCAGTGTTTGGTTCGTCTTTTGATGAGTGCTTGCATCATTTGTCACTAGTTTTGACTAGGTGTAAGGAAAATAATTTAGTGCTGAATTGGGAAAAATGTCATTTCATGGTTCATTCCGGAATAGTTCTAGGGCATATCGTATCTTCGAAGGGTATAGAGGTAGATAGAGCCAAAGTTGACCTTATAAAAACTTTACCGGTCCCAAAAACCGTAAAATATATTAGGTCGTTCTTTGGGCATGCAGGTTTTTTTCGTCGATTCATTAAGGATTTTAGCTTAATTTCTAGACCTCTTTGCAATTTGCTTGCAAAAGATGCTAAGTTTGTCTTTGATGATGCTTGTTTAGAGGCTTTTGAGAAGCTTAAGTCTTTACTCACTACCGCCCCCATAGTCCAGGCGCCCAACTGGAACCTACCCTTTGAGATCATGTGCGATGCTTCAGATTATGCTATTGGTGTTGTGCTAGGTCAGCGAGAAAACAAATTACTTCATGTGATTTACTATGCTAGCAAAACTCTGAATGAGGCCCGGATGAACTATACCACTACCGAGAAGGAACTGTTGGCCATTGTGTTTGCCTTAGACAAGTTTAGATCCTACCTCTTAGGTTCTAAGATCGTAATCTATACTGATCATGTTGCTTTGAAATACCTTTTGTCTAAGAAGGATACCAAACCTAGATTAATTAGGTGGATCCTTTTATTACAAGAATTTTTTCCAGACATTAGAGACAAAAAGGGTGAAGAAAATGTAGTAGCAGACCACTTGTCTAGGCTAATTGTTAGTTCCCCTGATGATTCCCTTCATATAAGGGGCAACTTTCCTGATGAACAATTGTTCTCTGTTTCCCAATTACCTTGGTATGCGAATATAGTGAACTATCTTGTTACTGGTCGAATGCCCCAACATTGGGGTAAACAAGATCGTTCGAGGTTTTTAGCCAAGGTCAAGCACTTCTTTTGGGATGATCCTTATTTGTTTAAGTATTGTCCGGACAGTTATTAGGAGATGTATACCACGAGAGTGACCAGTCCAAGATTATTTCCTTTTGTCATGATCATGCTTGTGGGGGTCACTTTAGTGCTAAGAAGACTGCTGCTAAGATATTGCAGTGTGGATTCTATTGGACTTCGTTGTTTAAAGACTCCCACGATTTCGTGTTTCTTGTGAACGTTGCCAGAAATTAGGAACCATTTCCCGTAGGAACATGATTCCCTTGAACCCGATTCTAATTTTTGAGGTCTTTGATGTGTGGGGTATTGACTTTATGGGTCCCTTTCCTAATTCTTTTGGTAACTTATACATCCTTGTCGCCGTAGACTATGTCTCTAAGTGGATTGAGGTGGTTGCGTGTAAAACCAATGACCATAGGGTTGTGATTGAGTTCTTGAAAAATAATGTACTTACACGTTTTGGTACACCGCGAGCTATAATTAGTGATGGAGGGTCGCACTTTTGTAATGAACCTTTTAAGCTTTTGATGAAGAAATATGGTATTACACATAAGGTAGCCACCCCGTATCATCCACAGACTAGTGGTCAGGTAGAGGTTTCCAATGGGGAGATAAAACATATATTAGAGAAAACAATTAATCCTAATCGGAAAGACTGGTCGTCTAGGCTTACTGATGCCTTATGGGCTTACCGTACTGCGTTTAAGACCCCCATTGGAATGTCGCCTTATCGGCTTGTTTATGGAAAGGCATGTCATCTATCTGTTGAGTTAGAACATAGAGCTTATTGGGCTGTTAAGCAGCTAAATTTTTCACTTGACAAGGCAGGAGCCCAGAGGAAACTCCAACTCAATGAGTTGGACGAGATTCGTATGGATGCTTACGATAGTTCGAAGGAGTATAAGAACAAAATGAAACTTGTGCATGATGGAAATATTTTACGGAAGTCATTTTCTCCAGGTCAAAAAGTTCTTCTATATGATACCCGCTTGCATCTTTTCCCTGGGAAGCTACGTTCTCGGTGGATGGGTCCTTTTATTGTTCGCACTGTCTTTCCTCATGGAGTTGTTGAGATCGAGACACCAGATGGTATTAGTTCTTCGAAGGTTAATGGTCAGAGATTGAAACCATTTTTAGAGCCCTTTCCTACAGGTGATGTTGAGGAGGTCCCTCTGGAGGACCCTGTTTACCCTTGATTGACCATCGAGGCGATTGTATGTTGTATATTAGTTTTCGATTTCTCTCTTCACCCAGGTACTATCTTCCCAACTTCTATCTTTGCTGATTCCTCATGTTACTTTACTTTTTGGTATTTCTCTTTCATTAGAAACATTGAGGACAATGTTAGGTTTAAGTTTGGGGGTGGGAAAGAAACTTTTTGTTAGCTTTTAGTTGCAATAAATAAACTCCAGAGCCTAGAAATTTATGTTTATTAAGGTCGGCACTAACCAATCTAAGTGGATGGAAGCATTTTGGTTGTAGGAGTTGAGGAACCATTCTGATTAGATGGAAACATCTAGAAGAGTCTATTCATAAAAGCACATAGCTCAGGTGTTAGAAAAAGAAAACATGGTAGTTTCGCCATATCCTCATGATGGAAACATCGAAAGAATCCTGATCACTTCTTTTATTTTTATTTTTACCATTGCTAGGGTGAAATAGAGTGGCTGAGATACCAAAAATAAAATAAAAAATAATAATAATAATTGAGACCAGACCACTAGACCAAACGGAATAAATACAATAAAGTCGACCACTGGTACCCTTGTATATGCCAGCTAAGTTGACCTAGAGTTAGGATTATCGACCACTGGTCCCCTTGTATATGCCAGTGTGTTGATATTAGTCCAAGACCAGTATCTCAGTCTGTTAGGATAGGTTCACCCTAGCTAACATCATCCACGTTTTTCTCTTCTTAATCTATGTGATTGGTTGACTCCGGTTTATGATGTCCAGAAACTATCTGAGTAGAGATTTGTCACTTTATATGAATTTTAGTATGCTTGAGTGCAAACTCGTGTACAACAATTGGAATTTCGCATCAGGGTACTTCCTCCTGTAGTCAATAAGTATGCCAACCAAGGAGATTCTTTAGTGCCTTCCAAGGTTCTGCGTAGATAGCTAGGGTCTGGAGTAAAGGTTTTGTGGGTACACCTCTGGTAAACCCTCCGGAGACAACACTCCGCCACTAGGGCCACCTAGCGGTTTAACGGCTTGTTGCACGTGCTAAGTGTAGTCATTTTATTTTCTAGATTAGATTTGCTCGGGACTAGCAAATAATAAGTTTGGGGGTATTTGATAGACGCATTTATGTGTCTAATTTGTCCTCAATGTTCGTATTGTTAGTACTCGTTTTTGTCCTTATTATTGTGTTTTGTGTGTTTGTAGGTATGTTTTGGAAATAAAGATTGTTGGAAAATTCGGCTCGAAAAGTTGCTCGGAACACCCCGGAGGACATTTGCTATTCGGACTCTCACTTTGGATAAGGGGCAGCCACGGCTATGTGTAGCCCATTTATCCTCAGCACCCATGGCTATACATAGCCCATTTATCCATCGCACCCATCTTCTTCAGTTCAAAATTCAAATTTGGCGGGAAAACAAACTCTACTTCTGGCAGATTTTCGATCAGAATTCGATTGGGTTAGAGGGAGATTAAATGGCTGAAATTTCTTGGGATGAAGTGAATCAGTCTAACAGGCATGGTATGGTCGTTGGTTTCCGTTATATTTGGCTAGATAATCCATGAGTTCAAAAAAGGGCAGTCCGTGCATGGGAGAGATATTCACGAGTTTGGAGAGATTTGAACGTGTTCTACACATGTTTGATGACTCGGATCAATAACTAGGAGCGTGTAGAGGATAAATAAGGGATGTTTGACAGCTGAGAACGCGTGGAAGATCAAAAATATGAAAAATATTGCCGTGAGAATAAAGGAGTAATGAGAATATTTTCTGAACTTAATGACGAGATTAGATGGTGCTAATGGGTATAAAAAGGGTATTTTGGAGTCATAGAAGGAGTACGGAGAGATTGGGAGAGTTTGGGAGACAATAGAGCAATCGAAATCAAGTTGCGAAAAAAATATTCTCTGCTGCTGAAAACTGAAGATCGTGAAGAACAGACTCCCGAAAACCGTCGTTTACGCTACAGTGTAAATTACTCACACATGTGGGTCGTAGAAAAGGTGACAGCGAGCTTGTATCGTTGTTTGTAACAACTCGGTTTGCAACACTTATAACTGTTACAAACCTGATTTTCACCACTTTTTCACCCTTTTCATCATTTGTAAACCATTTTTGAGCAATAATAATGAATTTTGAGTGTGTTTCCAACATGATGAGCGGCTAATTCTCTCACGTAATCAAGGCAATGGATGAAGTTATCTACATATGAATAATGGGTAACAATTTCATTTTCTCTAATATTTAATTACAATTCACTCAATCACTGCTTTTGCAGAGTTTTTAATTGTTTGCATAATTTTCTTCATTAGTTGTGATTCAATTAGATAGGTTATGCTTTGTATTAAAATAATCTATGCTTAGGGGATACAATTAATTTTTGAGAATTTGCCTGATTATTTGTGAATTAAGAAAATAAGGGATTTAAAGGCTAATTAGAGTTATGAAATATTCAATATCATTCATTCATGTGTAATAGTGGATTCTAGTGTCTTGGTTATTCCTAATTTCTTGAAATCAATTTTAATCTAAGTTTCTTTACTTTTAAGTTTTATTAAATCTAAAATCCTTTGCCTTCACAAGTCTCAAGAACCTTATTACTACAACAACTTTGATAAAACATCAATTTTTGGCGCCGTCGACACGGAGCTTGTCTTTAGGCTAGATTTTTTAGATTTTTTTTTTTAAGGTTTTAATTTGTTTTTATTTTATTTGTTCTTCTTTACGTTTTTGTTTTTGTCTTTTTGCTACAGATTTTGGAATTTGGAGCGAAAGAAAATTTTGCCAAAACTTTTGGTGAATACTTAAAGATTTGGAGTTAAAGACAAAGTAAAAGGCGAAGCGAAAAAAGAAGATTTTTTTTATATAAAAAAGAGAGAAAAAAAAGAAGAAGAAGAAGAGAGTTTAGTGTTTTTTTTTTTAGATTGTATTAGGATTTATTTATTCTTGTAATTTTTTCTTTTGCACTTTATCTTTTTGGACTTTGGACTTGGACATTTGGACATTATTTTATTTTTTTAAACCCTACGGAAGGGTAGTTTAAATATTAAACTGTTTGCAGAGAATGACGGTGATTACGATATCACCTCGGCCCCTGGGGTTCGTACACGACATAGGAGTCATGGCCCGAGTCGACTTCAGCGGTTCATCCCCCGTCTGGAACGGGAGGTAAGTTTATCGAAACACTCACGAATCCCCTGTCAGCGAGTTACTGTCTTCCTTCGTGTGAATATATGTTGAGGAACTGAAAACGGTTGTTTTAAATTCCTAGTAAAGGGCAAGGCCTAGCCATATAAGATAAGGGTTCGGATTTCATCACCGTTCTCTTCTTGCATGCCTTAGGAAAACGAAACTTAACGCGAACCTAAGCCTTAAAATTTGGAATAGAACGAGACCGATAGGGTAACGAGCTTAATAGGAAACTCGTTCGAAAAATATTGGTTACTCTTTTGAGCATTTTTCGAAGTTCATGAAAGTTTCAGTGAGTTGAATGTGTGACTGTGCCGCCCTGTAATGCGGTGAGGCCTTGGGTATCAAAGCTCCAGCAGCTTCCCTCGCCTCTATTCAACTTACTTAAACGAGGATTGATTCCATAGGGGTTTTCTCAGATTGTAACGAATTCCCTTTTGAAGGATTAGAAGCTGGTCTAGAAAACAATCTAAGTGGAGCCATCATGCTTTTTGTTTGCTAGAAATCTCTAGGTTTGCTTTGGTGGAGGCAGCCTGCTTTGTGTTTGCTTAGAACCTCCCTTCCTTTTAGGATTTTTATTTTTATTTTTATTTTCTTTTTCTTTTTCTAGTGTATGCCCGAGGTCATTAGAGAACGGGCTTGGAAAAGAAACACTCTAGGTCGTTTGATTAGTGACAAACCTAGTAGTTCTTCTTGCGAAGGCGGGGAGATCGAAGACTCTTCTTTTGAGAGCCCCGTTTTTGGAAACTTCAGTTTTGAGAATATCTCTCTTTGTGAGGAAAGTACCCCAAGTACGTCAGCTGTGCCAGCAATGATTACTTTGAAATATTACATGTTCCCAACTAGGGACAACCGAGCTTCGTGCATTAAATTGCCAGCCAATACGGCTAATTTCGAGATAAAACCTAGTATTCTTCAGATGATCCCTATATTCTTAGGAAAAGATGATGAGAACCCTTATGTTCATATTAGGGACTTTGAGGAAATTTGTGGGACAGTTAGAATAAAAGACCTTACTGATGAAGTCTTTAAACTTAAGATGTTTCCATTTTCCTTGAGAGATAAAGACAAGACCTGACTGAACAACCTACCATCTAAATCCATTGAAACATGGCAGGAACTGATTGCAGCTTTCTATATGAAATTCTACCCTAAGCATAAAACTGCAGCTGTTAGGCAGAAAATTAGTGCTAGTGTGCAACAAGAGGGAGAGTCTCTTTATAGGTTTTTAGAGAGATTCAATGATCTCCTATCCCAGTGTCCTCACCATGGATTTGATAAGATGAAACTTGTAGAAATTATTTATAATGGTTTAGACTATTCGACTAAATCCATGGTCGAGTCTATGTCTTGTGGTGAGTTCACTAAAAAAACTGTTGATGATGCTTTTACCTTCCTAGGAACTATCGCTGAAAAATCCCAACAGTGGGAGCCTTGTGTTGAACCCCCTAAAAGATTCTTGGTCAATAGAAGTAGCACCAATGTGGTAGATACAAGCTTCGAGTCAGATGCTAAGTTTGCTGCTTTGTCTAGAAGGTTAGAATCTTTGGAAATGGTTCAGTCTAAAAATAGGTCCCTTGTTGAACCTAATAGAGCCTCTCCTGTCTCTAGTTGTGGAATAGAGCCCGATAACTCATTTTGGGAAGGTCATGTTAGTTAAGAACAAGCCCATGCTGTCTATAACAACGCTAGGTTTGAGAACCGTCAGAAGTTTGACCCATACTCAGAGACCTATAATCCTGGTTGGAGAAACCATCCTAATTTTTCTTGGTCTAAGGGCCAGAATCAAGGATGAGTCTAGTAATTCTCAGCCTCCCCTGGTTTTGGTTATGCTAAGAACTCTTGAGTCAACCCAGTTCCAGAACCATTCGGATAAAAAGATTAAAAGTTTAGAAGAGACTCTCGCCTCGTTTATTAAAACCTCTGAAAAGATCAACCAAATGGTTGCATAAGGGATAGAAGAAAGTAAGAGTATAGGTTATGCTAACTCTCAAGCTATTTCCGAGTCGAAAACCCAGGTTCATATAAATGAGTCTTTGAGGGAAAAAGGTAAGTTTCCTAGTCAAACTCAACCCAATCCTAGAGGAGTTCATGAAGTAGGTGGAAGACCATCAGAACATGTGAATGCTATTAAAACCCTGAGGAGTAGTAGAGTAGTAGACAACAAGGTAACCATGCCTGATAGTGAACATGTTGTAGTTCACCCTGTTGAGCCAGAAAATTATGAGGAGACTGATAGAGTCTCTAATGAGACCAATGAGGGTCATGTTGAGTCCGGCTTTGTTCCTAGAGCCCTGTTCCCCAAGCTTCTAGTTCCAACTAAGAGGGAGTCCAACTTTAATGATATATTGGAGGTTTTTAAGAAGGTAACTATCAACCTACCATTGTTGGATGCGATTAAGCAGATTCCCGCTTATGCCAAGTTTCTCAAGGACTTGTGTACACGAAAGCGTAAGCTTAGTGTCCAAAAGAAAGCCTTCCTAGCTAGTCATGTGAGTTCTAATATTCAGAATACCACTACTCCTAAGTACAAAGACCCAGGGTCCCTTACCATTACTTGCACAATAGGTAAATACCGTGTTGAGAAAGTGTTGCTTGACTTAGGAGCCAGTGTGAACTTATTGCCATACCATGTGTACCTTAAGATAGGAATTGGTGAGATGAAACCTACCCAGATGACTCTTCAGTTGGCTGATAGGTCCGTTAAAATTCCTCGTGGTGTGTTCGAGGATGTTCTTATAGAGATCGACAAGTTTATTTATCCAGTGGATTTTGTTATCCTAGATACCCAACATGTCCCTGACCCATAGAACCAGATACCGGTAATTTTAGGTCGCCTGTTTTTAGCTACATCCAATGCGATCATTAACTGTCGAACTGGTATTATGACTTTGTCCTTTGGTAATATGACTATTGAGCTGAACGTCTTTCATATTATTAAGCTACCCGCTGAACTAGATGACTCGAGCATAGAATAGGTGAACATGATAGGAAGATTAGTCGAGGAGTCATTACCAAACACTTTGATTGAAGATCCATTAGAGAAATGCCTAGCTCACTTTGGGATTGATTTTGATGATGATGATGATGTGATTAATGAGGTTAATTCTTTGTTAGATTCAACCCCTTTGATAGACACTAGTAATGGATGGAAACCTAAGTTCGAACCTCTACCCATTTCTAAGTCTACCCTAGTTCCTTCGTTAGAAAAGACTCCTAATTTGGACCTAAAACCTTTACCAGATACCTTGAAGTATGTGTTTTTAGGCCCATCTAAAACTTTACCTGTGATTATTGCTTCCGACTTGGATAGTGATCAGGAAAGTAGGCTAGTGACCGTCCTTCAAAACAACAAGGAAGCTTTAGGGTGGACCATAGCAGACATTAAGGGTATAAGTCCTACTGTTTGTATGCATCAGATCTATTTAGAGGAATATACCAAACCTTCTAGGGAGATGCAACGTCGACTGAACCCTAATATGAAAGAAGTAGTTCGAACCGAGGTTCTTAAGCTGTTAGATGCAGGCATTATCTACCCTATTTCAGACAGTAAGTGGGTCAGCCCCGTTCAGGTTGTTCCCAAGAAATCCGGTATTACTGTAGTCCAGAATGATGACAATGAGTTAATCCCAACCCGAATGACCACGGGTTGGCGTGTATTTATTGACTATAGAAAATTGAACAAGGTTACTAGGAAGGACCACTTTCCCCTTCCCTTCATCGACCAAATGCTAGAAATATTAGCTGGCCGTAGCCATTTTTGTTTTTTATATGGATTTTGCGGCTATAATCAGGTTCCTATTGACCCAGAAGACCAAGAGAAAACCACTTTTACCTGTCCCTTTGGTACCTTTGCGTATAGACGCATGCCTTTTGGTCTATGTAATGCCCCTGCGACCTTTCAGTGTTGTATGTTGAGCATATTTTCTGACATGGTAGAACGGTTCTTAGAGGTCTTTATGGATGATTTTTCAGTGTTTGGTTCGTCTTTTGATGAGTGCTTGCATCATTTGTCACTAGTTTTGACTAGGTGTAAGGAAAAGAATTTAGTGCTGAATTGGGAAAAATGTCATTTCATGGTTCGTTCCGGAATAGTTCCAGGGCATAATAGTTCTAGGGCATATCGTATCTTCGAAGGGTATAGAGGTAGATAGAGCCAAAGTTGACCTTATAAAAACTTTACCGGTCCCAAAAACCGTAAAATATATTAGGTCGTTCTTTGGGCATGCAGGTTTTTTTCGTCGATTCATTAAGGATTTTAGCTTAATTTCTAGACCTCTTTGCAATTTGCTTGCAAAAGATGCTAAGTTTGTCTTTGATGATGCTTGTTTAGAGGCTTTTGAGAAGCTTAAGTCTTTACTCACTACCGCCCCCATAGTCCAGGCGCCCAACTGGAACCTACCCTTTGAGATCATGTGCGATGCTTCAGATTATGCTATTGGTGTTGTGCTAGGTCAGCGAGAAAACAAATTACTTCATGTGATTTACTATGCTAGCAAAACTCTGAATGAGGCCAAGATGAACTATACCACTACCGAGAAGGAACTGTTGGCCATTGTGTTTTCCTTAGACAAGTTTAGATCATACCTCTTAGGTTCTAAGATCGTAATCTATACTGATCATGCTGCTTTGAAATACCTTTTGTCTAAGAAGGATACCAAACCTAGATTAATTAGGTGGATCCTTTTATTACAAGAATTTTTTCCAGACATTAGAGACAAAAAGGGTGAAGAAAATGTAGTAGCAGACCACTTGTCTAGGCTAATTGTTAGTTCCCTTGATGATTCCCTTCATATAAGGGACAACTTTCCTGATGAACAATTGTTCTCTGTTTCCCAATTACCTTGGTATGCAAATATAGTGAACTATCTTGTTACTGGTCGAATGCCCCAACATTGGGGTAAACAAAATCGTTCGAGGTTTTTAGCCAAGGTCAAGCACTTCTTTTGGGATGATCCTTATTTGTTTAAGTATTGTCCAGACCAGATTATTAGGAGATGTATACCTGAGAGTGACCAGTCCAGTATTATTTCCTTTTGTCATGATCATGCTTGTGGGGGTCACTTTAGTGCTAAGAAGACTGCTGCTAAGATATTGCAGTGTGGATTCTATTGGACTTCGTTGTTTAAAGACTCCCACAGTTACTGTGTTTCTTGTGAACGTTGCCAGAAATTAGGAACCATTTCCCGTAGGAACATGATTCCCTTGAACCCGATTCTAATTTTTGAGGTCTTTGATGTGTGGGGTATTGACTTTATGGGTCCCTTTCCTAATTCTTTTGGTAACTTATACATCCTTGTCGCCGTAGACTATGTCTCTAAGTGGATTGAGGTGGTTGCGTGTAAAACCAATGACCATAGGGTTGTGATTGAGTTCTTGAAAAATAATGTACTTACACGTTTTGGTACACCGCGAGCTATAATTAGTGATGGAGGGTCGCACTTTTGTAATGAACCTTTTAAGCTTTTGATGAAGAAATATGGTATTACACATAAGGTAGCCACCCCGTATCATCCACAGACTAGTGGTAAGGTAGAGGTTTCCAATGGGGAGATAAAACATATATTAGAGAAAACAATTAATCCTAATCGGAAAGAATGGTCGTCTAGGCTTATCGTACTGCGTTTAAGACCCCCATTGGAATGTCGCCTTATCGGCTTGTTTATGGCAAGGCATGTCATCTATCTGTTGAGTTATAACATAGAGCTTATTGGGCTGTTAAGCAGCTAAATTTTTCACTTGACAAGGCAGGAGCCCAGAGGAAACTCCAACTCAATGAGTTGGACGAGATTCGTATGGATGCTTACGATAGTGCGAAGGAGTATAAGAACAAAATGAAACTTGTGCATGATGGAAATATTTTACGGAAGTCATTTTCTCCAGGTCAAAAAGTTCTTCTATATGATACCCGCTTGCATCTTTTCCCTGGGAAGCTACGTTCTCGGTGGACGGGTCCTTTTATTGTTCGCACTGTCTTTCCTCATGGAGTTGTTGATATCGAGACACCAGATGGTATTAGTTCTTCGAAGGTTAATGGTCAGAGATTGAAACCATTTTTAGAGCCCTTTCCTACAGGTGATGTTGAGGAGGTCCCTCTGGAGGACCATGTTTACCCTTGATTGACCATCGAGGCGATTGTATGTTGTATATTAGTTTTCGATTTCTCTCTTCACCCAGGTACTATCTTCCCAACTTCTATCTTTGCTGATTCCTCATGTTACTTTACTTTTTGGTATTTCTCTTTCATTAGAAACATTGAGGACAATGTTAGGTTTAAGTTTGGGGGTGGGAAAGAAACTTTTTGTTAGCTTTTAGTTGCAATAAATAAACTCCAGAGCCTAGAAATTTATGTTTATTAAGGTCGGCACTAACCAATCTAAGTGGATGGAAGCATTTTGGTTGTAGGAGTTGAGGAACCATTCTGATTAGATGGAAACATCTAGAAGAGTCTATTCATAAAAGCACAGAGCTCAGGTGTTAGAAAAAGAAAACATGGTAGTTTCGCCATATCCTCATGATGGAAACATCGAAAGAATCCTGATCACTTCTTTTATTTTTATTTTTACCATTGCTAGGGTGAAATAGAGTGGCTGAGATACCAAAAAAATAATAATAAAAAATAATAATAATTGAGACCAGACCACTAGACCAAACGGAATAAATACAATAAAGTCGACCACTGGTACCCTTGTATATGCCAGCTAAGTTGACCTAGAGTTAGGATTATCGACCACTGGTCCCCTTGTATATGCCAGTGTGTTGATATTAGTCCAAGACCAGTATCTCAGTCTGTTAGGATAGGTTCACCCTAGCTAACATCATCCACGTTTTTCTCTTCTTAATCTATGTGATTGGTTGACTCCGGTTTATGATGTCCAGAAACTATCTGAGTAGAGATTTGTCACTTTATATGAATTTTAGTATGCTTGAGTGCAAACTCGTGTACAACAATTGGAATTTCGCATCAGGGTACTTCCTCCTGTAGTCAATAAGTATGCCAACCAAGGAGATTCTTTAGTGCCTTCCAAGGTTCTGCATAGATAGCTAGGGTCTGGAGTAAAGGTTTTGTGGGTACACCTCTGGTAAACCCTCCGGAGACAACACTCCGCCACTAGGGCCACCTAGCGGTTTAACGGCTTGTTGCACGTGCTAAGTGTAGTCATTTTATTTTCTAGATTAGATTTGCTCGGGACTAGCAAATAATAAGTTTGGGGGTATTTGATAGATGCATTTATGTGTCTAATTTGTCCTCAATGTTCGTATTGTTAGTACTCGTTTTTGTCCTTATTATTGTGTTTTGTGTGTTTGTAGGTATGTTTTGGAAATAAATATTGTTGGAAAATTCGGCTCGAAAAGTTGCTCGGAACACCCCGGAGGACATTTGCTATTCGGACTCTCACTTTGGATAAGGGGCAGCCACGGCTATGTGTAGCCCATTTATCCTCAGCACCCATGGCTATACATAGCCCATTTATCCATCGCACCCATCTTCTTCAGTTCAAAATTCAAATTTGGCGGGAAAACAAACTCTACTTCTGGCAGATTTTCGATCAGAATTCGATTGGGTTAGAGGGAGATTCAATGGCTGAAATTTCTTGGGATGAAGTGAATCAGTCTAACAGGCATGGTATGGTCGTTGGTTTCCGTTATATTTGGCTAGATAATCCATGAGTTCAAAAAAGGGCAGTCCGTGCATGGGAGAGATATTTACGAGTTTGGAGAGATTTGAACGTGTTCTACACATGTTTGATGACTCGGGCAATAACTAGGAGCGTGTAGAGGATAAATAAGGGATGTTTGATAGCTGAGAACGCGTGGAAGATCAAAAATATGAAAAATATTGCCGTGAGAATAAAGGAGTAATGAGAATATTTTCTGAACTTAATGACGAGATTAGATGGTGCTAATGGGTATAAAAAGGGTATTTGGGAGTCATAGAAGGAGTACGGAGAGATTGGGAGAGTTTGGGAGACAATAGAGCAATCGAAATCAAGTTGCGAAAAAAAATATTCTCTCTTTCTTTGAAAACTGAAGATCGTGAAGAACAGACTCCCGAAAATCGTCATTTACGCTACAGTGTAAATGACTCACACATGTGGGTCGTAGAAAAGGTGAAAGCGAGCTTGTATCGTTGTTTGTAACAACTCGGTTTGCAACACTTATAACTGTTACAAACCTGATTTTCACCACTTTTTCACCCTTTTCATCATTTGTAAACCATTTTTGAGCAATAATAATGAATCTTGAGTGTGTTTCCAACATGATGAGCGGCTAATTCTCTCACGTAATCAAGGCAATGGATGAAGCTATCTACACATGAATAATGGGTAACAATTTCATTTTCTCTAATATTTAATTACAATTCACTCAATCACTGCTTTTGCAGAGTTTTTAATTGTTTGCATAATTTTCTTCATTAGTTGTGATTCAATTAGATAGGTTATGCTTTGTATTAAGATAATCTATGCTTAGGGGATACAATTAATTTTTGAGAATTTGCCTGATTATTTGTGAATTAAGAAAATAAGGGATTTAAAGGCTAATTAGAGTTATGAAATATTCAATATCATTCATTCATGTGTAATAGTGGATTCTAGTGTCTTGGTTATTCCTAATATCTTGAAATCAATTTTAATCTAAGTTTCTTTACTTTTAAGTTTTATTAAATCTAAAATCCTTTGCCTTCACAAGTCTCAAGAACCTTATTACTACAACAACTTTGATAAAACATCAATTTTTGGCGCCGTCGACACGGAGCTTGTCTTTAGGCTAGATTTTTTAGATTTTTTTTTTTTTTTTAAGGTTTTAATTTGTTTTTATTTTATTTGTTCTTCTTTACGTTTTTGTTTTTGTCTTTTTGCTACATATTTTGGAATTTGGAGCGAAAGAAAAATTTGCCAAAACTTTTGGTGAATACTTAAAGATTTGGAGTTAAAGACAAAGTAAAAGGTGAAGCGAAAAAAGAAGATTTTTTTTATATAAAAAAGAGAGAAAAAAAAGAAGAAGAAGAAGAGAGTTTAGTGTTTTTTTTTAGATTGTATTAGGATTTATTTATTCTTGTAATTTTTTCTTTTGCACTTTATCTTTTTAGACCTTGGACTTGGACATTTGGACATTATTTTATTTTTTTAAACCCTACGGAAGGGTAGTTTAAATATTAAACTGTTTGCATAGAATGACGGTGATTACGATATCACCTCGGCCCCTCGGGTTCGTACATGACATAGGAGTCGTGGCCCGAGTCGACTTCAGCGGTTCATCCCCCGTCTGGAACGGGAGGTAAGTTTATCGAAACATTCGCGAATCCCCTGTCAGCGAGTTACTGTCTTCCTTCATGTGAATATATGTTGAGGAACTGAAAATGGTTGTTTTAAATTCCTAGTAAAGGGCAAGGCCTATCCATATAAGATAAGGGTTTGGATTTCATCACCGTTCTCTTCTTGCCCGCCTTAGGAAAACGAAACTTAACGCGAACCTAAGCCTTAAAATTTGGAATAGAACGAGACCGATAGGGTAACGAGCTTAATAGGAAACTCGTTCGAAAAATATTGGTTACTATTTTGAGCATTTTTCGAAGTTCATGAAAGTTTCTGTGAGTTGAATGCGTGACTGCGCCACCCTGTAATGCGGTGAGGCCTTGGGTATCAAAGCTCCAGCAGCTTCCCTCGCCTCTATTCAACTTACTTAAACGCGGATTGATTCCATAGGGGTTTTCTCAGATTGTAACGAATTCCCTTTCGAAGGATTAGAAGCTGGTCTAGAAAACAATCTAAGCTGGTCTAGAAAACATTCTTTTTCATGAAAGACCATCAATGTCGAGTTGTTTCGCGACAACTACCTACAAAGATAACAACTTTCACTCAATTCCCGATATAAAACCTTATTGATCGGGAAAATGTATTTGCATTCTAAAATATTTGTTTAAAAATTATGTTTGTTCATCAAAATCATCATAAAATACTCTAAATCATAAATCTAAATCTCTCCTCCGATGTTTATAGAATATTTTTTATATTTTACATTCTCAAATCACGCGAACTCTTGAAGACAAATCTACAATATCAAATTATGGATCAATATGTATAGGTTTCATTCACTGGGTTAGAAGGTAGAGTAGACACATATGGGTAGATCACACAAAGCAGAACATGACTGAGAATACTTCAATAATTTGGTCAAGAGATAAGGTCAAAAATTTAAGATTAACTTTCATAGGACTAATTAGATCGGCTTCGATAGGAGATGACTAAAATATGTATCAATAATAATTTTCACGTAAGACAATATCAAAACGTAGTTTGGCTAACTCTGCCTTTGTAAAGATTGGTCAAGATTTATCCTTCCTCAATTGCTATGTTATGTGAGAAGAAGGTGATATCTAAGATTAAGGTATAATTCAAATCTATTAGATTCATACCATTTACAACTGGATTCCTTGAAAAAAAATTGACGTGTTGTTATTATTATTGCAGGCAATGGATACATTGACCGCACTTGCGCAAATAACTCACTTCGCAAATGATTGGTGTTGCATGTACTATCTATAATGCAACGAGGAATTTGAGGAAACAAGGCACCAGAAGCAGTGTCCGGAGTATTTTGGATATAGTAACTTAGACCCGGTGTAATACTTATGTTCTTTTTTTTTTTTTAGTTTATCCACAATCTATTTATTTAATAAAAATGAACATTGCAAATACATAACATCAACAAAAGTTAGACAGATTTTGTTTGTCAATAATGGATACTGATGGTCCGGAAATGACAAAAGAAATGAATTGTTGTATAAGAATTGTTGGAATATACAACGGATTACTTTATACGAATGAAAGAGGTGTAACTATTTCGATTCTGATATCACATAAAGTTCACAGTAGAAGATGACATCAAGTTTAAAGTTAGTCACAACATAATATGGATGACTAAAATGTTAAAAACAAACAAGATATATAAACTTAGAAAGTCGTGGGACTTGAAGAGGCCAATTTTGAAAACTACAATCTTAGAAAGCAACGATCCACAACACCATAATTTTTTTTTTTATAAATATTCAACGTAGAATATGTCAACTTTTGGTAAAGGATCTATTGACAAACTATTATTTTGAAATAGGATCAGGGAGTACAATATGTGTTCAAGGTTCTTTATGAGGTAATGTGTTGCCAGATTGTATTCCAAGTGAAGGTAGGAACATACGGAAGTGACAAAATGTCCAAGACTTTTGAAGTTACCAAAGATTTTGTTAAGACAAATTGATGGGCACAATACTTTGTTGAATATTTAATGGCAGAGGTTCGCATATATATAATCCCTTCGAAAATGTAATGGGTACACATTTTAAACATTGTCATCTAATGGGTGTTGAAAAATTACAGGAAAATAATGTCACATTGGATAGTTTGTATCAATCGTTCGATGCAAAAAAATATTATTCTATGCCTATTTGGAGGATCGACAACATGACCATGATAGATGAGTCAGCTGGAACGAAATAGGATCATGTGGAAACTTTTATGGACGATATTGATTAGTTGATTTCACTAAGATGAGCACTGCTGACGACATATTTCCAAAAAATATTTAAACTTCCATGTTCATGTAGAGCATTATCTCATTATAAGCAATGAACCTAAATAAAAAAGTGTCTAGAAGTTAAGATTATATTTCTTTCGTCTGAGCAAATCTCCGACGGTAAAATATTAAAGGAAAAACAAAGAAAAAAAGAGAGGAAAATCCCAACTATTTTTATGACAAACACATATTAAATCATAAGGAGTTGATAAGTATTCGGGACACAAATTATACGATATATTAAAAATGAACCAACATCATGGCCCGTGCCGTTACGGCACGGGTTAAGGGCTAGTTTGGTATACAAACTCTGGGGCATATCAAAATATAACAAAATTAAAAATACACCTTATTTAATTAATTTTTTATTTTATATATGTTTTGTTTTAATTACGGTACAAATAAAATTAAGAAAAGTAACGTGGAAATGATGTTTACTAATCATTGTTTGTTTTCTCGATTTTTTGTTTTGCTCGATTTTTTATATGCTAATCAATATTTGCTCTCATTTTTTCTGTTTCAAGTTTTAATGATTTGTAAAAAAAATTGTATGCAAACAGGATCAACAATAAAGTTGTTCGCAAGAGAGATATATTATACGATCGAAAAGTTAGTGCTCCCGATTAATTTAATCTAATTTTTTATTTTAATTTTTTCATCAATGGAAGTGTAATCATGTGATTAACTTATTCGTTAGCTTCCAAAAAAATGAATCGTATGTATTTTCTTTTACCCATAGTTTGGATTGGAAGATTTTATTACAAAAACTGTAAATGGACATTTGATATTTTTTTTAATTCATATGATTGATCTAATTTTATGACGATATCACGATGAACATTGCATATTTAATTTTATCATGATGAAATCGTTATTTTTTTTTTGGTAATGTTGAAGTTGTTTATATTTGTCTTGTTATATTTCCAAGATTAAATAAGATTTACTAAATTTAGGTAATTATTTTCTAAAATGTGATTGGTCAAATAATATTTCGTGGGACCAAAAGATTCTACTTATTATTGGCAAAAAAATATTTTCCCGATTTTTTTTTGTTTAAATTTAATAAATTTTCCATAAAAAAGAACGGGTGGGGCCAGAATCAACCAGAAGCGAGAATTAACGTGGAGCTCCGGTGAATGAGAACACTTTAAAAAACTCAAATTACATCGAATTTATTGAATAAAGTTTGATAAATTTAAGGGCGTCAAAAAATATAAAAAAAACCCACAAGTCCATGCCATGTAATGTGTAATGGTAAACCAAAATGATTTGCAGGGATCAGGATGAGACCCATCGTAACTGTCACACGGGACATCTGGTTCCCAGCTTAGGGTGGCGTAGAACGGAAATGAAACACTCACCGCGGGTTGGATCCCGTGGTGTGTACTGTCTGAGAGAGAATAGGGTGGTGGTCCCTTATGAACCCACAGATTAGCATAAATGGGTTTACTGTGGGTTCCACCTCCTCTCTTAATCGGTACAACCGGCGCGATCCAACCCGCTAAATATAAATCATTTATGGGCATTGCATCCTACAAGCAATAGCACTTTTACATAACATTTTATATCATATATAGTAAATTGTGAAGTGACATGATTCGTACACTTGCTATGACCTGTGATGTTCATTTGACGCTATGAATTTGAGTGTCCATGTACAATTTGAGTGTCTACGTACAATAAGTGTTTAAAGCCCTTTCAATCACCATATAGCTTGTCTCTCTTAGACGGTCCTCTCCTCTATCTATGAGTTAATTAAGAAGTAATCTATTTCTTTTAAGGTCTATTTCTTTTAAGGTCAATTTGGGTTCATTTATAAATAAACTTGTACATGATAGGCAAGCTTTCTTTTATTATGTGGATTTTCTCAATAAGCTTGAACTTGAGTAGTCTATCCTCCCGATTAGAACTTAACTCTCAATTTTATCTAGTATTTCATGTATTTCTTTACCAAACTCATCAAATCCCTTCACACCAGACATCAGTTGAACTATGTACTATCCCATCTGTATTCGTTAAGGCATTCGATCTGGTTTAATATGATAAAGACAATGACCTTATTTCAATAATTAATAATCCAAAGGATAATTTCCTATTAAAAACAAAAATTAATATTGTAAATGAGAAAAATAGCAATGACCTTAATTCAATAATTAATAGTCCAAAAATAATTTCTCATTAAAAAATAGAAAGTAAAAAATTCGAAAATGTAGCAGAACTTTGACACCTGGTTAAGTTTTAGCAATTTAATCAATACACACCTATACATTCTTTTTCTTTTTTATAAGAAAAGAGGGAAAAAAAGATCTCAAACTGATTACATCATATGAGAACTGATTACACATATACATTCATAGATAACTTTAAGATGTAGTAATTTTTAATATGTATATGTTGCATCTAGTTTGCAAACTATTTCGCAACAAAGTAATATCTTGCGTCACTCAGTGGTGTCTGGTTTTAGCCCTAGTCTGGAGCATGCTATAAGTGCTTACAATCAAATATGTAGTATTGCTGAATCACCACTTAGTATCCATCATGTCGTCCCCCAACCTATGCGTTCTTTGGCGGCTAGATACTTTAGTGATGTGTTGAAGGAGTTACCCATTAACTTTAATTTGTTTGTGCGTGATGCTGCTCTTTGGAAATGCAACAGGATTAAGCATGCGCAGGATTACTTGTTGGATGTTCCAATTGAGGGTCTTAACCAGAAGATAGGTCCTAGGAAATTCAGTGCGGTTATGTGTTATAGACTGGGCATCCCACTTTTCGAAGAGGGGAGCACTTGTTCTTGCTGTGGCAGAGACATGAATATTTTTGGAGATCACGCTCTACATTGTGTCAAGGATATTGGGATTAAGTTTCGTCATGATCTTGTTCGTGACACCTTTTTTGACATATGTTACCGTACAGGTGTTCCTTTCAGGAAGGAGGTCGATTTAGGTCTCATCTCTAATACTGGCTCGGACTTAAGACCTGCAAATATTCTAGTTTATAACTGGATTGATGGGCGTGATGTGTGTATGGATGTGACAGGTGTCTCTCCCTTCACAGGTGATGAAGTACGTGATTTTACCCCTGGGCAAGCTCTTTCTAAGGCTATTGATCGTAAATTTGTTAAGTATCTTGAGAAATGCACAGAGCACAGGCTGGGCTTCGGGGCCCTTGCCTTCACCACCTTAGGTGAGCTTGGTGATGGCACCATTCAATTTCTTAAGAGACTACGTAATTATATGGCTAGTAACGATGCAAATGTCAAAGTTGGGGATTTTCTGTTCCATAGAATAGGTGTTGTCATTCAAAAAGCGGTTGGGGCTCAGCTTGTTGCTAGACTCCCTTACAATTTCTTACCACTTGATAATATATCTGACAGTTTATTTTGATTAATTAAAGCATGTGTGGGCCTTTTTGCAAAAAAAAAAAAAAAAATCCAACGAATGTTTCATTCCTAGTTTCGGCTGCCACAATGAGTGGATTACCAAACTATTGCTCGTTTATGTCTAAGAGGTATTTCAATCACAAATATCAACTGCTATCTGTGTCATCGAGACATACAAACTTTAACAAAATACAAATTCAGCTAATTAGAAAATGTTGCACACAAGAAAACTCTTCGCTTCATTTCAAAATCCTCTTTAGGTAGAGTAATTTCATATTATTGCTTAGTTATCAAATATCCTGGTGGTTTTAATACCACAATGCTCCACAGTTACATTAACACGGTGGCGATTAGCATTTAACGACTACTTCAAGAGAATAAGAGTCAAGAGAAAAAATTAGATGATACCTGTCTTTTTTATTTCACATACACCTATGTTCTAAATTTCATCCTTATATATATGGGTTCATGATCTACCGGTATGTTTGGCCACACCGCCATTGCATAGAATTATACGTTGCCTACAACCAGCATTTGTACATATTAGATATTGTGATGGAGGTAATTCAGGACGAAAAATTTACCTTAGTTTCTGTATAGTCGCTCCCACCTGGCAGTCCTATCCGAAATCAATTCAGCCTAGTGATGCATGAAAAATTATGGGTGAGCCAGTACACCACCAACCACAGCTACTGAAAAAAAAAACAAAATATAGAAAGAAATGAGTAAAGAAATGTAAATTTGTAATGAAACTATCTAGATGTCGCTTTAGGGAATACCCTCCCTTCATATTGTATCAAGTTGAGCAAACTGAGGAAATTCTTAAGCGAGGGAGTGTAGTCACTGTAGTGTACTGAGGTGTGTGCAACAATATTTTGTTTTGAGACTAGTAAATGTACTGGGAACATAAATCAATTTATGATAATAGTTGAAATGGCCACCAACACGATGATTGATCCCGATCCATGTAAATGGTTGCGGCTTTAGTAAACTATAAGATGAAGAAACTACATAAAAGCGTTTTCAGCAAGACATATATAACCCAGACAAAAAACTATGACCTTACAAAACCCATGTCTTATTCTTTTTCCTCCACAAACTCAAGCTTCTCCAACCCTAGCCCACAAAAAAACTAACGATTTCAATAACAATAAAATCTCACAAATTAAACAAAACCAGATTTAAATCAAAGAAAACAAAATCCAGACAATCAACTCACATTTAATCTCACAAACTAACCAAAAATTTCAACAAAAATAAAAATAAAAAATGATTCTGAACTAACAAAGGAAAAAAAAAAAAAAAAGAGATTATGAGAATCACCCCTCCTGTTAGCATATATATAAGGTACCAAAATCCATAACATGTCTATTAAGAAAATATCTTACTATAAGCTTAATTAGAACAAACAAACAGAGGAATATCGCGGGAAAGCAAGCAAGAATTACAAATGAAAAAATAATAATGGATCTATATGAAACTAAATGAAAACCCCGACTCCAATAAATAAGGAATAACTATAATAAAAACTAAAGATCAGAGATGATTAAGAACTTACATTGAGAAATGGAATTTCATATCTTCGCCTCTGTGGTAGTAGTAACAATTATAGGAATGAAAACATAAGGATTTTCTCTTAGCCGATTGCTTAAAATAAGGAGGAAAAATAAGAAGATAAAATTGGAAAAGGATTACTATAATTGCTTTACCTTAGGATAAAACTAATAAGACGAAACAGGAAAGATGATTAAAAGTCCATGCCCATCTTTTGATATCTGTGAAACAAACAACGAAAGGAGATCTGAAAATAAAAATAAAAAAACCACTAAATCGCAAGAAAAAGAAGAGAGTCAATGTCATGTACCTGTAACAACGTCGTGTGCACTTGTTGCGGCAGACTGCAAATATATAAACACATATATTAATGTTAGCATACATCATACAAAATACTAAAAAGTTCAAGTTGAAACAGAGAAACTTATCGAAACGATGAGATTTTTTGTTTTCATGGGGCTTTTTATAGAGCAAAAGAGACACACCGAGACGATAAAAATAGTATTTACTGTAATAAGATAGGAAAAAACATAGAGATATTTCGACTAAATTTTGTATTTACCATTAAAAAAAATCCAGAAAAATGAATTTGTTTATATCTACCAGAAATCTCATATTTTTGGAATGTTTTCTTCTCCAACGGAACAACTCAAAAAGATTTTCTTTTTTTTCTTTACCCATGCATCGTAAACATTTAGGGAAACTAACGGCCCTAAATGTTGCAGCACTTCATATAGAGAGCATAAGGCTAAGATTTTTCAATTATAGAAAAAAACAAACTATGGAAATTAAAAAAAATCTCCAAATCAGGAAATAATATCTCATACAATAGCCGCAATTAGTGTGTATCTATTTCTATACACCAAATATCTAAACACATCTTCTTTTTTCTTTTTAATTATATAAAAAACAAATTAAGAAAAACATATCTTTTTTTTCTTTTATTAAGAAAAATAATTTTTCCTTTCAAATGGAATGATATTTTATTTTTGGATAGTTAGGATACCTAAATTACTTTCATATCACCAAAATTAGTGGTTGCAAATATTTTTGCATAAAAAATATAATACATATAAAAACATAAAAAAATTAGAAATTGGTATTATCTAATTTATTTTAAATTTTAAATTTGTTGTATTTTCAATTATGGAATGAACAAAATTAAGAAAAATAATATGAAAATGAGGTTTATTATTTTGTCGTTGTTTGAATTTTTGTATGATCATTTTTGTATTGACTCGCTTTAGATTTTAATTTGGCTTTAATTTTTTATTTCAGATTCTAATAATTTCGCAATTTTTTACTTTTGGACAGCACCACCGAAAAATATATTCGCAAGAAAGACACAACATTGGCTTAAAAGTTTAGTACCCACGATCAATTTTATTTTTTAATAATTCTTATCGGATAAAGAGTATTACATTAACTAGTTGGAAGCCTAATAAGCTAAGCTCCAACAACATGCTACTACATTAATTGAACAAGTTGTTGAATTGTAATTAATGTAGAATAGAGTCGTAATTAGAAAATAATGATTCTGAAAACTGTAACTGGACATTGGACATTTAACATTTTTCTTTACATTTTTTCAATTCATTAATATGTGATTGATTTTGATGCATGATTAATTTAATTTTTTAATTTTTATGATGAGATCGTGAATGTGTGATTGATTATTAATGTATTTTTGGCAACATTATACTCTTCGAAATAATTGCTCAAGAATTAGATATATTATACACGTTTTTTTTTAATATTTTTTTGGTATTTTTATAAGATTTTATTAGATTTAGTTGTTTTTTTTTTTTAAATTGTTTTTTTTTTGTTTAGTTTTCATTTAATGATGAGTTAATAAATTAAACAAAGCTTTTGGTCGGAAGCCTATCAACAAGCTGGGCTCCAACGCCTTTTTGATTGCATTACCTAATTTATGAAAAATAAAACTACCAATACCACTACTAGCGTCGTTACTAACTAAACAATTTTTTAGGCGCTTGAAAAAACACAAAGTATCCTCACCTAATTCTCCT
Source organism: Papaver bracteatum (assembly GCA_023529315.1). NCBI lineage: Eukaryota > Viridiplantae > Streptophyta > Magnoliopsida > Ranunculales > Papaveraceae > Papaver > Papaver bracteatum. The sequence goes on from JAJJWX010004210.1 coordinate 2,533,949, forward strand.
AGAGAAGTGAAAGCTAGGACACAAAGTATCCTCACCTAATTTTATGCCTTTTTAGATTAGGTATTTTGGTAAATATTTTTGTTTGATTAATTGGAAAAAAATATTTTCCAAAAATATTATTAGCGAAAATATTTAAACATTACCAAAAAGTAATAATAAATGTGGGGTCAGAATCAACCAGAAGCGAAAATCAACAAGAAGCTCCGGTAAATGAGATCGCTTTAAAAAACTCCGTTATTATATAGAGAATTAGTAATGCACCGTACATGTTAATAAATATATTACGGGTGATTTGGGTGTGAACTTGAAAATGTAGCCAAAGTCGGTTCACGTTCTTCGCATATATATATCGATTGGTCTTACAAAACGTACTGCCAAATATAATTAATATAAGGATTAAGATTTAGAACAAGGCTTACACGATGAGATATCATACTCTCTTTTAAGTCTCTCATATAAAATAGTAAACCATCAACATATCACCACATGTAAAAATGCGATATTATATGGAGTCATGACATACGCTCACACGCAAAAGAGCTACAGGTGGTGTCTTAATTTTAAAGACTATTACTACTCTCATTTCAATCCTCATCATCTCTAATGGCGGCCATCTACCTCGCACCCGTCTAGAGGTTTCCTATATCCCCTTGCTATTCCATCTCTTTATCTGAAATTAATCTTGGTCACCATCATCACACGAATATATATAGAGAGAGAAACAAATCCGTTCAACAAATCATTCGCGAGTTGTTGTCAAATCAATGAAGATTACTAATAAAACTACTGCTCCAACTTATCAAGAAAATGAGGATACAAACAGTACAACTACAACTAATTATGGCGATGAACAAGCAGCGATTAATGTTAGAAATACTAATCAACCCTCGTCACCATCGTCATCAGCTGCACAATCCTCCTCATCACAATCTCATGTTCGAAGACAGCAGCAGCAGCAAGGACAAGGGTTTGTAACTTTGGATCATCAAAGTAGGTGGCAGAATAAAGAGATGTCGACTATGATTTCTGCTCTCATCCAGGTTGGATCTACTAGTCATCAGCAGGCTAACAATCAGCCTAACTTGTTGCCACCGCCACCTACTAATTATTATAACTTTGGCTCATCATCCACCAGTAGTTATGTTAACCCAGCATCAACATCATCACCATGGCCTGTACAGATGATGGCTAGTGGGCAGAAGAGAGGACGTGATCAGGAAGAAGAGAATCAAGACCACAATCATCATCATTATCACCCTTCTCATATTAAGGCTTACAGATCAGGGTTTAATAATATCTCTACAACAACATCTTCTTCTTCAACTATGGCAGGTATGTACATGTGTGGAACCAAAAAGTACTTGCATTTGCTATACCTTGATTTTTCTCTCTTTTTTTGCATGTGTTTATACTTAGATTTTGTAGTGGAATTTTTTTTTTGTCCAATTTGATTAGGATTCTTCTTCATTCTATTTTTCTTTTTCTTTTTTTTTGTTGGCAAAGATTCTTTACTTGCCCATTATCTTAATCTGATAACATATGTATCTATCTCAACTGCCCACATGTCGAGAATGCAACAGGTGTTTACATATTAACTAGTCATGCATATGGAAGCTCATCTCTCTCTGCGACTTATACCCTAACTAAGAAAGGAATGTAACAAGTGTCAAAATGATAGCTTCATAGTGTTGCCAAGTTTCTTCTAATAAAGGGTTGCATGTATGCAGTGACTGGTGGTGCAAACGTTACAACCACAATAACATTGACTACTACTCCATCCGTTGATGATAATCCCTATAACATAACAACCACAAGAAGATATAGAGGAGTAAGGCAGAGGCCATGGGGGAAATGGGCAGCAGAGATAAGAGACCCTCAAAAAGCTGCTAGGGTTTGGTTAGGTACATTTGACACTGCAGAGGCAGCTGCAAGAGCATATGATGAAGCTGCTCTCAAATTCAGAGGAAGCAAAGCTAAACTTAACTTCCCTGAAGATGTCACTAGTCTCCCCAGACCATTATCTACTACAGCTACGCAACCATCGATTTCTCCTTCAGCAGCAGCCACGACAACCCGTCATTTTCGTCCAGCGGTAGTAGTTTCTAATTCTTCGTCATCACAGCCAAATACTCATTTTTTCTCTTCACTACTCTCGGATCAAATTAACCACCAGCAGGATGTCAATAGAAGAGTTCACAATATTCAGCAGGATCAGTACTTATCTCAATTAGTAGATCATAATATGTTCAATCCTTCTTCAGCTCCGCCTTTTGCTACTTATTCTTCAACAACTATGTCTTCCTCTGCCCCTGCTTCAGATCCTACCACATCTTCACTATTTATTCAAAATCAGCAGCAGCACCAACAAATGAGGGGTGGTTATGGCATTATGAGACCATCCACATCGGCATCTTATAGTAAAATTGATGATGGTGATGATAAGAGCGGAATAAGAGTTACAAATTTTTCAGCGGTGCCATTTTGGTCACATGCATCAGCTGCAGATGATCCGTCATCTTCTCCTGGTTCTTGATGATGCCTAAATTTAAATGTTTCCTTTTCTTCTTTCCGTTTTTGTAAATTTACATACTTACATATACTGTATGTTACTAGTCGTTTAAATTTATCATGTCAATGATTATTGTTCTTTTTGATTTATATGAGGTGTAAATGTATTAGCTCGTCACATACCCAACAAGGACGTTACTTATTCGAAACTGGTTAAACACATTATGATAGAAGATAATAGCTCTGATACACATTCATAGCTGCCACTAGTACTCTTTAGGGATGTGCTTGATTTTGGGAGGGATTCTGTTACTGGCTCTTACTATAACATTACATCTCGGCGGAACAAGATTCTTACTCAAAGCACATATGTACAAATAAGATATACTTGTCAGCTTCCACAAGCCAAGCACTCATCTCAGTTCTCTAAAGAGCATATCACTTGTGCAGCAGCAGCCATCTTAACATGATCATCTTCCCTCTTCACTGCCTTTGACTTCCCTTCCTACATGAATGCCATTGCCACTCAATATCGTATCACCAATTAAGTTGATAAAGAACTAAGTAACCTCAAATTATGTTTTATTGTCATCCATATATTTGCGAAGTTGTCTCAATATACAAGAAGATGAGTCCTGGGAAGGTCTTGGACTCACCATGGAGAGAGAGAAAAGAACCATCACATGCAGTCCATCGGACTCACCATGGATAGAGAGAACAACCAACACATACAGTCCATAAGATGTGTCTCAATATACAAGAAGATGAGTCCTGGGAAGGTCTTGGACTCACCATGGAGAGAGAAAAGAACCATCACATGCAGTCCATCGGACTCACCATGGATAGAGAGAACAACCAACACATACAGTCCATAAGATGAACACATCGATTAATATACACTAGTGCCACTTACCTTGTTGAGGATAAATGCTGCTGCTGATGTTGTATCCACAGTGAACTTAATTGCCTCGGTCGCAGCACGAGTGCGTAAATAATAAATTCCAGTTTTCAGCCCCTATTACACCATCATATGGGTTCAATCATTGTTAATGGCTGAATAATAATGTACCCAATACAATCGCATTATAACCATAATAATACCTTTGACCAAGTATGGAAGTGCAATGATGTGAGTTTCTCAAAATTAGGTTTGTCCATGTGGATATTCAAGCTCTGACTCTGATCAATGTAACACCCACGATCAACAGCCATGTTAACCAAGGACTTCTGTTTTATCTCCCACACCGTCCTGGATCGTACATATTCTCACATTGTTATGTAAGTCGATTAGTGGTGTAAACACCAGAAAAATCATTTACAGTAATGAAGTAAGACCACTGAATAGAAGCTGAAACTGAGCACCAGCATTGTTATTATAGTTATACATATCCATATATGCCTGTAAATTGCTTTCAGATCATCAGGAATCTCTGGAATGTTGATAACTGATCCATCATCACTAATTATCTTGTTTTTAAGAGCAGGGGACCAGAGACCCATCTCAGTCAAGTCATGAAGGAGATGTTTGTTCACAACAACAAACTCACCACTGCATGCATCACATACAAAAGAAAATAGGTTTAAGAAAAACAAGAGAAGGAATTAGTGTTCTAGCCTAGCAGAAAACAAAATGAATTGGGGCAGAAAGAAAGAAAGTGCAAACCTGAGCACTCTACGACTGTAGATGTTGGACGTATATGGTTCAAAACACTCGTTATTACCAAGAATTTGGCTGGTGGAAGCAGTTGGCATGGGTGCTACAAGAAGAGAATTCCTAACTCCATTCTTGGCGACCATTTTTCTGAGGCCACTCCAATCCCAACGATTTGTTGGTGTTACACCCCACATGTCTGGTTGAAAAACTCCCTGCATGCAGATCAGCAACAGTTTATGTTATTAGGTAATATATATTCACAAGGTCAAGGATGTGTTGAAACCCCATGCAGCTGGCTGGCTAGTGCCAATAGTTAGATAAGGATTATTCATTATTGACATAGGTTCTGGATATCGATAGATATACCAACTACTTGCTAGCTCAAATCCTGCTAATAGTTAGATACGGGTTATTGACATAGGTTTTGGATATCGATAAATATACCAAGTACTTGCTAGCTAAAATCCATTAGAGAAATTACAGCAAAACTACTTAACTTATGCGTTCTTCTTTAATAATGATAAAAGAAAATTACTAAAGAACATAAAAACATTACTTCAAGAGGAATTCGTATAGAATTATGTATGAACATACCCCAAAAGATAGATCAACTATAATGGCAGAGCCAGCTCTACCAAATTACTGACCTTGCTCACAGGACTCCCGTGATATGTCTCATAAGGACCTTCCTTTGCTGCCAGCTCAGAAGAAGCTTTCAAAGCATGGTAGTAGATGCACTCAAATACATCTTTGTTAAGTTGTTGAGCCTGTAGACAACCATGAAATCTCAATTTACAAAAAGCCCATTATTGTACCAATTTGAAAACAATTCATTGTAGGTGCTGCAAAAATCAACAGCACCTCTGGAGAATCAAATGGCATTCCAAGCAAGATGAAAGTATCAGCAAGACCCTGGATTCCTATTCCAATTGGCCTGTGCCTCATACTTGATCTTTTTGCAGTATCCACTGGGTAGTAGCTTATGTCAATAACTTTGTTGAGATTTGTGGTAACAACCGTTGTAACCTGAGCCACAAAAACAGGGTAAAAGAGATTAGTGAGCAAATAAAGCTATAGTAAAGCATATGTAAGAACGATATGGGATACTGTAAACAAACCTCTGCCAGTTTTTTAAAATCAAAATATCTGTCTTTAGAATCTCTACTCCCAACCAGCTTAGATTCAATAGGGACATTCTATAACCAAGAAAAACATCAAGCATGAATGAGTATCAAAATATTACCAAGACCCATAAAGTATATTTCATAAACCAGACCCACCTTCTCCCTGACAAATCGTGGCAGGGCAATGGATGCCAAATTACAAACTGCAGTTTCTGTGGGACTTGTATATTCAATTATCTCTGTGCACAAATTTGAAGATTTAATAGTTCCCAGGTTCTGCTGATTGCTTTTTCTGTTGCAAGTATCCTGGAAAAAAAAAAAAAACAGTGAACAGGAGATATAAAAGTGATTTTGTGCACACAGACCAAACAGCTCTGCGAAGTACCTTGAAGAGCATATATGGGTTTCCAGTTTCTATCTGGGCTTTGAGAATCTCAAACCACAGATTCTGTGCAGGAATCACCTTCTTTGCTTTACTCTGTCATAAACAATCCAGAACAGTGAGTAAACTACAAAACTATAAGTTTTAACTCAAACACAAAGAGCAAAGGTTGACAACGTTGCTTGTTTACCTCCATCTCGTACTTGGTATACAGCTTCTCAAACTCATCACCCCAACAATCAGCCAAGCCTGGAGCCTCATTTGGGCAAAACAAGGACCATTGCCCATTAGTCTGGACCCGTTTCATGAAAAGATCAGGAACCCAAAGGCCATAAAATAGATCACAAGCTCGGTGTTCTTCCTGCAAGAGTACAGATTTACAACCGTAATTACTTCAACTTGTTGGAGAGACGAACTCTAGCACAATTAGAAGGAATGGACGAAACTAACATATCCTACACTAGTCATAAGAAACAAACAAAGTAAAACTGAGTTGAATTTTAGACATACCGCTCCATGATTTTTTCTGAGATCTAAAAACTCGAAAATATCTGCATGCCAAGGCTCCAAATACACAGCAAAGGCACCTACATGTGCAAGAGCAACACAAACACATCAAACTAGTGTAACAAAAATGGAACATTTAAATTTATGAAATAATTCCACTTATATAGACACAAAACACATAGGCATGATAGAACAAATAATCATAACGAGCAGTATCATTAAACATAACGAGCAGTAAAAGTACTTGAGAAAGTAAAAGTACTAAGAGGCGGCATGGATAAGTTTACCCTTCCTCTTTCCTCCCCATTGATCAACATAACGAGCAGTATCATTAAACACGCGTAGCATTGGAACAATGCCATTAGAGGTCCCATTCGTACCACGAATATAACTCCCTGTGGCACGAATATTATGGATAGAAACACCAATTCCTCCAGCGGACTTGCTAATAACAGCACACTCCTTCAATGTATCATAAATACCCTCTATGCTGTCTTCTTTCATGCATATTAGAAAACAGCTACTCAACTGTCATATTCAATGAAACAACAAATAACAGATGGATCAAAGAAGAGATAAGGCATCATGTCTAACAAAGGTTAGAAGTTACTCTTATTACAAACTCGTAAAACAAAATACAAACTAGTAAAACAAAATAATGAACAATACTTGGGGCCTCAGGGTGCCTGCATTGAAAAGGGTTGGGGAAGCATGGGTGAACCAACGTTGGGACATGAAATGGTAAGTTCTCAGAGCAGATCCAATGTCATCCTTGTGAATTCCAACAGCAACCCTCATCAGCATGTATTGTGGCCTCTCCACAATCTTCCCCTGAACCTTTAAGAGGTAGGATCTCTCAAGGGTTTTAAAACCAAAGTAATCATAGTCAAAGTCTCTGTCATAATTGATCTCACTATCCAGCAGCTCAGCATTCTGAAACAAAAAACAAATTCCCTTTTATCTATCAAGGTAGTTAAACTAACTTTATGTCATCGCCTAAAATCAAACTACAAAAGTAAGAATATTTTGCTCAAGAACACCTAACAAGCAGCATCAGATAAAACAGAATACAACTTTCAAACAGTTGTTCCACTAAAACTTGCACGACCCTATCACACCTTCATGATTATCTCAAATACATCATCTGCAACAAGAGACGCCTTCAACCCTGATCCCTTGTCGATATGGTTGTACATATCCTTTATCCTGTATAAATCACTCTTATTAATTATTAGATGAATTTAATTTATTTATTTAAAAAAAAAATCTAAGCAAGAAGGGCAAAATATTTCTATTAACTATTATGTGAAAAGATAGTGATCTGCAACTTACGTCTCTGAGAATGATGTCTTTGTGTTTTTATGCAGACTTGAGACAGCAATTCTAGCGGCCAACTACATCAGAAAAGAACAAAGAAAAAAAAATGAAATTACTAAACATTTAAACGATATATAAATGAGAATTATAACGAAGAAAAAAAGTTAGTACCTCAGCGTAATGAGGATGGTTAGCAGTCATTCCAGCGGCTGTCTCAGAAGCAAGTTGATCAATCTGCATAGTTGTAATCCCTTTGTAGACCCCAGCGCAAACCTTCTGAGAGACGAGAACAGGGTCACAGTGATCTTTGTTAAGACCATAACTCAACTTTTTTAGACGAGATGTGATCTTATCGAACTGTACCACTTCTTCCCTACCATCTCTCTTAACAACAAACATCTTCTGTTTCAATATTTAGTTGAGGAATTCTGTCGAACGGGTGTTAGATATCTACTAAGCATACATATGTTCAGTGGAAGAGAAGACTTTGAATAAAGAAGGGGGCGAGTCGGAAGTGTATGGAAGAAGATTGGTTTCTTTCTAGGGTTTCGCGATATTAATTAAATAGGTGGTGGTGGTAGTTATTGAATGTTTCAAGTTTCAATTTTTCATTTTCGAATTTTCCCTCCATGATTGCCTTTCAACTTTCAAGTTTCCCGCCGAGGTTTTTCATAGTTTTCTCATCGCTTCTGATAATTTTCAGGAGTTACTTTCGGAACGTTGACCGTGAGGGAAAAACCTCGGCGGATTTGAAGCCAAAACTTGATCCACTGTTGAAAGGTTTAGTTTTGAAATTGTTAATTTTTGAACATTTATCATATTCCAAACCGCAACAAGATTTTTGCAGGTGACTAGGGCTGTCAACGGATGAAAATCCGAAGGATTTTGGCAAATTTGATTCCGATAGTTTAGGAGTTTTCGAAATTCCGATTTCCGATAATATCCTATAGGATCTCCTAAACTGAAAACCGAAGCCTATAGGTTAAGCTATCGGATATAAATCGATAAATTCCGTTATCTGACATAAAACTGGAAATACAGGTTCTAAGTTAACATTTCAGTTCAATTCAGTGGTTCAAGTTCAAATTTCACACATCCAAAATGTCTTCAAACACCAAAAGTGCAAAAGAGTTTCAAGCACACTTTCAGTGTCTCACACATGAAAAGAAACACACAAAAAAAAAAACAACAACAACAACAACGAAAGACTATAACACAACACAAAGCATTGTACTGCTGCTCTTGGTTGCCTGCTACCTGAATCCAAAGGCATTGCATTGCACTCAGTTCAACTTCATTCTTTCATTACTTCCATATCTGCATTAGCAGCATTATAACACATTCAGATCAGATGAGATGAAAATAAAACAACAAATATAACCAACTAACTATGAAGATAAAGTGAAGAAGAAGAAAAATTACCAGTACAAAAGAAGTCTGGCAACAAATCACTTAAGCACAATAATGCTTCAACAACCTCTGGATCTAATGAAGTTTGGTGTGTTTTAAGCACTCTACCACCAGCACTTAACATTGATTTAGATGCCATACTGGTGACTAGAACAGCCAATACATCCCTTGTCATCTTTGCAAGAGTTGGGTACTTAGGTGCATTTAGCTTCCACCAACTCAAAATAACAAACATAAACTCATCTTTTGGAGAGCATTTGTTAAGCACTGGTTCTTCTAAGTACTTCTCCAAATCAGATTTCTGCACCCCAAACTCACTGTTTTGCATCATAAACTCATCATAATCAGGATCACTCTCATCTGCATTGCCTGAATCCATCATACTTGAGCTAGAGACAAAGCTGTGGCTGCCAAATTGATTCTCAACTGCATTTGAAGAATGTAAATCATATGCATTGAAAAGAGCTATCAAAAAACAAAAAAAAATGTTATACACCCCTGCATACCCACTGAATCCATATAATTGCTTATAACGAAACTCTGCCAATCTTGCCTTGTACCTGGGATCTAACACAACTCCAATGATCATCACCAAATTACTCTCAAGCCAATATGCATCAAACTTTTCTCTCATCTTCAACCCCATTTCTATGATATACTCATACGGATTGTTTTCCCATTCTTGGATGCATTTGTTAACTTAATACACCCCATTGTAGTACAGATTTGTAGTTGGATACTTATTCCCAACAAACTTGTTTGAAACATCATTAAACAATACTAAACATTTACAAATAACTACCCCTTGTTGCTACTCTTTTTCACATGGTAGACAGGAGAACTCAGGATCAGTCTCATCTAGTCTTTCAAACCCAATTCAATTGCATTCTTAAGCATAACAAAAGTTGAATTCTATCTGGTGTCCAGATCTAAACTAACTGTCCTACCAAACAACCTACATTGTGACAATGCCGTTTCAAACCTTTCTTTCCTAGCTTGTGAAGACTTAACATACTTAACACATTCTCTAATTGATATCACAAACTTAGCAACAACTTTCATTTCATCTAGTACAACCAAATGAAGAATGTGGTTGCTACACCTCATGTAAAACATTTCCCCATCAAGATCTAGACAATCCTTATCATGTAGCCATATAATCAAATTTCTCATCATAACACCATTTGCAGAATGATTATCAGAAATTACAGCAAATAATTTCCTATCTATGTTCCATTCAAGTATGCAATTTTTAATACAATCTGTTAGAACATATCTTGTATGTGGTGATGGCACTGCAATACAAAACAATGTATTCTTTTTCAAATTCCATTCATTATCTATGTAGTGGCATGTTATACAACAATACCCATCTTTAGTATGCTTGGCAGTCCACATATCAGTTGTAAAAGAACACCTAGAGTTTAAATTATCAAATACTTGTTGCAGTTTTTTTTTTGTTCACTGTAAAAGTTCATCAAATAACTTCTAGTTGTGTTCCTAGACAAATACTTACAGAACATTCTAAAGTAAAAATGTTCAGAGGGTAATCATGCTTAGCAATCATTTTAACAGCCCATAATAGTAACTGCAGGATCATACTTAACTAGTTTGGTTGCTTGGTTACTTGCTATTTTAAGTGTAATATAAATATTTATCTTACCTGGCTTGTTCTCTTCTTTCTATGGGTAAAGCTTTAGATGAGCAAACAACCTGCTAGTATCATTTTCACTTTCTGCTTCAATCAACTTGTGATAGTGTTTTCATGTAGCCTCTACAACAACCATCTTCTTATGTTTCTTGTTAAACTTCACTACAACAACCCTATCAAATTCACGCCATAACTTTGACCTTGTTTATCTGAGTTTCTTTTTTAGAACAGTTATATGTGGATCTTCATCAACTTTTGTATCACATTGAGAGCCATTAGGAGAGTCTGACATATGATCTCCTTATTCTTCATGGTTTTCGGATTGAGGTGTTGAATCAATTGTTGTAGCTGGTCTCCTCCTACTACTAATACTAATACCACTACCACTACCAGGTGTATGCCCAATTGTTGAACCTACAACACTATCTGGTAGTAATTATTGTGATTATAAGGCATAGTCCATATGAATATCAACTGATCGAGGTAAAGGAGTTGACATTTAGGGAATTGCAATCGATTTCGATGCAACTATTATTATTATTTTATGAACCCTATTTTTGTTATAACAGTTCAATACCATAAAACCTAATTTATTTATCAAAAATCTAAACGATTACAACTTACAAAAGAAACCCAAATTCAGTAAAAACATAAACCCTTATTTGATCCACCCAGATTACCCAATATCAGAAACCCTAATTTTGTTAATAGTTACACACTGAGCAACCCTCAATTGATAATGAATCAAATAAGCTACGGAGCTAACAATTAGAATTATCTGAAGAACAAAATGGAAGATTCAATACCTGATTAGTGATTACTATATTAATTGTTATCAATTGACTGATTATGGAAAGTGAGAGGACTTGGAAGAGAACAAGGAGAAGTGAGATGTGAGAACAAAAGGGAAGGAAATTATTTTCCTACTTCTCTCGACATCTAATACCAATGGGTGATGGAAATTACTAGTATATCCCTATGTGTTATCGGATGTCAAAACTTAACAATCGGATAGGGTCTAATCTGATTTCGTTACGGTAAGAGGAAATAGTCCAATAAGTATTTTGAACCGATATCCGATATAACTGATAAAATCCTACAGGATCTCAATTTCTCGGAAACAAGTTTCGGATTTTGGATTATTAATGAGTGCATAATGGATTCAGATTTCATATTGCACTTGGGACTGGGGAATTCTGATATATGAATGCGGTTATGGAGAATATCCACCACATGTAAAGCCCCTTTTAGAGCTTTCCGCACAAAGATTTGTACCCTTGCAAGTAGGTTTTATTTCCATATAGTCGTCTACAAATCATCATTGGTAGTATCTCCACTCACACTAAGCACAAAATATGTTGATTTTGTAGAGAAGATGTCATCTTTAGATGGTGTCTAAATTCTTATGTCACTAGAATTCTCCACACTAAGTGGGATTTGTTCAATCAATTATTTCGAAGTTTTATAAAACACAATAATTAATTTTGTTGTATTCCAAATTCTTAAATCCTAGTTTATCAGGTCCATCACCCTTAGATTTTTATCAGGCATGATATTTGCTTTTGGTGTCGCGGTTACTTTTCCATGTGTCATAGCACTGCTCGGTCGAACTTGAAAGTGTTGCTATCTCAAGCCTGTTTGTCAAGTTTAGTTGTCAAAACTATAAGTTTCGATTTCTAGTCTACTTATAGCTATGTCTCAGATTAGGATAAAATGTGTAGTTGAGCTTTAGACTTCACGACGTTCATCGATTGAAGACGAAGAACTACTAAGGGGAGCTTGTGGAACTTCATCAACAAAAGTTACGTGGAGACTTAAACTCATCTATCACTCAGAAGTCTATTTCTATTTTATCTCCTATTTGAGATAAAAGTCATATAGCTATATAGACTTTATTTTATACACATTTGATTTGATATTTCGATTTGAGTTTAACTCACTTACATATTTCTCGAAATATGTGTAGGTAAGCTTTCACTTTAACCAAGTTTATTTTTATTCCTGACGAAATTCAAAAGATGATCATATGAAAATCGCCTGGTAACATCTTACATGATTTGTGTGAGACAGTCATTTGATGTAGACTCGGAATGTTTCTTATTGATCTATTGATCACTTGAAAATTGCTATGAAGCTAATAGTTTGTGTGAGACAGCTATTCTCGTCTTCTAAGAATGTTTCAATGATTAAAATGGAGTTTAGAATGATTAACCATTGAGTGGATATAGCATAGTATGCGTACTTGTATGCTAACTGTTGCAAGTTATTCCAAGTTTAGGAACCATAGTATGCATACCCGTATGTGTACTGGTTTAACAATTGAAGTCCGGGAACTTAGTATGCATACCCGTATGCGTACTGGCGTAACAATTCAAGTCCGGTAATTTAACAGAGTTCAGTCATGAATGATAGTATGCGTACCCTTTCGCATACTGGCGGACAGACCAAGTCTGTAACTCTAAGTATGCATACCCGTTTGCATTCATGAGTGGGTTAAGTTCTAAAATGGGTTTTGTTCGTGAGCATATACATTTATATAATAAGGAATGCAATCTTTGAAAACTGTGGCTATAATGTTCATGATTGATTCAAGTGAATGAAATTGTGTCGTGTATACTTCTATGAGAATATATACAATTTAACAAGTTTATAACTAGTTTCATTTGAGTCATTTGAACTAGTTGTGATTAAGATGAACAAGGTTGATATGAAAGTGTTCATATGGCTAACTTCGGTTAACTATTGTTGAGCCAACTAAGTGTACACGTTTAGGTACGGCTACCCATATCTAAACATAGGTACATTTTATTTGTGTGCAACAAGCTAAGTGCGATCTAACGGTTGAAATATATTAGCTTGAATCTAATCAGGTTTTCATCTAACGGTGAATATTGAATGTTTTGTTACCAAGGTAACATTGATTGCAAACCCTAATTTGAAGACTATATAAGGGAAAAATCTAGCAACTGGGAAACCTAATTCCCACACCTCCAGTGTGATACTAGTTGCGACTGGAGACGAGTCTCCTTTAACCTAGGTTTTCTTATAGGTTAATAACTTAAAGACTTCATTGGGATTCTAAAGCCAGACCCAATTATTTTCTATGTAGTTGTGTGTTCTGATCTTACTTTTTTTTATATTGAGTACTATCTTCTCTAAGATTTGCTTGATATTCAATTTCCGATAGGTAAGAGAAAAAATAGTCATAAACATCTTTGTCTTATCGTTTATGATTCCACAATATCTTGTTTTGCTTCCATACAATTACGATCATTGTGAGGTGATTGATATTACTAGGTTGTTCTTCGGTAAAATAAGACCGGTGTATCAACTGGTTCCTGTTCACCTTGATTTATCAAAAGACGAAAAAAAATCTCGTAGGTATTTCAGTGGGAGACAGATTTATCTATTTAATAGACTTTTCTGCATGAGACAAATTTGTTTATCAAGTCTTCGACTTTGGGTCGTAGCAACTCTTAGTTATGGCTGATATCAGCTAATGAAATCAAGTCCGTAGAGTCCTTCTAGGATTCAGAGGCATAAGGAACGCGACTATACCTTAATCAGTGTGAGATTGGTTAGGTCTCAACTACTAACTTGTAGTATGCTAGAGTTTGTAGCGGCTTAATACAGTGTGGTGTTCAAATATGGACTAGGTCCCGAGGTTTTTCTGCATTTGCGGTTTCCTCGTTAACAAAATTTCTCGTGTCTATGTTATTTTTTTCCGCATTATATTTGTTTATATAATTAAATATCACAGGTTATACGTAGTTCAATTAATTAGATAACAACCTTTGGTTGTTGATATAAATTGATTGACACTTGAACATTGGTCTTTGGTACTGTTCAAGTTGTTTCTTATAATAATCAAGCTCGCGGATTTCTATTTATTTGATTTGCTGATTACATTGAGAAACAAAGATATAACTCTTGGATGTATTTTCCTTGATTGAGTCTGACTGTCTAGTTGATTCTCTTGGAAGTATATTGGAGTTAGTCCATACAGATTTCCTAAACGAAATATTGGGTGTGGTTGTTAGACCCCCCACTTTTTCAATTGGTATCAGAGCAGGCTAACGCTTTAAACCTAATAAGTTTATGTTTGACTGATCCCTAAAGTCTGTCCTTATGGGAAATTACTTTGGGAAACTTATTATGGGCATCTGTAATGCACACCAGAATTACTTAAAGATTGTTTAGAGTTTATTATCTACAAGACCTCTGGTCTCTTAAGATAATATCGTGCCATATAAGACACTGTAAAACTTAGATGATGAAAAACAGTCTAAAGGAAATAAAAGTTCTTCTAAGAAAAATTGTTCGAAAAACGTGGTCAAAGCTCAAGGATATGAAATCTCACTAGATTATTTCTTAATCTTTTTGAGGAATATTATCATGATGGATCAATTGACAAATATTTATTTAAAGCTTTTGAAGGTGTTTTTAAATTCTTAGAAAGATTTAATTCGATTGACGAGAAGAATCGTTCTGATAAATTTATGTACCTGTCAAATCATGTATTCATGATGTACGAACTAAGCTTGCTACCAACTTATGTGAAATTGATAAAATGATTTCTGGTTAGTTTGTTGTAAGTTCCAATTGTCGAAAAAACGTATTTCCTTAGTCATAAGAAAAAAGAGTTAAAAAGCTCTATTAACCCTGAGTATCATCATTAATATGATTATACTTCTGGTACTTTTCACAAATATCAACCGGAGACATTGCATGAGGTTCACTCTGCATATCTAGCCTCTTGGTAAGAATCTTGGCTCTACCCCGTTTGTATATTATTGAGATGGGGCAAGTAACGCTTTGATTAATTTTGTGTTTGAGTTAATTTGATTTTAATTTTCTTTTGGGAAAAACTCCTTGACAGATTTATCCTCTATCTATCTACCCGAGGTTAAATAAAGTGATGTAGTTTTTCTACTATCCTTTTTACAACATTATCTTGATTTTTCTTCACAGTGTGCGAACCTTGGTTGTTGAACATTTTTAGAAATCCTACTTTCCTTATGTGGGTCGTGGTTCATGAACGGGTTCAAGCCCATCAATGGTATAAGAGTTGTGGTACGCGTACCCTTCTTCTTCCTTCCCTTGTCCGCGTACGTGAACTAAGTCTTTTCTAGGGTTCGGGTTTAAACTCCATTAAAAATCATTCTTGGAGGTCCAATGGAGGCAAGGAGTTGTCTTCTCCCTCAAGAAGCTTTTAAAGTAAGTTTTCGTTCTTTTTGATCTCTAATTTTTTTTTGGATCTCATAGGAAATTTCAAGGTTTCAAAATACTTGGATTCATCTTCTTCTAGCATGATTGTACCTAAAAATTAAGATTCTATTAGAATTATATTTATCAATGATTCTAGTAGTAAGATCTTTGAAAGGATTTCTTCTAATGGTTTCACTCTAGAAAAGAAATTGGATATGGTTAGTAGTCATAAAGAAGATTTAGTTTGTTTTGAAAAAATTAATCTTGGAAACATCTTTAATGGTCTTGGTGAAGGCTTTGACACTCTCACAAGAATATTTTATGCTAACATCCATGATGTTGATCTTGATGACATGGAATTCAAGACCATGATAAACAGAGAAAGGATTCTTGTTAATAGAGAGTTGATTTCAAGGATTTCCAAAATTCCTTTGCGTAATTTTCGCCTTCCTAGACCAAGGGAAGAAAGACCATCTTATAAAACCATTTCTAATGGTCATTGTAGCAAGAATGTTGATTGGATTGAAGGGAAAATTCTACTAATTATATTAGTCTTGCTTTGATGTCATTCGGAAATATTGGTATATCTAATCTTTGTCCCTCCACAATTGAGAACTCTCAGTAGAGTCGTGAGTTTTCGGATTTAGTCTATTTCCTTGAATTGGGTTCTCGAAGTCTTAATATTTGTGGAATCATCATTATTCAAATGCTCTCAATGACGTCATCCAACAAGAAGTTAGGCTTTCCTTTCTTAATTAAGAAAATTTGTCGAGCATATTCTATTGCTCCTATTGGCAACTCTATTGGAAATCCTAAACTTGTTCGTCCTTGTACTTTCAAACGTATGGAGGATAATGTTTGTAAAATACAAAGATGTGATTCCCTTGACGGTTCTTGTGATCCTACCACCTTGAGTCTTCTTCATCAAATTCACAAGGGTGTGTCTAATATCAATTCCAAGGTAAAATGTGTGCAAGAACAATTACGTGTGATTGCTACTAAGTTTCCCGAAATCAAGGAAGATATGGATATTGTTCAAGCCTATTGGATGGTTTCCGATGATGAAGATGAAGGTTAAATTCCTTATCTCTTGTTGTTTTGATTTGTATAGGAAACTTCTTATGAGAATTTATTCTTGTGTCTCAAGAAGGATAACTAGGGTTTGGAATAGCCTATATTGTGATTTCACATTGCTATTTCCAACGATTTTCATCTTGCAATGTTTTTAGATTTATTTATTTAAATTCTAAAGTTTATTTGGAATATGATTTTGCAGTATTAATCTTTATTGGTTTTATATATTGCAAATAATGTTATGGGATATGAGTGTTTGTGTCCGTGAACTATGATTGTCCCATATATGTCAAAAGTTAAGTCTATTATGTCATTATGCAAATATTGATGGAAAATAGAATAAACTTTTGATGTCAAAGATTAAGTTTATGGTACCATTATGCAAATATTGATGAAAAATCGAATAAATCTTTGAATATTTCGCAGTATTGATCTTTCCCTGATCCACTTCTATGTGAAAGTACTGTATGGCTCCATAAGTTCTCTTATGTTGAGCATTTACGATTAAATTAATCATTGAGGTTCCTTTGTGGTTAATTTAATTGAGTTTTCTGGATATAAATTCACGTTTCATGTGATTTGTTGATGTCAAAAGAAATCCATATTTTCTTGTAAAAGTAAGGTCGCTCTTGTTGTTGTTAGGGAATGACATTTTATGGGGGAGAGTTCTTAATTGAACTTATGCTTAGTTGTCAAATCTTTTTTGGGGAGTGCGGATGTGAAATATTGTAGGAGTTTTCTTATATCTTTATAAACTCATTGATGAATACACTAAGTTTCAACTATGTGAAATCATCGAAACAAAGTTGATATGTTCTCTTTTAGTCATGAATTTTCTCTATGAGAATTTCATTATGATCCCTCTAGTTTTCGTATCTTTGCCAATTTATATTTACAAAAAGGGGGAGAATTATTGTGTAGTTCACACTACAAATACATATGGTTACGGATCATTATGTAAAAGGGAGTGGGTTTCATTGTGAGATGAAGTATTGACTAAGGGAGAGTGATACATTTCACTATAGTATTATTGTCAAAGTTGTGATACAATTGAACTTTGACGATGTGTAATAATACTATGACACTGTATAACAATGATTGAGAATAATTATTTTCTTATTATTATGGTTACGGATCTTCAACAACTATGATGCTGAGTTGAACACGTTCAGAATCACTGGAGTACTTAGAAGTGATGAAGACTTCGAGTAATATTGAAGAACCAAGGAAATCAAGCATTTGGATGAGAAGCTACAAAGTTTATTTATTTGGTAATCTGTATGTATTGATAGTTTTGTCACTAAAATTGACAAAGGGGAAGATTGTTAGAGCACTGCTCGGTCGAACTCGCAAGTGTTGCTATCTCAAGCTTGTTTGTCAAGTTTAGTTCTCAAAATTATAAGTCTTAATTTATAGTCTACTTATGGCTATGTCTCGGATTAGGATAGAATGTGTAGTTGAGCTTTAGACTTCACGACATTCATCGATTGAAGACGGAGAACTACTAAGGGGATCTTATGGAATTTCATCAACAAAAAGTATGTGGAGACTTAAACTCATCTATCACTCAGAAGTCTATTTCTATTATATCTCCTATTGAGACAAAAGTCGTATAGATATATAGACTTTATTTTATACGCACAAGTGTTAAGCACGTGCATGGATTGTTGGGTTACGTCTTATTTTGTGACCCAATAGTATTTGGTGCCCCCTTATCAATTAAGGGGGAGTGACTAACACATGCTTTGTTTGAAATGTTTTTGTTAACAAAAACATCCAGGAGACTTGTTTTTTAGTCTCACGGGTTTAACTTCTTCTTTGAGAAGAGAAGAAAGAGAAAGAAAGAGAGGAAGAAGAGAAAGAGAGTTAGAGAGAACTAATCCACCATTTTTGGTGAGATTAGAGGCATCTTGAAGAGGAGAAGAAAGGGTTCTTGTTGAAGGATCTTTTGGTTGGTTGTGGTGGAGAATTGATTGATCAATTTCCACATCTCTTCAGAGGGGGAAAATCTAGGGTTTGTCAAACCCTAGTAGTAAGTATCTCAAATCACTTCTTGTTCTTAAATTGATAGTGAATCTCATATTATATATGAATGTATTGTTGATCCATCCTTAGGGGTGAGTGTAATTAGGCAAATTGATATCCAAGTGCTATAGGCACCTTGAGGTTGTTGTTATCCCCAAATTTGGGAGAATTGTGTGTAACCCATTATTGTTATAGTGGAAGATTTGCCCGTGGTTTTTTACCCTTCACCTTGGAGGGGTTTTTCCACGTAATTGCCGGTGTTGTGTGATTGCTTATATATTGCGTAGTTGTGTATTTCCGCATTGTGTTTCATTGCTCGTGTAGGTTTCGTATTGCGCATAGCGGCTCGGATTTCGTAAGCATCCCCCAACAAGGGGTATCAGAGCTTTTGGGTTGAGCTAATCATGTGCAATGGCGGAAGCTAGCACTAGTAATAGAATGGTCAATTTAACCGGTGAGAACTTTGTCATATGGAAGGCGAAGATAGAAGACTGGTTATATTGTAAAGATATCTATGGTCCAATAGAGAGTAAGGGAGTAAGGCCTGAGGCGACAAGTGCAGAAGATTGGAAGGTTACTAATCGAAAAGCAGTTGGTTATATTCGTCAGTGGATTGATGATAGCATTTTTCATCATGTGGCTAGTGAGACACTAGCATATCCTTTGTGGACCAAGTTAGAGGAGATATATGATCAGCAGTCTCCTTGTGAAAAAGCTCTTCTATTCAAAAAGCTTGGAAAGCTGTGTTACAAGGAAGGGAGTTCAATGGCGCAACATTTAAATGAAATGAAGGGGATCATGAATCAGCTTACATCTATGGACCTCAAAATTCCTGAAGAGGTTCAAGCTTATTTGTTGCTAAATACTTTACCAGATAGTTGGGAGCCATTGAGGAATTGTCTCAGTTATTCTACTCCAGACAAGAAGTTGAACATGACTGTTGCAACTAGCAGTTTGCTGAGTGAAGAAGTTAGAAGAAGGTCACTAGACTCATCTCATTCAAAATCTCTTGTGACAGAAAATCGGGGTAGAAGAAAAGACAGAAGACAAGTTGGCCGTAGCAAGTCAAGGGGTAAATCAAAGTCCAGAAAGGAAGTTGAATGTTGAACTGTCATACGAGAGGTCATTATTCAAATGAATGCAGGAAGCCGAAGCAAGAACACAAGAAGGGGAAAGGAAATGATAACCAAGACAATGGTGTTGCAGCTACTGTGACAAATGATGATATCATTGTATTCTCAGATTGTAATGATGTTTGTGTTAGTTTTGCAGGTTTTGATTCAGAATGGATAGTTGATTCAGGTGCATCTTATCATGCTACTCCTCATGAAGATGTATTTACCTCCTACAAGGCTGGTGACTTTGGGTCAGTCAGAATGGGCAACAGTGGTGTTGCGAAAATTGTAGGAATGGGTGATGTGAAGGTTGAGACCAGTGTTGGCTGTACGTTGGTTCTCAGAAATGTGTGACATGTACCAGATCTTCGTTTGAATCTAATGTCACCAGGAGTGTTAGATGATGAAGGGTACAATAATCACTTGGGTGATGGCAAATGGAAGCTAAGCAAGGGCTCCATGGTTATTGAAAGAGGCAAGAAGTGTGGCACATTGTAAAAGACACAAGTGAAGGTGTTGAAAGGTGAGTTGAATGCTGTTGACAAAGATTCAATCTCCGAGCCGTGGCATAGAAGACTTGGTCACCTTAGTGAGAAGGGAATTCAAATCCTCACCAAACGACAAGTTTTGCCAAATGCCAAAGGTATGCAATTGGGTAAGTGCACTCATTGTTTAGTTGGTAAACAAACTAGAGTTTCCTTTCATAAAGCTTTACCCAAGCGCAATTCTGGTATTATTGATCTTGTTCATTCTGATGTATGTGGACCTTTAAGGGTCAAAACACTTGGTGGTGCTGTTTATTTTGTTACTTTCATAGATGATGCTTCAAGGAAGGTTTGTTCATATGCAATCAAGACCAAAGATGATGTTGTTCCTGTGTTCAAGATGTTTCACAGCATGGTGGAAAGAGAAACAGGTAGAACCTTGAAGTGCCTTCGTTCTGACAACGGGGGAGAGTACATTGGGCCACTTGAAGTTTATTGCAAGAGCATGGGTATACGTCATGAACAGTCAGTACCGAAGACTCCACAACATAATGGTGTTGCAGAGAGGATGAACCGCACTATTCTTGAGAGAATAAGGTGCATGTTATCTCATTCCAAGTTGCATAAGCATTTCTGGGGTGAAGCAATGAATACTGCTGTGTATTTAATCAATTCATCTCCTTCAAGACCGCTAGATGGAGAAGTAGCAGAAAAGGTATGGAGAGACAAAGAGCCTACTTATGATCACTTGAAAGTGTTTGGTTGCAGGTCATTTGTTCATATCCCAAAAGATCAGAGATCAAAGCTTGATGACAAAGCAAAGCAGTGTGTGTTCCTAGGCTATGGAACAGAGAAGTTTGGTTACAGATTTTGGGATCCAGTTGAGAAGAAGGTTATCAGAAGTAGGGATGCAGTATTCCTAGAAGATCAGACTATTGAAGACTTTGAGAAGATTGAGATGCCAAAGCTTCAAGATGATATGACCTTGGATCCAAATCCAGTTGTTCCTACTCTTGAACAACATGATGATGATGTTGATGGAAATGGCAATGAAGATGAAGCTCATGAAGATGTTCCAGTGGGTGATGTTGAGCAAGAAGTGCAGCAACAACATTAACCAGAAGCTGAGTTGAGAAGATCCAGCAGGACCAGATTACCTTCAACAAAGTATCCACCACATGAGTATGTGATGCTCACAGATGCAGGTGAACCAGAGTCTTATGAAGAAGCTCTCAGTGTTCCTGAAAGTCGAAGTGGTTGAAATCCATGAAAGAAGAGGTTGGCTCTTTAGATGAGAATGACACTTTTGATTTGGTTGACAAGCTCGAGAACCAGAAAATTCTCGAAGAACAAGTGGGTGTACAGAATCAAGACTGAAGATGGTAACTCACAACCAAGGTACAAAGCACGCTTAGTTGTGAAGGGTTATGAGCAGAGAAAGGGTGTTGACTTTGACGAGATTTTCTCACCGGTGGTGAGATTTTCTTCTATTCGGGTTGTCTTGGAAATAGCCGCTAGTTTGGATCTTGAGATAGAACAACTAGATGTCAAGACAACATTTCTTCACGGTGAGTTGGAGGAAGATGTGTATATGGCACAACCTGAGGGTTTTGAAGTCAAAGGCAAAGAGCACATGGTGTGCAAGCTAAAGAAGAGTCTTTATGGTTTGAAGCAAGCTCCAAGAAGATGGTACAAGAAGTTTGAATCGTTCATGAAGGAACATGGGTACAAGAGGACAGCTTCAGATCATTGTGTATTCATTCAAAAATTTGCTGATGGTGATTTTCTTACTCTTTTGCTATATGTTGATGACATGCTTATTGTTGGCAAAGATAAGAAAAAGATTGACAGGTTGAAGTCAGATCTGAGCAAGTCTTTTGCTATGAAAGACTTGGGTGCAGCAAAGCGTATTCTTGGCATGGAGATCACTCGTGATAGGAAAGCTAGGAAGCTGTGGTTATCACAAGAAAGCTACATTGAGAAGGTGTTGCAAAGATTCAACATGGACAAGGCTGAGCCGGTAAGTTGTCCACTTGCAAACCATTTTAAGTTATCTCGTGATCAATGTCCTGTGAATGATGTTGAGAAACGGAAGATGGAGAAAATTCCTTATGCATCCATGATTGGTAGTTTGATGTATGCAATGGTGTGTACAAGGCCGGATATAGCTCATGCAGTTGGAGTGGTAAGCAGATTTCTATCAAATCCTGCTATGGAGCATTGGGAAGCAGTGAAATGGATACTACGGTATTTGAGGGGTACTTCTAATATGTGTTTGTGCTATGGAGGTGACAAGCCAGAGTTAGTTGGTTACACAGATTCAGATTTGGCAGGTGCTCAAGACAGTCTCAAGTCTACATCGGGTTACTTATTTACCTATGCAGGGGGAGCCGTGTCTTGGCAATCCAAGTTACAAAAATGTGTGGCATTGTCTACTACAGAGGCAGAGTACATTGCAGCTACAGAGAGTTACAAGGAGATGATATGGATGAAGAGGTTTGTTAGAGAACTCGGTGTGAAGCAACAGAGGTTCATCGTTTACTGTGACAGCCAGAGTGCCATCCATCTCAGCAAGAATTCGAGTTTTCACTCGAGGTCCAAGCACATCAATATTAGGTATCAGTGAATACAAGAAGTTCTCGAAGAGAAGGTCTTGTATATTGAGAAGATCCATACAGATGACAACGGTTCTGATATGATGACAAAGTCGCTACCAAAATACAAGCATGTGTATTTCTGCAGCAGGGCAGGTTTGGTGGTGACGGGTACCTTACCATAAGTCGTAAGGGGGAGATTGTTGGGTTTACGTCTTATTTTGTGACCCAATAGTATTTGGTGCCCCCTTATCAATTAAGGGGGAGTGACTAACACATGCTTTGTTTGAAATGTTTTTGTTAACAAAAACATCCAGGAGACTTGTTTTTGAGTCTCACGGGTTTAGCTTCTTCTTTGAGAAGAGAAGAAAGAGAAAGAAAGAGAGGAAGAAGAGAAAGAGAGTTAGAGAGAATTAATCCACCATTTTTGGTGAGATTAGAGGCATCTTGAAGAGGAGAAGAAAGGGTTCTTGTTGAAGGATCTTTTGGTTGGTTGTGGTGGAGAATTGATTGATCAATTTCCACATCTCTTCAAAGGGGGAAAAATCTAGGGTTTGTCAAACCCTAGTAGTAAGTATCTCAAATCACTTCTTGTTCTTAAATTGATAGTGAATCTCATATTATATATGAATGTATTGTTGATCCATCCTTAGGGGTGAGTGTAATTAGGCAAATTGATATCCAAGTGCTATAGGCACCTTGAGGTTGTTGTTATCCCCAAATTTGGGAGAATTGTGTGTAACCCATTATTGTTATAGTGGAAGATTTGCCCGTGGTTTTTTACCCTTCACCTTGGAGGGGTTTTTCCACGTAATTTCCGGTGTTGTGTGATTGCTTCTATATTGCGTAGTTGTGTATTTCCGCATTGTGTTTCATTGCTCGTGTAGGTTTCGTATTGCGCATAGCGGCTCGGATTTCGTAAGCCTCCCCCAACATGGATCACTGATGATATTTCATCAACTTGAGAGCTGTGGTTATAACACGGCATGTGTATTTTTTACTGGTAGGTCCATACAAAAATGAGACGTGTACTAACGTTTATGGATTGTTCACATTTCACCAAATTTGTAATTCAATCTCAACCGTAAGATTATTTCGGAACTTAGTTTAGTCCGCCAGCCTTTGATGACCTTCAAGGCTTCAACCCCCTTCATTGTTAAATCTTATTTCTCATTATTCGTGTCTCTCCCCCTTTCTTCCCCACTATTTCTCTGCTGAAGCCTAGACAGAAGTCACAGAACCACCATCCCCGGTTCCACCTCCACCATCATCTTGTTTCTGCTTCTCCTCCATTAAGTGCACCATCATATTTTTACGTGCTTTATCATTTAAAAAATCTGTAATTTGCTTAGAATTTTTTTATGTTTTATGGGTTGGAGGTGCTTATTCAACTGGGTTGTTTTTCTAGAGTTTACGATTAATGATTGTATTTTTTTTTTATTCTCATGAAAATTATATGATTTTGATTATGGAAACATGTAATAATAAATAAATGAAGAACTAAATCACTAATATGCCCTTCGATTTTTTTTTTTGCAAAGCATAAATATTTGGTTGGCTTAGGGGCAAAAATATAATTTGACGATAAATTTTGGGTATTACCATATTTGCCCTGTCATATTACCATTCTGCCCTCGAATTATATTTTCATTTTTCGTTCTAACATGTGAATATAAGGGTAAAATTGGAAGAAAAAATTTGCAGCTTCATATGGAATAGTAATGGGTGTTCGCTTTATATAATGGAACAGATTTGATATTTCGAAAGTCAAAATATGATCATGTGAAAGTCGCCTTGTAACATCTTACATGATTTGTATGAGACAGACATTTGATGTAGACTCGGAATATTTCGTATTGATCTATTGATCACTTGAAAATTGCTTTAAAGCTAATAGTTTGTTGTAATACATCTATTCTAAGAATGTTCCAATGATTAAAATGGAGTTTAAAACGATTAACCATTGATTGGATATAACATAGTATGCGTACTTGTATGCTAACTGTTGCAAGTTATTCCAAGTTCGGGAACCATAGTATGCATACCTGTATGCGTACTGGTTTAACAGTTGAAGTCCGGGAACTTAGTATGCGTACTAGCGTAACAGTTCAAGTCCAAGAATTTAACAGAGTTCGGTCGTCAATGACAGTATGCGTACCCTTTCGCATACTGGCGGACAGACCAAGTCCGTAACTCTAAGTATGCGTACCCGTTTGCATACTTGAGTGGGTTAAGTTCTAAAATAGGTTTTGTTCGTGAACATATACATTTATATAATAAGGAATGCAATCTTTGAAAACCGTGGATATAGTGTTCATGAATTGATTCGAGTGAATGAAAATCGATTTTGCTTTAATTGTGTCTTGTATACTTCTATGACAATATAAACAATTTAACAACTCTATAACTAGTTTCATTTGAGTCATTTGAACTAGTTGTGATTAAGATGAACAAGGTTGATATGAAAGTGTTCATATGGCTAACTTCGGTTAACTATTGTTGAGCCAACTAAGTGTACACATTTAGGTACGGTTACCTATATCTAAATATAGGTACATTTCATTTGGGTGTAACAAGCTAAGTTCGATCTAACGGTTGAAAGATATTAGCTTGAATCTAATCAGGTTTTCATCTAACAGTGAATATTTAATGCTTTGTTACCAAGGTAACATTGATTCCAAATCCTGATTTGAAGACCATATAAGGGAGAACTCTAGCAACTGGGAAACCAATTCCCCACACATCTTGTGTGATACTAGTTGCGACTGGAGTCGATTCTCCTTTAAGCTAGGTTTTCTTATAGGTTAACGACTTAAAGACTTCATTGGGATTCTGAAGCCAGACCCAACTATTTTCTCTGTAGTTGTGTGTTCTGATCTTACTTTGTTCTATCATATTGAGTACTATCTTCTCTAAGATTTGCTTGAGATTCAATCTCCGATAGGTAAGATAAAAAAAAATAGTCACAAACATCTTCGTCTCATCATTTTTGATTCCACAATATCTTGTTCCGCTTCCATACAGTTAAGATCATTGTGAGGTGATTGATATTACTAGGCTATTCTTCGGTAAAATAAGACCTGTGTACCAATTGGTTCCTGTTCACCTTGATTTATCAAAAGACAGAACAAAAACTCGTAGGTATTTTTGTGGGAGACAGATTTATCTATTTAATAGACTTTTCTGTGTGAGAAAAATTTGTTTATCAATTCTTCAACTTTAGGTCGTAGCAACTCTTAGTTTTGGGTGAGATCAACTAAGAAAATCAAGTACGTAGAGTCCTGAAGGATTCAGAGGCGTAAGGAACACGACTGTATCCTAATCAATGTGAGATTGGTTAGGGATCAACTACATTCCAGTACGAAGTTAACTTGTAGTAGGTTAGAGTCTGTAGCGGATTAATACAGTGTGGTGTTAAAATATGGACTAGGTCCCATGTGTTGATGGTGGCTTTTAGTTCAGGGCTAAAATTGTAAAACCCTACATTTAATAGGCCGTCACTCTACAAAGAGACAGATCCATGTAAAAGCAATAAGTGTTCAACCTCTTCACTGGCATACTTATTGAGCAACTCAATATTTTCTTATGAAATTTACCCAGAATGGTGCATGTAGCAACAATCCCAGTTACTATGTAAATTTTGGCACCTTGCCTATATTCACATAATATAAGTTTATTTGAATACTTTCTATGCTATGTTCCCCGGCTGAACCCTTAATGTTGATATGGAATGACAATTCGTGTTCACTCGCAGCAGAGTAGCACGAATTTCCAAATATCAATGATAAGGTCTTCTGCATAAGGTATTCAATCAGAAAGCATGTTTTTCTCTGGCAATGAACTTAAAGAACTCTGTGTCAACACATAGAATTCAATCAATTACCCTTGCTTGTCGAAATTAGGGTTTTGCAAAATTTGGGGTTTTGCGCCTTGCGCGGCATATCAGACCTTGCTTGTCGAAATTAGGCCTAAGCAAACTAGGTAATTAATCCGCCATGGATTAGTAGGCGTAAAATCTTGCCCAGAATCAGAAAACAAGGAGTCACCCGATAGGAGCAACAACAAAGGGAGGCGTGGCCATGCCTTAAGCCAGTCGGCGCCTTTTGCCATTGGCCATGCCCCATCCTAAACCGGCCATATTTCCCTCGACCAATCAGGTCGGCTTAAACTTGCCACACGCAAATAAGTTGTGGCTGGGCCCATACTTTCCGACCCCACTTCCCATCGACCAATCAGGTCGCTCTAAATACGCCTCACTCATACTAGAAGCGTAGCCACGCCCATGCTTGGACGACCCTATTTTTTTCGACCAATCAGGTCATTCCAAACCTGCCACACTCACATCAGAAGTGTGGCCACTCGTGTTCGGCCGGCTCTTTCTCTTGTTTGACCAATCATGTTGCTCGAAACCTGCCGCAGTGTTAGAAAAAGGAAGCAAAGTCGCGCCAATACCAAATTGGCTTTCCCAAAGTTGCGCCAATGCACCGATTGACATGCCAAACGTGCATACCCAACATTCCTACATGCTACTTTACCACAAAAACATGCTGAACGTGGCAACTTACCATAAATAGTTTACGAACGCAACTTATCATAAATAGTTTACGAACGTGCCAACCCACCTTCTATTCATGGCCAACACCATAACTGACTTCAATATGGTTAACCTAACCAGAAACACGACCTTGCATGGTCAAAATCCTAATTTCCAGTCGTGGTGCAAATCATGCCACTTCGGGCCCCACAACATGCCACGAACCGTACAGGACCCAGGAAACCCTAATAATAGTGCCATGACATAGCCACCCATGGGAATCTTTCTTTTGTGGTCATTTCCACATGATAGCCTGGCTATGGTTCCTTTAGCGTGGATATGGCACCATTTTCATGAAACATCAATGTGCAATGGCCACATGCCACATGTCGTTTGCGCTAATTAGGGTTTTGTTGCACCAAACCCTAATTTAGGCAAGGTTGCTACGCCAACCAAGCCAAGTAATGTTCTCCAGGGCATTGGGATTGATGTAGCAATAGGGATAATGTTTCCACGCCAATGTGTCAAAGTCTAGCAGCCATGGCTATGCCAAATGCTACTTCGTGCCATTGGCATGTGCTAACTATGCCAGCCACACCACCATCATGTCGTACGTGCTAAATAGGGTTGCGATACGCCAAACCCTAATTGAGACAAAAAAATTCCATGCCAACTAAGTTCAGTAACTCTCCTAAGTCCTTAAGATTAACTTAGCAACAAGGCCCGAAGTCATATTTGGGTCTAACACCAATACGCCGTAACATTGCCATGGCTATGCCACTACACCACTGGCATGCCGCTATGCCATGGCACCACTTTTCTATACAATAAGATATAGCCATAATCAATGGCCATCCTTCCTCATGAGATGCAATCTCAGCCATCCAAGTTCGCCACCGAACTAACGGACTTGTGGTAAGTTTTAGGGGACCAGCCGCTTAAATCTCGTGGCCATGGCTATGCCAGGTGCCACTTATACCACCGTTCCACTGGCATGCACGATCTATACCAGTCATGCCGCAGTACCACTGGCATACACCAAAAATGCCATTGTTCCATTACCAGGCGCCAATATAAGGTATCCATAATCAACGCCTACCCTTCCTCATGAGATACAATCTCAGCCATCCAAGTTTGCCACCGAACTGACGGACTTGTGGAAAGTTTTAGGCGACCATCCAAGATGTGCCTAATAGCATCACATGTTATTTTCCTGCGACAAGACTCTTGACTTTGACTTGCCACACATAACAACCTGCTACATGTTTTCCACGAAAACACTCGAGACATCAAATATGTCACAAAATTGGGGATACTCTTCAGGGTATTGGTATGGCAGTTTACAGCGTGCGGCGTGCAATATGCCCATTATAAAAAAGTGTCATGAAGCGGGACAATTAGTAGCGGCAAGAAGTAACGGGTATAAACGAATCAACTTCCTTCATCATGGAAGCATGGGTTTCTGACGGTTATACGTTACTCCATTCTTCCACCACTTAATCTTTTTCACTTCCTATGAGAACATGGTATATTTAAATATGACTTGTTTTTTGAGGGTGAAAACGGTTTCTCCCAATTTTGGTAATTTCAGATGTGCGGGTGAGAAACAAATTTAAACCTTAAATAATATATTGTAAGGGAGTACTTTAGATTCGAGAGATCGATCTGTACAAATCCGGCCTAAACCAAGAAATGGCCGTTCCAGACTTGTTTCGGTTACAAAGTGAAGGAGAAGGGTTGGTTTTGGGGAGGGAATCGAATAAAGTGTTGATACCAGAATAGTTGATTCTGGAAGAGTAGTTGTTTTACGACTTGTATTAGAAAGTAGGAAGCTAACAGATGGAGAGCTAGGAAATGTTTTCTGAGTGTTGTATGTTCCTGACCTGAACTTGTTATTCGGTGGAAATAGGTAATGCCTATTTATACAAGTCAAAGTGAAACGTACTCTGGTCTCATTAAGAAATGGAAAACGGGTGAGTAAATGGGAGGAGGTGGTAACCGGTAACGCTTGGAATTGATGTTCCATAAAAGAAAATGTTTCACCATTACTCCTTGTATTTACTAACCGCCTCATCCTTATGACACTTTATTATAACGGGCATAGTGTACGCCACACGCTGTAAACCGCTAAACCAATACCCAATGAGCATCCCCATGTTTGTGACATGCGTTGATGTCTCAAGTGTTTTCGTGGAAAATATGTAGCACATTGTTGTTGTCTGGAAAGTTGATCTTGGGAGACTTACCAGCTCGGTGGTGAGCTTCGACGGTCGAGATTTTGCATCTTAAGAGGAAAGGTAGCCTTTGATTATTGCAACCATTCGTTTGGTAGCCAGTGGCATGAAAGCATGATCAATATGACTTTAATATGGCCTAGTTTATGCGTGGCCAAAAGTTAGGGTTTTGGCTTTGTTTAGGCGCGTCCAAACTAGGGCCAAAGGTTGTCATGCGTTAGCTGGTAACCTTGGACGGCTAAGATCTGCACCTTAGATGAAAAAGTGGTCTTTGATTGTTGCAGGCCTTCGTTTTGGTAGCCACATAGGGAAGGCCAGTGTGGCATGACACGGCAAGGTGGTTGGCATGCCATTGGCAGATGTGGCATGTCATGCCTTGGCACGGTTTGACGTGTCCAAAACTAGGGTTTTGATCCAAAGGTTACCATGCGTTGTTTGGCGACCTTGGATGTCTAGGATTTGCATCTAGGATGGAAGGGTGGCCGTTGATCGTCGAACGCCTTCGTTTGGTATGTTGCGGATGGCCTGTCATAGTGGGGCCAAGGGTTTGGCACAGACGTCTTGGCATGGTGGAGCCAAAGAAAGGTACGGTTGGCTTGGCATGGTAGGGACAATGCAAGGTGCGGTTGGCTTGGCATGGTGTGGCCAAGGGTTTGGCATGCCATTGGCGCATGGTGCGGCTAGCATGGTTGGGGACAAGGTAAGGTGTGGTTGGCTTGGCATTGGTGGGGCCAAGGGTTTGGCATGCCATTGGCGCATGGTGCAGCTAGCATGGTTGGCATGCCTTGGCGCGGTAAACGTGGCTGGCATGGTTTTCCATTGGCACAGTGGTGCGGCTGGAATGCCTTGGCGCGGAGGTCGTGGCTGGCATGGTTTTCCATTGGCACAGTGGTGCGGATGACATAGTTGGCATTCCTTGGCGCGAAGGTCGTGGCTGGCATGGTTTGCCATTGCCATAGTGGTGCGACTGGCATGGCTGACATGGTTTGCCATTGGCACAGTGATGCGGCTGGCATGGTTGGCATGCCTTAGCTCGGAGATGTGACTGGCATGGTTGGCATGCCTCGACGTGGTAGCATGGGAATTAGGGTTTGGCATAGATGATGTCAGTCGATGTTAAGGGTTCTTCCGTGGAACACGACTCATGTAAAAAAGGTACCCCGGTAATTCTTGCGTAGGCATGCTGATTGATTCAATAAATATGCTAATGGTCATAGTGACGTCATGTCAGTTGTACAATTTTAAGATTTTAACCCTAAGCTAAAAACCACCATTAACATTAAGTTCCCTGCTTAGTTCAGAACGGGAGCATCATTGCGAGGTAAGCATAAGATGGTGACATGATAGGAAAAAATCAAAACAAAGAGTCGTGAAAAGATGGTCAGGAAGGTCCGACTAACCTTTTTCAAGAGGTAAAGAGAGTTTGTGCTTCCCGTGTTGGCGACCTTGCATGAATTGTACTGGTGGTGCAAACCGTGGAGTGGTGAGATGAAAATTGTCGGCTTAGTCTGGCCATGCATCACCTTGGCTAGGTTAAGGAACATCATGACGATGGCTTGGCGAGTTGTTGCTGTTGGCGCGGCAAGTCATGGTGGGGCCAAGGAAAATGGCGTGGATAGATTGGTACGGTACGGCCATGACAAGGCGCGGTTTGGTGAGGCAAAGCATGCGCGGACGGATTGGCATGGTTGGGCCAAGGCATGGTGAGGACGGCTTGGCATGGTGATTTGTCTTCGCGGGCCTAGTTGCCTCTTTTCCTTACTTGACTCAAATAGGAAGTCCTTTCCTTATTCAAACTCCCAAGTATCACACCTATAAAAGGGGCCGGCCTCTCCTTTTATTTCACACCTTTATTATTTTATTATTTTTTACTCTGGTCGTTTGGTAATAGTAAATCGGACGAGCGAATCCCAGGTATGTCTTCCAGCACTTCCTCTTTAACTTGTTTTTTCTTCTTTTCTTGTGTTAGTGCAAACCCTAGCTGTAGGCGTACCTTTTCATGATCTTGTAGAAAATATTATCCTTCTGTGTTGGTATGAATCCTAGCCGTAGGTATGCTTTGCACTTACTTATAGTAGCATTTAGGCGTGAATATTGTAGTAATATTGACCGCCTCAACTTACTGTGCAAAGTAGGCAAGCATGAGCTGGTAACTGTCATTCCCTTCTCATGAAAACCTAGCTTCTAGGGTTTACTCATTTTCCTGGTGTGGCCGTGTGTATGGTTCCCATGGTGGGGCGCGCCTCCTCGGCCGAGCGAAAATTTCTCGTTGCAAGGTACGACCTTGGTATGAGGTGGTGATGCAAGGTCTTCCAGTTCCCATTTATTTTCCTATACGTATTATGACTTTGAAACAAAATGGCTTGCATCCAGGATGGATCTCATGTGTCCGATAAAATAATTTCCATGCACTTTCCGTAATAATTTCTCTTTGTACTGTTCAATTGTAGTTGTTTCGAAGGTGGAAGTAGCGTGAGAGAATTTTCGCTAGGATGTCATTTGAGAAAAGTTCTGTTGTACCGAAAGATATTAGCAATTCCAAGCCAAACATAGATGATGAGTTCTTTACAACATCCACCACGATTAGGAGAAACCATCCCAAGTATGTGTCGATTCTTCTGACTGGTCCGGAAAGTGAAGGAGAGGCCCGGTCGGTTCGGCCAGGAGGTGTAATAAGGTTTTGTCTTCAAAGGAAAGAGTCTCATGCTTCTCCTATCGACTTTAAAACCTCTGTGAGTCCGTTGCATACCTTTGAGAAATGGATGTGATTCATGATGAGCCAGGAATGTGTAAAATCCATTTTGACCAAGGCACTGATCATTGATGCTGTCGCGGCTTCCGTAGTGCTTCAAATTAGGAAAGATATTCCAGTCTTCGTTGCTTTTATTTCCATATGGTGTCCGGATACTCACACGACCATATGTAGGTGGGGTGAAATGATTGTTTCCTTAGAGTGTGTGGCCGTCTTGCTGAACCTTCCCATTGCAGGAAACCTTGATATCAAGTTGTCTGGATATGAAGAAGAAATGCGCGCCATTCTGGTTGCGAAGTCGAAAGGTTTCTTTCGGAAGGAAAATGAGACGAGGTGCTTCTATAACTGGTGGGTGTGTCAATGGTTTCCTGATGAGTTGAAGCCAAATCAAAAGAATAGTACGCTTCATGTCGCGACGTTCTTGGCTCTTTGGTTGTCCAGAGATATTTTCGATGATGGCTCTGGTAAGAAGGAGATAAGACAGGAACTTATCAAATTTGCCATAAAATTAGCGAAAGGTGTTGTTCTCCCTATCGGTGGCTTGTTTCTCGGTTCTCTGTACACACATTTAGATCACCTGGTTTCGAATATGCGCTCATCAAATGGCTAGATGAAAGTGGACTCGTATGTCCATGCTGCTTTTCTCCAAGCGTGGTTGTGGGAGCATTTCGAGAAGTACGCTCCAAAACCATTGGCCTCACTTCCCCAGTCTTGGGGTGGTTCCAGGATACTCCGCTGGGTGAATAGGCTCCCAAGGTATGGCTCAAACTTGGTTGGATTCCTCGACAACTCGTACGCGATCAACTTTCGTCCATGGGCTCCGGTGCATGCATCCATAGTTCAGGTCAACATTTTTTCTCCTGCTCCGAACATGTCTTTGCTTTCTGATAAATAGGATATGAGTGTTGGAAAGATTGTATTCATGCGAAGTTGTACGCCTGGTCATGTACCGTCTTTCTTTCGAGGATCTTGCAAGTCAGTCTCTTATAATATCGATAGGGCAGATCGGCATATGGGGTTTAACCAAGGGGTCCCACTCGTTTGTCATCCGGTTGCTCCAGAAGATTCGTTTCCAACTGCTCACGATGCTAGTGTTCTCATGTCGGGTAAAAGTCTCCCTCTTCTGCTCTCGGAACGAAATCCATCAACGACCTCCAAATATAACATGTTCTGGCAGGATGAGTTTCTCTCCATTCATGGGTTTGTGAACGATGTGGTAGAAAATCATCTTGGCAAGCCTTCCCTTGCGGTTTTAGTTGATTATCCACTATTGAGGGATCCCTCTTAGACCAAGCGAAATTTTGCTAGCCCGGATACAAACAGTCCCCAAGCGAAGGAACGAAGGTCTAAAAGCCGTGCTGGTGGTTTTCAGTCGGGTTCGACGGTTCTTTCGACTTTTAGTTCTTCCAATATGCGAGTACCAATAATTTTCTTCCTGATTTAGTTGGATCACGTATATCTTCGTCTCATTTATGAGCGTCTGTCCTTGCATCTTGTCCAGGGTCTTAGCAGTGTGAATGCCTTTACCAAACTTGCACGTAGTCAGAAGACAACGTCTCTTGATACGGAAGGTGGCGATGCTAAACCTACCCATGGTGAAGGGGGATCCGAGAAGGAAGAAAGTTCGGAGTCCAGTGATGGAGAGGATAGTTTTTCTGGTAGCAGCGTTGAATCTTCCTCTAATGAGTCCGAAAGTGAATCGGTGAGCCTTTCATTTTCTTTCTTTCCACTTCCTCTTTCCCCTTCCTATTTTTTTTTTTGAAGTAAAACCAAATCTTAATATACCAGGAGGAAACCGTTCCCAAGGATGGATTTGAAGTAGAAACCCGACACAATGAATACGTAGCCATACCTCCAATTGGGGAAACCGTGCCGTCTAGTGACTTGGACATTGAAGTTTATCATCCTGAAGACGTTGCCACGACTCAAGTGGTGGAGAGTACTCCAGTGGTGCAATTGTAGTTAGGGATCCCTTGTCGGTTGATGATTCAGTTACGGGCGCCACCTTCGCTCCTCCATACCTGGTTCCTTATCCGAATCACGTGTTGATCGGGGGCTTTGGTGTGCCAGCCAAGTATGCAGCACTATACACTAAGATATGGGAAAGATACATACATATTTCCACGACCAAGAAAATTACTAGTCTATTTGCGTTGGTTAAGCAGGTGGAGGAAGCTTTGTATTTGATTAACGACATGTTCAACGTGACCGGTCATACTGTTTCTGAGGATGTAATCTCGAGTTGGAGGTTCCATTGTGACATGTGTGTAAACTTCGATTTCAATGTTCCTTGGTTCGTTGAAAGTTTCTTTGAGGTTGAAAAGTTGCTGGTCGAAACAATCGAAGGTCCTTCTGTGAATATGGTGAAGAAGCAGGAAGCATAAGTCGAAATATTAACCAGGAAGCTGAAGTTGAAAAGGGAGGCTCTCCAAAGCACGAAGGAGGCTCTTTCTAAGAAGACCAAGCCATTGTTGAAAAACTTTCCTTGAATGCATTTATGTCTCATGAACTTCTTATTTTTAGTTTTTTTTTAAAGTCAAATGAAACGCCTAGTTTATGTTTTGATTTCCTGGATTTATTGGGTTGATAAACAAATGTTACCTTGAGGGTTTTGGATTATTCTTTTGGAATGAATTGTTTTGGAATATATTGTTTTGGTTACGATTGCAAGTGACGCAAACATCCCAGGAAAATCATGTAACCGTGTGTTGGTAGATGACATGGGGTGAAACATAAAAACTTGAAATAACAAACCATGTATCTTGTCTAGGTAAGACTTACTCGGTTTTTTAGGTCTCCTGATGAAAAGGGAACCTTCCGGGTGTAAGACCGAGTTTTATGGGAAGCACCACCGTGATTATGGAAAGTCCTCAGTCGTCTCATCTGATAATCGGGTCGTCGATCCCTGGTTGGATAATTCGCTTTTAATCTCTAGGCAGTCCTCAGTCATCCCTCGCCGTGTCAAGACTGATAATCGGGTCGTTTGGTAACTGAATCGTCGATCCCTGAGCGGGTCGCCTGCTTCTACCATCTTGATATTTGGGTCGAAGCATGAGATTAATGGTCGAAAATTGACATTATAACTGAAAGATCAATCTCCCACCGTGGTCGCCAATTGTTTGAGGGTGAAAACGGTTTCTGCTGATTTCGGGTGTGTGGGTGAGAAACGAATTTAAACCCTAAACAATGTACTGCAAGGGAGTACTTTAGATTCGAGAGATCAATCTGTACAAATCCATCCTAAACCAAGAAATGGCCGTTCCAGACTTGATTCGGTCACAAAGTGAAGGAGAAGGGTTGGTTTTGGGGAGGGAAGTGAAGAAAGTGTTGAGACCAGAATAGTTGATTCTGGAAGAGTGGTTGTTTTACGACTTGTATCAGAAAGTGGGAAGCTAACAGATGGAGAAATAGCAAATGTTTTATGAGTGTTGTATGTTCCTCACCTGAACTTGTTGTTTGGTGGAATTAGGTAATGCCTATTTATACAAGTCGAAGTGAAACGTACTCTGGTTTCATTAAGAAATGGAAAACGTGTGAGTAAATGGGAGGAGGTGGTAACCGATAACGCATGGAATTGATGTTCCATAAAAGATAGCATTTCACCATTACTCCCTATATTTACTAACCGCCTCATCCTTATGAAACTTTCTTATAACGGGCGTAGTGAACGCCACACGCTGTAAACCGCCAAACCAATACCCAATGAGCATACCCCAGTTTGTGACATGCGTTGATGTCTCGAGTGTTTTCGTGGAAAACGCGTAGCACGTTGTTTTTGTCTGGCAAGTTGAGCTTGGGAGACTTGACGGCTCGGTGGTGACCTTCGACGGTCGAGGTTTTTCATCTTAAGAGGAAAGGTAGCCGTTGATTATTGCAACCCTTCGTTTTGTAGCCAGTGGCATGAAAGCATGATCAATATGGCTTTAATATGGCCTAGTTTAGGAGCAGCCAAAAGTTAGGGTTTTGGCTTTGTTTAGGCGTGGCCAAACTAGGGCCAAAGGTTTCCATGCGTTAGCTGGTAACCTTGGACTGATAAGATCTGCACCTTAGATGAAAAAATGGTTGTTGATTATTGCAGGCCTTCTTTTTGGTAGCCGCATAGGGAAGGCCGGTGTGGCGTGATGCGGAAAGGTGGTTGGTATGCCATTGGCACACGTGGTATGGTATGCCTTGGTGCGGTTTGGCGTGGCCAAAACTAGGGTTTGGGGCCAAAGGTTACCATGCGTTGTTTGGCAACCTTGGACGGCTAGGATTCCCATCTAGGATGGAAGCGTGGTTGTTGATCGTCGCTCGCCTTCGTTTTGGTAGTCGCATAGGGAAGGACGTCATAGTATGGCACGACAAGGTGGTTGTCATGCCATTGGAACATGTGGCGTGGCGTGGCATGGAATTCCTTGGCGCGGTTTGGCGTGGCCAAAACTAAGGTTTTGAGCCAAATGTTACCATGCGTTGTTTGGCGACCTTGGATGGCTAGGATTTGCATCTAGGATGCAAGGGTGGCCGATGATCGTCGTGTGCCTTCATTTGGTATCCAGTGGCATGAAAGCATGTCCGGCGTGGCTTTAACGTGGAGTGGAGCCACTGGTAGTGTGCGGCTTGGAAGGGAAGCGCTTACAGCTTTGTCTAAATTAGGATTTGGTATGCTGAAACCCTAATTATCGCCCTTTACTATAATAGATGTATAATTCTCATATGTACTCGGATTTTGATGGTCTGCCCTTCTATTCTGTACGGAAAAGAATTTCCTATTTCCCTACGCGGGAATATATAGGTTTTGAGTTCGTTCGGGAGGTGAAAACACCCGAAAGTAAAACTCAGGATGAATTCAAGAGGGATGTTCGTAGCCAGCGGCATGGTGGCATGGCCGGCATAGCTTTTGCGTGGCCAAAACTAGGTTTTTGAGCCAAAGGTTACCATGCGTTGTTTGGCGACCTTGGACGGCTAGGATTTGCATCTAGGATGGAAGGGTGGCCGTGAATCGTCGCACACCTTCGTTTTGGTAGCCGCATAGGGAACGCCGGTATGGTATGGCGCGGATGGCCTGTCATAGTGGGGCCAATGGTTTGGCACGGACGACTTGGAAAGGTATGGCCAAGGCAAGGTGCGGTTGGCTTGGCATGGTGGGGCCAAGGGTTTGGCATGCCATTGGCGCATGGTATGGCTAGCATGGTGTGGCTAGTATGGTTTGGGACAAGGTAAGGTGTGATTGGCTTGGAATTGGTGGGGCCAAGGGTTTGGCATTCCATTGGCGCATGGTGCGGCTAGCATGGTTGGCATGCTTTGGCATGGTAGACGTGGCTGGCATGGTTTTCCATTGGAACAGTGGTGCGGCTGGCATGGTTGGCATGCCTTGGCGCGGTGATGTGGTTGGAATGGTTTGCCATTGGCACAGTGGTGCGGCTGGCAAGGTTGGCATGCCTTGGCGCGTAGATGTGGCTGGCATGGTTTTCCATTGGAACAGTGGTGCGGCTGGCATGGTTGGCATGCATTGGCGCGGAGGTGTGGCTGGCATGGTTTTCCATTGGCATAGTGGTGCGGCTAGCATGGTTGGCATGCCTTGGCACAGAGGTGTGGCTGGCATGGTTGGCATGCCTTGGCGCGGTAGCATGAGAATTAGGGTTTGGCATAGATGATGTCAGTCAATGTTAAGGGTTCTGCCGTGGAACATGACTCATGTAAAAAAAGGTACCCCGGTAATTCTTGCGTAGGCATGCTGATTGGTTCAATAAATGTGCTAATGGTCATAGTGATGTCATGTCAGTTGTACAGTTTTACGATTTTAACCCTAAGATAAAAACCACCATCAACACTTGTATAAATAGGCTTCACCTATTTCCACCAAAGAATAAGTTTTTGGTCTGCAGCAACATAGTATCCAGAAATCACCAAGAACTGATAGCTTTTCACTTTGCAAGCCAGTTCCACTTTCTGATACAAGTCATAAAACAAGCCACATCTTCAGAATTAAACATTCTGGTCTCAACGCTTTCTTCCCTTCCCTCCCTAAGACCAACCTTTCTCCCTCACTTTGTGACCGAAGCAAGCCTGGAACGACCATTTATTGGTTTAGGCTAGGATTGTACAGATTGATCTCTTGAATCAAAACTACTCCCATGCAGTGCATTATTTAGGGTTTAGATTTGTTTCTCATCCAGACACCCAAAAATTTCCAAAATCAGCAGAAACAGTTTTCACCCACAAACAATTGGCAACCACAGTGGGAGATTAGTCTCTCGGTTGCAAATTCAACTCTCAATTCCATCATCCTACCAGTGAATGCAATGCTTTGGTGCGCATCATCCAAGAAAAGATGGATTCAGGAGAATTATGTATGCGGACTAGAGATTCTCCGCCTTACCGAGGATCGACGTAAAGATGTTCCACTTCTCACGGCAAGGAGGGCGTCACATAAAGACTCGGATTTACTCCTTGAAGATTCAATTTTGGTAAAAGACCCTAAAGTGAGTAAGTTTTGTCAGACGATGTTTACACGATCTACTGTTTGGGTTTTCACATTTAGAATAGAATCCAATGACCCAATCATCCCCAAGATTTCATATCTTTACTTTTCTCATGCAACATTCACGGTTTCACAATTTTCCCGAATGATTTTGCTACTTACATTCACAATTCAGATTTTGACATATCGATTGATCAAAGGGCCATTATTTCAAAATAATCCAAAAACTCTTATAAGAAACAATCATCAATCAATCTAAAAAACTTTAAAACCAAATCATAAAGTAGGCATTTCTGTTGCCTTTCAAAAAAATAAAACCTAAGAAAGGGAAGTTTAGAAAGCAAAAACATTCAAGGAAAATTTCCCAACAACGGCTCGTTCTT
Source organism: Papaver bracteatum (assembly GCA_023529315.1). Lineage (NCBI taxonomy): Eukaryota > Viridiplantae > Streptophyta > Magnoliopsida > Ranunculales > Papaveraceae > Papaver > Papaver bracteatum. The sequence goes on from JAJJWX010004210.1 coordinate 2,573,366, forward strand.
CTTGGAGAAAATGTCCTTCATGCTTTGAAAAGCCGCATGTTTCAGCTTCAACTCCTGGGACAACTTCTCGACTTCTGCCTCCTGTTGATTAATCAAATTCGTGGAAGGACCATTAATAGACACATTTTTGTGTCTGAATTGTCCTCAGTGTCTCTATTGTTAGTCTCGATTTTTGTACTTATTATGGTATTTTTATATTTGTGTAGGAGTTTTTGGAGGAATACACTTGTGTGGAAAAATTTTCTCAAAAAGTGCTATTTGGACCTCCGAGAAAAATTACTAAAGGCACTTTCACATTGGATAAGGGCACCCCATGACACCCCATCTGTTAAAGGCGACCATAATCTGGATAGGGGCACACCTTCTTCTCCATTTCAAATTCAAGGTTTTTGGCGGGAAATTTTTGCAGTCTCACAGCAGATTTTTGTTCGAAGTTTTGGTTGTGTTTGGATGAGACTCAACGTCTGAAATCGTGTGGGAAGGTTTTATTGGGATTAACAGGTGTGGTAGAGGTGTTGGATTTAGTCCAGTTGGACCAGATAATCGGTGAGAAGAAAACATGGCTACGTGGTTAAGAGAAGAAGATTTTCACGGGATTGTACGTGTCTTTTTTGTACATGGCGTGAGATAGAAGTGTGATAGACTACATATGAGGCGTGTACATGACGTTTTGAACATGCTGGAAGAATATTAATGCGTGTAGAGTTAAATCAGGGAAGAAAATATCCCGAGAATATTTTCTCTCAATACTGAGTAATGAGGAATAAACCGGAGTGATTGCAGTGATTTTCTTGCTGCAGAGAGGTATAAATAGTGAAGAAATATTCCATGGAGGGGGGGGAGAGTTTGGGAGACGTATAGGAAATCACAGACCCGTAAAATCAAGTTACAGAATATCTTTCTGCTGCTGCATGAGCTGAAGAACACGAAGAACATCGACCCTTATAGACATTCGTTGATGCAACAGTGGCAACGACAGAGAATGCAGGGTCGCATAGCTACAGTAACAGTGACGTTTCGCCTCTATCGTTCTTTGTAACAGTTTGATTTGTAATAACAATAAGTGTTACAAACCCGGTTTTATCATTGTTTTCTCCCATTTCATCATTTGTAGACACTTTGAGCAATAAAATGATTTTTGAGCGTGTTTCCAACATGATGATGAGCTAATTCTCCCACAACCAAGGCAATGAGGAAGCTATTCACGCATGGATAATTGGTAACTATTTTAATTTATCTAATTTATAATTTATAATTCACTCAATCACTGCTTTTGCAGAGTTTTAATTGTTTGCAAAAATTTCTTCATTAGTTGTGATTCAATTAGATAGGTTATGCTTTGTTTAGATAATCTATGCTTAGGGGATACAATTAATTTTTGAGAATTTGCCTAATTATTTGTGAATTAAGAAATAAGGGACTTAAAAGATAATTAGAGTTTTGGATTATTTACCATAATTTATTCATGTGTAATAGTGGATTCAGTGTCTTGGTTATTCCTAATATCTTGAAATCAATTTTGCAATAAGTTTTCTTTATATTCTTAAGTTTTATAAGTCTAAAATCTATTGCTTTCACAAGTCTCAACGAACCTTTTACTACAACATTATTGATTCATATTAACCATCAACCGCTTCAGCCTGCAGCCTTTGGATCTCGGAAAATCCCTCACAGAATCAGGAGGCGTTAAACTCTAAGTCTACACACATATCCCGGTGGAACTTCCAGCTTGAGATTACATCTCCAGAAATAGTGTGACCAGTCACGTTAGCACATATCATGAATTGAAGATAATGTTTCTTCCACCCGCTTAACCAACGCAAACCGACTGGTGATCTTTTTGGTTGTTGCGATATGTCCATACCTTTCCCATATTCTAGTATACAACTCCGCATACTTAGCTGGTACACTGAAGCCTTCGATCAGCACATGATCTTCATGAAGATTCAAAAATAGAGGGTCGAAAGTGGCGCCTACAACTGATTCCGCGACCAGCAAGGATTCCTTGGCAACAATCGCACCTGCATCCATGGGAGCATTTTCCATCATCTGAAACATAGTAACATCTTCATTGCGATCAATCTTCATCTCTGGGTGGCTAGCAGGTACGTGATAGGATCCGGAGATACCTATATAATAAACCGCAATCGCACAGTATCCAACTAGTAGACAAAGGCAAGTACGGGTCATTCCCACAAGGAGCGGTGGAAATATCAATAACCAGTATTCCTAATTAACTAACCAGAAAAGATGTTTTTGAATTTTTATTGAAAATGAAATAGTAAAACTAATGTAACTAATAAAGTGAATTCGCAGAGAGAGAGAGACGGTAACCAGGGTTTTATGGTATCCACCACTATATTTATTCAATTACTGAAATGAAACACAACTCTTAAATAAATATTTATTTATTTTTCGTTCTATCAACATCACCTATTATATGTATAGAGTCACAAATATCACTGGGACACCCTAAGCATGGCACATCAAAAGACTAAACCCAAGCATGCACCATCAAATTGCATTAGTGAGAAAATTATACGAAACTAAATATAGGTTCACAAATAATACCCAACTATTCTAAGAATACCCCATCAAAAAATTTAACCCAAGCATGGAATATCAAACAAGTAGACAAATATATTTGTTATCCTAACAATTACGCACAAAGGTTTACAAAACCGGTGAAGCAACAACTCATATTTCGATTAATCAAGAAATAATATCAAGAACTGATCTATTCAAATCATAATGGTCTTTGCTCAATTATTCAAATCAAATAGCATAATATCCCAAGTGGTTTCAACCATAAACCCTAATTACAAAAAATCTAGTTAGACATGGTCATGGATTTCTTAAAATCCATAAAATAAAAAACAAGAAAAAGATAGAGAGATTTCACTGTCGTCGACAATAGAACCCTTCTCCTCCTCCTTGTGTTGTGCCGCCATAAACCTTCACGATTAACTCCTCTTCTCTTCTGCTTTCGGCTGTGTAGACGTAGCCTCTGGAAAAGAACTCCCCCTTTTTTGTCTACCTAGGTTGAAATATAGCCTTCGAATTCTTCTCTGGGCCGACACCAGCAAAGCCCGGTTCATTATTAATTCCAATCGCCAAATCCAAACACAAAACCTCATCACTAGCTAGCCATGCAAACTCAAGTCCCTGTCCGTTCTCAACACCGACGTTCACAAACCATCGCAGCCAACTACTAGTCCATGAACTAGCTCTTACCTTCATTGTTGTCCATCACTGGCTGCAACTGACACACGAACCCAACTACCATTCTATGATCGAATCACAACAACAGCAGCTCCATCTTCAGTCTATTCAAATCTCACTTGGCTATAGGGAAGCACACAGCTGCAGTTACAAAGCTGCTTACTCCATCGACTGCAACAGCTCTGGCCATCTTCGATACTGCAACCATCCAACCCAACTGGCCAACTTCTTCCTCAACACTCTTACCTTAGTAACCCATCACTACTGCTTGCACCGATTCAACAGTTCAACTCCACAGCGTCTTAATCGTTCAGAATCAACTACAGTTACCATGACAGCAACAACTTATCTCCATCTCCTAATCCTTCAATTCATCACTTCGCTTCTTTACTCTATCAACAGCATAAATTCGAAAATCCATCACCACTCATCTTCATTTTTGTCTCGACCCCATCTCCATTATCCAACATCGGAACTCTAACTGGGTTTTGTTGCCATCTTCTTTCATTTGAGTGCCAAATCCTTACATCTCCTACATCCCTGACATATACAACACCTTTTCACTCCATTGCCTACACAGCTCACTCAACGATCCAGCTGAAAGCTTCACTCTCTTTTCCATTCACAGTACGAACCATTCAATACCAGCATCTCAAGTTTGCTGCCAAGTCGTTCTCCATCCACTGCCTTGAACCATGTCAACAGATTCATCTCGGAATTCCCATTGCAGTCGCTTCATTTATTTCGATCACCACTGCCAACACCAGTTCCGTGGAGTTCAAACCAAACCAAAAGCTCGACCACTTTTCAGACCACCTTATCCACGTACAAACTCCAGATCAATTGTCGCTGACAGTTACCTCTTCATTTCTTGTTTTCCCAAACTAAGAACCTTTGTTGTAAAACCAGCATGAAAAGCCGAGACTTCTCACCACATCATTCATGGCTAGCGATCCAACCTTGTTGACAGCCATGGATCAACACCACCACCAGCTTTGGCAGTCAGAGCACCCAATACAGACCCATCATTCACTTTCTCGAACCGCAGCAAACTCCTATATTCTGTATAAGCAACCACCACTCCAGTTCGATGCTATTTGTATTCATCTCAGCAACAACACATGCGACTAAAGAAAGCAGCAGCTGCTTGACTAAAAAACAGAATTTATTCTCTTGATAAGTAATGAGAAATGTGGCTCACAGTTTGCCACGTCACACTGCCTTGTACTTAGTGAGACTTTCTTGTGTTTGGCATCTAACAAAGAGGACCTTTGTTTCCTTATATCACTCTCGGACTGTGAATGATGCTGATGTATGCAAATACAAGGCCAGCTACATTTTGTCATTTACGTCACAAACGCTATTTAAATTATAACTTTGCAGTTTATTTTCCGGATGATCAGAATTCACTTGTACTGTCTACAAAAGCACTAAAATGGTGTCATTAGCCAAATATCGAGTCCTAGCTAATATAAATATGGGTATAAAATGTAGCACTTACGTACTTATCAATATGACTTCCATGATTAGAGACAAAACCACATCTTCATCACGACGAAATATCCATTTCAGGGTTATCTTTGATGGCCTCTTCCTGTGATAACATCGATTGAGTATTTATTCCGAATAAATATATAGCTTACAAAAAAAAGTGTAAAAAACTCACCGACTCATTTGTGCCCACTGGAAGAAGACTCATTGTTATATTCAGAAGTGCTCCTCTCGTCGCCGGATCTCGAGCTTTCTTCCTCTTCGGATTCTTATTCAAGAGATTCAGTCTCGTCGCCTCCTTTCCCAAGAGGCGTCGTCTTTTGGACGTGGGCAAGTCTGGCAAAGACATTCGAGTTGCCGAGACCCTGAGTCAAAAGGGAAAAAGAGTCAGCAGCAAAATAGAGAATCTATGGGATTCGACCAAGCCAGAAAGAAAATCATATGTACTTGCATATTGAAAGAACTGAAAGTCTCAAGAGCCGTCAAATCCGATTGGAAGCCACCTGCACGATTTTTTGACCTTTGCTCCCTTTCTTGGGGGATATCTGCTTTTGATTTAGAGGATTTTTGCTTTCCCGAAGGAAGCTGTTTCAACAATTTATGCTTCTCTAAAACCGCATAGGAAGGTTTTCCACGTGGATTTGTCACAACATCCTGCAAGAACTGATGAATGACGAGAAACTCATCTTGCCAGAAGGCATTATATTTGGGATTTGTCACAGGTTTTCATTCTAAGAGCAAGAATGGGAGACTTTTATCCGGTGCAAAAATGATGTAATTAAGAATGACGGGTAGCAATTCATATGGAGTTGTCAGTAGGCGATGGAATGGGACCCCCTGATCGAAGCCCATATGTCGAGAAGCCCTGTCAATGTTGTAAGAGACTACTCCATAAGATCCTCTAAAAAAAGATAGCACATACCTAGGTATGCGGCTTCACAAGAACACAATTTCTCCAATGCTCATATTCCCGTCAGCATAATGCAATATCACGTTAGGTGCGGAAGAAAAAGTGTCTGGTTCAACTATGGAGGAGTGGAATGGAGCCCAAGGACGAAACTTAACTGCATGCGTGTTGTCAAGAAAATCAATGAGCTTTGAGCCAGGTCTTGGACACCTCTCCAACCAACGGAGTATCCTAGAATCGCCATATGTATCAGGAAATGAGGTTTTCGGGTTAAGAGCGTATTTATTGAAATGCTCCCACAACCATGCTTGGAGAAAGGCAACATGGATATACGAGTCTACTTCCATATACCCATTAGAGACATACATGTCTACTGCTAAGTGATCCAGATGGGTGTACAAATAGCCAAGAAACAAACTGCCGATGGGAAGAGCAACACCTTTCGCTAGTTTGATAGCAAATTTGATGAGCTTCTGCCTTATCTTCTTCTTACCATAGCCATCATCAAAAATTTCTCTGGATAGCCACATAACTAAAAATGTAGTAACATGGAGTGTATCATCCAACACTTGATCCGACTCCGGCTCATCAGGGAACCACTCAGACACCCACCAGTTATAGAAGCACTTTTCCTCATAATTCTTTCGAACATATATTGTTGTTTTCGTGACCAAAGTGGCATGTATCTCTTCTTCTTCCTCAGACAAGACAATGTCAAGTTTCCCAATTATTAGAAGACTCAACAGAATGGATACGCTTTCCAAGGAAATAGTCATCTCACCCCATCTACATATAGCCGTGTGAGTTTCTGAACACCATCTGGAGATGAAAGTAATCAAGCCTGCAACGTCTTTCCTGATTTGAAATGTTGCCTAAGCCATGACGGCATTCATGATTTTCGCCTTAGTCAAATTAGATCTTACATGGCCTCGACTCATCATGAGCTTCATCCATTTGTCATAGGAGCGCAATGGACTATGACAAATTTTGAAGTATATGGGAGAAGCCAGATACTCTTTTTTCTGAAGGAAAAACCTCATTATACGCCCTGGATAGACTGATTGGACTTCTCTATCATTCTCTAAATCAGTCAGAAGAGTCGCCACGAATTTGGGATGGGTTTTTGTAACCGTAGCAGACTTCGTAAAAAAACTCATCATCTGTGTTCGGCTTGGAGCTATTAGCATTTCTTGATGCGGCGGCAGAACTGCTTTCAGGTGACATCTTAACAAAATTCCTTATGCTTTTAAAGTAACTACAACAAAGCAAAAACAGAAAAGTTACTACTTTGGAGAAAACCGGGCATGGAGGTTTTGTCAGAATCAAGTACGATAATCAAAAATCCAAGCCAAGTTTTATATGGGAAACTTTGTTTGGCCACAAATCATAGCACGCATAGCCGAAAGGATCACGCATAGCCAAAGGAGTAGGGACTGCTACTCGTTTCAACAAGCCATGTTTTGCCGCGGGAAACGCGCCCTTAGCCAAAATCGTGTCTCACAGCAGGAAGTATACTCTTGGCCAAAGGAAGAGTGTGTCCCACCGCGAAAATTGTGTGCACGGCCACAAAAGGAAAAGGTAAACCCTAAAGCTAGGTTTTCATGGGAAAAGAATTAATGGCAGCCACCCATCCATGCACGCCTACTTTGCATAATAATTGGCTTCCTTACTATCAATGTGATGGATAATATTACTACAATACTGCTAGCAGAGAAAAATCATTTGTATGGAATTATTTCTACGAGTTTATGGAAGATATGCCTATGGCTAGGGTTTACATCAACATAAGAAGGAACAAAAAAAAAAGGGGAAGAAACGTTGGAACACATACCTGGAGTGTGCTCGCCCGCTCTTCTGCTTTGCTGCTAACGCGAAGACGTGGAAACAAAGGCAATGTTACAAAAATAAAAGATGGGTGAGACTTTTATACACACATTACTTTTGGAGTTTGAGTAGAAGAGGTTTCCTTTCTAGGCCATGTACAGAAGAAGTCAGCTGGGACCGCGGAGTCAATGCCCCACGACCAAAGCCAACGACACCATCTCTGCATGGCCAAGGTTGCAGCACCGCTCCACGGACCAATAAATCCAAAGCCAACGCTCCATGGCTCCATCTTTACCACTCCCATCTAGCATCATCCACCATTCCAAGCTAGCAGTGCCATTCCGAGGTCAGCAACGCCATCTCTGCCAGGGTTGCAATGCCTTCCACTATTCCACGAACCAAAGCCACTAGCGCCCTCTTTGCCATTCTGTGTTTGGGACAGCCAACAATCTTATCATTACCGTTCCATGACTAAGGTAGCAACGTCAGCATCAACGGTTCATGGAAGAAGTTGCAGTGCCAAGACTGGCACTATATGGCCAAGCCAGAAGTATGTCAAGCCGACAGTGCAAATATTATGGATTCCCCATGTCTCCCGCAAAAGGTCAGACGAATTTTCTTAGCAATCTTTTCATGTCTTGCCTTTCGATTTTACTCTTGTCTATCACCATCTCATGCTTACCCCGTAACAATTCCACTGTTACGTGCTAAGCAGGGGACTTAATGTTGATGGTAGCTTTTAGTTCAGGGATAAAATTGTAAAACCATGCATTTAATAGGATGTCACTCTGCAAAGAGAGAAAGCCATGTAAAAGTAATAAGTGTTCAACCTCTTCACTGGCACACTTATTGAGCAACTCAATATTTTCTCATGAAATTTACCCAGAATGGTGCATGTAGCAACAATCCCAGTTACTCTATAAATTTTGGCACTTTGCCTATATTCACATAATATAAGTTTCTTTGAATACTTTCTGTGCTATGTTCCCCAGCTGAACCCTTAATGTTGATATGGCATGACAATTCATGTTCACTCGCAGCAGAGTAGCACGAATTTTCAAATATCAAGGATAAGGTCTTCTGCATAAGGTATTCAATCAGAAAGCATGCTGCTCTTTGGCAATGAACTTAAAGAACTCTGTGTCAACACATAGAATTCAATCAATTACCCTGGCTAATTTGCAAAAGTTAGGGTTTTGCGCCTTGCGCAGCATATCAGACCTTTCTTGTCGAAATTAGGCCTAGAAAACTAGGTAATTAATCCGTCATGGATTAGTAGGCGCAAAATCTTGCCCAGAATCAGAAAACAAGGAGTTGCACGATAGGAGCAACATCAAAGGGAGGCGTGGCCATGCCTTAAGCCAGCCGGCACCATTTTCCATTGGACACACCCCATCCTAAACCGGCCCTATTTCCATTGACCAATCAGGTCGCCTTAAACTCACCACACGCACATAAGTTGTGGTTGGACCCATGCTTGCCGGCCCTACTTCCCATCAACCAATCAGGTCGCTCTAAATCCTCCACACTCATACTAGAAGTGTAGCCACGCCCATACTTGGACGACCCTCTCTTTTTCGACCAATCAGGTTGCTCCAAACCTGCCACACTCACATTAGAAGTGTGGCCACTCGTGTTCGGCCGACTCTTTCTCTTGTTTGACCAATCATGTTGCTCGAAACCTGCCGCAGTATTAAAAGGAGAAGCAAAGTCGCGCCAATACCAAATTAGCTTTCCCAAAGTTGTGCTAACGCGCCAATTGGCATGCCAAATGTGCATACCTAACATGCCGACATGCTACTTTACCACAAAAACATGCTAAACGTGGCAACTTACCATAAATAGTGCACAAACGTGCCAACCCACCTTCTATTCGTGGCCAACACCATAACAGACTTCAATATGGTTAACCTAACCAGAAACACGACCTTGCATGGTCAAAACCCTAATTTCCAGTCGTGGTGCAAATCATGCCACTTTGGGCCCCACAACATGCCACGAACCGTACATGACCTAGAAAACCTTAATAATGGCACCATGACATGGCCACCCATGGGAATCTTTCTCTTGTGGTCATTTCCACATGATGGTCTGGATATGGTTCCTTTGGCGTGGCTATGGCACCATTTTCATGAAACATCAATGTGCAATGGCCACATGCCACATGCCGTTTGCGCTAATTATTGTTTTGGTGCACCAAATCCTAATTTAGGAAAGGTTTCTACGCCAACCAAGACAAGTAATAATTCCCAGAGCATTGGGATTGATGTGGCAACAGGGCCAATGTTGCCAAGCCAATGTGTCAAAGTCTAGCGGTCATGGCACGCCATACGCTACTTCGTGCTACTGGTATGTGTTAACTATGCTAGCCACACCACCATCATGCCGTACGTGCTAAATAGGGTTGCGATATGCCAAACCCAAATTTAGCCAAAAATTTGCCATGCCAATTGAGTTCAGTGACTCTCCTAAGTCCTTAAGATTAACTTAGCAACATGGCCAATGTTACCGAAGTCATATTTGGGTCTAACACCAATACGCCACAACAGTTGCCACGACTATGCCACTGGCATGCCACTATGCCATGGCTACCCCAGACGCCGCTATGCCATCACACCACTTTGCTATACAACAAGATATGGACATAATCAATGGCAATCCTTCCTCATGAGATGCAATCTCATCCATCCAAGTTCGCCACCGAACTGAAGGACTTGTGGCAAGATTTAGGCGACCAGCCGCTTAAATCTCGTGCACATGGCTACGCAAGGCGCCACTTATACCACCGTACCACTGGCATGCATGAGCTATACCAGTCATGCCGTAGTGCCAATGGCATACACCAAAAATGCCATTGTGTCATTACCAGGCGCCAACAGAAGGTAGCCATAATCAACGCTTACCCTTCCTCATGAGATGCAATCTCATCCATCCAAGTTCGCCACCGAAATGACGGACTTGTGGCAAGTTTTATGCGACCATCCAAGACGTGACTAATAGCATCACATGTTTTTTTCCTGCGGAAAGACTCTTGACTTTGACTTGCCACACATTGCAACCTGCTACATGTTTTCCACGAAAACACTCGAGACATCAAACATGTCACAAAATGGGGGATACTCATCAGGGTATTGGTCTGGCGGTTTACATCGTGCGGCGTGCAATATGCCCGTTATAAAAAGTATCATGAAGTGGGACAATTAATGGCGGTAAGAAATAACGGGTATAAACGGACCCACTTCCTTCATCATGGAAGCAAAGGTTTCTGACGGTTATACGTTACTCCATTCTTCCACCACTCAATCGTTTTCACTTCCTACGAGACCAGGGTACGTTTCAATATGACTTGTATAAATAGGCTTCACCTATTTCCACTGAAGAACAAGTTTTTGGTCGGCAGCAACATAGTATCCAGAAATCACCAAGAACTGATAGCTCTTCACTTTGCAAGCCAGTTCCACTTTCTGATACAAGTCATAAAACAAGACACATCTTCAGAATTAATTATTCTGGTATCAACACTTTCTTCTCTTCCCTCCCTAAGACCAACCCATCTCCTTCACTTGGTTTAGGCCAGGATTGTATAGATTGATCTCTCCAATCAAAAGTACTCCCATGCAGTACATTGTTTAGGGTTTATATTGGTTTCTCATCCACACAACCAAAAATTACCAAAATCAGCAGAAATAGTTTTCACCCACAAACACCATTTCTGCATTTGCGGTTTCCTCGTTAACAAAATTTCTGGTGTCTATGTTATTTTTTTTCCGCATTATATTTGTTTATATAATTAAATATCGCAGGTTATGCGTAGTTCAATCAATTAGATAACAACCTTTGGTTGTTGATATAAATTGATTGACACTTGAACATTAGTCTTTGGTACCGTTCAAGTTGTTTCTTATAATAATCAGGCTCGCGGATTTCTATTTGTTTGATTTGCTGATTACATTGAGAAACAAAGATATAACTCTTGGATTATTTTCCTTGATTGAGTCTGACTGTCTAGTTGATTCTCTTGGAAGTATATTGGAGTTAGTCCATACAGATTGCCTAAACGAAATATTGGGTGCGGTTGTTAGACCCCCGCTTTTTCACCAGGGATCCAATTATCACGTAAAAGATTGCCTAAATCAACGTAAAAGACATAGTAAGATTTTGTTAACGAAGAAATTGCAAATGCAGAAAATCCCAGGGACCTAGTACGGTTTTGAATACTCTTATAATTAAGCTGTTATACAAAATCTAATACCAATTTAGTATAGTTGAGACCAAGCAGACTACCCCTAGCTACTTAGTTCCCTCAGTATCCATGCGCCTTCGACTTCTAGAGTCACACACGTGAATAACAAGTACTTTGGATCATATTCCAAATAAAGAAGGAAAAATATGTTTGGTAAACAGTCTAATCAATCTTGCTAAAGATATATATGAGTCGTTGAGAAAAGCTCTTCCATTTAATCTAATAAACTCCTTTGTTTGGTTAAATCAATCTAACTTTACCTACTAAAATAGTAAAGTATAGATTCACACTCAATCAATATAGATCTCAAAGAGAAATATAGAGAATTCCGATCTCATGCAACTAATCAATCAAATATATCAAAGATAAATCAATTCTAGTTGAATCCCAGCCGATCAAGGTTTGTGCACTAAATCCATAAGATACGAAAACTAATAAGAAATCTTCTTCGTCTTTAAATCTTCTTTTATCTTCAAAACCTGCACAACACCACTTGAATCTCTTGTGATCGATCACGCACGGAACAAAGTCTGTTAACAATGGATTATCACAAGATGCCTTTTGATCTAACAACATTTCTAGAGATCTCGTTGACAGTTTGATCTAATTTGAGTGAATCTTATATTAGAAGAAAATATTTTCAAGCATAAACAAACTAGGTGCAATCAAAGTTTCAACAACCATTAGTCAATCAAATCAAATCAAATCAAAAACTAATAACACTGTAATTATTTAGTTTCCCACCAACGGTATTCGCAGAGCTTCTTGATCCCGCAAAAGTCTTTAAACGAGCGGTCGTAATAGATTTCACCTAATTATGGTACTTTCCTTTCCGAATAGACGGCTCCACCAGAAACAACAAGAAATGAAGTTTTCCTAGCTCTTAGGATAGTTTAGTAGAAATACAAACTTATGTATTTATAGACCAAGGATGTTTGGACACCAAGGAATTTCCAAAACCGAAAATATTCGCAAGATATGCAATGAACTCCCAAATTTGGTTTTCATAATTCCAGTAAATATTGGTCCAATATTTTCCGAAATCTCTCAATAGAAGATCTCCAATTAGTAAATGCACATTACTAAATTTTATTTTCTAGAGTTATGCGTTGGTAATTAAAGCATATAAAATCAAAAACCTTAATTAAAAGATTCTTAATTTATTTCGGCACAAGATCACCTTGAGTATCAAGGAATATCTTTGAACAATAAATGATAAGAGTTATTGCTCGTGTTAAAGTATGTTGATATTTTTTCACTGCAAATCCTTATTTCATATTTACATGTATTTTCTTCTTAGAATCGGTTATACCACACTTCCAAACAAGTTTAGAATTGGTTTTCCAGTATTCCAAGACTACTATGTGATTGGTCATTCCAAATCACAATGGTTAGTTGTGATCGGTCCTACCAGGTCACATACATGGGTTCGAATCGGTTATACCAATCACGAGGATCGGTTATACCTAAATATGATACCTACTTGTGTTCGGTCACACCAGTCACTAGGATCGGTTACACCAATTACAAGGATCGATCGCACAACACTTATGATCGGTCACACCAATTACTAGGATCGGTCACACAAATTACAAGAATCGATTATACCATCTCATGGTGATTACTTAGGATCGGTTAAACCAATTACCAGTACCGGTCATACCAAATCATAAGTCTAGGCATTGTGATCGGTTATACCAAGATACATAACCCGAGTTAAGATCGGTTCTACCAACTCACACATATTGGTCATCCAAGGATAGGCAATGAATAGCCAGAACAATAAACCTACTAATTTCCCTTTCGATTCATGAAACAAGTTCATGAATGTACTTCCTTTAAATAGATGTAAAACATTATTTCTTAGGATGGAATCTTCACCATAACCCATTCACATAATCATAACACTATATACAAGATTATGTTGATGTCATATTTACGAAGTTCAAAGACAAACGTTATACTTTGTAGTCTAAATCCTTAATAATATGATCATGTCATATCACTAGAGTATTATATACAATATTTACAGTATATACAACTTCGTAGTTATGTTTTTAATATATCATGACTTGAAAGATACATTAGGAATACAATAGTTCAAGTTAATATCAATAACCTCAAGTGGAAGGATGATGTCGTCATTTTAGTTCGTTACTTGTCCACATTCTTCAGGTCTTCGGAGTAATATTTGTATGTATTAACATTTCTAGACCTTCTAGTCTAACCTAAACGAATTTTACTCTAGTATTTAATCAAGCGACTCTATTTTGATACTAAAATACCACAATCAAACTTGACATACCAACGATTAGTGAGTTCAACCGAGCTATGCTCTAACAATCTATGAAGAAAGTTGAAGACGTTCAAGATTTTTAAGCAACAATATAAGGATGAGAAAAATTCATACTCAAAATTGAAGACTTGGTTACAAGAGCGAAGAAAATCAAACGACGTAAGTTTTTGAAGTTTATGATACCAGGACATTACAAGTTGTGAATGTCTAAGTAATTAAGTCTAAGTAATTAAGTCCTTATCTCATGGCCATCTTAATATTATTTTGTGATTATTGTAGTTGCAATGCTACTGAAAAAAAAATTACATTTTGTAGTTAGTCTTTTGTTCAATAAGGCCATGGGGAAGATAAATCTATAAAGAAATTTCAAGAAAGAATAAATTGAGGAGAAGAGTTAACACATTGTCAAGTTCTACGAAGTTCAAGAGTTTATCATCAATAGTTGAAGCTGAAGACTACGTTGTTTCTATTGAGCACTATGAGAGAGTCGAGGAGAAATGCATATTGGTTGCTCTATTAGTCCGCTTTCCATCTGGCACAAGACCTTTCTGGCACTGGTTCAACATACCACACATACTCTATTGTCCTTTGTGGAACAGATATGACTAGATGTTGAGCGGGTCTCTCTCTAACGATGGGTTCCACGTTAAAGTTTAGGAAAACTCTAGATATAAAGTAAAAGAACTAAGATCAATTCTAAGCATGAAATAGTAACACCTAATAGTCTCGTGTGACTATGGGTTCGACATTTAGAGTTCAAGACAACTCTTCTTACGGTTTAGTAACATAAATAATTTTTGTGTCTCATGCAATATGTTAGAGCAATGCTCGGTCGAACTCGCAAGCGTTGTTATCTCAAGCTTGTTTGTCAAGTTTAGTTGATCAAAACTATATACTTTATTTCTAGTCTACTTACAGATATGTCTCTGATTAGGATAAAAGTGTGTAGTTGAGCTTTAGACTTCGCGGCGTTCACCCATTGAAGAAGAATATCTACTGAAGAGATTGGAGGAAATTTATCAACAAAAGGTATGCAGAGACTAAAACTTATCTATCACTCAGAAGTCTATTCTATTTTATCTTCTAAAGAGACTAAGTCGTATAACAATATAGACTTTTACATTATACATAATTGAAATTTCGAGCCGAGTTTATCTCGTTTATATATTTCTCGAAATACTTATTGTAATATTTTAGATTTAGCTTAAACTTCATCATCTACTTGACGAGTTTAGTTGGAAATAATTTATTTGTTGGAAACTAAATATTAAGTCAAGATGATCATGTGAAAATTTCCTTGAACATCTTACATGATCTGTGTGAGACAATCATTTGATGTTAACTTGGGAAGTTTTGTATTGATCGATTAATCACTTGAAAATTACTTGAAGCTAGTGGTATGTGTAAGATTATTATTGTTGTCTTCTAAGGATGTTCCAATGATTAAATGAGAGTTTAGAACCACTGCCAATATCTGGATATAACATAGGTTGTACACTTTTTATGCTAACTGTGTAGTTATAGTTAAGGCTCGGAACTCTTGTTTGCGAGCGGGTTTACCTGTGAAAGATCTGAAACTGTAGTTCGCGTACTCTGTTTGCGAACAGCTAGCAAGGCTAAGTCCAGAACTGGGATTCGTGTACTCTGTTTGCGAACTGCAAGACTAGGCCAAAGTCCGAAACCGTGGTTCTCGTACTCTGTTTGTGAATATTGTGGTTAGGTTCTAAAATTAGTAAGTATGCTTTTCATACTCATGAACTCAGGTTCGTTTGCGAACTAAAGTCCCTAGAACTTTAATGAAACAAGGTATGCGGACTTGTTTTGCATAAGGATGACAGCATAATGATATTTAGATATAAATTCTCCCTAGAAGAAGATGTAAACATATTGGAGAAGTGGATGCGAAATTGAGGTAACAATCTTGTTAGTTAATTGTTTTATTGTTTAAGAAAAGCCTGATTTTATTGCATATATCTTTATTGCTTTTGTTTAACAAATTTCGGTACAATTGATGTTTTATTCCATTATGTATGTATGGATGTGTGTGTGTGATTCAATTGGTTCTGGTTAAGAAAAACTATTGTTATCTTTCTTTATTATATGGTATCAATCGTTAGGCTTACAAAATTTCGGTGCAATTACGGTGCTTTAATGTCTATGTTGTTTCAATTGTTCCGGTTGAGGTGAATAATTATACAAGTTGATTTATTTGGTTTGTATGAATTATTTATGGCTTAACGAAAGAAAATGTTTACGGGATGAATTGTTTAGTCCAATTCGATTCCGGATAAGAGAAACTAAGTTAATCCTGATCTTAGTTAGACTTATCAAAGTGGAGATTTCAGTTATTCAAGTCTAATCGAATGCCTTAATAAGAAATGCTAGTTAACTAACCTAGTATTTGGCTTGTTTAAAATTTAAAGGTCTAAGTTATATGGATAATTAGAACCTGATAAGAAAAATAGAGTTATCTTTATTTTGGTCTTATTGAATGAAGCGATTGTATTTGTACAATCGGTTTAGCAAAGGAACTAATGTGATTAGTTGATTTTTGGTTTGCTAAACTATGTGGGGAAATTTCTTCGGGAAATTATTTCCTTGGTAACATATCAAAACATAATTACTTTGTAGTTTCAGTTTTGATATTGGTTATCAGAAATGGTGTGTGGAACCCTCGTGCTTAACTCTACAGGTTGCAAGTCTTTTGAGATTTGTAAGATCCTTTTCGTGTTGTCCTTTATTTTTTTCGTTTCTTTGTCATTTTGTGACAAAAAGGGGGAGAAATATATGGAGTAAACAAGTGATACTAGTATTGATTTTATATTGATTGGTATCACTAAGGGAAAGGACATTGGTACTTGAACGTTTATCTAACGAAAGAGGAAAAGCATAGACTAAGGAGGAGTAGCATATCATATTAATTGGTATAACAAAGACGTGCGGATTAAAAATCTACCTATTTCACCTTTAAGAATTCGGGAATCAAGCATATGTGTAATGAATTCTTGTAATTTGTTTATCCATATGATGTAAGAGTCTTGTCACTAAAATTGACAAAGGGGGAGATTATTAGAACATAGCTCGATTGAACCCACCAAGCGTTGGTATGTCAAGTTTGGTTGTCATATTTTAGTGAATCAAAACTCATTTTAAGAGTCTCTTGATTATGTACTAGAGTCAACTTCGTATAGGTTAGCTTGAAAGTATTAGGATATGAGACATTACAAGTATTGTGAAGAAGTAAGAAACTACAACGACAACATCATCCTTTCACTTGAGGTTAGTGATATTTGACTTGAACTGTTTCATTCCCTAACGTATCTTTCAAGTCGTTCATATTGAAAACAAAACTTCAAAGCATGAACACTCTAGATAGACATAGTATTAAGGAATACAATACGGGGTTTATTGCTTAACCATTAAACTTTGTAGATAAGACATCGACATAATCGTTTGAATGCTATTGTGATTATGTATGGGTATGAGGTGATGATTTCATCCTAGGAAACAATGTTTTTACATGTGTTTTAAGGAAGTAAGTTCATGAACTTATTTTGTGAATCGAAAAAGAAATCGCCAGGCGTTATTGGTATTATTATTCATTGCATACCTTTTGAACAACCAATATGTGTGTTTAGTATAACCGCTCATGACTTGTTTGTGTTCTTGGTAAAACTATTCACAAAGACCCAACTTATGTATTGGTATGACATTTATTAGTGAAACCAATCTTAAGTAATCACCTGATGGTATGATCGAGTTTGTGAATGTGTACGACCAACTCTGGGTAAAGGGGAACCGATCCTAGTAAGAGGTGCAACACATCACAAAGGGGAATCGATCCTTGTATGAGGTGTAGCAAGGTTTATATCAGAAAGGGGAACTGATCCTATGGACATATGTAACATGTTTTTAGGCAAGGGAAACCGATCCTATGGACATGTGCAACACATATAAGTTAGAAACCATATATATTTGGGGAACCGATCCTAGTACCTAGTCAACCGAATTTTGGAAAGCTAGTGTGATTATGCACAATACTCACATGGAGGTAGAATCGAAACTTGTTTTGGTAGAACCGTTAAACCCATGATTTGTGATTGAGTGTTCTTGATCAATCACATAGTTCTTGAAAGTCAGATGAACCAATTCTAAACTTGTTTGGAAGTGTGGCAAATCGGTTTCAAGGTTGTAAGTATGAAAGATGACTTACAAAGTAAGGATATCGACACACTTTGAACATGTGCATTAATGCTTATCTTTTATTGTTCAAAGTTATTCCTTAATAGCTCAAGGAAGAAAATCCAAAGATCGAAATTAAATAAGTTAAGAATCTTTTATTTGAGGTTTTTAATTTTATATATGGAAAATAAGAATTAGTTATGTGAATTTACTAGTTAGAGATTTTCCAAGGAGATTTTCGGTCGATATTTTGGACATAGCATTTCCAGGAATTATGGAAATCAAATTTGGAATTATATTGCATATCTTGAGAATATTTTCGTTTTTGGAAATTCCTTGGTGTCCAAACTTCCTTGTCTAGAAATACTTGAAGTTTGCATTTCGGGCAAACTAATCCTTCGTAGCAGCAAACTTCATCAGTTGTGTTGTTACTGGTGAAGCCGCCTATTCGGACAGGAGAGTAACCTAATTAGGTAAAATCTTTAATGGCCGCTCAGTTTAAAGTCTTCTTTGGGATTGAGAAGCTATATTAGTACCGTTGGTGGGAAACCAGATAATTGTGGTTTATCTTTTATTTTCGATTGATTTGATTGACTAACGGTGGTTGAACTTTGATTGCACCTAGTTTGTTTATGCTTAAGAATCTTCTATTCTGATATAAGATTCACTCAAACTAGATCGAAGTTTCGGCAGGGATCTTTAGACTGTTGTTAGTGCTAAAGACGATCTTGTGATAATCCATTGTTAACAGACTCTGTTATGTGCGTGATTGATCACAAGAGATTCAAGTAGTTATGTGCAGGCGTTTATTGAAGATTTAATAATATTTGAAGACAAAGAAGATATTGAAGATTTCTGACTTGGGTTTATAATATTTGGAGTGCACAATACTTGTTTCGGTAAAAGAGGATCCAACTATAATCAGTTTATCCTTGTGGTATATTGGATTGATTAGTTGTGTAGATCAGCATCAATACAATTCTTTGTGATTAAAAGTATTGATTTCAAAATCTTAACAATTACCTTTGGTATTTGAGAATAAGATAGATCTAAGGACCCGACGAAGGAGTTTATTGAGATAAACAGAAGAGCCTTTGTCTAAATCATATCACTTGGTTGAAGAGAGTTGATACCAAACAGATTTGTTGTTCCTTTACTGTTTGGAATACGAACCAAAGGAATTGTTCCAAGTACGTGACTTATTACAGGTCGGAGGCATTGGAGTACAGACGGAACTAGGTGAACTATAGGTTTAGTTGTTTGGTCTCAACTATACGAAGTTGTTTTTTTTTTTATAGCGGCTTAATCCTGAGAGTATTCAATTCTGGACAAGGTCCCGGAATTTTTCTGCATTTGCGGTTTCCTCGTTAACAAAATCTTGTTGTGTCATTTACTTTTATTTTCCGCAATTATAATTGTTGTTATTATAATTTAAAGTAAATTACGCAAACGTTAATTCCTATTTACTTGATAGCAATCCCATTGTGTTTAGTTAAGTCGGAACCTCTTACCAAGTAAACATACTTCGTTGTTGTATTATCTCGATCTCGTATCCATAGACGATCACACGAAGTGTGAACCGATTAGTTGTATTGTCTCGACTCAGTCTATAGACAATCACTTTCGGAGAAAGGACTTATAGGTGGAAAAGTTTTAGCTTGAGGTATATTTGGATACCCTCGACTTTTCAATAAGTGTTCATGTGGCTAATTTTGTTTAACTATTATTGAGCCAAGGATTATACACGTTTAGGTACGATTTATCCATATTTAAATATAGGTATATTTTATTTGTGTGTATCAAGCTAATATCATCTAACGGTGGAGATTGGTTGCGTAGTTTCTAAGCAGACTTAGCTTGAATCTTAAAACAAGAGTGCATCTAACGGTGAATATCAATTGCTTTGTTACTAAGCTATTCTAGCTTTGATTGTAACCAACCCTGAATTGAAAGTCTGTATAAGGGAGAACTCTAGCATCTGGAAAACCTAATCCCGACACTCTCGTGTGTCCTAGTTGCAAACTAGAGTCGATTCTCCATTAACCTAGGGTTTTCCAAAACCATTATTAGGTTAACAACTTGAAGACTTCATTTGGGATTCACAATAGTTCTTCATCTCAGATTCTTGTGATTCCACAATAACTTATTATGATAATCAATTAGTTTATTATGAGGTGACTAATATTTCTAGACTGCTCTTCGGGAGTATAAGACCAGATTATTAGTTAAGTTTCCTGTTCACCTTGATTTATCTAAAAACGAAAACAACAACCAGAATAGACATATCAGTGGGAGACATGTTTGTTTATAAGTATTCGACTTTGGGTCATAGCAACTCTTAGTTGTGGGTGAGATCAGCTAAGGGAATCACGTGCGCAGAGTCCTGCACCTTGATTTATCTAAAGACGTAAACAACAACCAGAATAGACATATCTATGGGAGACATATTTATTTATAAGTCTTCGACTTTGGGTCGTAGCAACTCTTAGTTTTGGGTGAGATCAGCTAAGGGAATGATGTGCGCAGAGTCCTACTGGGATTCAAGAGGCATAAGGAAAGTGACTGTACCTTAATCGGTGTGAGATTTGGTAAGGGCTCAACTACGTTCCAGTCCGAAGTTAACTTATAATAGGCTAGAGTCTGTAGCGGCTTAATACAATGTGGTGTTCAGATCTGGACTAGGTCCCGAGGTTTTCCTACTTTCAGTTTCCTCGTTAACAAAATTTCTGGTGTCTGTGTTATTTCTTTTTCGTGTTATATTTGTTTATATAATTAAAATATCACAGGTTGTGCATAGTTCAATCACAGATGATAAATCCAACCTTGCTTGTTGGATATGACTTGATTGACACTCATACATTGGTCTTTGGTACCATCCGAGTTATTCTCATATCAATCAGTCTCACGTATTTATATCCATTTGATTTACTGATTGTATTGAGAAAGAGATGAAACTCTTGATATTTTTCTTGATTGAGTCTCACTTTTAAGTTGGTGCTCTCGGAATTATATTGGAGTTTAGTCCATACAGATTACCGAACGAAATATTCGGTGTCGTTGTTATATCCCCGCGTTTCACAATATAACAGATAATAATGCCTAGTAAAAAAAATTAGAAGTACTAATGAGATGTGTCCTCTGTGTGAAATGGAAGACCATTTCGATATTGACGCTTAGAAGGACACAATGACGAGGAAATCATTTTCGTTAGTATTATTCATCCAAAAATTAACATATACAAACTCACAACTATGATCCTACTGCAAAAGGGAAACCACTTTAAACTCACACTTTGATAAGCCCACTTAAAATAATGTAAAATAATAAATAAATAATTAAGAAAAATTAGTGATCAAGTATATATGTGTGGCCTTAACGCGAGATCGGAAGACCATTTTATACTCATGTTTGGGTTTTTGCACATAAAATAAGAAAATTAATGCTCAAGTGTGTACGTGTGACCTTAGTGGGAGGCTGGAAGACAATTTTATACTCGCGTTTGGATTCGCCCACATAAAATAATAAAATAAGTAAACAAAGAAAATAAGAAAATAAATACTCAATTGTATGTGTGACCTTTGTGCGAGATTGGAAGACCATTTTATACTTTTGTTCGGGTTCTCCGCATACAATGATAAAATAAATAAATAAATGCTCAAGTATGCATGTGTGACTTTTATACGAGATTCGAACACCATTTTATACTCGTTTTCGGGTTCACCTACATAAAATAATAAAATATATAACTAATTTTTTTTATATAAACGATCAAGTATGTATGTGTGACCTTTGTGAGAGATTGAAAGACCATTTTATACTCATGTTCGGGTTCTCCCACATAAAATGATAAAGTAAATAAATGAATAAAAATAAACAAATAAATAAATGCTCGAGTATGTATGTATAACCTTAATATGAGATTAGAATACCATTTTATACTTGTATTCGGGTTCGCCCACATAAAAAAAAATAAAAAAAATTGAGGATCAAGTATGCATGTGTGACCTTAGTGCGAGATTGGAAAAACATTTATACTCGTTTGTTCATGTTCGCCCACATGTTATAATATAAATAATTCAAACAAATTAGTTAAAGGCCACTTTTAGTATAGTAAACATAAGTCCAAGTTATACGTGGGGTGGAAGACCATTTGTATCCATATTTAATTTTACCAACATGATTGATAAAGACAACTAATGTGCAGTTTTGGCTTACAACTGTAAGTACACTTATGTATCTCCCTCGCCACGTGCACTAGCAAGCCCACGTGGAGGTCACGTCATAAAGATGAATGGTACACATGCATGACAGGGAAACTGACACCACATTCCGCGGACTGGACCGCCCCAACCACTCGCATTTAGTACTGCTCAGAGGGCACGCAATAGCTAACTAACGAAGGAGACAGAGATTGGTCAGCGTGAGGATCTTAGAAAGCATAGAAGTCACGGGATGACCAAGAGGTCCGCGGACTGTGCACAAAACACAAGAAGATAAGATTACAACAGATCTTTTCTAAGGGTCCCACGTAGATTAGCTATATATATGACCCTTCTTGTTACATGTGAGGGGGTCGAGCAATTTAGGAAGAAAGAGAGAAGGAGAGATCAGTGAGAAGTAAGTATGAGCATGAGCCTTCGGGTTCCAGAGAGACCGAAAGTATTTCGATTGTTCTTGTAATCGTTTACCACATAGTGAAATCTCCCCCAGACCTGTGGATGTAGGCCTTAGAGCTGAACCACATAAATAGCTGTCTCATTTACATTTTTGTATTGGTATATTCTCATATCCATGTGTTTTCATAGATCTATAATGGTAGATGTTGACAAGATCATGACAAACCCGTGGGGTTTGGAATCAATGAATCAACATCTATCTAGGAATCTTGCACTATATTCATACCTTAATGCATGCACCCCGTACATGCGTAGTTTGGTTGTGGACATGTTGGCACCATTGCGTAGTCTTCGTGTTCACAATTTGGCGCTAGAAACAGGGATTTTTGTCCCGATCAAAAGATTTATCTTTCTCTGTGATTTTATAAACAGATCTGCGTTTTAAACTCATTTTTCGCATCATATCTATGTTCTTTGTATTTTCTACTCACAGAGCTGGGCCTCTTACGACTTTTAACCGGCAGATCTGTGTTTTGGGCTACTTTTTGCACATATTTGTGACCAATGTATTTTCTACCAACAGATCAGGGCGTTTTATAACCTCTGGACCGACGGACTTATGTTTTAACTATTTTTTTTATATACTTATTTTCTACCAGTAGCCTCATAACAACCCTTGGACCCCATTATTTCAATCGAGTCGATACATCTACCCACGTTTTTTCATACTATTCGCATGATCAGTAGTTTGAATGCATTCTTTGCCGCTAAAAATCCAACTTGTGGGTACCATGAACTAACAGCTAACCCGTGAATCTTGCCTCGTTTTATCTCCGTGCCCTATCTGCAGAATATTGCGATGGAAAAGAGCAAGGACGTAGGGAAATCGAAGGTACCATCAAAAGAGACGCCTAGGACTATGCCAATAATAACAAGGAGCAAACAGACAGGTGAAAGACTCATAGCCGGGGGCAAGACGCAGAACGGAGCGGAAGAAGCATTACTTTCAGAAGCGAGCATCATTGCAATGGAAGCACAGAAGGATGCGGCGGAAAAGGCTGCGTCACCTACAGTGGTAGCTTCTCAAGTGACCGTCTCCAAAGCGATGGATACAGCCAGACCTAATGAGCCCCAACATGCAGCAGTAGGCTCGGTGATCCAAGACCCTCCGTACGGGATGCCGCCGGCTAATGGGCGAAATACGCAACTACGAGCAGGATACCACGGGGTGGTAGAACCCATTGTGCAGCTGGTGGAAGAAGTTAATACCGCAGTTCCCGACGGACAAGCCCAACTTCAGGCAGGAACGCTAAGTCAAGAATCAAACCAGTCTGCGCATATATGGGCGGAGCTAGAAGAGCTAAAAAGGAATCAAAAGACATACGCAGACGTGGTGGCCTTACTAGCCCAAGAAAATTAGCAATTGAGAGAAAAGATCATCCAAAGCGCGGATCTAGGGAATCAACAAGACGAGGCTAACTCTGCGATGCAGAATGCAGACCGGAGAGCGATCCTCGAAATCACCCCCGCGACAGGTAACCAAAGAAGAATACCCCGAAGAGGTGCGCGTAGCAATAGGAGGTCTGACCCAGACTATCACCCAGAGACTTCGGACTACTACGACGAAGATGAGGACACGTTTCTGCATCCTACGAAGAGGGAACAGTCATCCATGCAAGACGAGCACTATTTGGCGATGGAGAGTCTTCGTGAAGAAATGCTAGCAGAAATAAACCAAATCAAGACCAGGCAAGGAGGCGGAAGGCTAGAACAGGTTATGAAAGAAGCTAGTACTACACCCCTAGCGCACCAGTTAGCTACGGCTACTATTCCGCAGAAATGTCCAGTCCCATCCTTCGAATATTACGACGGGTCCGCGGATCCCGCGGCCCATCTACGATATTACAACAGGGTAATGGCCAGGTGGGACTATGATGAATCTATACTATGAAGATATTTCCCTTCCAGCCTGAAAGGATCCGCGCTATCCTGGTTTGATAACCTCAAGCCAGGATCCATTGATTCGTATGATCGGCTCACCGAAAAGTTCTTGGCCACCTACATGTATAACAAGGTCGTCAACACCGGAATGGACAAACTCTTCTCGCTTGCAATCAAGTACAGGGAATCCATTCGGGAATACACGGATAGGTGGCACAAGATATGTCAAGCCATAGGACAGGTAGATCCCGTAGTAAGTATTAATTGTTACAAATGGGGACTGGACATGATGAGCCCATTGTTTGTCGAAATCCACGGTATCATCCCCGCCACAGAGGGAGATTTGAGGATAATCATCGAAAAACATGCAAGGTTGGAAGAAATTCAACAGGAGAACCCAAGAGCGCAGGCTCAACGACCTCCACGGACCAATTCCGCGGAACAAGCAAGCGGATCTAAAAGTTACCAAAGGGATCCGAAAGACGACTACAAAAGGTATGGTAGAAGGTTCGAAGATCAAATCTACACGAAGCTCAATACCATCTACTCACGCATCTTAAAGGAGATCAAGGATCGCGAAAACTTAGACTGGCCTTGGACTAAGGGGAAACAACCACCAGCCTCAGAGAAGTCCAAAGAGTACTGTGATTTCCACTGCTTCAACGGGCACCCAACAGAGAAGTGCAAAAACCTCAAGATAGTGATACAAAAGCTGATAGATGCGGGGGATCTCAAGAAATACGTTGAAAAGACTGCACCAGAAGACAGGGCCAAACGCAGCAAACAAGTCCAATTACCAGAAGGCAACCACACAGTGAATACTATATCCTGCTCAGAGAATAAAGAACCAACCCTAAATGCTCAGATAGGAAAAAGACTGAGGAAACAATTTGAGGACTATTGTGAGCTTTACAATTTGGAGGGGAAAGAGGTGGAAGATCATCAAGAATGGATGGACGCACCCCTAACCTTTGAAGCCGAGGACATTGAAGATGACATGGAAGACCACAACGATCCTCTGATCCTCACCTTTCCAATTACAGGATGCAACATAAAGAAAATCCTCATCGATGGGGGGAGTCCGTAAACATCCTATTTTACGATACCTTCAAACGTATGGAGCTCAATGACGAGCAACTCTCGGCCTCACACCATACCATCCATGGATTCAATGGTACGGCTATGAAGCCTATCGGAGATATTGTTCTGCAAGTGGACGTCGTCCCCATGAAAGTTGACGCTCATTTCAGTGTGGTAGATACACCTTCACCGTACAATGCCATTATTGGACGGAGGTGGATCCACAAGCTTAAGGGGGTCGCAGCTACCTACCATCAATACCTTAGGTTTCCTACCCCCTAGGAGTAATGGAGATTAAGGGTGATCAAGCTGCCGCAAAGGAATGCCAGGAAATGCAGATGCAACTCAACAATGAGGAAGACGAGAAAAGGAGAACCCGTAGGGCTCGAAACAAAGCAATATCAAAGGACAAATCCATCGATGAATACTTGGAAGAAATCTCAGGGAAAATATTATCCAAGGGGCACTCCATAGGAAACACGGAAGTATCAACATCAATTGCTGACCAGGACGCCCTTACGAACAAACAACCCGAGCCTGCCAAATAGAAATTAAAGAAAGTTCCTCACCTTGGGGAACCAAAACCCACATTCACATCCTTGGAGGCGGTGAAGGAAGTTAACATCGGGACAGAGAGGAGCCCGAAGAAGATCAAAATAGGAACTCTGATGGATGAAGAACGCGAAGCCTCTCTAGTGAATCTGCTCAAAGAATACGCGGACGTCTTTTCTTGGAAACTATCTGACATGCCAGGAATAGATCCAAAGATCGTACAACATGAGCTGCGCATTAAACCTGGCACACCCCCGGTAAGACAAAAGGTGCGAAAGGTATCCACGGAGTATCACAAAGCAGTGGAAATGGAATTGCGAAAGCTGTTGGAGGCTGGTTTCATAAGAGAAGTCAAATATCCCACCTGGATCTCTAACATGGTGATTGTACCAAAGAAGAATGGCGGGGTCAGAATCTGCATCGACTTCACCAACTTGAACAAAGCATGCCCCAAGGACAGCTACCCACTACCCAGTATCGATCAACTGGTCGACGCGGTAGAAGGATACGAAGAGATATCATTCATGGACGGATACGCCGGGTACAATCAACTATTTTTAGCAGAAGAAGACCAGCAACATACATCATTTTACACACCCCACGGCCTCTATTGCTATGTAAGGATGCCCTTCGGACTCCGGAACGCAGGAGAAACATACCAAAGGATGGTCGATGCTGTTTTCAAGCCATGGATTGGTACTACCTTAGAAGTCTACGTTGATGATATGCTTGTAAAAAGCAGATTCAAGAAGAACCATCACCAAGACTTGAGGGACATCTTCGAAGCTATGAGGGGGCACAACATGAAGGTAAACCCGGAGAAATGCACCTTTGGAGTAACATCTGGAAAATTCCTCGGATACCTGGTGACAAAAAGGGGCATTGAGGTAGATCCCACAAGAATCCGAGCCATAGTAGACATGCCATCCCCAAAGAACCTAAAAGAAGTACAAAATCTCAATGGATCCATAGCCGCTTTGGGAAGATTCATCTCGAGATCCTCGGATAAGTGCAAGTTCTTTTTCAACATATTGAAGAAGGGAACAAAATTTGAATGGACTGCGGAATGCGAAGAAGCCTTCCTAGGCATCAAGCAATACCTAGCGGAGATCCCTATCCTTCAGAAACCAGATCCTGACGAAGTTTTGGCGTTGTACATCGCAGCAACCGATGACGCAGTAAGCGCAGTACTTGTCAGGACCCACACAAAGGAGGAACAACCAATATACTATGTCAGCAAAACCCTAAACTCCGCGGAAAGAAATTACACAAGAATCGAACAACTGATTTTGGCCATCGTATGGTCCACCGTGAAGCTGAGAATGTACTTCTTGACGCATGACATACATATCCCGTGTCGAGCACCCTTAGAATCCATCCTCAAAGGGGAAGGAAAGGTAGGACGCATAGCAAAATGGAGCACATACCTCGACCAATTCAACATCCACTATGAGCTTCAACACTCTCAGAAATCCCAAGTACTTGCGGACTTCCTAGCAGACCTACCTCTGGACAACGAAGAAGAAGTGCGCATACAGGGATGGAGAGCCGCGGGCGCCCCAGAAATTGAAAAGCAAAAGGAGCCAAACGATATCCTTGAGCCAGTGAACCCACGGCAATGGGAGGTCTTCGTAGACGGCTCCAAAAATAGAGAAGGTGTTGGATTAGGCATCGTTATCACCACACCCACAGGGGATAGAGTCGTACACGCATTCAGGTTGGAATTCGAAGGCCATACAAATAACATCGTAGAATACGAAGGAGTGGTCCACGCCCTCCGCTTGATAATCGAGATGGGGATACAAGAAGTACGGTTGACCAGCGACTCCCAGCTAATCATACGGCAGATAGGCTACGAATACAACGTGTACGACGAAACACTAATGGCATACATGGCTTTGGTACAAACGTTGGTTTCCCAAATACCAAAAATCAAGTTCCGACATCTGCGCAGGAAGGAACTCAGGCACGCAGATGCCTTGGATTATGTTTCGGCCATGCTCAAGAACAAAGATGTCAAAGCAATCAAGGTGACAAGAGTGTACGAGCCATCCATCAAGCTTCAGGAGATATGCGCGAGTAACCAACGCAGGTCCGCAATGGAGCATGTGTCTGATGAGGATATCGGAGAGCTCATATTCGACGACTTCCAAGACGACGATATAATGCAACAAGCAGACGTGGACGACGATTACAGTCGGGAAGAAGATTGGAGACTCGGAGTCCATTCTTTCCTCCAAGAAGGGAAGCTACCCCAGGACACCAAACAAGCTAGGAAAATACAATCCAGAGCAGGGATGTACGAGCTAAGAGACGGAACCTTATACAAAAAATCATTCCTAGGGCCACTTCGTCGTTGTTTGTCCCGATCCGAAGGACACGGCATCTTGAAAGATATCCATAGAGGAGATGCAGGAAATCACAGCGGAATGAGATCGCTTGCAGATAAGGCAAAGACGCAGGGTTACTATTGGCCAACAATGATCCAAGACGCGGCTAGAATGGCGAAAAGGTGTGAGGAATGTCAAAGATTTGGCAGGCGAATCCACGCCCCAGCCACAAAGTTGAATTCGGTGGACAGTCCGTGGCCCTTCGCAAGGTGGGGAATCGACATTGTGGGCCCGCTTGTATCAGGAACCGGGAGAAGAAGATTCCTAATAGTGGCTACGGATTACTTCAGCAAGTGGGTAGAAGCCAAGGCACTTGCGAGGATTCGTGATTCAGACGTCTTCACTTTCATATTTCAAAATATCATTTGCAGGTTCGGCATCCCCGCGGAGATAGTTTCCGACAATGGTCAACAACTACAAGGAAAAAATATCGACTTGTTGTTCGACACCTTCAAAATTCGGAAAAACAAGTCCACCCCTATATACCCGCAGAGCAACGGACAAGCGGAAGCCACAAACAAAACCCTAGCGCTCATCCTCAAAAAACAGTTAGATGAGTACAAAGGGCGATGGTGTGAACAGTTACATAACGTTCTGTGGGCATACAGGACAACTCGAAGAACGGCTACTGGGGAATCTCCATTTCTACTCACGTACGGAGCGGAAGCAGTAATCCCCACGGAAGTTCTACTACCCACAACAAAGACAGAAGCATGGGAGAAGAACCTCACCACGGACATGATGTTAGAAAATCTTGATGACCTCGAAGAAAGAAGAGAGACCGCACTACAGAAAATGGAAAACTACCAGCGCAGGCTGGCCAGAGAGTATAACAAGAAAGTAAAACTTAGGAATTTTGTAGAAGGCCAGTATGTGTTAAGAACCATTCCCCAATACCAGCGAGAAAAGAAGTGGGGAAAATTAGCACCAACTTGGGGCGGACCCTACGTGATACACGACGTCGCCGGAAATGGCTCCTACTATCTGCGTAATCTGAAAGGGGAAATACTCAGGCATCCGTGGAACGCCAAATACCTCAAACCATACTATCCATAATCTATCACCTTCGTATGCATTTCAGAAGAAGAAAGTTGACTTACAAGTCCGCATGTTTCTATCTCTGATGGAGGAATAGCACGCCTCAACTTTTCAATCAATACAAATTTTCATCTTCAATTGACACAACTCTACTCGTTACCTATACGCATCTCGATGCGCTCATAACCAACACCGTATGAGACACATGTATATACCCATACGCATTTCAATTTACTCAAACTACTCAATACCTATCCGTACACAAAGAGATCAACAAAACAACCGAATATGAATGTACATTGAAAATCATTCCATATATTAATAAAGTGTCAATACTATTGTTACCCCGTGGACGTAGGCCTTAGGGCTGAACCACGTAAACTTGTGTGCAGTTACTATCATTGTACTTCAATAAGGTGAATGTTCCGCACAAAGCGCGGAACATACTCACTACGATACACCGGGAACAACCCGAACAACGCATACACATGCCATCTCTCGAACTCCCCCATAAGTGTCTATAAGTGTATGACCGGGGGGTGACTTCCCATGGAACGAGATACCCAAGCAATGTTATAAGCCGCGATATCCTTAAACGCCGGCTAGACCCCCACCGCTCAGTAATCCTATGGCCCAGGAATTAGCTGAGCGGGGTGACAGGTCGCAAGACAATTCCGAGGATATCAACCTACGGGATTGCATAAACACTACAATTTCTCAAATCCCGATTCCCTGGAACACAAAATCTAAGGAATTACTTAATTACAAAATCTACGGAATTAAAGTTGATCTATTACAAGACATAGACACGATTAAAATCCATGGAATTTCATCTATGAAGCACATAGACACGATTTAACAAAATACAAGTTCAGACTGGGAAGTTAAAGTTGATCTATTACACGGCAGTTGATTACGAACCTAGCAAGAAAAGTAGCAAAAACGCCAAGAAAATTAAGCAACTGAGATCAAACCCCAACATACTAGTTATGAGCTATTGAGAAGGAGCACCATCCGCGGGTTTCTCCTGTAACGACGAAGGAACACTACCTCCGGATGAGGGGCCGGAGGAACCAGAAGGGAGAATGGGCACGGGACGCCGAGTATAATTCTTGCTTATTCCGTGGGTCTTCTTGAGATCCAACTCGATCTCGCCAAGAGTCTTGTTGATCTCCTCCGCCAACTGCTTACGAGCCACAAAGCCTATAGCTACGCTCCTCATCTCATCTTGATTTAGGGAAATAGAAAGTTGTTCCGCCTTCTCAGTAGCATGCTTCATCGCTTCCTCTCGAGACGAAGCCAGACCCCGATGGTAGCTAACCTGCCCTTCCAATTGAACTATTTTAGCCTGAGCTTCGGCAAATTTGTCATTCGCAGCTTGAAGCTGTCCTTGGAGCTCTGCGGATAATAGAAGAAGGTGAGTAATGACAAATACAACACAAAGCACACTCGATAACAAAGACATATACCTTCACAGTGGTTAACCGCGGAATCTCGTGCTTCTGCGGCATAATCATATTCATTCGAAAGCCTATCATAGTCTACCTGCAGGAGATTATGAGCATATTGACTCGCACTAAGATCATCTCGAAGCATTGAGTTCGAGTGATGATATCGGTTAACCTCATCATTCTTCGATTCCAACCCCTTGTTAAGACGATACATAGTCACCTCTAAGTTCCTCTCATACTCGGCCTGACGAGCCACATCAGTTCGAGACGCGGATAAGGCACTACTAAGAGCGCCATATTCCGCCCTAGCATCGTCTCGTTCCTTGGAAAGACGTCGCATGTAAACCCGCACATCAGAGGGATGAGAAGAACGTGCTTGCCGCAATTCTTCTTCCATATCATTAAGCTTAACCTCTAGGGCGGAAATCTGGCCGCGGGCTTCCTCGAGCCTATCCCGCGTCCATAAGAGAGTCCCGTTGAGCAACTCACGATCGTGATCGTTTCGATTTTGCAAATCTACCCAACTAAATTTTGTCTGACGCCATTCCTCGGCCATAGCGTTATGAACATCCACGCGAGCATTCCATTTCACTCCTTCGCTCTTAAGTTTCTCAACTAACTCAGCAATACGCCCCTTTTGGCGAACTCTCTCACCACGAAGCCACATCAATTCAGGGACTCCGCCCACTGAAGACAATACCGCGGGAGGAGAGAAGAAGGAGACGACTCAGAACATATAGGGAACATCGGAAAAGCAAAGTAGGGGAGGTTCAAACCTGAAAGGGACGAAGAATTCTGCTCAGCAACCTCTAACTTTTCCTTGACTAAAGCTAGCTCGGAACGAAGCATAGCCTCATCCACGCCTTGTTGCTCCTTGCGCTTAAGAAGATCCCTCAGTTCAGTTATCTCCCTATCTTTAGCAAAGGCCGCAGCTTCGACGCTCGAAAGAACTCCTTCACGGTGGCGGAGTTTCGCCTCTAGCTTAAGAGACTTGGCCTTGAAGAGCCGGTAAAGAGTATGGTTACAATACTCACTCCTCATCACCTACGGATCAAAAATAAATTAGTTCGAATAACATATCCAAGTAAGAGCAGGGTTACAAAGAATGGGGCATACCTCCAATAGTCGCTGCTGAGGATAACTATACTGGTATCCATCAGCAACATCCATCATACCAGCGACAGTAGAAGGAGGATTCACCACCAGATCAATCCCGCTGGACACAAGATCCTTATCCCACTCTACATCTACAATCTCCGCAGAGGTCGACTCCATATGCTGGCGAGTAAAAGAGTCCGAACTCTTTTCCCCTTCAATCACAGGGGCAGGATGCGGCACGACGAGCAAACCCTTCTTTCTAAGCCAACCTAAGACAACATCATCACCATCCGCGATTAAGGATTGCGGGAAATCATCATAAGGAGAACCCAAGGAATTCACACCAAGTGCGGCACTAGTTTGGCCTTGCGTCAAAATACCCCCAACACCGGAGGAGGTGCCACCATAACCCTCCGGATGAACCAAAGGAACCTCAGCACCAGACACAGGTGCCGCGCCACCACCACCGCTACCTTTAAGAACATCCCAGTCATCACCAGGAGAAAGAAGACTAAAATCCAAGACGAGTCCCATAGCCGCGGCCATATCGAAAGACTGATCCCCGGACAGAGCATTACCAAAAGAAAACTCACCACAAGCACCCACGTCCTTATCACTGCTAGCCACAAAAGCAACTCCCTTGCCCTTGTCCGTGACTATCTGCTGTTGACCGACCTCCATGTCCACATCCCCAGTAGATTTTGCTCCATCAGTGGTCTGATCACCATCACCACCGAGGACTTGATTACCATCGCCACCTCCAACTCCGCCACCAGCGGCTTCATCAACAATACCACCATCACCACATGTGGATTGATCACCAACGCCACCATCACCGCCACCAGCAGTATTTCCTTCTTTCAAAGGTGGAGAAGTCTCAATCCGCTCCTCTTCGTCGGACACATCCTCTTCAGCGTTCACTGGACTGCTCACATCTTCGAACTGCGTAGAGTCTCCAGTAGGAGAATTTGACGATTGCTTGGGGTTGATCTTTTTCTTTCTAACCATCTGTGAGACATAATAATAAATAGCCTTGAGTATCTCCTTTCCTTGGCATAATCCATATTACTTAAGAAAAGGAAGGGGCATATATACGAAGAATACAAACATACCTTAGCAACATTAGCATTCCGCGGAAGAAGGTTAGCGTCGGAGTTATCCTCGTCATCCGTGTCATCAACATCACGGCTATAATCAAAATCCATACCTTCGAAACTCATATGCCAAGGGAAATAATGGGCGTAACGAGAAGGAGAGGCTTCGCGGTAGGAGCTGTCAGCACTAGGTTGCCAACCATGGGGCCCAGGAACCCAGCCATAGGCCCACGGACCAACAACCTCAAGAACGGTGGAAGACCATTCATAATCATGATCACGCTTGATCCTCTCATCAGCAGGAATAGGAAGACCTTCAGCACCAGGAATCCTTGCCATCTTGGAGTCACTTACTTCGCTCAAAAGGCGAATTTCCCCCTTAACAGGAGCAATATTCCGCAGATTCACAGACCACGGCTTACGCGTCTTCCTATTAACGTAATCTCCAAAGGACTTGTTAAAGTTTTCAGGAGTATACCATCCTTTCTCCTCTTCTAAGTTAGGAGCATAGCAGGTCATCATCGTCTGCCCCTTGCTACAAAGATAGCACTCTCGGAGATGACGAAGGTAATTTCCCGTCAATTGCTGCACCCCACGGTTATGACTCTTCTTAGAAGTACCGCGGCTAGATAAGACCCGATAGTAGAAATCATCACCAGCTTTATACAGAGGCAACATCAAACCAGCCTCAAAAGCGCCCACGGTTGTCAACAGATGAAAAGCATCGTACTGATAATTAATAACCATCTCGTAGGTTATATCTTTATCAGGGGCATAGAAACTCACCTGGAAGTGCTGAAGACCGTGCTTCACTTTGAAGGCTTCAAGGTATATGTGCCTGAAAGTGAACTTCTTATTACCCATGGGTAGAGGACGAAAAGTGACAACAGAGTCATCTTCATAAGCATCCCCAGCAACATCTTCCGCAGAATCTGCTACCTTCTTCTTAGGAGGAACCACGTCTCCCACAGATTCCATCTCTGAGGCCTTCCTCTTCTCAGGCTGGATCTTAGTTGTTTTGCCTGGGCTAGGCACAGACGAAGACGGAGGAAGATTATCCCGCGGAGGAGGCATGGTACGGAGAGGCTGCACATTTAAAAGTTCAATGCGCGGATTCTGCTGCTTCTTAGAAGACTCATCTCTAGGACATCTCGAGGCGTATCTCGACCCCCGGGGCGGATCACCTCTCTGGAACGGAGGCTTCTGGCTATAGGATGAGGATGGACACTTATCCCGAGGGTTTCCCTGAGCAGAGGAAGGAGATGCCCCATCCCTGATATGAGAGTCTCCCCGAGGAGATCTATGGGGACTCAGCGGAGGAGTTTGATAAGGTACCCGCGGACGCTCGGACATATCTGCGAACACAAACACAAATAGGAGGACTAGTCAGTCAAGGAAGATCAAAAACAAGGAAATCTCAAGAACAGCGAAGAACACGAAGAAAACCCTAGATTTCATCTACCACCACATGCGCTCTCAAATCATTAATCAACTTAAAAGGAATCGAAAACAAAGCCGATAAAATGCACGGCCCAGCAATGGCAACCTTCGAATCCATGACATGCATGGGATTTAACCCCATCATGATCCATCACTAAAAATCGAGAACTCCACAGAAGCAAAAATGGCGAGAAGAATAGGTGAAAAAGCCTACCTGAACCACAATAACTTCGATGATTAAAAGACGTCGACATCAGCAGCAGCAGTAGCAGTAAGAAAATTAGGGTTCTCGACGAAAGGGTGCGGCAGAAACAGCAGCAGCATCAAAAGCAGTTTCAGAAAAAGTCAAGAAGATGAAAAAGGAAAGGGGGCAGGAAATAAAACAGAGAATGTGAATTTAATTCACATTCCCTCATTCTCTTCTCTCTTAAAGTGTCAAAAGAAACTGTCCACCACCCGAGACACAATTACGGCCGGACATGGGAAACGTGCATAATAAATGCAAATAACGCCTTTTTAGAAGAAGTTATGAGGGGGGGAAAGTGCACTACCAGATTCTTCTTCTGACTATAGCTGACACCCAGTCATAAGAAGAGGGGAAAATTGTAAGTACACTTATGTATCTCCCTCGCCACGTGCACTAGCAAGCCCACGTGGAGGCCACGTCATAAAGATGAATGGTACACAGGCATGACAGGGAAACTGACACCACATTCCGCGGACTGGACCGCCCCAACCACTCGCATTTATTACTGCTCAGAGGGCACGCAACAGCTAACTAACGAAGGAGACAGAGATTGGTCAGCGTGAGGATCTTAGAAAGCATAGAAGCCGCGGGATGACCAAGAGGTCCGCGGACTGTGCACAAAACACAAGAAAATAAGATTACAACAACTCTTTTCTAAGGGTCCCACGTAGATTAGCTATATATATGACCCTTCTTGTTACATGTGAGGGGGTCGAGCAATTTAGGAAGAAAGAGAGAAGGAGAGATCAGTGAGAAGTAAGTATGAGCATGAGCCTTCGGGTTTCAGAGAGACCGAAAGTCTTTCGACTGTTCTTGTAATCGTTTACCACATAGTGAAATCTCCCCAAGACCTGTGGATGTAGGCCTTAGAGCTGAACCACATAAATAGCTGTCTCATTTACATTTTTGTATTGGTATATTCTCATATCCATGTGTTTTCATAGATCTATAATGGTAGATGTTGACAAGATCATGACAAACCCCGCGGGTTTGAAATCAATGAATCAACATCTATCTAGGCATCTTGCACTATATTCATACCTTAATGCATGCACCCCGTACATGCGTAGTTTGGTTGTGGACATGTTGGCACCATTGCGTAGTCTTCGTGTTCACAACAACCTTAACTTGGAACGGAGAACCTTTTTTTTTGCCTCATTTTTTTATCAGACCATAATTAACAAAATACAGAGAAGTTTAGTTATTGTACTTTGAATACGATATTAAGCTTAGATAATCCTTACGCGTAAGTATGCTAAAAGTACTTAAATACTAGCAATTTATTGCTATCCTCTGAAAAACTTTAAAACAATCATTTGATTGATTAATCTGTTGTTTTTTTTTTATTTTATTTTTTTATTTTCTAGATAATAATGAATTACAACTATTATTAAACAACTTTATACTATGATTCGAGGAAAAAATTGAATTATGGAAGACATTACTATTGTCTAGGAAAACCCAATTCATAGTTATAAGTGACGATGAGGATGCCTAAATTTGGTGAAGTGTGGTGAAAAACATTTTATCACTAAGATGTTAGTGTAGGGGCATGTGTATTTTGGTACTTTGACTAAATGTGATGTGATTAAGAGTAACAATATCATATTTATTTGATTCACGTTATGTTGTTCTTAACAAAAAATCCAAGCAGCTTGCGCTAATTTGATAACTTACGGTTGGTAAGGTTTACTTACTTACGAACCGTAACTAACATTAATAATTAGTTTCAGCATCCAGGATTATTTACGGTTGGTACATTATACTTTCTTACCAACCGTAATTAATCCTGGGAAGCAATTGTTTTTGTTAAACCCATCTTCCATTACTAAACCAATATTACAACCAACAACCATTAAACCATTACAAATATAAATGACATTACATCTCATTAATTCATGTGACTTACAAGGATACTAATATTCAGGTTTACGAATGCGATAGAAGTCCTTTAGGATGTTGAAATGAGGTAAGCATTGAAAATTCGATATTTTCTATCGTCTCCATTCTTGAATATAGCTCTCTAAAACTTCAGCCCCAGTTTCACCCCTTAGTCGTATTTGACCCATAATACGAACTAATTCCATAAATTCTTTAACTTTATCCCGAATAGCTCCATATCGAACATACAACATAATTTCATCGCGGTTATAAGGGTTACCGGTTTCGGAACTAAAATTTTCATAAATGGTTCTCAAATAACTTGTACTCACAAAACCACCTCGACGTCGTTCTTCTCCTCTTTTTGGATAACACAGAACATAGTTGCGGCAAATACCTAAATCTTCTTCCAAAGTAAAATCGGGAACTTGAGCCATAATCTAGGTGAAGGTAGTTTAGTAGGAGATGATTCATGTGGAGGTTTAACTTCTAAGTAAGGTGCATAGGCATATATGTATAACAATTATTCTTTTTGTACTATGTAACAAATCTTCTTCTTTTTTTTGAAAATAAAGTCGTTGAAGGTTTCAACGACTATATTTTCAAATCAAACAAGAACAATTGAGTGTATAAAAGCCCCCCAAAAAATGTTATGATTGGATGACCAAAATGATAATACCAATCCATGTAATCATCAACGATTTCTTTCGTGTTGTTACAAGCCCTTGCCACTCCCACTGTGAGTTGGTATTTTTATTCATGGAAGTTGTTCCAAACATAGATCGTCGGAGTTGTGTGGTGGTTGAGTATAATGGTGGGGCCTTTTGTCACGGATCCTTCTATGGATAATTTGAAGTTTTCTTTAGTAACCTTTTCTTGAATATGGCCAATTTGGTGTAGAGTTCGACGAGGATTGGTCATAAAGAATCTTGTGGGATGATACAATGGTTCGTTGTAGCTTACGGTATGTGTGAACAAGCAAACATCAACTCCATATTTAATCATCAAATAAGGATCAAAGATAACATCTTCAGCACTGAAAGCATCTATTTGCTTCCTCACTAGAGAGAGCTTCTCGTCTTTGTTCTTTTTTTCTCTACCAGTGAACTTGAACTTCTTTCCTGTATCGTTTTCTTCCCATTCAGTAGAAGTCTCAGGCTCGAAAAGTGGTCATACACCCATGCCTAAAAAATGAAACTGATTTAAACACATGACTAAACATGATAAATATAACAAACTGTCATATAAAAAAAAATGTAACCAAAATTACCATTAGAATCCCAACATTCCCGACAATTTCAGTAACTCCAACCATCGAGGCTTTTCTTATGCTGTCAAGTAAATATGCGAGGGTGGCAGTGCCCCACGAATACTTTTTGGTATTGTTCAAATCCTTAAATAATTATAGGTAATGAAAATTCATCCTATTTCCCGAGTTATCAAGCATGAATACGGTGCCAAGAGAATACAACAAATACGCTATAATTGTACGCCTAGCTCTTGTTTCTTCTATCAAATCACCTTGCCTTTTATTGTCGAGCGTTCCTCCAAACTTCGTCCTCAAATTCTTCAACAATAGCTTTTTAATGATAGGTTTGCTTGGCTTTGTACTTGGTTTTTTTTTTTTGGGTCATAACTAGCAACCAACCGAAACTCCTTCTCGGTTTCGTCTTTCTCCCACCCAAGTTGAACAAGGTTGTAAAGCTTATTCCAATACATGTTGTTGTCGAAACCTTCTACCACAGCTCTTCCTTTAAATTCTAGGTCAATAATTTTTTCACATCGTCCGCCATTATTGTCATCTCTCCAAATGGGAGATGAAATGAATATGTTTCATGCTAATATCGTTCCCTGAAGGCAGAGACCACAACACTATCATACTACACTTGGGTATTCATAATTCCAGGCCCTAACCCTGTACTCAACACTAGATCACGAACAGAAGCACATTCTTCACATAATGGCCAATGTTTAGTTTAACCATTTTACGCTTGAGAAATTTGTTCGCCATTGTATATCCTACAAAAAATATACAAACATATTTTGTTAAACTGAGATAAACAAAATGAAACGAAATAAGTTATAAATTCAATGTTTTAAGAAAAATTGTACCATAGTCTCATAGATTTTTGCGGCCCAGAAATTAGTATAACCAAATAAGATCGAAAACTTATATTGGGCCTCACCCCATGGTCTTCTATTCTTCTTCTGTGGAAACAACAAGTCTTTTCCTTTAGGAATGTGCATCCCCATCGTTGCGGGTTCCTTTCTTGGCTTCTTTTTCTTCACTGGAGTTGCAACTACAACAATTTATTTTCCTATATTTTCTTTCTCTTCATCATTTTCTTCCTCCTTCTCCTCTTCATCATCATCAGATTCTTTGGAATTTTATTCCTCTTCCAGTGTTCCTCCTCTTCTTCATCATTAGATTTTTCAACTCCTTCCTCTTCAATTTCTTGATCATTAGGTTCCGTTCCTCCTAAATCAACTCCAAATTCATCTATAGGTGATTCTCTCAACCTAATTTCAAATGGATTCTTCTTCTTATCATTCTTGTGGATACCTCTATTATCTACCCATAAATGTTTGTCACCACGAGGGGTGTGCATATGATCAATCAGAGTTAAGTTATTTACTCTCTTGTTCTTCCCTTTCACCCCATTAGGGTTCCTTCACAAACAATACAATTAAGTGATTTCCACAGACTTGCACAAACAAAATGGAAAAGTAAAAACCAAAACAAAATGTGAACAACAAAATTTACGGTTGGAAATGTGACCACCAAGATAAACTGTAACCAATTACGATTTGTAAATTAAGGATCGAGACCGACCGTAACCAACTTACGATTAGTATATCAACTAAATTCTTGACTCGTAAAATCTTTTTGAGAAAAAAGTTTTAACTCTCAGGAATTTTTACGGTTGATAATGGTGGATTCAACTACAAACCGTAACTACATTACGGTTGATAGGTTATTAGCCGTAGAAATTTTTTGAGACATGCAGGAATACTTACGGTTCGTAATGGTTGTGTCGACGCCAACCGTAAGTAAAGTTACGGTTGAAAATAAAAAACGTAACTGCACTTTCATTCTCAGATTACTAATTTGCGGTTCTTAATTCACCTCTTACAAACCGTAACAACATCAAAATCTTCAATTACGAACCATAACTAAATTAAAGTCAACCGTAACTCATACACAACCATAATTTTGAACTTCAATTTTCACCTCAAACCCTAATTTGCGATTGAAATTTAAATTACATAACCTAAATCGAACAAAATAAACTAAAACCTAACTAGGTTCTCAAAACATACCTCATATAAGTCATCCCGTTAATTTTTCCGGCTGAGGGGTTTGAAATTTTTGTTCTTGAACTATTGGAGGATGTGGTTGATTATGATCATTACAATCTTTGTCAACTTTCTTCTTCGGCATCTTTGATATAGATTTCAATTAACGATTATTAATTTTTCGAATCGCCGATTAATCGAAGACGATGAATTTTCAAGCTTTAATGGAGGTAGGCTATGGAGGAGAAGAGAAGATGAAGAAGAAGGCCGTTTTTTAAAATTTCTTCTCATTAATTTAGGTTCAAAAATAGTGGAGGAAAATTATGTCTTTTCATCTAAATCTAGAAGGGCAATTTAGTCCATTTAAAATTAAAAAGGGTAATCTAGACAATTTACAATACCATTAGGATACCCCTAACCAACTAGATAGACATTATTATCATGGTTCAGTCCCTCTATGATTTCATCAGCCCCTATAACAGGATTCTTTTGAATATATCGACCCAAAACCGTTGCTTAGGCGTTTTTTTTTGTTTAATAATGTGCTAAGACGGCGGATTATGATGTTACCATTCTTAAGTTTAAACCTCTCAAATCTAATTAGTATATCTAATGTCGCACCTCCATCCAAATCCTGGAATAAGCTTGAAAAACTAGTGGTAAAAAATACAAGGGAGGACACACTATCAGGGATGACACGCTATTTCATTCTTTGGACTCATTTTTTTTGTAAATAAAAACCAAATGATATCGGATTTAAAGCTAATGATTTGGAAATATATTGTTAATAGAATACTCTACGTACCTATTAAAAATAAGTGCGTTCCGAAATATTAAACCTTACAATCGGCCTATCTTAATTTTGATGGTTAGTTTTGTTGATTTTTAATATCAAATATCTCATTTCAATTCAGATTTTTTGATGTCTCAAAATAGTAAGAGAAACATATTCCAAAAATATTAGTACTTTATTTACAAAAATATAAAGTGATAAGGCATCAAAAGACTCGCAAGGGTGACCGAAAATGCTAAGGGTGACCGAAAATGCTATACTACCAGCTTAATTTAACAGCGAGTTGACCGTGGAGGGCTAATTTGCCTTTTAAAATCCATGTTGATGATATGGCTACTCCAGCGTGTATAATATGACAAACAATCAAACAGAAACGGAAATTGAAGTTTGTATTTCCCTCTTCACCTTTCCCCTTTCTCTACTAGTTAATTTTCTAATATCTTTCCTGGAAACTGAAGTTACCGACACCTTATTCCTATATACTATTCTCTACTAGTTAATTTTCTAATATCTTTCCTCGAAACTGAAGTTACCGACACCTTATTCCTATATACTATTGTTGTTTTTATTCTCTTGAATAGATTTTCCTTATTCATCCTCTTATTTATACTAGATGACCGCTGACACGGTGAAACGGTCGACCGAAGAAATCGGCGTAGATGACCGCTGACACGGTGAAACGGTCGACCGAAGAAATCGGCGCAAAAATATAATTTTTCCTGACACGCTGTGAAAATATGATTTTTCTTGACCTAGCGTGGAACTATCATTTTTTTCTGACATCGGGTGAAAGTTTCACTTTTCCTAAAACGCAAAATTAGCCGATGCATAAACCAAAATATGGCTGCATAATGTATTATGCATCATTTGTGGTGGTTTGCATAATGACTATGCATCTAATTTTCGAAAATTATGCCTAAAATGAAAGTATCACTTTTCTTGAGACGGAGTGAGTACATCGTTTTATTAACTGCAATGGAAAAAAGTTGATGCATAACCAAAATATGGCTACATAAAGTATTATTTATCCTTTGTGGTGGTTTGCATAGTGATTATATACATTTAATTTTCGAAATTGTGGCTAAAATGATAAACACCTCCGAATTTTTTATAAAAATTCTAAAATTGATATTGTTGTTTATACTCATTGCGTAGAGTTTTTTAATACCATTCCAACGAGATAAAATTTACACAATTCCAAGGCACGGACTTTTAGATATGTTATATTAAAGTTTTCTTGTCAATTATACCCCTGAAAAAATAGGATACATAAGGAGTTATAGTAATTGGAATAAAATAGAATGAGAATTTGGAAATTTCGGGAGTATGACACCAAATCCAATCTTTTTTGTCAAATCGGAAGAAAAAAAAAGTCATGTCCCATATGACACAAAATCACCATATGTAGAGTCCTCCCTCGCTTCGCTCAGTCTAACTAATTATCTCGTCATTAATCAAAAAATTATCTTTTGAAACTACTGCAAAAGCTTTTCTGGTTATCGATCTTGCTGATTTGATTCGATATTAAAGTTGAATCATTAGATATAGTTTCAGAAGCTTCGTCAACCTGTAACTGAATTACGTTATTAGCAAGTTTTCAAATAACCAAACCATTTCTTCGATTTAAATACTAGATAGTTTGGAAGTTAAGGACCTTAGACGTTTCATAGTGATCAATGATCCACTGTAAAACATGTATCTGATGTTTGAAGGGTGGAACGGTACACCTTGCTCGTCTTCTTTCTACTTCTTTTAGTTCGATGACCTACATGTACTGTCCACGCATGCATAGCTGTCAACTAGCTGTCACGCACCTGGGCATGTAACAAGGGCGGCAAACATTTATGCGAGGTGTACATCAACCCCAAGAACATATCGGCAAAGGCACCTTAACCCCAAGAACTTCAGACACCTTGATACGTAAGTATTGACACAGATGCCCTTTCAAGACTTTCACAGAAGGTTAATTATTATAAGTAGTATAAATTACAAAAGCAAGAAATAGAGCATAAATAGGAGTATCATACATCACCATGGATAGGTACATCACAGATATTTTTGCTGAACCTTTACGGTATGCAGCAGTTTTCGTTGCACGTAAAGCCTTGAAGTAGCAGCAGCCATGAATGAAGCATACAAGTTCCAATGAAACACGGAAGAGGCCCCATAGAAAAAAGAGAAAAGAAAGAAAACATAACTACTAGGAGATAGGAATTAGAATACAAACATATAAATACCAGACTTGCAGCAAAAGTTAGATGGACTGCAACTGGGAGAAAGAGATGCGAATTACAGAGCCTGCAATGGGGATTGCATGCTTGCAAACAAGGGCTTCAGTTGCCTGCTCCTCGGTCTCGAATAGCACCAGAGCCTGCTTCTTCCCGTTTGCCTCAAAAAGCTTGGTATTGACTATTGCGCCATGCTCTTCAAAGTGGGCCACAATCTCCTCCTCTGTGATCTCTTGAGGAAGAGTAGAAAGGTGAATCATCTTAGTTGGGGAGCAGCAGTATCGATAGTTTTTCGATGCATTTCGATTGAACCGGTTCAGATTCGAATTTGAGTATTCATGTGTATCTGGTGCTGTTGTGATGGTTGGAAATTTTGAGAAGTTAACCTCCATTCGCTTACCAAAAAGCATGGCGCCCTAGAGGCAACAAAAATAAATCCAGCCGTTAGTACAAAATTACTCTGCAGGTAAATGAGCATACACAATTCACTATTAAGGTGCAGAATTGCTGCACCCATCTCTGTTGTCGACTTAGAAGAAATGAACAAAAACACCAGCACTGGGGGTTTGTACTAATTAAAACTAAAAGACATCCTGAGTTCTTAAGCCAAGTGCTCTGATATAAAATGAACCCGATGAAAGGGTTCAAACTTCAAAACAAGAAGATATAGAAGCATGACCCAACCAAACACCCGACATAATTCCACTGGAAGTCATGAATAATAAAAAGTAAGGTGATCTGGATAGAAGGTTATATCTGTTGGTTCAGGTAAATAAGCGATATGATGAGAATAACTTTTAGACAAGCTTGTGTTCTAAAAAGAGTATTTAGAA
The DNA here is from genome assembly GCA_023529315.1 of Papaver bracteatum. Taxonomy (NCBI): domain Eukaryota; kingdom Viridiplantae; phylum Streptophyta; class Magnoliopsida; order Ranunculales; family Papaveraceae; genus Papaver; species Papaver bracteatum. Next base: position 2,617,510 of record JAJJWX010004210.1, read on the forward strand.
CCAAATACCATGAAAATGGGCTAAACAAAATCAGACCTTCAAAAAGTGCACAGCCAATTCCGCCTGGAAACCATCTCCCATCTGAACAAGTGCATGATCTGGCTTGGTGCGAAGAAATTTGATTCTTATGATGTTCCCGTAAATCGAGAACAGGTTGAAGAGCTTATCCTCGTCAATCTTCTGAAACGAGGTAATCGGAAAACTCATGATGATTAAAAAAACAGAAAAAGAGAAGAAAATAGAGACCAAGCATACAAAGGAATATATGACTTACATCAGAGTTCAGATTTGAAACCAGGACGGTGCACCTTTCATTAGTACCACTTATCCCAGGAGGCAATCCTCCTCCAAATGCAGCTGCAATAGCTGCGGCATTTCCCATCTAGAGAATAGAACATGTTGTTCAGAAATGCAAGTATAAGAAGATTCAGATAGTCTTAGAAGGAAGTGCACACTGACAAAGAAAATTTATCCACAAAATCAAACCCACAACATGAAATTGGATAATTTTCCACAATTGACAAGTCAGGATAACAATAAACTATTCGGACTATAGATTTCAGTAAAATAAGGTGAAAGAAACAATGGGCCCAATCCCAGCAAAGTGTTAAATGTACTAACGAGCGAATACTAGTTATGCACACAGTAGAACCAAAGACTCGTCAAACCAAGGAACTAAATATTAAACCAGCAGCTCGAAACAAGATAACCCGGACAGAGTCAGAATACAGCCAGAGCAACACCCACCTGTGGATAAGCTAGTGAAAGAAAAGAACATAATATTAGCTAGTGATTAGGAAACCACCAAAATGATAAACAACTTGAGATGAGTAAAACAAGTTAAAAAAAAAAATTGAAAAAAAAAAATCAACCGTCCTACCTCCAGAAGGTTGCAGTGAATATAGTCCTCCAGCATCGCTGTAACCAGGCTGTCATGATGAAAAATATAACAAAGTAAGCCAAGAGAAATGAATGAATCAAAAGAAAGAGAAAAGGAAATGGGATGCAAAATTTGGAACAGCAAACCAAATAAGTTGGAAAAAAGAAAGACCACAGTGACGCAATCAATTACAACACAGGAAAAACTAGAAATTTCAAATTTCTGTTTCATAGGAAAACATACTTGTGAGGATCTGCCTTTCTGCTCGGATGGTAAAGACAGGTTTGTGAAATCCCTGTACACACAAAGCGGAAAAACATAGTCAGAGCAAACCTAAATGTAGGATTAACCAGATGAATCCTGTATGACCTATGTCTTATTGGAACCAAATTTAAAACTTCTTAAATATAAAATTAAACACCAAAGCCATGGTAGATCCTTATTCAGCAAGAGAAAAAAACATGTGTTAACCACACCACCATTCGACTTAAAGAAGGATCCTATCTCGGACTTAATCTTCTAAACTTTCAAAGAAGAAGTTGACGTATATATGTCATTTAATAACCAAGATTCTAAGAGTTCTGTATTTTTTTATCGAATTTTATCGTTGCTAACCAATGTAACCATACGCATGCCATACCCTAATGAAGGCACACTTCCAGTATAGGGGTAAAGACAACTATAAAATTGAACATAAGATATAAGGCCCAGGCATACAAATCAAACTACCAATAATAGATAAGAACAGGAGGAATAATCATTGAAAGGCAGCCAGAGTTGCAGTTCAGATCATGTGAGAAATGAGTGTGTGAATTCGACTACATACCTTGAACGCTCATTGTTATAGTTCACTTGTAATTCAGCGAGGCTGAATGTAGAAGAGTAAACATCAGTTTTTTTAATAAAAAGAATGCTAGTCAAAACACTGGGACTGTAAAACTGGCAAACGGTGGAAAGAAATTACTTTGAGAACTGAATATCCAGCTGACAGCAACCATCATATATATTACGTCCCTGAACAAGTAGGTGGAGCATGTTTGAAGTTGTTTTAAATTAATACAGCAACGCAGAAAAGCTACCATTTTTCAGCTAGACCGTGGATGGAAATTAATATACATACTTGGAGACTATCTCTGGCCAAAACAGCATTCTGGCGCGATTGGAACTGGATTAGAGCTTGAAAACCTACACATTAGCACACCAGGGATCTCACACAATCTTTTAACTAGTTCAAGTTCTTGTGAAACTACAACTTGAGAGATGCATTGGTATGAGCTCTACTAGTACAATCCAAGAAGGTACATGGACAATTTAATGATTCAGAAAACACTTGATCGCTGATGACTATATTAACAAAGATGTAAAGACTTATAAGAGCCCCTGCCAACTTATTTATTGGTTGGCTCCTTTTGACTGGTCAAATATCTTTCCAACTTAGTCAATGCAAAATTTACCCAGCATAACCTAAAAGCGTGAAAGAAATAAGAGAGAAAGAGAGAGAGATAGAAAGAGAAGACTTGTAGTAGCTGACCAGCCGACTTCTGAAATGTGACGATCTTCTCCACATACCCATGAGGAGAAAACACTTGGTGAAGCACTTCCACTGTAATAGGATAGAGCAGGTGGTGAATTGTAACTAAGAGTATTCGATTGGGCTCTGCATCCTGAGGGTGCCCAACAGCCGACCAGCATGAAGACAGAACAGAAAGAGAGAAGAAAGAAGAAAGAAAGAATGAATAGAGAGGAATAAGAAAAGAAGGGAAACTTAGAGAAAAATTAGAAACTTCAATAGCACAATTTACCATATACAACAAATACTCAATCTTTTTTTTTTGTCATACTTCTTTTGCCAATAGACTATGTATAACTAATTCAGAGTCAATTGTCCAATAATCAAGCATTCAGATAGTTATATAAGGTCTTGTCGAGCTTATAGTTAAGCTTTTATAGTTTTATAAGAAGGCACTCATTAGATACGTGTTTTGTCAAAAATTCAGACAACCAACCAACCTGGTCTCCAGCTTTTCGTCCTTGAGCATTTTGTTCCATTGTCGTAAGCTCTTGATGCGAAGAGAATTGAATGTAAACATTCCTACCCCTAACAACAAGACAATTCAATTTTATGGAGGTGGGAAAAGAGAGTAAAAATGGCATGCAGAAACTTAAAGAACCGGAAACTAAAGTAGTACCTAACGCTTGGCTGAACATTAGTGTAGTATTGCAATGCATTGATGGCAGATGGAAGATCATGCATCTGGAGAAGAGCCTATCCATACCAAAGAAAACAAATTCCAAATATTTAGCTAAAAAATGGAACTTACTGCGGCAACCGGACAAATTATGCTAATTAGTAAAAAAGAAGAAGAAAAAGAACCTGATTTTTAGCACGTAACATGACGAGCTTGGTGACAGTACCAAAAGGCTGAACAAGCTGAAGTAGATCATTCTAAAGAAAAAGAAAGGAAATAATTAACGAACCATATACATGTATAAGTTAGTACTACATATTGCAGAGGCAAAGAAGTATTTTTGCTTTAAATACCTCTGAAATTTCATGTCCCACATTTCGAACATGAATGACTTTTGAAGGAGCCTCAGTGGTCATCTTAAGAATTAAACCTAACCTGAAAATTAAAACCAAAAACATCCAATTAATCTTCTACTTACTATCAACTTCTCTTATATGCAGCCATTGGAGAATTCTCTGTTAGTTAGAGCAGTGCAGGCTCTAAAGGGAAACATAAATTATAAGCAAGAATATCTCAAAAGAGAAATGAAAGGGGAAAAGTATCATCTTCAGCCCTAAACAAAGAAACAAACATCGGGAACCATAAAAGCCCCTTACCAAATCTTAACCGTAAAAATTTATTATATCACTTATAGGAAACCAAAAGAAACCCTAGAAATCATTAAAGACTTAAGTTCCAAATTTTATGAAAATAAATGATTGAAGATAAACCACGAAACTATTCATTCTAATCTTACCTAATCCTAACATGTAAGCTAAGAAAAAGCAACCAAAAAAACACTAAGAGAAACAAAAAAAAAATCGGATACAGAGAGAGAGATCCATAAACAAACCAGGTATAAGAATCAGCTAGAGACAGAGATTTACCTCCGTGGAAGGGAAGGAGAAGAAAAAGAAGTTTGAGTATGAAAATCACAATCAAGATTTGTAAAAGGATTCTGGAGCGACTTGTTACTATTCTTATCGACGACGATTGCAATTGGGGGACTGCGATGTACGGATGGATGATAAGAATAATGGGAGATTTTAATCTAGAAAACCCGGACCTTATTTTGCTGTAAACTAAGCTATGACCGGCAAAATTTATCAATTTTATTATGAATAAATAACCTGTTTGACTAGGGTATACCCAATTTTATTGGACATGGTGTATCATTATTAAAAAGAGTGATTTTACTTTAATACTTTTGAACTAATTAAATCTTAAATTAAACTCATTTCTTAATTTCATTAACCCTAAAATTAAAAAACTAAATAACTTCTTAATCTTCCATCAACCAAAGCCATATAAAAATCTTGAACTTTGGTTTTCCAAAAAAATTGTTGGCTATACCAGCGAAAAGAAGACTATAAATGATGTTTAAACTCAAACTCATCATTGTGTTGTGTGATTTGATTGTTATATTAGGTTAGAAATCGAAAATTATGATTTCTGTGTTTTTGGTCTGCAAGGTCGTAGCATGCATATCTTGACGACTTTTCATAATGACCATATCGGCATCCAATAAAAAAATTTCACGTGCATGAGGTATTTTCAACATTTAGTGAGTATTTTTTGAAGACATTGCCGTCCAAATATAGTCGGCATGGTATTTTCAACAGCCGGCGTGGTATTTTTCAATAGCCATCTCTTGTGTAAATTTTTTCAACGGCCGGCGCGGTACTTTTCAACAGCCGGCGGTTTTTTTTTTTTTGTAGACCTTGCCGACTAATATTTCTATGTGTCAAAAAAAAAAGTCGCCATGTTCTTCATTTAAATACCTTGCCGGCCAAATACAGTTAGCATGTTCTTCATTCGTCGACCTTGCCGACTTTTCATACTTTCAGAACTGAAAGTGTTGACTTCTTCTTTGATTTTGAGTATGATTTCATACAACAGATTTGCAATCCCCGTTTTAGAAGTGTTTCGGTTGTGTGCTTCATTTTCGTTGCAAGAGATATCCTCAAAAAAAAAATCATCAAAAATCATCCCACAAAAGTTCAATCAAAAACAAAGAACGCGCACTTGGGGGATATGAATTACTTCCCCCAACCCATGGTGACTGATAAGGGGTAACTTTTGGGGGCTAAAATACCAAAACACCCTTAGATTAATTAAAACCATAATGAAAAGACTGTTATGCCCTTTCCCCTAAATCAATAAAATCAAAAAACCAAATCATTTTAACCCCCATTTCTATTTGTGTACCGGCACAGTTAGGGTTAGGTTCTGAATTTATTTTTTCTTCATCGTTCTTCATCGACGATTAATCGTAAAATCAAAAATTTCTTCGTCGATTAACCTACTCGAATCATAACCATGCCTCCACGAAGGAAAACAAAAGCCAAACCGAAGACCAAATCGATTGGTCAACAAAAACACGAACAACGAATTGCTTCGATTGTTGAAGAACAAGGAGAGGACGAGGCATCGAACTCGGACGATCAACCACTTGCAGCAAAAATGGCTTCTGTGAGAAGGTTAGTGATTTTAAACTCATTTATGATTGTTTTAATCGATTTATAGCAATGGGTTTAGGTTTGAATCGCCAAACATAGCTAAAACAGTCGAGGTACACAGAGTTCCGGCATTCAATATGGAATGAATACCACACCGGTTTTAAGTACCGGCGTGGGATATGGGATGAATACCATGCCGGTTTCAATTCCTGAAAGTGAATTTCTAGTACCGGCATACAAATTGGGTTGAATACCATACCGGTTTTAGGTACCATCATAGGTTAATAGTAATTCGTGTATGCCGGTAGTATACTTAAAACACACAGAAGCATTATGAACTTTGTCACTAGTATCGGCATTGAATGTAGGTATCATGTATGCCGGTATAGGAGAAACGACATAGATTTTATTGAATTCATGTACGCCGGTAGTAACCTTTAAACATACAGGAACATATATGATTTGTTGATCAGTACCGACACTCTATTTCTCTTCCATTGTATGCCGGTACACTGTTACCGGCACAGAATTTATTTACTTTGGAAGTGCCGGTAGTTGTCTTTTGGTATTCAGAAGACACCCATTTATTTACCGGCATTCTCGATAGCTAAGTTTGAATGCCGGAAGCACTAAACCGGCTTCGTTTGTTTAAGAGTCTCAATGCCGGTACTTAAACTTCCAATATAACTTGTCTTATTTTTGTTTCGTGTGTTTATGTTATAGGTCAAAAGCCAATGAAGCTAACAAAGGAAAAAATAAAGATGCTCTCACTAAGAGAAAGAGGAAGGACGGTCTTGATACTCCTCAGTCTCTGCCTCCACGAGGAAAATATGTAGGTCGCAAGAAGCGTTTGGGGTTTGAAACAAGAATGGAAATTTGGGAGAGTGGTGGTGACCGTAGTGCACTTGTAATCCGTGAAGGTACTGGAACAGTTGACGACTGTGAGCATGATGAAGGTGAAAGTGAGGAGGAAGATGGTGAGGTTCCCCCAAGTCAATTATCAAGCCAAAGCGAAGTTGGTGGGCCGAGTGAACAACTAACACAAGGCAAGGGCAAGGGAAAGGGGAAACACAAAGTTAAAGGTTGTCACCTTCCTCACATTGATGACATGATACCCGACCTTGAACGTGGTAAAATTTTGGGTGAAGCTCCGGAACCGAAAGTACTATTTGAATACAAGCACTCTTGGGCTCGTACTATCTATCAAACCTATGTAAGTATTTTTTATTTTGTGCATATGTACTATTTTGGATTTATGCAAAATCTCTTAATCGTATTATCTTCTAATTGTAGGATCATACTAAGGTTGTTCGTGTTTGCCGAAACCAAGCCGCGACTCATTGGGATTTGTCTTTGGAGCATGATAATGTCCAAAAAATAGTAAAGGATTCTGGTCTATATGATTTGGTTGAAAATTATGTGAAGCCAGATATTGTGACAGTCAATTTCTTCGTCGAAAGGTACCATGGTGAAACTCATACAATGCACTTCCCGTGGGGAGAGATGACCTTGATCTCTGATGATGCTCAGAACATTCTAGGCTTGAACGTTATAGGCAAATCAATTGCAAAGGGAGTTGAGTGTCTGGACCTTGAATGGTCGAAGTTGCACGCTCTGACTAACAAGCTGTTTGGTTGGGACTTCAAAACTTATACGGAGAGCTTTTATGAATCTCAGTCTAGTAAGACGAAGACATTCAAGCTGACGATGCTTAAGAAGAGGTTTGAAAATACAAAGCAAAGAAGTTTGGAGGATGGATAGGACCCTGCACAGATTCGTTATACAGCCGCTGCATACCTATTATACATCCTGGGCACTAGGGCATTCCCTGACACTAATGACAATAAGGTAAGTGCAAACTTTCTTCAGTACTTGGATCCGTTGGAAGATGTTTATATCTATTCTTGGGGCACCGCCGTAATGGCACATCTGATGGCGGAGATGAGAAGGGCCTCTTTGGCTAAAACAAACCAATTTGTCGGGAATTTCACTCTACTCCAGGTAAATTTATTTTCTTAACTTATTCTCTTATGTATATTGTTCACATGTATTCATCATGAACTTAGAATAAAAATTTACTGCTTCACATTGGAATAGTGTGGTGTTATGAACACTTCCCAACCTTGTTCAAGAAGTTCCCTTTCTTGAAGACCATTGACCTTCCCGAACCCAATACTCCTAGAGCTAAGAAGTTCAATTATAACAACATTCCAAAGCCCGGTAACAATGTTCGACAGATCGAGATGAGATTGGCTCTCGACGAAATGAGTACAGAAGACGTTGTGTTTGACCCATATAAGGAGGCTAGAGAAAACCGTCAACTTGTGAGGTTTGGTAACGTTGCATTTTACAATGGGCCGTTGTTCCACCCAAAAGGATATATCATGGTTGATCCATGCCGTGTGATGCGCCAACATGGTTATAAGCAATTATCACGTTTTGAGTCAGCCTCTGATGATATTATCTTCTTCACTTGGAACAATGCAATTCAACTCCCAACAAGTTGCATGTAGTGTATGATCCAGATCCGGAACCAACACACTGGAGGGATAGGGATCCACGTCGTTTGGTAGATATTAGTCAGTGGGAGATTGCGGAAAATGGTGATGAAGTTAATAATGACTACATGGAAGATTACCTAGAATGGTCACATCCTTATGTCGTGCGCCCGGATGACGTCCAAGTTCCACCCCAGAAAAAAATCTTGTTGAAACTCCTACACCTCCACCACCTACGACACCCCAACTTCTTAAGACTGTTGGATTGCAAGTAAGTTTTATTAATTGCTTAGTCGTTTAAAATCCTACACCTCATACACGTAAGTCTTCTCGACGTAGCCGTCCTGATCCGGTTACTACTAAGGTCACAATTCAGGATCAACCTATAATCTACTCAACCAACAGTGATGATGATGATTATGAGTCGGAAAATGCGCATGTACCCGAATGAGCAGGTGGCTCATCCTCACAAGAAGCTGATGTCGGAGTTGAAGCCTCTAAGGATGATGAAAACGCACCCCCAGCCCACCTTCCTGATAAATATGACATGATTCCAGACCGCGATGATGGAAAACATTGGGGTCAACCAATAAACCCGCAACTCTTATTTTCCTACAAAGACTCTTGGGCTCATTGGATCTATCAAACTTATGTAAGACGTTTGCATCTTGTTATTATAATATTTATATGTGATCAAGTGAATTTAACTAAGTTTGGTGTGTTTTTATAGGACCACAAGAAAGCCTTCCGTGTTAGCCGCCATCAACAATCGGATGTATGCACTTTGAAGAATGAGTGTGCGGCTGTTAAAGCAGTAGTCATAGCATCTGGGTTGTATCCTGCGATAAAAAATTATGTGGACATTGATACCATCACGGCAAACTGCTTTTTAGAGAGGTTTTTTGTTGACACTGACACCATGCATTTTCCTTTTGGCGAGATGACCATTATCCCTGAAGATGTCCAAAGGATAATAGGTTTAGAGGTTCTTGGGAAAGCCGTTAAGGTAGGAGATGACTCTAAGGAACTAGAATGGGACAAGATCTATGAGCTCACTGAAAGGTTATTTGGATGGAACAAGGAAATAACTTTGGAAAATTTGTACAAGACAGGGACTTCCCAGACAAAGACTATCACATTCGTCAAACTCATTGAATTTTTTGGGGATACGAAGAACAAGGTATTGACTCCCGAACAAGTTCAGCAAAGTGCCGCTGCTTATATGTTGTTCATCTTGGGCTCCGCTATATTCCCTGACTCTAATGGTAATAGGGTGCATATGAACCTCCTACAATACTTGGATCCATTGGACAAGGTTCATGAGTATTCATGGGGCACTGCTTTCTTGGCACATTTTTTGGCAGAAATGCGTCGAGCTTCTAAGGAGAATTTCCCGTCAATTTAATTGGAATTTCACTGTAATTCAGGTATAGTGAACTACCTATTTTGTGATCGTTATCATTATTTATTTTCTTACATATTTCATTGAAACGATCTTTCATGGGCACATGTGTGGGCTTATGAACACTTCTGAAGTTTGTTCGTAGGGTATAAAGGATTGAAGATTGTCTGTGGATATGAACATAATAAGGCTCTAGCTAAGAAATACTACTTCAACAATACCCCGAGGCCCAATAACAAGAAAAGGTTAATTGCAATGAGGATGTATTTGGACTCGGTGGCTGTGGAAGATGTTGTGTTTGACCCATATAGGAATGCCAGAGGAGTTCACTTACAAAGGCGTGACAATGTTTCATTTTACAATGGACCTTTATTTCATCCTAAAGGATTTGTTATGCACAACCCTCGCCGTGTAATGCGCCAACTAGGGTACAAGCAGAAAGATCTGACGGATACATCATATCAGAAATTCTCTCATGACTTTCCTCAATTCCATTCAGATAAGAACCATACTCTCATAGTTTATGACCCTAAACTTGTTCTTGCACATTGGACTGAAAGGGAAGAAAAATGACTTGTGTTGATTGGGAATTGGCCGAGAATGGTTATGATAGTGATCCAACCTTCCTAAGAGGCCATCGTAAGTACTCGCATCCTTATGTTGTGCGCCCGGATACCGTAAAAGTACCTCCACTACCAGCACGTCCCTCCACAACTCTGTCAACTGTGCCCGAACTTTTACAGCTCGTTACGTTGTTGGTATGTACGTCTTGTGCATTACTATTCTTTTAATCTATATGCATGAACTTATACAATTGTACATACTAAATACATGTTGAAAAATCTATTAACAGCGTCAGCGGATTGGAAATTTGTCAAGGTTCTTTAAAAAGAAGACCAAGAAAGGAGAGTTGCTGACCTAGGAAGAAATGGAGAACGTCGTCTAAAAGATAGACCAAATTGAAGATCCTGAGGCAAAAAACTTGTGGGGCGAAAGGAAGAAGAGGGTACATAAAAGGCCAAGAACCGAGTGATCGTGTGTTTGTTTTATAGTATTATTTTGGTTTGAACAATTAGAGTTAGTTTATGTTTGTTTGTGTGTCTTGTTAAACTTTGAACATCTTTCTTTCACTTGTTTTCGGTTTGGAACATCTTAACTTTATATTTGGTTTGGTAAACAATCTAGTCTTCGCTTATGTTATTTTATGTGTCTTGCTAAACTTTGTTCGATGTTGATTTCATTTATTTTTGGCTTAAAACATAATATATTAGTTAATCTATATGAAACTTAATTTTTTTTTTTTAAACCGGCATGGTCGAAATCGTGACAACTATGCCGGAAATCTGTTTTCTTTCCAGAAAATAAGAATTTATAATTCTGGCATGGATTCTGTTTTGCTGTCAATGCCGGTAATCTAACTTTTCCTTGTGAATAATTGATCTGCGTATAATACTGGCATTGTCAGTAAGTTATTTTCAATACCGGAATGAGTTCCGGCACAAAAGATAAAGTATATTTTCCTTGTGAAAATTACACAATTATCTCTGTGTACTTATGGTGATTTTCCGACACAAAAGAGAAAGTATATTTCAATGCCGACATAAGTTCCGGCATTGTAAAGTTTGAATTAAATCATGCCGGCATATATATGGCATATGGTTTAATGATTACAATTCAAACTTCCAAAAAAACAAAAGGTTGTGTATTAACGAACACCATATATCCAAATTACTCATCATAGCCTCCACACGTATCAACTTGAATCTCCTCATCTTCAAGAGGTTTCTTCGATAAGGCCAACGTATCCCATAATTGGTGATTCTCCTCATACAATGCCATCCATCCCTTCCAGATATTGGGATCTATATCCTTGTTTTTAACCATCCCACAGACCGGGGGCAATGGACAATTATCCTTGAGTTTCAGAATAACGAAATGATTATCATTCACGAATTCCAAAACAACTCTTCTCTTCACAAGGGATCCTTCGCATTTTTTCCACTTTGGTGTAAATGTTGTGACTACGGTGGGGGTAAAATAATGAAAAACACAATTAAATGTATCCGCTACTAAATGCCCATAAAGCGGCATCCTCATCCAATATTTATAAGGAAGAAATTCCATCTCCTGCTCGGGTCCTAACACTTGAGCACACATATCATCAAACACCTCATCGTGACCAACTAATTGCTCATAGAAGCTCATCTTTTTCACAAGTTTATTGGCCATCCTCATTCTAGCATATCGGCATGGTGTCATTCCTTTACTAACCGCCGTATCGAAGATTCCTAATTGTTCGGTCATGGCATGATAGCCACAATTTCCATCTCCATCGACATCATCCGTGTACACAATGAACTCGCGAATAACCTCAGGAAGTTGGTTTATGTATGACGCTACCTTTGTATGGTAATGTCCAGTCCTACCCGTCGAGGATTCCTTAAACATCTTCATATTACTATTGTTTATATTAATTATATCCAAACTATCCTCTCCAATCTCTGCATTATCAATGTCTTCAGTATGTGATGGGAGATTATACTTCCTTGGCCTACCCCTTCCCCTTTTCCTTGGAATATCCGATACATCGACTATGGGTGTAGCTTCGGAATGCTCACCTTGTTGTCCTTGGTAGCTTAATGTTGGTACCTTGGGCGGCCTTCCCCTTTTCTTTGGAACCACTGATACATCGACTATGGGTGTAGCTTCAGAATGCTCACCTTGTTGTCCTTGGTAGCTTAATGATGGTACCTTAGGCGGCCTTCCCCTTTTCTTAAGAACCTCTGATACATCGACTATGGGTGTAGCTTCGGAATGCTCACCTTTTTGTCCTTGGTAGCTTGATGTTGGTACCTTCGGCGGCCTTCCCCTTTTCCTAGGAACCTCCGATACATCGACTATGGGTGTAGGTTTGGAATGCTCACCTTGTTGTCCTTGGTAGCTTGATGTTGGTACCTTCGGCGTCCTTCCCCTTTTCTTAGGAACCTCTGATACATCGACTATGGGTGTGGCTTTGGAACCCGTCGTTTGTTGTTGAATTGATATTGGTTCCTTCTTTGGCCTACCCCTTTTGTTTGGAACCGGCGCTTCTGCGAATCTGGCTTCCGAAATCTCACTTGCGGATAGATCTCGTTTCTTAGTTTTCGCGAGTTCTTCTTCACGTCGAGTCATTTATTTCAATTCTCTCATTTGTTTTCTCCTTGCAATTTTAGTTTGTGGTCTACCGAGCGGATCTCCCTTTGTTGGATCTTCACTTGGTGTTATCCATGGGCATGTAATTAGCCTTAGTTGGCTCAACAATACTTTTCGGCTAGACGAGTTTCCACGTGAGTAAGCTTCATAGAATTCCATGGCCTCCTTTGTATCCCATGGTGATTGTCCGGGAGCTTCCATAGGGCGAAGATCGAAAGATAGTTGCTTCCAAAATGGATCAATAACATCAATAGGTATCACTTCTTCATACTTCACAAGCATATGACAACACGGAACCCCCAATGAAGACATGTCGGGACAAATACACACATCACCCGGTTTACCGTAATTTTTCTCATATTGCATTTGTCTCATCATATGTTTTATTTCCCAATGGGAGACGTTGAACTCTATTCCTTGGAGCAACTTAGTATTTTTAAGAAATTGAGTCATCCTTTCCATTGAGATTTTCTCAAAAGCCTTCTTGATCCTATCGATACCGTCCTTAAAGTGTTGCTCCATTTCCTCGGTGACCGTAACCACGTTTCCTTGACCGGACTGGATGAGATCTTTAAATCTCCCATGAGAGGAATCTGTTATACTAGTTGCTTCATTCCCGTAATGTCTATAACGATTTGTCCACGCACGCACAAATTTTTCCTTGAACTTATCCAACCAATTATCCCGACAATATGAGATGGCACGTGGATACACTTTGTTATATTTGGCAATAAACATGTTCAATCTCTTTTCATACATGTCCTCGGTAAGAGACCAATAAACTTTCTCCCAATCCTTTAGAAATTCCAACCACCTTTTATGATTTTTATCGTGTTCTTTGTCGACTCGCTCTTTAATCTTTCCTCTTTCATTTTCTTCTTCTTCGGGTGTTAGTTTCTATTTGCGAACATCTTCCTCTAGTTGAGCAACCATTCTCTTCTTAATATCCGCCTTAGAGGGTTCAAACAAAGCATGACAATGTTTTTTCACATTTTCACCTATATGATATTACATAGGAAATTTTGTGCATCCGTATATACGTCGGATATGGCATTCATTAGTGCGTCAAATTGATCGGTTATGATGACCCTCGGAAATCGATTTTCCGGGAACAATAATTTCAATTGTCACAGTGCCCAATGATAATTGTAATCCCTCTCATTTTCCATTAAACACCAAGCCAATGTGAATGTTACCTTGTCCGATGTTTTCCCCACGATGTTGAACAAAGGCATGTTGTATTTTTTTGTCTTGTAGGTGCAGTCCATCATAAGAACATCACAACACGTATGAGCTAATTGTGAGAGCAAAGGATGTGCAATGAATATTTGAAGGGGTTTGTTGTTCGGTCCTCTTTTAATGATACGCGTGTATTTGTGATCCCAAACTCTCTTCTCAAATTCTTGCATAACGGTCCTCCCTTCCCATTCCAACCTTCTAATAGTTGCTTGTGCGCTATAAATTGTACTTAGTGAAGAAACGTTCGTCTCATCCTTTTCCTTTAAGCCTCTGAGAATCACTCTTGGTTTGATACATACTCTGGTAATTATCCTTACATCCTCGAATTGATGAGGTTTTAGCTTCGCAACTAGGAAGTGACCAAAAAAATCTTTCGGATCCCGATAGTTATGACGCCTAAACCACACCGTACAATCCATTCTTCTTCTTCTTTTCCTTTGTCTCTTAGATAGAATACAAGCTTAAAGGGGCAGTCATCCTTCCTCGTACGAGTCTTGTATACCCTATTAATATTCTTTTCATATACATAACCCTTTCTCTTATGGCTATTCTCCTTGTATTTTCCGCTTCTCTCACAAACCATCTCAAAACGAACATCTGAACGCTGACTATTCCCCACCAAGACACACATGTTCTTAAGAGCCTTCTCTTTTGCCCAAGCAATTGCTTCCTCTGGAGATTTTATTCCCTACATAAGGACAACAATGAGATATTATAAGGACAATTTAAAGCAATCCCAACATAAAATTGTAAAAACTAGGTGAAAGTATTGTTTGGTAACATACCCGAGGCATTTTATAGTATTCGGACGTATCCCGAAAGAGAGGTTTGAAATTTGGATCGATGTATGTCACAACCTAAGGCATGAATGAAAAGAAAATTGAATTAGTTCCACAAAATAATGTTTTGGCATTGTATGTTATTGAACTGCAATGCCGGGATTCTCATACCGGCATTGTCGAAAAGGTAAAATCCGTGCCGGTATCTAGTGCCGGCGCCAACGATAATTACATTAGCAGCCGGTACTAAAGTTCAAAATATCATTAACTCTTGAATGTTATTCATGTAAAACTGGCATGGTATATATGTAAGGTTCCAAGCCGGTACTGACTGCCGGCTTGTACCATAATATACAAACTACGCCGGTACTAAGTGCCGGCGTTCACGAAAAATTAAATTGGAAGCCAGTATTTAAGTTCGAAAATCAAAAATTCCTGTATGTTTTTCTTGTGGTACCGGCATAGTTAGTTTGGAGTAAACCATTCCGGTATGGATATTCCATGGAATATTCGGTGGTAGGTAAAAAGTGTAAATGTATACCGGCATGGATTTTTGGTTTGAATACCACGCCGGAACAGTCTTTAAAATGGGGGTATATTTTACCGGCATGGCAAGGATTATGAATACCACTCCGGTGGTATTAGTTCCGTCGTGGTATTCATACAACGAGCATGACGGTACTTAGCTGTTTCAGACAAAAAAATGGCGGTTTGAAAAAGAAAAATCAAATTTTAGACCTCTTTGAAGCATTACCTGTTTGTTGGGGTTGGTTGTATGCTGAACATGTTTACTTTCTTGGGTTGGTTCTTCACAAAACACTTCATGCTCACGAAACTCATGATCCAAGGGTGTTGGTTCATCATATAACTCCAATTGTGAGTTGTTATCATTAACCGAAGATTGAAGATATGATTGTTGTTGTAGTTGAGCTAAGGATTCAGCAGCTGCAAGTCTCTCATCACAATCATCTTCCATTTAAAAAAAATAAAAATCACTCAATTTTTTTTTTCCCTCCTTCACTCTCAACTAACCCACACAAATTCAAATAAAAATAAATACACACTAATTTATCCCCCAAATACTTAACATTTTACTAATTATAATTAATCACTAGTCCTGATTAGTGGGGGGTATATTAGGAATTAAAAAAATAATTACATAGGGGTAACCCATAATTGCTATTGAGACACCATTTTTGTCTTGTAGCTATATCCCCCAATTAATTCTCATATCCCCAATTGCGCGTTCATAACTTAAATTCATAAGTTTTAATCTATTCAATCAATTTAAACTACTCTAGGTGAATTTGGGGACGGAACAACAGACTTCGTTCAGCGGCTCCGCAACTATATTGCTAGTCATGATGCTAACGTGCGTGTAGGTGATTTCCTTTTTCATATGTTAAGTGTGGTAGTTCAAAAAGGAGTTGGAGCCCAGCTTGTTGCTAGGCTTCCGACTAGTTTCTTGTCTTAATTTGGAAATTAAATGAAAGTAATAGTTTTTTATATTTGATGTATATTCTTCAATCTTAATAAAATTTCTCTTCCAATAAAAAAAAAAAAAAAAGTCGAAATTTAAACTTAATTAATTAATCTAATCAAAATTTTAATGTTAATTAAACGAGGGTAATTATGCCATTTTGAAATATTTGGTTAAGGGGTGACCTTTTATACCTCAAAATGACCCTATTTTGTCTCATTTGGTATACCCCAATCAAGCCAGGATAAATAAACATAATTATAATTTTTATTATTGGATAAATAGTATTACATTAACAAGTTGGAAGCCTAACAAGCTAAGCCCCAACAACATACTACTATATTAATTGAACAGGTTGCTATGCTAGCCTACCAGCGAGCCTCATGGGTAACCTAGCCAAGGGAGCCGAAGTGGATGGGGGGGCTGAGATTGTGTCACAAGGGGGGCAAACTAACACTACCTTCCATGTTAATTCCTGCAATATTACGCCATTGGGGGCTCGAACCTAGGACCTCCTGGAACGCATGAAACTTTGGGGAACGGGGATGACCAGCTGAGACAGGGGCCGTTCTTGCCACAAAACAGTATATATCGCGTTATCGGAACAGTGTATACTTATTTCCACAAAACAATATATAATAACATAGATTTAACTTTTGTAATCCAAGAATAATAAGAGCTTTTCAAGATGCACGTTAATTCTATCATAATCTTTATGGGGGTTACAAAGCATAAGAACCAAATTCCGAGAAGACTGATGTTTTAGACGCGATGAAACTTGTCATTTCAGTTTGGAAAATAGATATAAGTTCAATGGATGACACCACGTCAAAGAATTCTTAAGTGAAATGTTAATTCTTAAGTGAAATGTTAAATAATTATGGACTAGAGAACTGTAAAAATTTAACCAATATCGCGATGAAATGGACATTGTAAACCTTTTGAACTATTATAAAGAAAATATTATTTTGGATTTTTGATTAATGAGGAAATTATTGAGAGTATTATTGGAGGCAAGGAAGGTGACGACGTGGAAGCCGAAAGATGAAATTGTAGTTATATATAGAGCCATCTTTACGTAAAAAAGTTATCAAAGTTATAAATACATCGAATAGTTTTTTAGTACTAAAACGACAACACCAAAAAGTCTTTTAATGTTAAGAAAGAACTCACATTTGGAAGATACCCTCACTAATTAAGGGACACTGAAAAATAAAATAGGGACATTATGAAGTAAAATCAATAACCCTTTATCCTTATATTATATATGATGACAAAACTGCCCTTGGTTAGTTAAATGTTAAAAAAATAATTAATATAGTTTTAGTAGTTAGATTAAATTTATAGATTAGAGTTTTTCTTTTCTTTTTTGAAGCAACAGCTGGTTGTTTTTAGTGATCAATTATTTTAGAAATTAACTTATATGCTTAAAGGTATATACCATCGACATTGAGTATTTGGAAAAATTCATGCCAACTCGCATTGCACTTAAAATGAAGAACACAATTAACCATCGGCATTGTCTTCATCTAATACACCTTGGCGACAAATATGAGCTTTACTCGGATTTAAAATTTTATGAAAATTTACAATCACAAAGGGAAGTTAATATAAAATTGGTAATAGATGCTGAAATATTGTGTTCATGTATATTCGTACACGAGGCGAGGTGAGCGTAGAGATAAATAGAAGTCACGTGACAAAATAAGAATGTTCGTATAGTGTATGTGAATAGAAAATAATTAAAAATTGCAAAATGAGAATATTGTATATAATATTTTAGTTTCCTATATAATCATATTCTAATATTAATTAGTAATATGTTTTCATCCTCTCAACTTAGTAAATAAAGTGTAATTTGTAATTGTTTGGTAAACCCTGATTACAACAACTCGTGAAAAAAAAAACGAGGTTGTAGTGGGGTGTCCCCCATTTTCTATATGTCTGGTTCTATGATAGGAGATAACATTTACAGGATTGAGGTGTGACACCTCCAGGCTGAAATAATCAATCCTACTCCGTAATTAAGAGTTCAGGACACTATATCGCTATGTTCGATCAAACAATATAACATACATATTCACTTACACTTTCACAATTATGTTAGGTTAAGCGTTTTAAACTTATTCATCGTAGATGTACCTTGTATGGTTCCTTTTCCAATTTCTTACTGAATTACTCTTTTAATTGTAAGGTGTCCCTATTTCCCAATGGCATTGACACCACGCTACCGAACTTCCCAAGACAACGGTCAAAATATATGTGCATAAAAGGACATATTGGACAGTTTCCACCTAATTTGTTAGTGGGTAGAATATGTGAGGGTTCGAATATCAAATATTAACTACCCAAGTCATTTAACCATGAGCTAGTTGTAGAACAGGTCCTTCCAACATGGTCATCAACTATTATTGCATTGACTGCATCATCTCGTCCCCTCGTGCACAGTATGTTCGGTTAAGGCAATCAGGACATGATTTACAGGGGCGTAATTTAAAGTAACATTAATTGGTAGTACTAGGATTCAACACTAGAGCTTGGAAACTGTTTTGTGCATGGTTCAAAGAACCGTCAACACATACATGGGCATTATGCTTGATAGGACTGCAACCACAGAAGATGAACTTTGAACATACTGGTAATAAACGAGCTTTGTTATTATTTATAATAGACTTACATTTCTACTCCGGTTGGAGGCGGCTGAATAATATTGGAGTTTCCAGCAGCTCGGATGCATATGAAGTTCAAAAGTACTTTAGAACCTAATGACAAGAATCTCATGTAAGCAGTAGAGCTACTTTTTAAACTTATACCATGAGAAATACTACCTCGACATATTTGAGTATGTGTCATTGTCATCTTCGACCACATTCTCTTTAACATATAATGGATGTAGCATAAGACTAGGTTGGATCATAAACTTTAGTTACTCATAAGGAATGCGAATGTACCTTAATTAGTGTGAGATTGGTTAGGGCTCAACTACATTTCAGTCCGAAGTTAACTTGTAGTAGGCTAGAGTCTGTAGCGGCTTAATACAATGTGGTGTTCAAATCTGGACTATGTCCCGAGGTTTTTCTGCATTTGCAGTTTCCTCGTTAACAAAAATTCTGGTGTTTGTGTTATTTCTTTTTCGCATTATATCTGTTTATATAATATCACAGGTTGTGTGTAGTTCAATCAATTAGATAATCCAACCTTTGGTTGTTGATATAAATTGATTGACACTTGAACATTGGTCTTTGGTACCGTTCAAGTTGTGTCACATAATAATCAGGCTCGTGGATTTCTATTTGTTTGATTTGATGATTACATTGTGAAACAGAGATACAACTCTTGGATATATTTCCATTGATTGAGTCTGGATGTCTAGTTGATTCTCTTGGAATTATATTGAAGTTTGTCCATACAGATTGCCTAAATGAAATATTGGGTAAGGTTGTTAGACCCCCGCTATTTTCAATGTTGTTCAGATCTGATAAATGAGTCTCGATCAAACGTTTTTCTCTAACTGAATCTTCTTTAACAATATTTTCAAGAACACCAATCTTTTCACGTTGTAGAGTAGTTTCTTGAACAAGATTTTCTGTATTGTTAGAGAATGACTCAAGGATATTGTAGAGTTCCCATTCTCGATCAAGAGACTTCTCAAGTTCATTAATGAGATGAGCATGTTTTTTCTTCTAGAGACTTGATTTTAGAATCTTGGATATCAATAATCTCAACATATTTTTTAAAGTTCTGGTGAGTTCCCTTTTAGCTTCTGACATAGTGTCAAGTGTCCCATCAGAGGGAATGTTATCAGAATCTAATAACAACAATTTTCTACCTCGGGATTCAGAAGAATCAGAAAAGGAGTTATCATTTGAGGTAAACCCAAGATATTTGGCATAATCAAAAACTTTGGAAGATATTTTTGTATGTGTAAGAATGAGACAATCTTCTATCCACAGATCCAGATTGCTACAAATACAAACTTATGAGGTCTTAAAGTGTTTGCCTGTTCTGATACCAATTGAAAAAGTGGGGGTCTAACAACACACCCAATATATAGTTTCTTCAATCTATATGGACTAACTCCAATATATTTCCAAGAGAATCAACTAGACAGTTAGACTCAATCAATGCAAATACATCCAAGAGTTATATCTTTGTTTCTCAATGTAATCAACAAATCAAACAGATAGAAATTCGCGAGCTTGATTATTATGAGAAACAGCTTGAATGATACCAAAGACCAATGTTCAAGTGTCAATCAATTTATATCAAGTACCAAAGGTTGGACTATCTAATTGATTGAACTACCTACAAACTATGATATTTTAATGAAATGGAAAATATAATGCGGAAAAGAAATAACACAGATACCAAAAAATTTGTTAACGAGGAAACCGCAAATGCAGAAAAACCCTGAGACCTAGTCCAGATTTGAACACTACATTGTATTAAGCCGCTACAGACACTGGCTTACTCCAAGTTAACTTCGGACTGGAATGTAGTTGAGCCTTAACTAATCTCACATTGATCAAGGTACAATCGCGTTCCTTACGTCTCTGAATCCCAGTAGGACTCTACGCACTTGATTCCTTTAGCTAATCTTACCCACAACCAAGAGTTTCTATGACCCAAAGTCGAAGACTTGATAAACCAATCTGTCTCACACATAAAAGTATATTGAATAGATAAATCTGTCTCCCACAAAAATACCTAGAAGTTTTGTTCCGTCTTTTGATAAATTAAAGTGAACATGAACCAATTGATACACTGGACTTATATTCCCGAAGAACAACCTAGTAATATCAGTCACCTCACAATAAAATTAATTGTATGGTAGCGAAACAAGATATTGTGGAATCACAAATGATGAGACAAAGATGTTTGTGACTATTTTTTATCTTGCCTATCGGAGATTAAATCTCGAGCAAATCTTAAAGAAGATAGTACTCAATCATGATAGAAAATAGCAAGATAAGAACACGCAACTATAGAGAAAATAGTTGGATCTGGCTTCACAATCCCAATGAAGTCTTCAACTCGTTAACCTACAGGGTTTTGGAAAAAAAACTAAGGTTAAAGGAGAATCGACTCTAGTCGTAACTAGTATCACACAGTAGGTGTGGGGATTAGGTTTCCCTGTTGCTAAAGTTCTCCCTTATATAGTCTTCAAATCATGGTTTTCAATCAATGTTACCTTGGTAACTAAGTACTCAATATTCACCGTTAGATGAAAACCTGATTAGACTCAAGCTAATATCTTTCAACTGTTAGATCTTTTTACAGACAAATGAAAAGTGACTTCATTTATATATGAGTAACCGTACCTAAATGTGTACACCTTGTTATCTCAACAATAGTTAACCGAAGTTAGCCATATTAAAAAAGTGGAGGTACAACAACCTCACCCAATAATTCGCTTAGCAATCTATATGGACTAACTCCAAGATACTTTTAAGAGAATCAACTAGACAGTCAGACTCAATCTTAATAAAAGTATATCAAAGAGTTATATCTCAATTTCTCGATTCAATCCTTACTCAAGCAAATAGAAATCTGCGAGTTTAATTGAATACAAGAGAAATTAAATTGAACGGTACCAAAGGCCAATGTTCAAGTATCAATCAATTTCAATCAACAACCAAAGGTCGAATTTTCCAATTGATTGATTCAATGCACAACCTGTGATATTTCAATTATATAACAAAATATAACGCGGAAAGAAGTTTTGTTAACGAGGAACCCGCAAATGCAGAAAAATCCCGGGACCTAGTCCATATTGAACACACACTGTATTCAGCCGCTACAGACACTAGCCTACTGCAAACTAATTTTGGTTAGGACTGTAGTTGAACCCCAATCAATCTCGTAGGGCTGCACAAACCCGACCCAACCCGCCGACCCAATCCGTACCCGACCAAAAATACCCGCACCCGACCCAACCCACCAAGACATGGATCGACTATGGGTGAGGCACGCCATAACCCACCGTATGTTGGGTCGGTTGTGGGTAGAAACTTCCGTCACCCAAACCGACCCACCCACCCGCCCTACACTATTCCTACCCTTAGATTATGTAATTCTAACCTAGAATAAGTAATGTATGTAAGTTTTTTTTATTTTTTTATTTTTGTAAGTAATGTGCATTTTATGGTGGGTAACCCACCACCCACCCGACCCAACCCACTATATAGTTGGGTCAGTTGTGGGTGACAACTTATGTTACCCACCATCAGTGGTTTGGGTGGTGGGTGAGGCCAAACCCGACCCAACCCGAC
The DNA here is from genome assembly GCA_023529315.1 of Papaver bracteatum. Taxonomy (NCBI): domain Eukaryota; kingdom Viridiplantae; phylum Streptophyta; class Magnoliopsida; order Ranunculales; family Papaveraceae; genus Papaver; species Papaver bracteatum. The sequence continues at coordinate 2,639,939 of JAJJWX010004210.1, forward strand.
CCATGTGCATCCCTACAATCTCGCACTGATCCAAGGTACAGTTGCGCTCCTTACGTCTCTGATCCCAGCAGGATACTATGCACTTGATTCCCTTAGCTGATCTCACCCAAAACTAAGAGTTGCAATGACTCAAAGTCGAAGACTTTAATAAACAAATCTGTCTCACACAAAAAAGTCTACAAGAACAGATAAATCTGTCTCCCACAAAAATACCTATAAGTTTTTGATCCGTTTTTTGATAAATCTAGGTGGACATGAACCAATCGATAACTCAGACTTATATTCCCGAAGAACAGCATAGAATTATCAATCACCTCACAATAATCTTAATCGACTAGCGAAACAAGATATTGTGGAATCACAAACGATGAGACGAAGATGTTTGTGATTACTTTTCTATCTTTCCTATTGGAGAAATTAATCTCAAGCCAATTTTACAATTGTACTCAATCCGATAGAAACAACAAGATCAGATCACACAACTACAGAGAAAATAGTTGGGTCTGGTTTCACAATCCAAATGAAATCTTCAAGTTGTTAACCTATATGGTATCGGTAGAAACCTAAGGTTAAAAGAGAATCGACTACAGCTTATATAAATAGTATCACACATGAGGTGTGGGTATTAACTTTACCAGTTGCTAGAGTTCTCCTTTATATAGTCTCCAAATCAGGGTTTGTAATCTAAGTTACCTTGGTAACAAAGCATTCAATATTCACTGTTAGATGAAAACCTGATTAGATTCAAGCTAATATCTTTCAACTGTTAGATCGAACTTAGATTGTTATACACAAATGAAATATACGTCATTTAGGTTTGTGTAACCGTACCTAAACGTGTACAAGTTGTTGGTTCTACAGTAGTTAACCAACTGGTTGGCCATATGAGCACTTTCATATCAAACTTATTCATCTTCACCATAACTAGTTCAAATGACTTAAATGAACTAGTTCATGAGTTGTTCAATTGCTTAGATCTCATATAAGTATACAATATACAATCGAAGAAAAATTGGTTTTGATTCACTCGAATCGATTCGTGAACTTTATAGCCATGGTTTGCAAATATGCATTCCTTAGCTTGTATAAATTTAAGTTCACGAATAAATCAATTTTAGAAAGTAACACACTTAAGTATGCGTACTTAAGTAACCGAATTTTAGTTTGTTTTGGTTTCCAAACTCAGCAGAAATTCACGGACGTGAACTTTCAGCCAGTATGTGTACGAGTATGCATACTTAGGTAACCGGATTGAGTAGGTTTTGATTTCCAAACTCAGCAGAATTTCACGTACGCATACTTACCCAGTCTTCATCAATCATTTAGTACACACACAAGTATGCATACATTTGGTTCCCGGTTTTGGACTTATACACTAATGCGCGAACACATTATATGCTTATATCCAAAGATGGTTACATGTTCTAAACTCTTTATTTCAATCATTGAAACATTCTTAGAGGATGTTAAATAGAGGTTATTCCCACACAATTTTTCATCAAAGCAATTTTCAAGATATTGAAATAATCAACATGACTTTCATCACTTGTAAAGATGAACTTGGCCAAAGCGGAAGCTTACCAACACATTTTTCGAGAGCGAGATAAACTTGGCTTGAAATAGCAAATGTGTATAATCGAAGTCTGTATAGCAATACGACTTTTGTCTCAAGATAGGAGATAGAGTATATAGAATTTTTGAGTGATAGATAAGTTCAAGTCTCCACATACCTTTTAGTCGATGAAGTTCCACCATTTCCTTGAGTAGTTATTCGTCTTTGTATGATGAACACTATGGAGTCTAGAGTTCAACTACACTTTCTATCCTAGTCCGAGACTTAGCTATAAGTATACTAGAAATCAAGACTTATAGTTTTGGCAACTAAACTTGACAACAAGCTTGAGATAGCAACGTTTGCGAGTTCGATCGAGCAGTGTTCTAACAATCTCATCCTTTGTCAATTTTAGTGACAAAACTAATACATATGGAATACAAAAAATAAACTTTGCAGCTTCTCTTCCACATGCATGATCTCCTTGGTTCTTCAACATTACTCGAAATCTTTGTCACTTCCAAGTACTCCAATGATTCCAAAGGTTGTAAGATCATCATCATCATTGTTGAAATCCGTATCCATAACAATGAGATTACAAAATCTCTCAATCATTGTTACACAGTGTCATAGTATTATTACACAGCATCAAAGTTCAATTGTATCATAACTTTGACAACAATACTATGGTGATATGTATCACCCCCCCTTAGTCAATACTCCATCTCACATGGAAACCACTCCCCCTTATATAATGATCCGAAAACCATATGTATTTGTAATGTGAAACTACACATTAGTTCTCCCCCTTTTTGTCAATAAAATTGGCTAAGGTACGAAAACTAATGGGATCCTAATTAGGATTGTCAATGGGTCCGGTTTCTCCCGGATATCATACTACCCGGAACCGGATACTATTATTTTACCGGTTCCGGTTCCTAAATTAATGGACCCAGAACCGGACCCTATTAAACAGTCGGGTACCCACCGGTTCTGGATAATTAATGGGTATTTACTTGAATAATTTGAAACAAGCTCTCAGACATTTAAAATCTTGATTTCTTTTTTATGCAATTCAAAATGAAGTGGTACTCTATAATCTACATTTTAAAACCAAAAAATAAAATTTATATATAAGAAAGAAAATTAAAATATACATCTAGGAAAAATAAAAAAATATCTCAACTACTAAATGATTACAAGTCTTGTAAAGTCCCGATCATAACCAAAGCTAAAGAAAGTAATTTGAAAGTAAAGCTTAGACAGAGAACTCATTAGTTAACTAAGTGATTAGTTGATAAAATAGATTTGGTAATATTATAAATGGATTAGTTGTTTTGGAAAGTTTTTTTTTTCATTTTTTTTTTGATGGAAAAAGATCATAAATTAACTAGAAAATACAGTACAAAAGATTTACAAGATCATTTTTATCAAAAACATTAGAATCTATGCTAGATTTATGAACTTTTTGTCGCAGGTTATCTGACATATGTTGTCGTTTTTTAATCCTTGCCTCCTTTGCAATGTAGTCCGCTGCTGAGTTATTCTTCCTCTTAATATATTTCACTTTAGCTTGAGGTAGATCGTCCATGATTTTCCTTATTTCTTGCAAGGTATTTTCCGCTGACCACGAAGAATCCGTGCTTACCTTATTTAGAATGTCTGCCAACGCTTTGCAGTTAGTTACTATGAAGACGCTTGATAAAATATTTTCTTTTAACTACGTAATAGCCTTTAATAAGGATTTTGCTTCTGCATGGAAAGCTGACGTTGCCCACTCTGAACCCGCGGATAGGTGCATGAAAATCTCTTCATCAACTGAATATAGAATGAAACCATATCCCATCGAAAAATCCTTTTTCTTAAAGGAAACGTCAATGAAGATTATCCAATCTGAATTTAGATTGGACCAAGAGTAATTGGTTGAGGTTTTCTTTTGAGTTTTCATATTACTTTGAAGGGTATTTGATGGGGAAGAATGTAAGAAACTATTGATTTTCCCTATTAAATTGATTGGGTCTGGGATTATTTTCTCAAAAACTACCGAGCATCTATATTTCCAGATGAACCAAAGTATGGTAGAAATTTTTACCTGAAAATGGCTCAAGTTAGTTTCCGTAATCCACTATTTAATCTAGGAAATAATTGTGCTGGGAATGTAACTAGAGATTATATTATTTAGGGAGAGACCAAACCAAACGGCTCTTGCAAAAGGGCACTCAAAGAAGAGATGAAATTCTGTTTCTTGCGCTTGATTATTATATAACTGGAAAATCGGGTCGATGTCCTTATTATGAGCACCTAGTCTAACAGATGTTGGAAGTACTTTTTGTGATAGTTTCCAGATGAAAAGTCTTATTCTTGGAATTGCTTGAATTCTCCAAATCTTATTCCATGGGAAATCTATGCAGTCATTATTGTCTTGATCCTGATTGGCTAGAAAGTTATAAACATTTTTTGCCGTGAATTTTCTCGAGTGATGGTGCCTCCATCTAATGATGTCTTACTCTTGTTTCCTTAGATTAATAGCTTGGATTCTTTCCCTATCCTCTGGGTAAAAGAATTTGTTTAGCTTTTCTTGATACCACTTATTCTGATTTGTTATTAGCTCTTAAACTCTTGTTGGTGTCTGATCTCGAAGGTTGGGGACTTTATGGATTATATCTGCGTTAGGAACCCATATATCTTCCCAAATTTTCACCGAAGCTCCGTTTTTGACTTGCCAAACAAAATTACCTTTTATTAGCTCTAAACCTTTTTGTGTGCTAGTCCAAATCCAAGACAGATTTGATGTTCTGGACTTTTCTAGAGGGTGCGAGTTTGGGAAATATTTATATTTTAGGAGTTTGACCCATAATTGTTCTTATTCGGTTACCAATCTACTGGAAAGTTTAGTGAGAAGAGCTAAGTTGAAATGATGGGGGGTTTTAATTCCTAAACCACCTTGGGATATGGGCTTGCATATACTTTTCCAAGCTTTTATAAATCCTCCTTTTCTTTTTTTGCAAATCTTTTTTCCACCAGAAATATCTCTGAATCCTGTCGAGTTGATCAAGAGTTTCTTTTTGCAGTGCAAGAACTTGCATTTGATAAGTTGGGTATGATTGAAGGATAGATTTTATCAAGACAGTCCTACCAGCTTGAGACAATAGTTTTGATTTAGAATAATATCATTGTAGAAGAGGCTCAAAATTGGATTTTCGATTCTTATCAAAGAAAAGCGGGGTACCCAGGTATCTATCGTTTTTTGTCATCAGCGGGACTTTTAAGATTTTTGCTATAATCTTCCCATGTTTCGGATGTATTCGTGGGCTGAAGTAGACGCTGGATTTTTGAAGATTAACCATCTGGCCTGAGATGTTCCCAAATAATTGTAAAATTTCCAAAAGACTTTTAGCTTCCCCCATATCCGTTTTTTAAATAAAAAGTAGTCATCCGCGAAAAAAAGGTGGTATATATTGGGAGCATTTTTGTTGATTTGAAATCCAGTGATTATCTTGTCTTCAATAGATTTTTCGAGGAGTCTAGATAGAATTTCCATGCATATTAGGAAAAGGTATAGTGATAATGGATCACCTTGTCTTAAACCTCTCGAAGTGTTGAAAGTGGGTCCCGGGGAACCGTTTAGAATAATTGAAAAAGTGGTTGTCGATATGCATTGCAGAATGAGTTTTGTCCAGATTTTTGAGAAGCCAAAAGCTAAGAGGACTTTCTCAATAAAAGTCCATTCAACCCTATCGAAAGCTTTTGATAGATCTAGTTTTAACGCCAAGAATCCTTTTTTTTCTTGGAGATTTTCATCGAGTGGATAAGTTCATGAGCAATGATGATGTTATATGTGATTTGTCGACCATGGAGAAACGTTGATTGATTGGGGGAGATTATTTTACCGAGAATGAATTTTAGTATATTAGCTAATATTTTTGAATTTTTTTTATAAATGGTATTAATCAGGCTAATAGGTCTTAAATCTCCCGGCATTTGGGGTGTGGAAATTTTTGGGATGAGGGTTATGAAGGAATGATTAAAATCTTTGTCAAGAACTCCTGATCTAAAGAATTCTTGGACCGAGCCAATGATATCTTTTCCCAATATGTCCCAGTTGGCTTTGAAGAAACCTGGTTGGAAGCCATCCGGGCCTGGGTCTCCCCATTGGTTCATATTAGATAGGGTGTGCCAGATCTCTTCTTTAGTGGGGATTACTTTCAATGAAGTATTTTCTTCAATAGTGATGCAATGATTTATGATGCTAGATAGATCAAAATCGCAATTGTTGTTTTGGTACGAGCCTATTTGTTGGAAATGGTTAACCAGAAGCGAGTTGATTTGATCTCTATCTAAAAGCCATGGCCCAGAAGGTTCTCTAAGAGAATTTATTGCATTGATTATTTTTCTATTTGAGGTGGTGGCATGAAAATATTCCGTGTTCTTATCATATTCTTTGAAGAACTTATCCCTAGAAAGTTGATGATAGTAATCGTTTTTTATTTTGTACCATTTTCCTAGCTCCGCTTGAAGATTTTTTAATTTGTCTATTTCTTTAGAAATGTTTCCGGATCTATGGATACTGTCAATTTTATTGTTTAGGGACTTAATATGTTTGTGGATGTTCCCAAAGGTGTTTGAGTTCCAATGGGCTAAATCAGAGGATAACAATTTAAGGAGCCCAGAAAAAGTTCTCACTCTGGAATTGTCGGAACTCCAAGAGGCTTCAACTACAATAGGTAAGGTGGAATGAGTTAACCAAGACATAAGACATCTAAATGGTTTCTGAAGCCTAGTTTTCTCTGGGTTTGAATCTAATAAAATTGGCATATGATCAGAACCTACCCTTGGGAGGTGAGTTACCTTAGTGTCCGGAAAATTCTGAGACCACAAGAAGGAAGTTAGCGCTCTGTCAATTCTTTCGCAGATGTTTGCTTCACCCCTTCGATTATTTGACCAAGTGAAAGGCGATCCATCATATCCCGCGTCTAGGAGACCCAAAGAATCGATAGTGTTGACGATGAAAGATTTACTGCTGGAGACAACTTTATTTCCACCTTGTTTTTCGTCCGGGTCCAAAATAACATTTAAGTCCCCTATCAGAACCCAAGGTTTATTTATTTGTTACGTGATGTCTGAGATATAGGTCAATTGTTCGATTTTATCATGTGCTTCAACAGCTCCATAAACAGATGTGATCATGATATTTGTATCTCCTATACTTGATTCAAAATGACAAACATTAAACTTAGAAGATATTAATTTAATGTTTATATTGTTGTGCCAGGCAATTGCTAAAACCTTGTCTATTCCCACGGATGGAGCGATGAACCAGTCATGGAAAGGAGAATTCTTGAAAAAAGAGTCCATTCGACACAATGGGGCTTTTGTCTCTGCTAAAAAAACTATGCCTGGCTTGTAGTATTGGCACAAAAAACTAAATTGGTCCTTGGTGAGGGGAGTCCCAAAGCCCTGGACATTCCATGATAACAGTTTCATGGTACTGAGCTAAAAATAGTCTAACAGACGAAAAAATGATAGAAGAGAAAGGGAAAGGTGTCAAAGGAATAAAGAGAATAGTAAGAAGAAAAAATACAGAGATAGATATTAATCCAATTGGTTAAAAATTGAATAAGTTAGGATGATCTTAACAGGGCCGAAACAAAGGTACATAAATGACCGAAGAAATCAAGCAAGTGGAGAGGACTACTAAAGGTGCTAATGAAAACACTTAAGTAGAAGATAACACTACTAGGAAAAACTGTAAAAGGAACAAAAATATGATATAATAAAATAAAATAAAAATGAAGATCCTTAAAATAATAGGATTAGAGGAATAGCTTACCGACCTAGTCACCACATTAAGGAAATCATTAAATTTGTGTAGTATCTGTTAAAGAGATGGCGATAGGAAAGAGTATTACTAGCCAAAAGGAGCAAGAAAAATGATGGGGTCTCGGAAGAGCACAAATTTATAACAAAACGCTACAACTAACATGGACTAATCGATTTAAAGCCATAACCATCAACAACTTTGTATCCAAGATACTTAAGGGAAACAATCACCTAACTATTTAAGCGAAAAATGTCCAAAGCTGCAATAAAGAGTGGCAAAAGAAAGAAACAGAGTTCTAAAATTGTAGTTGAAAGCTTGAAGTGTCAACTGAATTGGACCATAGAAATGAATGGTTTAATAATGAGAATACTAAACAAATAAGAACCTTAGGGGTCATCCCAAGAGCCTGATGCAAAAGAGGAACATTAGAAAAATAAAGTAAAGGTTGATTGTTGGGTGATGCTGGCCAAGATAAGAGAGGTAACCACTGGAGCTAACTATTCTACAAGTAAGAAACAAAGAAACCAGGCGAAATATAGTCTGACAGAACACCAGAATAGTTAACAGTGGAGAAAACTGCGGTAAGTCGACTCAAATATAACGAGATCACTGGGTTAAAACCATTTTACATGAAAACAAGGAACCTGATCTTAATAGAACGATCCGACAAAGCACCAAAATAGTTAGCCCGCAGTGAGGAAAACTAGGGGAAATCGACATCAATGGAGCTTTAAATTTCAGCAACACTATATTAACACTTCTCAGAGACATTGAATTAAACATTTTAAAAGGATGATGAAGACTTAAAATGACTATATGTAGGGCTAGGATGAATTCTTAGAAAGATAATACAAAACACGGGAAATACATAAATTTATAAAAACTCACAAACAAAAGAACAAACGGTCTGTGCCCAAGGAAGAATTTTAGCCAAAGATGGATTGAGTGCATCAACTAAATTAAAATGGGTAGGAGATAAGGTCCTAGATACAAATCTAATTAAACAATAGTAGAACAACGAGAATATTTAGCCAATAATATTAATTGCAGCAAACAATGAAACTAGATAAAGAACAAGATCGATCCCAGTGTTGGAATAAATTAAGGATCTAAAGAAAATTCAAACCTTAATTGTAGAAAGCTAGAGAAGCCCCTGAATTTATCGAATTGAAGTAGATGATGAAAAGTCCCTAAAGATTGATTTTTGGTTCATATGATTAATTGAAGGCAAATACCAATAGACCCCCGACTAGAACAACTGCAGAAACACTTGACCAGTAAACGAAGGAAGATGAAATTCGCCATGGAAATAATAAATAGATACTATGGTAGATTAAATGGCCCCTAATGGGGCTACATGGCCGGTAAACCTAGGAGATTTAGCCTGACATAGAAGGGAAGGAGATAAATTTAACAAATAATCTGAGAATTGAAAAAAGAGATCAGTTAATAGAAGATAGAAGAGATTGAAGTGAAATTATTTTTGATATCTGAACATGTAGGGAGATTTGGAGCCTAGAACTGCTTGAATCGGAGAAGATTGAGTCGACTCATAGTCGCCCGATCAGCAGAGCTCTCATGACCTTCTCACCTTAAGATGAAAGTTTAATTAATTAGGACTCTCCAGTTGTTTTGGAATGTTGTATCACCAAATAAATAACAACAGTAGTACTGCGTTTAGTAGTGCCATTAAAATATCCTCAAATGAACTATCATCCATTAGTTAATTAATTGATTAAATGAGTTATAAGCTGCAACATCTTCTATTGCTCCTGGATAAAACTAAAAAGATGATAAAAATGAAACACTAAGCCTAAAAGAGAGAAAAAAAGATGATTTGTGAAGCGAAAGATGATGATTCAATATACATTTATTAACGTATACTAGGTATTACCGGGGATTTACGGTCCCGTCTCAACCTCTCCTTTTAGTCTTAAGTCTTAACAATTAAAAAAAACTGCATCTTAGTTATTGTATTCAAATATTTTTAAAATCCTACAACTTGGTTACTGTATTTAAATATTTTAAAAATCATATACCTTGGTCAATTATAAAATAAAGACCATATACTGTTTTTTTTTTGCAGGATATAGATAGCTTATATCATTTCAGGGTACTTATACTTCTATAACATCAAGAATCAATCAATATTTAAGGACAGAGTTCCATCAAAAAAATATCTTGAAAAAATATCGATCACTTGATTTAATTTCATCAGTATTATTTCCAATTAGTTTTAAAACCAATCATCAGTACTCAATTGATTAAAATATAGTAATCATCATTACATGATGTAATATAAGGTCAAGTATGTAGGATGACACTATTTTTTTTGTTTTTATTGGCAAAAACCCTTTCCTGCCTTCATTTGGTATCCCTTAGGCTAGGTATCTGAGGACCTTCTCCTAATAGAATTGCGTACCAAATTTTTTTCAGTCGTTGGCAGGTTATAACACATTAATTTTATCTGTGGATTTTTTATAATACATGATAACTTTCACATACTTCAGGGAAGGACTAACCTTCTTAGAATCTTATTATACATGCGTTGAAGTATGCTTGGATTAAAATACATTATGTAGTGATATAGTATCATGAACTACCTCAAAAACATCTTTGTCGATTCCGTATCACCCGAGTAGTCAGTGATTGTTTATCAGATATTATCCTTCATCGGTTACCATATCTCCTCACCTTCATATTAAATACCCTGTCACAACTAAAGTAAGAATAATCATCCATTAATTAACACTATGGTTGGATCAAAGTAGTTTTACTCTCTTCAAGGTGCTACTCGGTTGGGGATCTTGGAGAAATGAGTTCGGGCTTGGCACTCGCTTAAACTCGGCTTAATACTCAAATGAATTTTATAGAGACCCAGAGTCCCGCTGATCATACATTACTACTAACATGACTTATAGCTAATTAAAATAAAAAATTTAACATTATCATGTATTGATTTAGCAGCATCAATAAAATTAAAATTATATATAAGTTCAACATAACATACATTTAACATTAAAGAAAAACTTGGCTTGGAATAGGCTAAAGAATCGCCAAAAGTCGTCCTTGGAGACTTATTTAATCGCTCAAACTCGGATTCAGGTGGGAATCAGAAATCACCAAGGTTATTTAGCGAGTAGCGGTTAATCTCTTGGAAATAAGCCTTAGAGACCTTGTTAAAGAACGCGTAATTGGGGGATATGAAAACTAATTGGGGGATATTAATTACTTCCCCCAACCAAAGGTGGCTGTTAAGGGGTGACCATTTGGTATGAAAGCACTAAAATATCCTTCCTTCAAAATAAAAATTAAAAAACTTAAAATCAAAAAACAAAAAATAAAATCATATCCCCCATTTCCATCTCCACCTCTTATTAATCTCTTTCAAATTCTAAACTCTCCCCACACCCAAATATACCCCATTCCCTTTCAAATTCTTAACTCTCCCCACTCCCTATCAAATTCTCGCCGGCTCCTCACTTTGGAAACGATTTTTTTTATTCTTAATTCGGAAATAATGAAGATCATGCTGAAAGTGATGAATACCATGCCGGAATTGATGAAGACCATGCCAGTAGTCAAGTGCCGGCATGCTTGAGAACTTCCTATCAATGTCGGTAGTCAAGTGAAAAAAAACAGAAAAAATTCATAACGGAAGTGATGAATACCATGCCGGAATTGATGAAGACCATTCCGGTAGTCAAGTGCCGGCATGCTCGAGAACTCCCTATCAATGCCGGTAGTCAAGTGAAAAAAAAACATTTTGGATACTTTTCATCCTGTGCCGGCATAGAAATTTGGATTGAATACCATGCCGGAAGTAGTACCGGCATGCTCGAAAATTTACAGACTATGCCGGCAGTGGACTGATTAAAACAAAAAAAAAGGTTTTGAAGATCAAAACCAGAAAATTTTGTACGCCCCCCCCGGATAGTGGCAAACAATTTTTGAAAATTTCCGACAAATACCGGCATGTTTTTTTGGTTGAACACCATGCAGACACCGAGCTTTTTCAGCTGCAACAATGGTGGATTCAAAGAAAAAAAATCAAAATTTCAACCTCTTAGCAGCAATTCTCTCATCACAATCATCTTCCATTTTCAAAAAAAAAAAAAAATCCACTCAATTTTTTTCCCCTCCTTCTACTACTCACTCACACAAATTAAAATAAAAAATCAAACTAATCTATCCCCCAAATCCTTAAGAATTTACTAATTAAAATTAATCACTAATTAGGATTAGTGAGGGCTAGATTAGGAATTAAAAAAATAATTACATAGGGGGTCACCCAAAATTGCTATTGGGATACCGTTTTTGTCCTGTAGCTATATCCCCCAATTAGTTTTGATCCCCCAATTGCGCGTTCCTTGTTAAACTACTCTGGGTTAGATAGTATTTTTATTTCGAATATTGCTGCTAGAAAAGACCACAGACCTTGTTAAACTACTCTGGGTTAAAAAATTTATAACGCATGATAACTTTACATTCTCTTAGGAAGAAGTAACCTTCTTAGAATCTCATGTGTTGAAGTATACTTGGAGTAAAATTTATTATATAGTGATTGTTTATCAGATCTTTTCCTTCATCGGGTACCAATGCTCCTCACTCATATGTTGAAGTTCCTTATCTATTCAGAAGCACTATGGATACCTGTTCTTTAGAGATCTTTTATCCAAATTAAAACCAAGAATAATAAATGCATTTGAACCATTAGAAATAATCTTGACTGGGGACTCGTATAAATCTTTCAAAGCCTACGGGGATTCAAGCAATTAATAAAAGGAGCTTCAATTTTCCACGAAGGCAATTTATTGAAGAGTGGTTTCTTTTGGATATACAACAGTATTTTATCGATCCAGTTCAAGGATCCACTTAAGGAGCATTTAAATTCGATTCTTCCGAGATAACGACAGACAAATAAGTCTTGAATAATATTTTGATTCACATCACTTTGTCTATCTATGCAACTTTTTTTATCCGATGGAACACCGAAATCATTTAAATCATCCGATGTAAAATCTTGAGAACCAATTAATCAGTACAACGAACAAAAATGCATGCAACTAATCTCGAATTCATGTAGACACGCGTCTAAAACTATAAAACTAACCAACCATTCGCTAGAGAAACTACGTATGAATGTAGGTTAAACTCAAAGTGCCTACAATTAGATCTACATGTGATCAATTATAGTGTCATCAATCACATCGTTATCTGGGTTGTATCTATTTCTAGGTGTATTGATTTCTATCAAACAAATATTCTTAGGCTCCGAGGTATTTGAAGATATCAAAGTCTACACACATAAATTATTTAGATTCTTAATGCAATTATTAGGATGACATTATTGCATGGACTTTTTGAATATCTTATAAACATTTTTCAACGATATTAGAGCCAATAATTAAGTGTGAACCATAAGAATATAAACTTCAAACGTAACAAATAAGTAGATGTTTTGGATTTATTGGGAAAATGCACTTCTTTTCCTAAGGCTTTTTCGGACGACGTGCTTGCTGGGAATTTCTTCACTATTAATATAATAGTAATAAACAAAATATTTTAAGGTCATCATCAAAAAAATAATAAGAATATAAACATTCAAACTTGACACTAAAAATCAGTTGATGTTTTGTACCTCTTGAAAAAAACATTCTTTTCTAAAAAGATTCTTTCGCACGGCATGCTTGCGGAGCAATTCGTCGAGATCAGTATAATAATGAACATAGTATTTTAAATTTATTATCAAAAAGGTGATGCAAAACAGTGATAGAAACATAAAACACTAATGTCATGGCTCTACCTATATTTAATGTGCTTGTAGACTTGATTATTCGTTAAGTCGGATTGATTGTTCGTTAATTCTGGCAGAATATTAAATATTTTGATAATGAGATGGAGGAATAATCTACTTGTGTTCCTAAACAATTTCAATATAGAAAGTATAAACATACATTAGATTATTTCTCTTGGTTATCACATGGTTGTTGTTCCTACTTTCCATTGCATCCTCCTTATTACGGCATGTGTTATGGACAAATGTTCTAATATATCAACAAAACTATTACGTAATCAAGTTACATTTTCCGCAAATAACTACACTACTTGTATATATTTGTTACATGCATAATAGTCTTTAATAACAGATCGCTAGCAACCACATCCTACACTAATTCGGGCAGATTAGATATGTAAATCTGGATTATTCTCTGTTGTAAAAGGTACTGGACTATTGTCCTTCCTGTTCATCAGTTTCCATATGTTGTTATTGACCTTCTTTTTCATGACGTCTCTGCTTCCTTAATATCCTTTTATAGTGTGACTGAGAAAACAATTATTTGATGAAATTTTCATTACTGAAACTCAGAGCAAAGCGTCACAAAGGCTTGGAAGACATGGACGAAGGAATAACACACGTACTCGGACGCACCTATATATTGTAGTATAAAATTCTTGTCGTTCTTATGTTGTAGCACCTAATCCTCATAAGTTGTGCATTCGTTCGGGGGGGAGGGGGTTGACATGGTTATTCTACCACAATCTTATAATTTCGATGTCATTTTTCTTATAACTACATGGCTATATAATTTTGAAGTTTAATTTTTACAGATATGTTCCCCATATAAAGCTTAATAGTTCAGCTATACCAAATCTTACCGTCTACTGTTTTTAATTTCAACCGTTAGGTTTCGGAAACCGACCTTCAAAAAGGTAAATGATGGCATTATACATTTTAGGTTGTGCTCATTTTTGGTAGAATGTAGAACTTTGTGAATAAATAAATATATATTAGCTTCAAATACATTATTTCTTTGGTTTTAAGGAAAAGAGTTTCTGGCATTATTGTGAGTATGAAATAACCATGTCAACGAAATCTCCATGTTTTGATCAGGTTGACAGTCTAGAATACTCGGTATTTTTCCATGCATAACTTGTATTACGGACCTAGATCGTGAAAGGTGATATATTTATTTATAGTTTTTTTATGATGGTAATTTTGTTCAACCCAATTAGGATTATTAACTACAATCATTCAGCCAATTGTATATACGAATAAAATTCAAACATAAATTATTTGTTTTTCATGTAATGTCCAAAGCATGTATCCCTAAATGAATTCTAATTGGCTTAAAAAAAATTCATGTCTTTGGAGAAAAAGACAATGTAGAAGTATATAGAGTTTACATAATTTTGGTATTGTGCGTGATAATACTTATATTTATTTATGTGACCTAAATTTGAAGAATAATTGTTCTTCTGCTTATAACTGGGCTGGGTTAGTACCTCACTAACATAATTTTATACAACAAACTAAATCAGCAAAACCTGTTTTTTTTTTTTTTTTTTTTTAGTTTCCAATGTTTGTTAGTTCTGTTAAAAATCACTAATACATCTTGAAGAATTTTTATGGATTTTTAAACTACTCTTCGATATTAGATGGTCTAAATTTAAAAATACAATCACAAGACACTAAGATCTTATTTCATTCAACACACTAATTACCTTAGCCTATGTTCATAAAAAGCATAACCAACTAACTACGTTTGGATGAGATATTCCGAGAAGTCATTGGGGATACTACTAAAGTAGGTAACACGCAAGGCTCCCAGTAACTCAAGAACTGGTCATCGTAACAAATTATTATAAAATAATGACTCACCAGTGTTATCTCCAAATTTTTCTTTAATCTCTCAGAAGCAATTCCAAAACAATGAGATTTACCATCAGGTGAGTATGCAATTTTAAGACAAAAACATCAACAATTTCATAGAAACATAACCTATAGTCAGAGTGTAATTTTGCATTGTATTAATCAACCAACAATGGGATTGAATACATACCGATTGAAATGAATCTAACGTTGACTCATAATTGTAGGACCAGAATATCGCTACAACGGTATTCCAACGAATAACAACATTTCTGCGAGAACATCGCGAGTTCTTTAACAACGTTTGGCGAGTGTCACAGAACAGGATAAGGAATGACGTAATGGCTGACGATTAAAGAAACATGAAAAGAGCATGTTTATCCTGCGATGGTCATAAAGCTTGCGAGAAAGAGCATTATAGATGTCGCGATACAATCGCAAAGTAAATCCGAAAGAAAAGGAAGACTTAGCTGTCATCCACTATGTAAATTCCTATATAATGGGTTCCACTAGATTCAGAGAAGGATGATGTATTTTTTGAGAGTTGAGAAAGTCTTGAGGAGAGAGAAACTTCAAGAGAAAAGTTGTAATCTTGAGTTCTTATATTTCCTGTAAACATTTCTAAAAATCAAATAATAAAGTGTCGTTTTTAATCTTCAAATTTGAGTTGGTTATTACAAATTCTTAACAAGGGTGTAGTGTAGGATTTCCTGCAACTACATTTTGGCGCCCGAAACAGGGATTGAATTAACGAAATCACAGTAAAAGTGAAGAAGAAGATAAGACTTGTTCAAGATTAAGAAAATCATTAAGCAAATTGGTGAAATAATTGAAGGAAGAATGATCAAAATCAAAGAGGATTGTAGAAAATTGGAGTATGAAATGGTAACAAGAACAATGATTGATAGATTTCATGAAAATATTAAGGGAAAGATACATAAACGGGATTTCGAAGGAAGGAAGATTATGACGGTAGAGAAAATATCATCATTGAAAGATTGGGAAAAGCAGGAGATCACATTTACAGCAGCAGAAGTACCAGAAGTAAATCTAAGTCATACATCTCCTTTGGTAATCACGATATCCACTTTACCAATGAGAAAGGAGGAATCAATAAGATTTGTAGAAGAATGGGCTATTAATAGAACATTGGTGGATGCAGGAAGTTCTGTGGATATAATATTTTATCATACTTTTAAGAAAATGGGATATAAGGATGAAGATATGTCTTGTTCAACATATCATATTCATGGCTTTGGAAAATCTTTAACAAAACCTAAAGGTGAAATAGTGGTACGAATTCCGCTAGGAGAGATTGAAACACAAGTAACATTATGTGTGGTAGACGTGGAATCACCGTATAACATGATATTTGGAAGACCATGGATACATGCAATCAAGGTTGTATCATCAACATTGCATCAATGCATCAAATTCCCTATACCCAGTGGAATTGGAGAAATTAGAGGAGATACAGATTTTGCGAAGCTGTGTTACCAAATAGAAGTAAGAAATTATAAAGAGCATCCAAAGCTGCGAAAAGCTCGCAGAAAATTGACGAGAGAAACGGAGAAATAAGGAGAGTTTAAAATTTACATGATAAGAGCAAAAGAAGGAAAAGGAATACCTGGAGAAATTTCGCGAGAAGGAGATGAACTCGCGAGAGTCATGAAAGCACCAACACCAATGGGAGAACCTGAAGCCAGTTACACTGCAGCAGAACCAACAAAGGAAGTAAATATTGGGAGTAAAGAAGAGCCTAAAATATTGAGAATTGGGACTAAAATGGAGGCAGATGAGGAAGAAAGAACTATAAATCTTTTGCGAGAATATAAAGACATCTTCGCGTGGAGCATGGATGAAATACCAAGGATAGATCCCTCAATAGCATGTCATAAATTAGAAATCAACAAAGATGTAAGACCATTCAAACAAAGAATAAGGAAAATCGCAACAACATACCATTCCCAAATAGAAGAAGAACTATAGAAAATGCTTGATGCAGGAATTATAAGGAAAGCAAAATATCCAGAGTGGATTGTAAATATGGTGGTGGTCCCAAAGAAGAACAAGGGGATAAGAATTTGCATAGACTTTACTGATTTAAACAAACCTTGTCCTAAAGATAGTTTTCCATTACCAGATATCCCACAAATGGTCGAATCAGCAGCAGGAAATGCTAGAATATCTTCATTGGATGGATATAAAGGATATAATCAAATCCCTCTCGCTGAAGAAGATCAAGAGCATACTGCATTTTTTGCTCCAAGAGGATTATATTGTTATACAAAGATGCCCTTTGGCTTACGAAATACTGGTGCAACATATCAGATAATGGTGGAGAAGGTGTTCGCAAAGTGGATCCACAAAACATTAAAAGTGTATGTAGATGATATGCTGATTAAAAGTAAAGAAGCTGAGAATCATGTGTAAGATTTGAAAGAGATTTTGATCAAATGTGACAATTTAATATCAAAGTGAATCCTGACAAATGTACTTTTGGAGTAACTTAAGGAATTTTTTTGGGGTATATTGTTTCAAAAGAAGGAATACAAGTTGATCCAACAAAAGTGCAAGCAATTCGCGATATGCCAACGCCTGCGACGGTAAAAGATGTGAAAAAATTGAATGGACTCTTAGCCTCGCTAGGAAGATTCATCTCGCGATCTTCAGACAAGTGCAAACATTTTTTCGATATACTCAAGAAGGGAACAAAATTCAAGTGGACAAATTAATGTGAAAAGGCTTTTCAAGGAATAAAAGAACATTTAATGAACATAACTATCTTACAGAAAGCTGAACCGGGAGAAGAACTATTGATTTATCTCGCAACAACCACATATGTGCTAAGTGTTGTATTGCTGCGAGTAGATGCAGGGGTAGAAAAACCAATTTATTACATCAGCAAAACATTCAATTCTGCATAGAGAAATTATTCAAAGATTGAGAAACTAATTCTAGCGTTGGTGCATGCAACCTTTTAGCTTCGCATCTACTTTCAAGCACATAAGGTCAAAGTGTTAACAAAAGTGCCAATTGAGTCAGTAATGAAAAATTCAAAAATATCAGGCAGAGTTGAGAGATGGAATGCACAAGTAGGACACTTTATATCCAATATGAAGTTTTATCCTCGCCAAAGTCACAAGTTATCGCATATTTCTTAGCTGAATTTCCTTTAGAAGATGATGAAGCCGTGGAAGAGATGATGGATATAGAAGAGGAACATGGAGATCCAAAAGAGCTATTAACAGAACCCGACAGATGGGAGATATTGGTGGATGGATCATCAAATGGAGAAGGAAATAGGATTGGAGTTGTTTTTATTTCGCCAGAAGGAGAAAAAACAACTTTATCATTTAGATTGGAATTTGCATCCACTAATAATGAGACAGAATATGAGGCCGTGATTCATGCTTTAAAATTTTCGGTAGAAATGAAGTTGGAAAATGCTAGAATCACCAGCGATTCACAATTGGTTATTCGCCATATAAAAGGAGAATACACAACAAACGAACCATCTTTGAGAAAGTATAAAAGACTAGTTGAAGAATTGTCTGCGAGGATTCCAAAAATAAAATGGAGACACATATCAAGGAAAGATAATAGGCTCGCAGATGCTTTTGCTTTCATATCCAGTATGATGACAAATCCAGCTGCGAGATGCATAAAAATTCAAACACTTTTATTACCAGCGATAAACAAGGAAGAAGAAGAGGAAGATGTGATGATGGTAGAAGTCGGCGAGGAAGAATCAAAGAGCAACATTACAGATTGGCGAGCAGATCTTCATGCATACTTGGCAAGAGGAGAAATCCAAAGAAATCGATTAGAGGCACATAAATTAAAAAGTAGGGAAACCAACTATGAGTTAAGAGATGGAGTATTATATCGCAGATCTTTTAGTGGACCATCGCTAAGATGTTTGACGAGGGAGGAAGGACAAAAAATATTGAAGATGTTTCATAATGGTGATGCTGGTAATCATAGTGGAGGAAGATATTTGGCATATAGAACAAAAATGCAAGGCTATTACTAGCCATATATGCATGAAGCTGCAAAGCAACTCTCAAGGCATTGCGAAGATTACCAGCGATATGGAAAGAAGATACATGCACCAGGAGCACCATTATCATCTTCAAAAAGTGTACTGCCTTTTGGGAAATGGGGATTAGATATTTTAGGTCCATTTGTGCCTGGCTCTGGACAAAGAAGATATCTAATTGTCGCAACAGATTATTTCACAAAGTGGGGAGAAGTAAAGGCAGTACAACATATCCGCGATAAAGATATTTTTACATTCATATTTGAGAATATAATTTGCAGATTTGGGATTCCAGCACAGTTGGTGTCTGATAATGGAAAGAAATTTGAAGGGCAGAACATAGAATTGCTACTCAATTCATTTAAGATAAAATGTGGAAAATCTACTCATTTATACCCACAAGAAAATGGTCAAGCTGAAGAAACTAATAAGACAATTGCAGACATCTTAAAAAAGAAGCTAAAAGGATACCACAGAGCATGGTGCGAGCAAGTGCATAATGCAATATGGGCTTACAATACAACTAGACGGGAAGCTACTGGAATGTCACCTTTTTGTTTGACATATGGGGTTGAAGCTGTGTTACCAACAGAAGTAGCTATTCCTACAACAAAAAGAAAGGCTTGGGAAATAAATCTAAGTGCTGGAATGATTTTAAATAAATTGGATGAATTAGAAGAAAAAAGAGAAAAGACTTTACAACATATGGAAAATTACCAGCGAAGATTAGCTCGCGGGTACAAAAAACGTGTTAAGAAACGTGAATTCCAACCTGGCGATTTAGTGCTGCGAGAGACACCAAGTTATCAGCGAGAAAATGGTAGAAAGCTCGCGAGAAAATGGGATGGACCGTACATCATTAAAGAGACAGTTGGAACTGGGGCATACAAACTAATGGATCCCGAAGGGAGAGATGTTGGTCAAAGACTTGATAGACCATGGAATAGACTATTTATGAAAAGGTATTATCAATGACAACTTCTGCGAGATAAGAGATACTGGTACGTTAACAAATAATAAATTCTTCTTTCTCTATTACAACTGAGAGGTTATTCTGATAACAAAGCAAAACAAGAGATGCGAGCATAATCGCAAGAAAGGCGAATGAAAATTTCGCAGAGATTAATAGAATGGGACGAACCTTTATGGCGTGCACCCTAGTTCGCGAATAAATTCCGCAAGAGGCAAATATAAGACCTAATAGTGCGTCATATGAGGGGGTATATCTTTATATGACTCAGGGATAAGGTTATACCGCTACTGGAATCTGAGTCATGAAGATGTTGGGGTTAAGGAAAACCTATCCAGGAGAGGGATCTTGGATTTCCAACTATATAAGGTATACCCTGGTTGGACGACTAAGGATCTCTTCTAAGGAGTGCAGAGTATGACCAAGGTGCCAAGGTACACGGTTGAGTCAAGGGTGCTCGGGGCGTACGAAAATACCCTGGCCATCCTTGGCAAGTCTTGGCTATGATGCACTCGGCCCGAAGAAAACCCCACTTAGGGTGCAGTCTTGTAACTATAAGCCATATAGGCATAAAGGACAAGAGGATGCGAAAACAACTGGTTATTGGAAAATCTGGATGGGAGGAGCTAGTCTTGTATGGCCGATGTGCCCTCCTTGAAGGGGCAACCAGGGGGAAGATAAGGGCGGCACCCTCCATTAGGGAGCTGATAAGTGTCTAAAGACGGCAATGTCATGGGGCTTTATGATCGCAAGAACATTTAGGCCTGTCATATTGTCGCGTGACGAAAATTATACAGAGGCAACAAGCCAAAAGAGAAAAGTTAAGATGAGATCAATGGGTTTTTACATGAAAGGGTAAAGACGTCCTGCGATTTCATCGCAAGACGGCAATGTTATAAGGTTTAGTTCTCGCAAGGGAGTTTAAACTTATCATATTGTCGCAAAGAAATTGAATTTTTTTGGATAAGACAAGATCAAAGGGTTTTTACATGCAAATGTTAAAACATCTTGCAATTTTGTCGCAGACACAAAAAGTTTGGCAAAATAAGACCTTTAACTAGGAAGGCAAAATAAGACCAACAGAATAATCTCAAACATTAACTATTCCATTTAAGAATGCAGGAAAGATTTGTTCATCACAGGAGTATTGAAAGAAAATATCGTATCAATATTCATCACATCGCAAATCTATTCCTAATATTGCAAGAAATATAGATGCATAACTTACACAAGGAAGATTCAGAAAATAATTCATCATTACAAGAAAGATAATGAAGGGCAGTAGGGGAGTGGATAAATAAAATGTCATTATCTTCCTTGAGAATATTCAAAATAGCAGGAGTAAAAGTTGAATTCTAAAGTTGCAAAAAGTTACATTGCTCGCAAGAAAGAGGAAAGAAAAGAAAACAAAAGCAAAACTTAAGACTCAACGTTGGTCTCGCCAGATTCATTATTGCCAGAATTATCATCTTCACCAACATTCTCCTCCTTGCGAGTTTCTCCTTCTTTTAATTCTTCATCAACGATTGCTTTACCACCAGTAGTTACTTCTTTGGGGGGACTTCTTTCTTCTTCACCATCTTCCTGATAAATATCTTCTTCAATACTCGGAAACTCTAAATCTTTATCCATGGGAAGAGTAACTTCATCATTATCAACTTTTAAAGGAGGAATAGATACAGGAGGAAGAGAGTGGGAAATCAGAATTTCGTTCACAAGAACTTCAGCACTAAGGTGAACCTTGTGAAGGAAACCTCTGTCACGATTTCTAATCTCCATATTCTTGAAGTATTCAAGATAATCATATCTTCTCTCTGCTTGGTTACGGGATTTCACAAGATCGCAAGAAAGAACCCTATTTTCATTACGAGCTTTATCCAATTTATCAGTCAAATCAGAAATGGTAGAGTGAAGATTTCTTTCAGATTCTGCGAGTAACAAAATTAACAATAAAATATTCAAATGAAGATCTCGCAAGGAATATAACATAAAAATTTAACAGAAAAACCAACAAGTGAGGCAATCAAATGACTACCTTCTTTTTGTGAAGTTAAATTTTGGATTAGTAAACAACAATTCTCCCATTGATTCATGGCATCATCAAACTTATCCCTAACTATACCCTTCAGGCGAGATTTTATGTTTTCTTCTTTGGAATGGAGATATGAATTTTCTTTTGCCAATAAAGAATAATATTCTTCTAATTGGGAATATTGTTCTTGAAGTTTGTTGGACTTTAAACTAAGAGTTAATCTCCCCTTCATAAGTTTATCCATCTCAGCGGCAGATGATTCAGTTACTTCCTTGAGTTCATCCTTAAGAGAACGCATAGATTGCTCTTGATTGTCACATATTCTTTGGAGATTACTCAATTGTTGCGAGGAAATCGCTATCAATCTTGAAAATGTGTGTTTTTCTTGAGATAAAGTTCTATTTTCATCTGATAAAGATTCCGTCGCCAAATTAGCTTTGATTAACAAGTATGAGAGGCGAGTAATCTCGCTATTTAATAAATGTTGGCTCTGTGATAATTGATTATTTTCATTAGTGAGATTATCTATTTGATCAACTGAATACGTGTAGAGATTATCTAGTCTATTAAACTGATCCATCCAAGAATCTTTTTCAGCACGAGCTTCTTCAACGATAGATTCAAATTTAAGTATTTCAATGAATCGACTCTAATTTAAAACTAAATATACAAGCCAAGAATTTAAGAAAGAAACTTAATTACAGAGAAGAAGAAAACTTATTAGAACAGAAAAACAAAAAGACAGAGGAAGGAAAATTATACAGCTCACTATTTCTCCTGCGAAGATTCTCGCAATCAAGTGAAGAGTTGTGAAGCTTGTGATTTAGAGTAACGCATTCTGAAGTTTTAGCTTGAAGGTCTCTATTTAGAGCTTCAATTTCATTATCTAGAAACGCTCGCGAAGCAGTACAGTCAGAGCCAAAATACTTAAGTAAAGTCTCACAAACCTCATATTTGAAGGGATCAGTAGAAGATTTCCTAGCATCATCTAAAATGTTAGATAAGACTTTGAAGGAAGCGTCGATTCCTACTGATGCTTCATTAGATGAAGAAAGAGATGCAGAAGGTGAAGTAGTAATAATGGCGAGCTGGAGATCTGGATTATTTGCGATGGTTGTATTATCAGAAGGAGGAGTTTATGGAAAAGTAACAGTTGAAGGAAATAAAGGACTAGAAGGAGTTTCAGTCACAGCTATTTTGGGAGTTTGGTTTGTTAAAAACTCAGTAGGGATGGGGGTATTGACAGCGAGGTTCTCGCAGATAGAAGAAGAAGGATTCAATTTCGAAGGTGTGGGAATAACTCTCGCAGGTGTCAGCTGGGGGGTAATGATATCAGCCTCAAGAGTTTTAAATTGGCGGGATCTTTTGTGAGGTCTAGCGATATTCTCATCATTCTGCGAATAATAACTTAGATAAGAAACAGAGGCAACAATATTGTTATTAAGGAAAAAAATGTGTTTCTTACTACCTTATTACTCGCAGAACTCTTCTTCGTCTTTTCAGTCGGCCTCTTGCGAGGATTAGGGTTTTGAATTACAGACTGGGCATTAGGAGTATTTCCACTGAAGAGAAAACATAATATGAGAATTACGAAGAATCAAATAGAGAAGATTGGAAGATATGAGTAAAAATTGGTTCAAACAAATATCATAATTGAAAAACATACCTTGATGACTCCATTAGAACAGTAGCAGGAGAATATGAAGAAGGAGAAAAGTTGCAGACGGAAAACAAAACAAATAGATGAAGAAGATAGAAAAGTAAAAGAAGAAAATTAGTTTTATAACCTAATCCTACCTTTTATAGGCAAAAGGGGATGACCTGTTGGTTAGAGATGTGTCGGTAAAAAGAAGAATTTACAACACGTGTAGGCGGTTAAGCTAAAATAACGGAGCCATGTCGAGAAGAAAATATGGAAAGAAAAGAAGCTGCGAGCACTATGAAGAGTTTTAAGATTCTCATATCCTCTCCACTTTGCGAAGAAGACATGAGAAGAGGTAAGATGTAGGACCAGAATATCGCTACAATGGTATTCCAGCGAATAACAGCATTTCTGCGAGAATGTCGCGAGTTCTTTAACAACGCTTGGCGAGTGTCACAGAATAGGATAAGGAATGACGTAATGGCTGACGATTGAAGAAACATGAAAAGAGCATGTTTATCCTGCGATGGTCACAAAGCTTGCGAGAAAGAACATTATAGCTGTCGCGATACAATCACAGAGTAAATCCGAAAGAAAAGGAAGACTTAGCTGTCATCCACTATGTAAATTCCTATATAAAGGGTTCCACTAGATTCAGAGAAGGATGATGTATTTTTTGAGAGTTGAGAAAGTCTCGAGGAGAGAGAAACTTCAAGAGAAAAGTTGTATTCTTGAGTTCTTACATTTCCTGTAAACATTTCTGAAAATCAAATAATAAAGTGTCGTTTTTAATCTTCAAATTTGAGTTGGTTATTACAAATTCTTAACAAGGGTGTAGTGTAGGATTTCCTGCAACTACATTTGTGATATAGATTTTTAGTTAATAAATTTTTCCTTCTTAGTTGTAATATAGATTCGCCAAAAAGCCATCATCACCCTAGGCCTGCTAACTTCGGTGCTAGTTCATATAAATTTATGACTAATTAAAGTGTTAACCAACCTTCTACACATCAATTGTCTACACAAAATAATGTTGCAAAGACCTATCAATACCCAACTTGAGATCCAACACCAAGGCGTGAGTTAGCAAAAAGTGGCCTACAATGTTTACAAATACGCAAAAAATTATCCCCAAGTGAATGAAATAAAGCAACTGAACTGATTACCAATTTACCACGTAAGACAATGATGCAATTTGCTAGCACCTTATAGGAACCATCTTCTCATCTCCTTTAATAAATCTTATTTACATCAAAGTGAAGAGGGTTCATATAAGTTACTAACCAATTACATAAACTGAATCATACTACAATTAATTACGCAGGATCTACTCCTTTTTCTTTTGAGTATCTCCTCAGTTGAGAAACTGGATGGTAACTTATAGAACCACCATCACTTCTCTTAAAAAAAAAGCTCTTATTCATCAAAGAAAAGACAGTTCACACGGGTTACTGACCAATTAAAAAAATTAAATTTAACTGTTTCCAGAAAGCACAGGTTACTGACCAATTCAAAAATTAAATTTAAATATTTCCAAAAAATATGATATTTGCAGTGAATGTAGGCCATTGCTGGCATGAAAAACACCATTAGGGTCGAAAATGGAGGCTAAACAACATAGTCAAAAACAAGTGGAGGACCTCCTCTTTTGTACTGTAAAGACAAATGACAATTAAATAGTATTGCAACACCGAGAAAAGAAAAGCTGTTTCATATCTAAATTATTTGAGTGAAGGAAGTACCAAGAACGTCAGCTGGATATAAGGGCCTCCTTGCACTGTAATGCCAGTTCCTATTTGTGTCACTTCTGGTAGCAACTAATGACCCTATTTGTACACACACTATTAAGTTACAAGCTTGTAAGTTGCCTAACTGGAGGTCCTTCCTCATCTTACATAAAAATTAAACAAATGTGTCAGAAAATTAGTATGATAATTGGGGTGTATGCCAGTATCCTTGGTCAAACTTGTTCGAAGGAGCTAACAACCACCTCAAATGAATTTTATATCTAATTAAGGGTAGGTACTAACTACACTTGTCCAAGAAAAAGAAAAAGAAAAAGAGATTTTTTTCATAAATCAACCCCTGGTATGGAAGTGAAATTTTATTCTTTTTAATTTTCAAGATAACCAAGCAAGCACCACTACATGACCATATCTACGGTAACTACTATGCTTTATTTAAATCTTAATGGCTCACATCTCATAGACTTGAGCAAGCTGGATAGATATTTAACCTAATAATTTATTAATTGAAAAGGTGTATAATGTTGAGCTCCAAATCACATAAATTTTCATATACAAAGAAAAAGCATATGAACATTCACAAACTTCTTCAACTATCTTTTTACATATTTGACAGTTAAGTAACCCAATTCTGGTATCCATAACCCTGTCGTGGTTTTCGAGACATATTATGGCTTCTTGAAGGCAATGTGATAGCATCACCAATGGGATAATGAAATTACTAATGCGGATGCATGTTAGGTTGTGTAATGCTTACCTCTTCATCAGTTGTTTTTTTTCCCAGTTTTCGAACATCACCTTTATAGTAAATTTCGCAATTTAGTATTATAGTAGGCAACTATTGATATTGGCTATTGCAGACTTAACCCAAAAATTAACCATGAAATGACAAAGTACACTAAAACGCAAGGTTTGAGGTTGTTGAAAGTAGTTATGCGCTTTCCTATAATCTCTACCTTTTTGAAATCCAGACTTCTGGAACCAAGTGCAAGGGTAAACTCTAGTCAAAAATTTCCACAATAGGTTTCAACCACAGTCATTAAAAGACGACCACTTGCATAGAAAAAAATCGAGGAAAAGGGAAATCCTAACTTACTGTAGAGCAACAAATAGATAGATGATCAAAGCAATCTTTTTCCTTTATAGTATGTTTTATGTCCATGATAACTTCCTCATTTCTGTACCTGAATATCTGAGTAACCTCCAAATTGTTGTACGTTCTGTTAGGAGCCTTATTCCAGTTGAGCATCACTTGGAGATTTCAGTAGCTTGGATAGACCTGCATTAAGGTAACCTACAAATAAGAAAACAGAATTTTAGTAGAATTTTCTGACTTGTATTTTACCTTGCTGACTTACCACAACGTGCAAAATAGGGAACTGGGTTCTAGAGGTATTCACCCAAGAATAGAAATAGGGAACTGAGTTCCATAATTTGCGGAGATTTTGTCATTTCTCCTTTTTCTTCCCGCTCCGCATCTCAAAGATCTGATTCCAAACAATATAGAAAGTAGACTCCCAACACTTAATTCGTTTAAAACTTGAGTGCTAAAAGTACACATGTTAGTGAATCAAATGCAAAATCATGTAATGAGAGAATTAGGTGTATGGAAGTAGCTAATATCAGAGAATTTGTGATCTCTTGTGATTAGTGACCCATTCACAAAGCTAAAATAAGGTTTCCCTCATCTATAAAAGATGTAATGTACTTGTTAATATTGGTGGTGGCATGAATGCATAGTGCGTTATTCATCTGGTGTAACACAATTAAATCATCAATGTCAATTCTATGTGCAAATTTGGTACTTTTTTACTACTTGTAAGTTAGGATAAAAGATGCAATACAAAAATGATTACTATAGAGGACTAAATCTGGTGTGAATTGAACACACAACCTTCTAACTTGATGTCAGACACACTACAATTGTGCCACAGATTCATATTCATTGATGCACCGTTTTGAACCATGAAACTTTATTCTATAAGAAATTAAACATGCCAAAATAAAAAAATTAAAGGCAATTTAGAAAACAAAACGAAATCTTTGACACATGGATTACAATGAACAAACGAAGAATAATTTGTACCAAAATTTCCAAGTTACGCTATTATGATCCTAAAATTTCTAAGTTCGATTTTTAGAGTAAAGTAACATACAAAACCAATGAATCACAAATAAGTAGTATTACACCATTAAAAATAATAGTCAAACATGTTAACCTTAAGTCTTCACTACAGAGCTTAGGATTGAGATTCATACCGTTATTAACTGGGAACCAATTTGTATCTCTTTATATCAATGCATATTACACAAATCAAAGAGAGAAGAGATTACTTCAAAAAATGAATCAAATATGATGAGACCCATTGTCCAAATTAGCCTCTTCACCTACAAAATCAACACAAAAATTAATCATTAACAAATACATTGAAAGTTGAAAACAATCAAATATGATATCGTAAACAAATATTCGTGCATGGTTGTATGCAGATGTATACAAATTTGGTACTGCAAGACTACTTCAGTAATGAAACACTGAGATATTTAACATTGCGCTTTATACCACTTTTATTTTATTTTTCTACTGCTACCCAAAGGAATTGTGGCAAAGAATATAACTCGAAACCGAGGTATATATACTTACCCCTAACAGATGCTCAGGATCTTGACTGATTTTTCCTGGTTACATTAACCTGTCGGCAAATATAACATCACCTCAGGCCAGACTGTCACCATCCAGAGGGGAGTAAACTCTGAAAACGCAAACATGATACTGATTATTATACTTAAACAAAAAAAATAATGCAAAACAAAACCGATGAATTATATGAACCGCCTTGTTTAAACCTATGAAAAATCAGGAATAGTAAAACCCACCCTTCACCACTTCGCGTAGGGATTCCTTTTGATCCTTGTTCAACCACTGGTCCTTGATTAACGCAGTAAATCTATCACCCAAAGAGGGACATCCATTTAGCATTGATTCATTGACCAATTTAATATAACTATACAAACATAAATGGATGGTTTCCTTTCTATAGGTACATGAGGGTGTTCAATTAGTATTATGGCAATCGGTAGAAAATTTCAACCAAATGAGCTTAGACGATGTAGTCTAAACCTCACATCTGCAAAAACGAATTACCAAAATCAACAGGAAGACCAAGACATAATCCAAGGAGTAACAACTCATAGAATAATATCCATAATTCCCACAACTGTTGATTCAATAATGGCCAAAAGCCCTTTGATGCAACAAAATGTTTCCATCAACTGCCATAAAATCCTATATCAAGGCTATGGAATTGTTATTTTGTAATCATTTTCACCATTGATCATCTTGTTAGTGACATTGTATATTCCGCTCAGCGTTATAAAGGATCAATCTACTGAATAATAACATCATCGTCCGAATAAGACATGTCAGCAAATATATCAAGGGTTTCCTGAGTACATAAATCTAAATAGAAGGGAAAATATTTGCTTTGACAGGAGAGAGGGTATTTTTTAATTGGATAGTGCTAACCATATGAAACTCTACACCTCAACCAAATCCACAATCTTGCGTAAGTATGAGTGGGGCACAAAGAGAGAGACTTAACTATGGATTAGGTAAATACATGAGCAATAAATTTTATGCTTACTTTCCGGGAATGCTGGAGATATGTTACACTGTTATCAAAAACTTTAGTCCAGTAATTTTCCCCACTGGCAGTTTTTCCTTCAAATAATTACCACAACAATCTCTTAGTACTAAACTAACATTAATTTTTAAAGACATTAAAAAATTAAGATCGTAGAATACCTTCAGTATGGAGGAATGATCATTTAAGCTGTGCATACTTGTGACTTGAAAAATTGAATCAGCAAAAAATAAAACACTATGAGGAATGTCTATTCCTATTTTGGTTGGATTACTAATGAAACCCAGTTCAGAGATGAATTTTTCTAACCTAACTCAGAGCATGCAAAAATGGAGTTTTTTCACTCAGGAGTGACTTTTTTAGTCCCAGCACAGTCATCGCGGAACCTATAGTTGTCATTATATAGTTTCATTAACAATAAGAATCAAAATAAGGGAGAATAGGAAAGAAAAAAAAATCCTAGAAAGCTACATCTGGTAATGATTCCATGTAATTGTGAAAATTTTGAAATTGAGCAATTATATTAACGATCCGGTATCGTCCACACAATCATATATATGCACATCAACCTATAAGTTAATATAATTGAAGATGAAAGCCTACACAGATTCATTATTCATGATAAAAGAGCGATATGCTTGCACCGATATTGTATATTGATGGGAAGTAATCATCCATGCCCCCCCCCCCCCCGAAACTTACAAGTATTAGCGTGAATGGGAACTTGGACCTCCAATACCCGGTAATGCTCGTCCATTGACCCTGATATCTTGGAGTGTTTCCCCGTGGACAAATGCAAGAACGTCTCTAGGAAATTAATCAGGCGATGCAATCACTAACCCTTTCTAGAGAAGCGTGATAGGATCCAGAGATGCCTATATGTAATAACCGCAATCGCACGGTGTCTAAAATGCAGACAACGTCAAGTACGGGTCGTTCCCACGAGGAACAGTGGAAATACTGTAATCAATAATTCTGATCGACTAACCAAAGATATTGTTTTTGGATTTTTGAAAGAATTAAGGAATTAAAAGAATGAAAACAAAAACTCAACTAAACTAAAATAAATACGATAAGAGAGAGCGTCGGTAACCAGGATCAATGGATTCCACTACTATTTCTAATTGAGTACCGAAAAGAATTCGAATTCCAAATATGAGTCTATATCTTTGTTCAATTGCAACACCTATTATTGGTATAACTTTTTCTAATATGACTTGCATCTCCTTAGTATAACCCATCAAAGTATTCCAAGCCTGGGCTATCAAATTATAATGACAAGAAAATTATTGAAAAGATAATTAGTAGGTTCACAATTGTTATTTGCCTCGTCTAAGCATAACCCATCAAATGATTTAACCTAAGCATGGATTATCAAATACTATAACAAATTGAATTACAAAACTATCACATTTATGCATTTAGGCTTTTGAATCGTACAAAGCCGGTGACACAACTACACATATTCTCTATAAAATCAATAAACCATAATTATTGGATTTCGAAATTCAATTCACATAGTCTTAATACCAAATTAATTTCAATGTATTTCATAATGGTCTATGGTTAAAGTAGCTTTCTCCATGAACCCTAGTTACGAAAAGTCTAGCAAAACATAGTCATAGATTTCTTAAAAATCTTTAAAAATATTGAACAAAACGAGAATGAGAAGATTAAACCGAAATATAGATGGGTATTTTGTGTCTTTAATTGTTCTCTGCTCCCAAAACCACCTCCGCAGCCGTCAACCTTCTCAAGTTTTTGTTCCTCCACTCTCTGGCCGTCGGCCTCTCTTCCCCTTTCCTTCTTTTCGTCTCTGTTGATATATATTGGTGCTACGAATAAGTTCCATCAGAACCCAGCGACATCTGCCAAGCCCAGCCCAATAACCCATATGCTGATTTCTAAAGTCAAACCAGGCCCTTCAAAGTCCGAGTACTCCCAATCCACTGTAGCACCAGTTTCCACATTCTGATCGTGAAAGCACCACCTTACTTTCTTTATCACCGAAAATACCAATTCCACACGAGCACAAATAAGATCCTTCTAACACAACCAATACACCCAAACCAACACATGCGTCACCATTAGCTGCAACTGCAGTTTTCCAACCTTCACCTCTTCCTGTTTCTCTCTTTACTTCGCAGGCAATACTGCGAGCAACTGCAACACAGTTTCAGTGCAGGCAGAGGCAGCCTTCAGCTGGTTAAATGAGGCACCTCTCATATCTCGATTGACTTGCAATTTCAAAATTCATACACATGCATATATCCTCATCCTATCTAAACTATAACACATTTAAAACTTCAGCCATCCATCCATTGAATCGACGACAAAAGCATCCTCTCAACACTGTTTTTTTCCTGGCATACAAAACGAATCAAAACTGAACCCAAACCAGCATGCACGATCCCCATTACTTCCAAAACTTCTTATCTTCCTCAAATTCGAGTTCCTGTAGCAGTGTCTCTCGGAATTGAACTTGAGCACCAATCACAATTGCTACTCTAAATCGTGTTCTGTAGATGAACACCACTTGCTGCTCAGTATACAAACAGATGTCTCCATTTTTGCTACTCTAAATCGTGTTCTGTAGATGAACACCACTTGCTGCTCAGTATACAAACAGATGTCTCCATTTACTCCCCTTCCAACTCAATGAAAGCTCATAATCTCGCCCATCCATCTCCTTGTAAACAGATCCATCTCCACTCCTTAGCCATCATTCACGACTATCCAGCCAACCACCAGTCGCATCACCATCTCCTTGTCTTCACTGGCAACTGCAGTTCTTGCCTTGTCTTTATTGCCTTCGAAAACCAAAACCCTTAAGACAGCACATACTTGCCTTCGAAAACCAAAACCCTTAAGACAGCACATACGTCTCTTTGTTCCATCGACTTCAGTTGCAGTAAACAAATCGATGTCAACTGTTAGAATACGGGCATCAACTCAAAACCAATTGGCAATAAGTGGAGAGGTCCTAAGAGATTATAAGCCGCAAGATCTTAGATGCCCTGACAATGTGAGACTAATAATCTCAACACGCCCCCTCACGTGTAGCCTCGTTGGGTCTAACACGTGGACAATTAAATCGGGTGACGCGGAGTAAAGTCGCGGTCAAATGACTCGTCGCAAATAGCCTGCTCTGATACCATGTTAGGATACGGGCATCAACTCAAAACCAATTGGCAATAAGTGGAGAGGCCTAAGATATTATAAGCCGCATGATCTTAGATGCCCAGATAATGTGGGATTAATAATCTCAACACCAACTCCATTCTCGTACACATCCATCAATTTGCTTCCTTCTAGTTCCTCATGATTCCATCAATTATGTCTTTACTATCTCAAGAACTGCTCACAAGAAGCAGCAATTTCAGAAAATAACAGCTGGTAATCATGTCGAAAGACTGAGACACCACAGTACATCATCGTCACAACTTTAATTCTTCTCAAACAAGGCTCCAACACCTAGCTTCGCAGCTCCCTTTTCTGGCCATTATAATCCCGGTCACATCATCAACTCCAATCAGGCAGGTATCTTGTCTTCGGAATCCCAGCTTGACCTTCTCATCATCATACACAGCCCAAAACCAAGGCTGTAGCTTCAAGTTTCCATCTCGCATACACGGCAGCTGCTTGAAACGACGAAACCCTTCCCTGAATCTTTATCCGGAGGAATGTGGTAAGAGTCCTTCTTATTCTCGTCACGTACTTGACAACTTGAGTGGACAAAGAAATCCCACTTATTTTCTGGCAGTGAGATATTTGAGATGGCGCTAACCACTGTAAAAGGTTAAATGGCATGCATGTAGTTAATTTTGTCACTGTCTCGGGTGTCATGATATGCAACATTGGTGCTTTAGTCCCAAACACCATTGTAACTCCCAATTTAGTCATTTATGTTCGGATGATCGAATTCGTTTGTACTTTCTACAAAAGCACTAAAATAGTGTTGTTAGCCAAAATATCGAGTCCTACCTAATATAAATATGGGTATAAAATATAGCACTTACGTGCTTATCATAGCGTCAATTACATTAAAGCCCCTTGTCTTTCCTCCTACAATAGACCATCATCAAAACTTAAATCAAGTTCAGTTGTTGCATGTGTACATCAAATGGGTATACTTTTAACTTATAGAGTCTTATTTCCTCTAAATAATAGTTTTCATCATTCATCCATTTCCAAGCTGATAATGTAGAATTTTCACCTGGAAGCAATGTTTTTACCTCATTTGTGTGTGTGTGTGTGTGTGTGTGGGGGGGGGGGCATTAGTTTACATTCTTGGTTTATAATCTTCCATGTCATCTGCTAAGAATCTAACACCAACTGTTGGAACAATCTGCACAGAGCAAGTTTTTTAAAAAAAAGAGTATAACCTGTGATTTGGAATTAAGAGGTTCAGTCTTGCAATGAGTATGAGTATTTACATGAAATTCATATGAAAAAGATAAACCACACACTCAAAATAAGCCTAACCCACAAACCCAAATCTAATTAAAATCCCAAATTATACGTAAATCTAATTCAGTTTGATCTCTTATTACACAATAGTGATCATCATCCTAAAATTTGAAGAGATTCTTATAAGAACCGTTTGTAAAGACCCGAAATAGATGTTTTTCCACGTTAAAAACAATAAGAATTCGAAGAGACAATCGGAAAGGAATAATGAGCTCAATCTATGAGGGTCACTAATATCTATAATCTACCATGAACTAATATTTTCAAGCCATATCAAAATATTAAAAACTTTCTTTTACCTATTCAATAAATCAACAAAATTATGAGTTTTTGCATGCTCAACAGTTAGCAACAACGATTCACCTGCTGCTGCACTCAAGACAAGATGTAGTGTCGGAAGTGTTAGACAATTCGAAACCATTTTTTTCCTACATAAAAAAAAAACGTTCATATTAATTTTTTTTTTTATAAATGCAAGCATCCAGCTTCGCTACTTTGTTACTTCTATACATAAAGGGAATTATATAAAGCTTACAGTCACCATTGAATCACTCCATACCCGGAGATGAGTCCTTCAGATGATATTGTAGACAGAAACATAATAAGTAAATATGGTTGGATAATATATGTATGAGAATAAGAATAGTTAAGCAGCAGTATCAATCCTTGGTTATTGCTCTGAGTATGTTCTCCTGACATGATTGCCTGTTACAACGCCCATTTCTATGATATAAGCAAAACCTTAATATCAACTTATACTTTAAAACTACAAACCATGTCAGATTCGTATCCTGAACACTTCAATATCTTAGACAAAATTCATACTAAAAAAGATGCCAGGTCTCAAAATTCACCATTCTATAGCTATTTCATACATGAGAAAGTAAGAGGAACCGACATTAATTGGATCAAAGAAAAATACCAAATAGAATGCTGAATTAACAAAGAAGAACAATACGAGTGATTTTTACCTAATAGAACAATGGATTATCAAAGTCGTGAGATTTAGAATCAATGCCAACCTTTACAGCCTCAAGAAGGTCTCTTCTCTTCTTGCTACTTCATTAATTATGTTCTATCCATGTAAGACCCTGCAATTAGTGGTGGTGGCGTTGGATTGCTTGCCTTTAATATGTAGCTACAAAGGACTGAGCAAGTACGCTTCCATCCACACTACTCAGTTCAAATTGCTTTTGAATAAAAATTGTACCTGTAACTTGCATAAAATACAACAAATCGGATAATCAGAAAGAAATTAGTGATCATAATTATAATTGATATAGTAGAAAGAGATGAAATAAACCAATTTATGACTAATAATAAATTAGTTAGTCGGGTCATAGTTGTCGAGCCATTACGGATGACCCAAATAATTAAGAATGAAACTGCTACTAAATTTCGGAAGAAATTGAGTGTGCAGAATAAAATTAAAGCATGGATCATACGCTTCCAAAATGTTCGTTACATCTTTGGTTCTTTAGCATATATGTAGCCAGATCGCCGGCATAAACAATTAATGAGAGAAAGTCTTATAACCGAACCCATAAATAACCACAAATCCACCTGCAAGCACTGCCCACTTCTTTACCACAACTTTTGGATTAAGCTAAAAGATTTAGTTTAAGAACTAAATCTTTTACACTGGTTCATTAGCTAAAAACTAATTAATGTTGCATAATTAGTTAACAGTATCCTTTCTAAGCATTTGTCCCTCGTCTAGCATCCATTAAATAAGCAAATATTTAAGTATAAAAATGTGCACCGCACTTCAAATTGCAATAGGTCCTTTCCAAGTTAACAAAAAATTAAATCTATACCACTTAACATTAGTGGTATACTATTGTTTTACACTATTATGGTTCAATTCCATTAAAAAACTGTTATGGTTCAATTCCATTAAGCAACAAAAGTTAGCAAAACTAACTTGGAAAAACACATCTAAGAAGTTTAATATCCTTAAGAGCCAACTTGTTTAAAAAGATCTTGCGTATACGAAGTGCTTATCCTAAATATATATTCATTTATGGAAATTACTTCATCGAAATAGAGTATCTTACGCCACCATATATTGCACAAAATATATATCTATTTATAAGTGATATTTACTGTAAACTTTTTGAGGGATGAGTTTATATGCGTCGAGCAAATAGAGTAGTCAGCACATCTTCAAACATTTTGAGTGATGAGTTTTTATTAGGAATAATATTCACTGTAAATGTGATTTCCACCCCGGAGTCTTCATTATTCTTACTCATCCATGCTCAGATAATGCTTCCCAGAGTTAATTCAACTTCCTATTAGGAATAATATTAACTTTATAAGCATCAGCTGAGCACACAAAAAGTGCCAACAAATTATTCAAGAGTGTTTATACTATAGAGAAAAAACTTCAATTTGATCAATAAGAAACATTGTTATCGAAGTAATAAGGATAATTAGTGTGAAGGAGGATTATTAGAGAACCAAAAAATGCTATACAGTAGAAGAAGCGTATAAATAAAAGATTCAAGTGATCAGTTTAGGTCAATTTACACATCTTTGATCCACTAAAATTTTGGAATGCAACTTATACAACTGTGCTACTTGCCAAACTTTATTATTTTGATTGCTGGACATTACTATTGCTGCTACTGATGCACCCCCTAGACCCTCTATTCTATAACATCTTCTTAGTTCTTCACCCCAAGCTTCCACATCATTAATTAATTTGGTCATCTTTAAACATACTCTGAAATTGAAAGAATGCAAATCCGCACAAATATTACA
Organism: Papaver bracteatum; assembly: GCA_023529315.1. Classification (NCBI taxonomy): domain Eukaryota; kingdom Viridiplantae; phylum Streptophyta; class Magnoliopsida; order Ranunculales; family Papaveraceae; genus Papaver; species Papaver bracteatum. The sequence continues at coordinate 2,676,277 of JAJJWX010004210.1, forward strand.
TGAGACTAAATATGGTACTACATATTGAATATTTGATGTTGTGCAGAAACCAAGGAAAACATCATATAAACCATTGAAATAAAGCATATATGAGCAAAAGAGAAGTCACAAACATTTCAGGAAGATAAAATAAACATTGTCCTGATCTTGGAGTGGAAGACAATAAGACATATCAGTGTAGTCATTCAATGTGGGGCGTATCATGCATGGTGCTCTAATAATAGTGGTGAAAAACATGAGTTTAGTTTATGCTTGCTTCTCTACAATATTTATTCTATGCTTTGCTACGTCTAATCTTCACAGAGAATCGCCACTGTTAGGGTAGGAGGGAGCCATCTTTCGCTCTGTCTTCCCTATAAAAAAAAAGAAAGAAAAAAAAGAGGTGGAAAGAGAAAACGGATTTTATATGACACATATCTGCATCCAACGACCAAAAACATATGAAAATATTTGTGCGGTCCTGGTATTTTTAAAGCATCACCCACCCTAATTGCCTGTAATTATAGTCTAATTCGGCACTGTATTAATCAGCTAGCAATGAACTTGGATATATATGGATTTACATGTATCTGCCTATAATCATAGCCTAACTCTGCACTATTTCCGCTAACTTGCCGCACTATACACATATGGACAACTTTAATCCTAAGACATATATTGTCACTAAGATCACCTTCACCAAAAAACGCTCTGTGTATAGAAAATAGTTAAATGAAGCGATGGAGGAAAAACCCACCAAAAATACAGAGTACAATTGATGAAATCTTATAAGCTGCCACAGCAAGAGAAGTAAATCATCATTCATACACCATATGGCATTCCCAATTTCTTCTTTTATGATTGTTCTATTTCTCTTAGATATGTTTCCAGTTTCGGTGAATTCATATTTGTAATAAAGCTCAAGGGAATACACATCACATAATTAGTGATCTCCTACTATGGAATTCCTATTTCCAACTACATACAACAATATATGTGAACTAAAAATCGCAGTGGCTCCAAGACATTAAAGATATTAAACAGTATATCATTCATTCATATCTATATACACATGCTAACAAAACAGTTAAATCTTAGTAAATAAAAGGTATTTTCCTATTTCGTATGGATTTCACGTAAAGCGGAATTTTTTTTTAAACCAAACCATGACCATTATAAAAAATTCTATTACCATACAATTGCAATTCTTAAGAACAAGAATGAGGATTGGTGTACCTTGCTAGCAATGTCTGATAATTAAGCAACACGGAGTAACGAAGATAAAAAAAAGAAGTCGGTTCAATCTGTCTACGCCAAACAAAAAGTGGATAATTGTTTTTACAGATTTAAAACTTGTAGGTTTTCCACATGTTCACATGATTTCCTATGCATCACGAATCCTTTCCTCCTAAATTTACTGGAAACATAAACCACTGCTGAGTTATTCAACATCAATTGTAAATCAATATGAAGAGACAAAATTAAATACGTGGCATCAATAACTCAACACAAACAAGTACTTCAAAATAACTAAACTTTTCCTCTTAAATTTCCTACAAACATCAAGCAACATCAATTAAAAAGATGAAAAATAAACAAATACAGATTAAAAAATTCTAGGGTTTCAACATGTTTACCTTCTAATTCCTTTCCCCTGCACCGTATTTTTGATTAAAAAATTTTCTGCAAACATCAAGCAAAAAGAGGAAAAATAAACAAATACATATTAAAAAAATTTAGGGTTTCAACATGTTTACTTTTAAATCCTTTTCTCTGCAACTTATTTTTGATTAAACTTTGCTCCTGAATCTTAGGCAAACAGCAAGCACACAAACCGCAGGAACCAAAATAGATTTTCAAACATCTAGAGTTTCTGCGAGAGAGAGGAGAAGAAGAGTGGAAGCAGAAAAAAAGAAACGTCAGTAAAGTGAGAAACTGGAAGATATGCTTGACAAGATGAACCCCTAGAAAGATAAATCCAGAAAACCCTAACTCTGCCCAAACCTAAAATCCAAAATTGCAACAATCTTACGTATCTTGTATGCTGTCTTGTGACACAACAATAATGGAATTTCTTGTGAAACAGATTGCAATCTGGTAATGCATACTAATTGAACGTTATTGAAACAATAACTCTGCCCAAACCTAATATCATAAATTACAGAAATCTCACTATCTTATTATAAGATATACAAATGAGTGACTCAATAATGGATTTCGAGATCGATACCTTTTCAATTTGAGGATTTTAACCTAGAAAATTCAGAACCCGAATTACCAATTTAGAGATCAAGATAGTCGATGGCTTCATGCAATCCAACTTGATTTGATATTAGCGAAAGAAAGGGTTATAAAAGAAATCCCTGATAACTGCTCCTCCAATAGTATTGATGGTTATAACAACTTCTTTCAAGCAAAGAACAATGAACCTGATGTGAATCAATAATGTTGTAGTAATAATAGGTTCGTTGAGACTTGTGAAAGCAATAGATTTTAGACTAATAAAACTTAAAAACAAACAAAACTTAACTCAAAATTTGATTTCAAGATATTAAAATAACAAAGACACTGATTCCACTGTTACACATGAATGAATAATGGTAAATAACCCAAAACTCTAATTATCTTTTAAATCCCTTGTTTCTTAATTCACAAATAATCAGGCAAATGCTCAAAAATTAATTGTATCCCTTAAGCATATATTATCTTAATACAAAGCATAACTTATCTAATTGAATCACAACTAATGAAGAAAATTATGCAAACAATTAAAAATTCTGCAAAAGCAGTGATTGAGTGAATTATAAATTATAAATTAGAGAAAATAAATAATTACCAATTGTTCATGCGTAAATAGCTTCCTCATTGCCTTGGTTGTAAAAGAATTAGCCGCTCATGATGTTGGAAACACACTCAAAATTCATTTGTATTGCTCAAAGTGTTTACAAATGATGAAATGGGAAAAAGGATGATAAAACCGGGTTTGTAACAGTTTTATTTGTTACAAACCGAGCCGTTACAAAGAACGATAAATGCAATCTGTCGCTAAAACTGTAGCGACACGACCCTCTTCTGGTTGTCGTTGTTGCTGTTGCAAAAACGACTGCCTATGGTGTGGTCTTTTGTTCTTCGTAGCTTCTTCACCAGTAGAAAAATATTCTTCCTGCAACTTGATTTTCTCAACTTTCTGATGCTATGAAACTCTCCCAATCTCGCAGTCACCCTTCTGTGGTGCACGAGTACCCTTTATATATCCATAGACACAAAAAAATCTCGCTCCATCACTGCCAATAATCCTCTATTAATCGGTCATATTCTCATGCTTGATACGGGAATTTCTTCCCTTTTTTTATCTCCTCCACGCTGTTTTCTCCGGCAAGCATGCTTCTACACGTTCCTTACTCTTCCCAGATAACATAAAACATGATACTACCCACGTAAAATCCCATTGACACGTACAATCCCGTGAACATCTCCTCCCATGCACGAGTTGCCCTGATTTCTTCTCGCGAGTTATCTAGCCAATTTTAACCAAGACAATCAACCATACCACTCCTGTTATGATAAATTAATTCTTCCCATGAAATTTGAGCCATTGAATCACACTATAACCCCTCCAAATGACGAACTGAAAATATGCCAGTAGTGTCAATATTTTCCCGCCAAAACCAAAATTCAAAGTGGTGAAGATGGTGTGCCATGATCCAAAAAACGGGCGCCTGTAACAGCTGGGGTGCCCTGAGGTGCCCCTTAACCAACATGAGGGTGCCTTTATCACTTTTCTCCGGAGGTCCAAAAAGCACTTTTTTAGCAACTTTTTCCACACAAGTGTATTTCTCCAAAAACACCTACACAAACATAAAAACACCAAAATTAGTACAAAAATCGAGACTAACAATAAAGACACTTGGGACAATTCAGACACAAAAATGTGTCTAACAAATACCCCCAAACTTATTATTTGCTAGTCCTCGAGCAAAACTAAAAAAAATAAAACCGAGTTAATCTCGGGAGGGTTTACCAGAGGTGTACCCACAAAACCATGACTTCTAATTGGTCACAAGTATCCAAAGAGCTATGAGGACATACATATTCTCAACCTATCTCCAAGTAACTAGAATGCCAAAGAAAAGGTGACAGCTCTAAAGCTGACTAAAGAAAAGGGGAGACACATCCGCACCACTGCTAGATAAAGAGATATCCGCTACACAGCTAGATAAACATTGTAAGATGCGTCCGCTGAGTTACAGCTGGATAAGATTAGGGGATAGAAAAAGATGAGAGGGACATATGCTACACAGCTGGACTAATTACGTGTGATGAGTTAAACCAGTGCTATAAAGATCTTGTGCCAGATTGAAAGCGGATTAACAAAGCAACCAAATATATCTTTCTTCGACCCTCTCATAGTGCTCAGTAGAAACAACGTCTTCTTCAGTCTTCAACTGTTGATGATAAACTATCGAACCTCATAGAACCTTGACAATTAACTCTTCTCTTAGATTTATTGCTTGACATAAAAACTTCTACTTCCCTATGGCCTTATTGAACACAAAACTAATTATAGAACAAAAAGAACGTAATGATGATTTTTTTCATTTGGAAACAAAAAAATTACAAGACAAAAATTTACATGGCCATGAGAGAAGGACTTTAAAAACTTGGATCTTCGCAACTCGTGATGTCTTAGTATCATGAATTCCAACAACTTATATAATTTGCTCTTATAACTTCTTGTAACTAAGTCTTCAACTTTGATTTTTGAATTATTCTTTTCTATTGTTGCATCTAAACCTTAAACGTCTTCAACTTTCTTCATAGATTTTGATGTCGCTCCGTTTGTTGATGATGATAAGTTTCTACTGAGAGAGAGTCGTAATCCAGTAACTAAGACTACATTATGAGGTTGCTTTGTCTTTCTGGCATTTCCTGACCTACTTTCCTTTCCATCATGGATGGTTAGGTCCATCACGGTTACCCTATAAAAGGAACAAGTTCTCTCCTGAATTTCAAGGATCTTAATGTCTTTTTCTCTAATGTTTCAATAGGTTGTTATCCCTAGCATTCCAGTTTCTATCTTTTCGGTGAGAAACATTATGTAAACTTAGCTAACTGGATACCATGTGACGCTAGAAGTTTCAAAAGTGCAACTAAAAAGTTCTTCCCCACCCCCAAACTTAAATCTAACATTGTCCTAAATATTTCTAATGAAAGAGCAAAACCAAAAGTAAAATAACACGAGGAGAAGTTGGAAAGATAGTACCTGGGTGAAGAGAGAGAAAAAAAAAACTAGTATACAACATACAACTGCCTCGATGGTCAATCAAGGGTAAACAGGGTCCTCCAGAGGGACCTCCTCAACATCACCTGTAGGAAAGGGCTCTAAAAAGGGTTTCAATCTCTGACCGTTAACCTTCGAAAAACTTCTACCATCCGGTGTCTCAATTTCAACAGCTCCATAAGGAAAGACAGTGCGAACAATAAAAGGACCCGTCTACCGAAAACGTAACTTCCCTGGGAAAAGATGCAAGCGAGTATCATACAGAAGAACTTTTTGACCTGGAGAAAATGACTTCCGTAAAATATTTCTATCATGCACAAGTTTCATTTTGTTCTTATACTCCTTCGTACTATCGTAAGCATCTATACGAATCTCGTCCAACTCATTGAGCTGGAGTTTCCTATGGGCTCCTGCCTTGTCAAGTGAAAAATTCAGCTGCTTAATATCCCAATAAGCTCTATGTTCTAACTCAACAGGTAAGTGACATGCCTTTCCATACACAAGATGATAAGGAGACATTCCAATGGGGGTCTTAAACACAGTACGGTAAGCCCATAAGGCATCAGTGAGCCTAGACGACCAGTCTTTCCGATTAGGATTAACTGTTTTCTCTAATATATGTTTTATCTCCCTATTGGAAACCTCTACCTGACCACTAGTCTATGGATGATACGGGGTGGCTACCTTATGTGTAATACCATATTTCTTCATCAAAAGCTTAAAAGGTCCATTACAAAAGTGCGACCCTCCATCACTAATTATAGCTCGCGGTGTACCAAAACGTGTAAGTATATTATTTTTCAAGAACTCTATCACAACCCTATGGTCATTGGTTTTACATGCAACCGCCTCAATCCACTTAGAGACATAGTCTACGGCGACAAAGATATATAAGTTACCAAAATAATTAGGAAATGGACCCATAAAGTCAATACCCCACACATCAAAGACCTCAACAATTAAAATCGGGTTCAAGGGCATCATATTCCTACGGTAAATGGTTCCTAATTTCTGAAAACGTTCATAAGTAACAAAGTAACTATGAGAGTCTTTAAACAACGAAGGCCAATAGAATCCACACTGCAATATCTTAGCAGCAGTCTTCTTAGCACTAAAGTGACCCCCACAAGCATGATCATGACAAAAGGAAATAATACTGGAATGGTCACTCTCAGGTATACATCTCCTAATAATCTGGTCTGGACAATACTTAAATAAATAAGGATCATCCAAAAAGAAGTGCTTAACCTCGGCTAAAAACCTAGAACGATCTTGTTTACCCCAATGTTTGGGCATTCGACCAGTAACAAGATAATTTACTATATTTGCATACCAAGGTGATTGGGAAACAGAGAACAATTGTTCATCAGGAAATCTATCCCTTATATGAAGAGAATCATTAGGGGAACTAACAGTTATCCTAGACAAGTGGTTTGCTACTACATTTTCTGCACCCTTTTTATCTCTAATGTCTAGACAAAATTCTTGTAATAAAAGGATCCATATAATTAATATAGGTTTGGTATCCTTCTTAGACAAAAGGTATTTCAAAGCAGCATGATCAGTATAGATTACGATCTTAGAACCTAAGAGATAGGGTCTAAACTTGTCTAAGTCAAACACAATGGCCAACAGTTCCTTCTATGTAGTGGTATAGTTCAACTGGGCATCATTCAGAGTTTTGCTAGCATAGTAAATCACATGAAGTAATTTGTTTTCTCGCTGACCTAGCACAACACCAATAGCATAATCTGAAGCATCGCACATGATCTCAAATGGTAGGTTCAAGTTGGGTGCCTGGACTATGGGGGCGGTAGTGAGTAAAGTCTTAAGCTTCTCAAAAGCCTCTAAACAAGCATCATCAAAGAAAAACTTAGAATCTTTTGCAAGCAAATTGCAAAGAGGTCTAGAAATCAAGCTAAAATCGTTAATGAATCGACGATAAAAACCAGCATGCCCTAAGAATGACCTAATATCTCTTACGGTTTTTCGGACCAATAAAGTTTTAATAAGGTCAACTTTGGATCTATCTACCTCTATACCCTTCGAAGATACGATATGCCCTAGAACGATTCCTGAACGAACCATGAAATGACATTTCTCCCAATTAAGCACTAAATTCTTTTCCTTACACCTAGTCAAAACTAATGACAAATGATGTAAGCACTCATCGAAAGACGAACCAAACACTGAAAAATCATCCATAAAGACCTCTAAGAACTGTTCTACCATGTCAGAAAATATGCTCAACATACAACGCTGAAAGGTCGCAGGGGCATTACATAACCCGAAAGGCATGCGTCTATACGCAAAGGTACCAAAGGGACATGTAAAAGTGGTTTTCTCTTGGTCTTCTGGGGCAATATGAACCTGATTATAACCGTGGTATCCATCTAAAAAGCAAAAATGGCTACGTCCAGCTAATCTTTCTAGCATTTGGTCGATGAAGGGAAGGGGAAAGTGGTCCTTCCTAGTGACCTTGTTCAATTTTCTATAGTCAATACAGACACGCCAACCCGTGGTCATTTGGGTTGGGATTAACTCATTGTTATCATTCTGGACTACATTAATAACGGATTTCTTGGGAACAACCTGAACGGGGATGACCCACTTACTGTATGAAATGGGGTAGATAATGCCTGCATATAATAGCTTCAGAACCTCGGTTCGAACTACTTCTTTTATATTAGGGTTCAGTCGACGTTTCATCTCCCTAGAAAGTTTGGTGTCTTCCTCTAAATAAATCTGATGCATACAAACAGTAGGACTTATACCCTTAATGTCTACTATGGTCCACCCTAAAGCTTCCTTGTTATTCTGAAGGACTGTTACTAGCCTACTTTCCTGATCACTATCCAAGTCGGATGCTATAATCACAGGTAAAGTTTCAGATGGGCCTAAAAACACATACTTCAAGGTATCTGGTAATGGTTTAAGGTCCAATTTAGGAGGCTTTTCCAATGAAGGAACTAGGTTTGACTCAGAAACGGGTAGAGGTTCGAACTTAGGTTTCCATCCATTACTAGTGTCTATAAAAGGGGTTGAATCTAACAAAGCATTCACCTCATTAATCATATCATCATCATTAAAATCAATCCCAAAGTGAGCTAGGCATTTATCTAATGGATCTTCCATCAAAGTGTTTGGTAATGACTCCTCGACTGATGTTCCTATCATGTTCACCTCTTCTATGCTCGAGTCATCTAGTTCAGAGGGTAGCTTACTAATATGAAAGACGTTCAGCTCAATAGTCATATTACCAAAAGACAAATTCATAATACCAGTTCGATAGTTAATGATCACATTGGATGTAGCTAAAAACGGGCGACCTAAAATTACCGGTATCAGGTTCTCTGGGTCAGGGACAGGTTGTGTATCTAGGATAACAAAATCCACTGGATAAATAAACTTGTCAACCTCTATAAGAACATCCTCGATCACACCACGAGGAATTTTAACGTACCTATCAGCTAACTGAAGAGTCATCTGGGTAGGTTTCATCTCACCAAGTCCTAACTTAAGGTACGCATGGTATGGGAGTAAGTTCACACTGGCTCCTAAGTCAAGCAACGCTTTCTCAACAGGGTATTTACCTATTGTGCAAGAAATGGTAGGGGATCCTGGGTCTTTGTACTTAGGAGTAGTGGTATTCTGAATAATAGAACTCACGTGACTAGCTAGGAAGTCTTTCTTTTGAATACTAAGCTTACGCTTTCGTGTACAAAAGTCCTTAAGAAACTTGGCATAAGCGGGAATCTGCTTAATCACATCTAACAATGGGAGGTTGATAGTTACCTGCTTGAAAACCTCCAATATATCATTAAAGTTGGACTCCCTCTTAGTTGGAACTAGCAGCTTGGGGAACGGGGCTCTATATATCATTAAATCCTGGCTCAATATGACCCTCATTGGTCTCTTTAGAGACTCTATCAGTCTCCTCATCATTTTCTGGCTCAGAAGGGTGAACTACAACATGTTCACTATCAGGCATGGTTACCTTGTTGTCAACTTTCTTTCCACTCCTAAGGGTTGTAATAGAATTCACATGATTGTACGGTTTCTCTCATTTAGGGTTAGGATCAGTATGACTAGGGAACCTTCCTTCTTCTCTCTCACTAATAAACTTAGCTATCTGGCCAACTTAAAGTTCTAATTTAGCAAGAGTCTGGGAATTATTCTTCAAATTCTGCCTGGTTTCTTGTTGAAAGCTAAGGTGGTTAGATGATAACATATCATGGTTCTTTGCTAACATAGTAAGAGTTTCTTCTAAGGTAGAGATCTTTTTCTCAGAAGTGTTCTGAACCTGGGTTTGACCTGAAGGGTTATTTGCATAACCAAAACCTGGGGGAGGATTAGAATTACTAGATTGACCTTGATTCTGGCCCTTAGACCAAGAAAAATTAGGATGGTTTCTCCAACCAGGGTTGTAGGTCTCTGAGTATGGGTCAAACTTCTGACGGTTCTCAAACCTAGTATTGTTATAGATAGCATGGGCTTGTTCTTCACTAACATGACCTTCCCAAAAACTTAATAGGATTTTAGAAAACCCTATATGTGATAACCGTAATCGCACGGTGTCTACAATGCAGATAACGACAAGTACGGCTCGAACCAACATGGAGCGGTGGAAATACTGTAATCAATATCTCTAATCGACTAACCAATCAAGATGTTGAGCTTTTGATTTTTAAAAGAATAAAACAAAGAGAATAAACTAAAATAATAACAATGGGAGAGTTGGTAACCAGGGTTCTATGGTATCCACTACTATTTCTAATTGAGTACAGAAAAGCATTCGAATTCCAAATATGCATTTATATCTTCGTTCTATCGCAACACCTATTATTGTTATAATTATCGATAATAAACTTGCATCTCCTAAGTATAACCCATCAGAGTTTCCTAAGCATGGACTATCAAATTATAATGACAAGAATATTATTGAAAATATAATTATCGGTTCATAATCACTATTTGTAATTTGTGTCATCTAAGCATAACCCATCAAATGATTTAACCTAAGCATGGATTATCAAATACTGTAACAAATAAAATTAGAACACGAAATACATTTATGCATTTAGGCTTTTACTTACATAGCCGGTGGAGCAATAACAAATATTATTTATAAAATCAATAAATCACAAACATTAGATTTCGATAATTCTATTCAAAATAGCCTAATACCAAATTAATCCAAATTATTTCATAATGGTCTATTCTTGAAGTAGTTTCCACCAAGAAAAACCCTAGCTACAAAAAGTCTAGCAAAACATGGTTATGGATTTCTTAAAATCCATAAAAATAAATAACAAGAAAAAGATATTTAAATTTCACTGTTGTCGGCAATGGAACCCTTCTTCTCCTCCTTGTGTTGTGCCGCCTCTTTCCTCTTTGTCTCTGCTTACGACTCTCTGGCCGATCCCCCTCCTCTTTCGTCTCTCTAGGTATATGAAGGAAATAAACACCAAAGCCCAGTCCAGGCCGGTCCGTTACCCACTTCAATTTCCGAATCCAGGCCGCGCCAAAGCTCTTTAGTTCATTGCCAAATTCCGGTCTGCCAAAACCCGACCACAACAACATCTCAAATGATTGTTTACTGCCAAAAGCATCCCATACACAACCATGTACCAGCCTTCTAACAGTTTCCAAATAACAGATGAGTTTACTAGTTTGAGAATACAAAACCACAAAAATCACGTTGATTTGCACTATCGGTTCAGTGATTGCCTTTGTACACGAGAACCACTTCATTCATTCTCATGTCTTCAACACCTTCAGCCAACCTACCCAGTAGATGCCAACCTCAACAACAACAACCATTGCAGGACTTACGTTAATTCTCAGCTCATTCATTAATATCACTGCACCATCAACCAACAACAGAGACTGCAATATACAGTCCATCTACGATTTCCATTGTCATCATAGTACTCTCAACATCTTCTCGAACCAACCAATGTTTGGTCATTAGCTTGATGGCAGTGTTGGATATTTTCAATAACTTAGAAAATAAAACTGTTTTCGTTTTTGGTTTGTCACTATGATGGGGAAGTGTTCTGTGTTGGATAAAAAAAATGGATGTTAGTTGGAGATGAAGGGATACCTCTAATAGGTGTGATGGTTCATAAAGGACACAACCATTCCCAACAGACACCTTATGTGTCTTTTGGAAGTAAAGAGGCATCTCCAATAGGCATGAATAACCCTATAAGTAGTGAAGGAATTCTCCCATTCTTGAGTATGAATTCAACCTGTTTTCTCTCCATCTAAAGCATCATCAGAAATCTCTCTCATGTGTTCTTGGTTGGGTCAAGGGGTGCAAACCTTGAATCCAATTTCCTGTTGTAGGGCTTTCATTGTATCCTGAAGGAATTATTTCGCATACCTGTTGCAATCGCCAATTTATATTGGGAGGTTAGAAATAATCGTCTAAAATAAATCACCCGAGCCTTGAAAGATTTTGAGTACAACAACAATTTCTTTTAGTGTTATCATCCTCTGTTTTTACCCAAATTTCCAACAGTTTTAGACGATTAATTTTTCGATCATGGAGGATGAAATTTCGATTGCGTTAACAGATGGTTACTGCCAGGGAAAACTGTCATCAATCAGATAAGTGATCTAATCTTGTTTTCTTTTTATAAAGATTTTAAAGATTGTATGCTAAATTAGGTTTCTAGTGTGGGGATACATACAAATTAGTATGATTAGACTAGTATCCTTGAAAAGGCATGAATCTGGAAAAACATCTCTTGTGAATGGACATCTTTTTAATGGGACTGATCATGTCGGGAGATGTATATATGCATATGTAGGAATGCATAAATTGTCCTCTGAGAAACTTGCTATATATGCTCTACTATACTACCTAAATTTGTACCGGTCCATGCATATGAAGTTTGTAAGATGTATGGTTTAGTGAATGTTGCTTGTTTTGTCTTTATCCCCTGATGATATCTTCTGATATGAATATCAATACACGTGCAATGTACATAGTTGAAGTGGCATCTAGAAACCATGATTGGTTGCTGTGTGTACCATTTCGTATCCCTAGTATCATTACATTGTTGTGTAATGGTTTCATGATTATTTGTATAGCCATGAAATATGGGAAAAGGGAGTAGAAAGCTGGTGTCTCTAGGAAATCCTTTCAAGTACGTTTGAGTAATTTAGACGGTATTGATACGGCACTAACTCATTAGTGTCTATTAATGATCGATGAATCCTTTTACAAAGATATCCTATTTTGCACATGCTCCTTGAGCGGGATGTCATTGGTGCAGACATCTTTTGTTCCTCATTTATACTAGTTGGTCACGTTTGTAAGAACATTGCATTGGATTTGAAGATAACCGAATCCAAAAGGATGGTACGAAACTGTACCAGTGATTGGATTTGAAGTTTTAATTTCTATTTAGAAATTATGGGGTACATGTTTGACACAAATGGTATTTCATGATATTGAGTTGCATTTTGGCATTTGAGAATTATCATGAAATAGGGGGAGAATTTATACGAAAATGTCGTATAAAATTTTCTAGTTGGTGGATTATTTTAAAACCAAAATCATCATAATTGTTGAGACAACAATGGTATGGCATGAACATAATTCTTGCTATAAGAATTATATAGGTTCCAAAATATGGAAATTGGCATGTCTTAAATGACATCGAAAGGAAAGTGGAATACCGGTGAATATGTAACATATTGGAAGATTGGGCGGCCGACCAAATATCCAGCGATGTTATGATATTACCGATGCATAAATTATGAACATTTGCATTACATAATGTAAAATGTAAAATAGACATTGTCTATGTAATTGGGTATAAATTTGTAGAGGATTGGGCATGAGTAGAGGAGTTACTCATCGTAATAATGTGCTTGTTGAAATAGCAAGTAAGTTGCCTAAAAATTTTCTATGCCTCTAGTTTATGCAAGTCTATAATGACTTCTTGTGAATTAATTGTAAATGTTAATTAGGATCACTAGAGAAGTTACAATTATTTTGTAAAATCAAAGAGGAACATTTTTAGTAATGTTTTCAGAATTGATTGCATTAGTAGATGCAATTAATGAGAAGAAATGGCTTAAAACCTAACTTGTAGAGATCCTATTTTGGAAGAAGCCATATCAGGAGGTCTTGATTAATTGTGAATCAGGATATGATCTATAACGTCTTTAACAAGACTTATAATGAAAAGTCAAGACATACAAGTATTAGACAAGGAACGGTAAGTCAATTACTCAAGAAAGGAGTAATTGCAGTTAACCATTGAAACGGAGAAAATCTTGGTAGACCTACTTATGAAGAGTCTCCCAAAGGAATTAAATTCAATGAAGTATATAGAAATGGGACTAAGGTCTGTGAAGGAAGGTTGATCTCCCATAGCAGAAACCCAACCTATGTTTTGAAAAGGATAAACAAGGTTCAATGTGGTACCAACAAGTTATGGCTGTAGATTATGGAGCACTAACATAAAACTTCCCATTTCAAGTTAGTGCTGGTTTTTTCTGCAAGAAAATAGGATGGATGTAAATCCTTAATGAGTCTGTGATTAGTAAAAGGTGTCTCGCAGAAACACCTTCGAGACTTACCTATATGAGTATGGAAATGTGGGCCGTTTCCTAAGAGAAGAAGACCGTTCTCTAAAGAAGACTCATGAATAAGGATATAAGCACAAGGCCTTTATAGTGCTTGGCTACAGAACACATGATTTATGGAATCAATATGTGTGGAGACTCCGGTTTTATCATAAGGGATACTTGGTTCAAGACTGGTTTCACCATAGAATCTCGATAAGGCTTTGAGTTTCTTACACTAAGTGAAGGTTCAAACCCAGAAGGTACCTATCATTTATGTATTGATTTCAACGATGATGCTTAGTCCCAATTGTTCTTGAACTACGTTGGCTTGATCCCACTCGGGTACGTAGGCAGTCACTTGAGTGATGCAGCCACTCCGGTTTTATAAGTTTTATTTTATTTTTTGTTTTTGGTTTTTGAAAATAGGGGGAGATTGTTGGATATTTTCAATAACTTAGAAAATAAAACTGTTTTCGTTTTTGGTTTGTCACTATGATGGGGAAGTGTTCTGTGTTGGATAAACACAATGGATGTTAGTTGGAGATGAAGGGACACACTACAAGAAAAACTGGTTTGAGCAACATAGCAGTTTTGGTTGCAAAAAGCCCATATTAAGTCGCTCTAACCCTTATAGCTACTTAATTTGGCTCTCGCTCATTAGTTGCAAAAGGTGCGATTTGTACAAGTCTAGAGCAGCTAGGCAATCGCTTTAGTAATCAACCAACTCTCATGTAGCGTCTTTTTTCTTAATTGCTTCATAGCTAGACCGACCTTACGGGAGCAAGCAAAATAATGATCGCTTTAGAGTTAGACCAACCTCCCTGGAGCAAGCAAATTAACCATCGCTTCAGAGATAGACCAACCATAATAGAGCAAGTGAAACGTCGATCGCTTCATAGATACACCAACCATAATAGAGGAAGTGAAACGCTGATCGCTTGATAGATAGACCAACCATAATAGAGCGAGCGAAACGTTGATCGCTTGATAGATAGACCAACCATAGTCTCTTCCTAGCTACATGTGTTTTAGGGGTATGTGTTTGTAATCGGTATAGACTTTGAACACGTCCGAAGTTAGTTGCTCTAACTCTTGGATATTCCGATGTTAAAAGGCTTTCCGACGGCCGATTTTTATTCGGATGAATAACAAAATGACATTTAAATTAATACAGAAAACAAATATGAACCAAATTGATTAAAAAATTAATTAATTTTATTTTAATTAATTCAATTTACAAAATCATTTTCTCAAAAAGAAATTACAATTTCAAACTTTTACAGAAAAATAAAAAATTAAATACTATCTGGGAAAAAAATGCATTCACATATTTATTAAAAAAATAATACAATAAATAAAAATCCCATTAAATACTATCCGGAAGACTCCAAACAGTGTGCGGGGAGGGTCACAGTCAATGCTCTCAGTAGATGGACAACATTTTCTAGTCATAGTAAATACTTTGTGGGTCTTCTTGAAAGAGCAGTTTTGAATTTTCTAGTCGGCCATTAATATTTAATGCACACTGGACCCAGACAATACTCAACTAACCAGCAAAGGACATTACTTTATCACCCTCCACAAGTTGGCACAAATGTCCTACATCTTCACTGGTGACATCAATTGATTTTCCAGGCTCCGGAATAATTACTAGTACACCGCCGGACGCAACAAAGCAGATTAATCCCATAATTGGTTGATTATTACTAGTAATTTCAATCAAAATCCAAATTCATCCATATCTAATTTGTTGTAAAATAAACTTTATATACCTGCAATATTCAAGTAAATTAAAGAGTTAAGGGATTCTCCAATCTTATCCTCGTCGCCAAAATCACCAAAAAGTTTTATTTTATTTTATGTTTTTGGTTTTTGAAAATAGGGGGAGATTGTTGGATATTTTCAATAACTTAGAAAATAAAACTGTTTTCGTTTTTGGTTTGTCACTATGATGGGGAAGTGTTCTGTGTTGGATAAACACAATGGATGTTAGTTGGAGATGAAGAGACACCTCTAATAGGTGTGATGGTTCATAAAGGACACAACCATTCCCAACAGACACCTTATGTGTCTTTTGGAAGTGAAGAGGCATCTCCAATAGGCATGAATAACCCTATAAGTAGTGAAGGAATTCTCCCATTCTTGAGTATGAATTCAACCTGTTTTCTCTCCATCTAAAGCATCATCAGAAATCTCTCTCATGTGTTCTTGGTTGGGTCAAGGGGTGCAAACCTTGAATCCAATTTCCTGTTGTAGGGCTTTCATTGTATCCTGAAGGCATTATTTCGCATACCTGTTGCAATCGCCAATTTATATTGGGAGGGTAGAAATAATCGTCTAAAAGAAATCACCCGAGCCTTGAAAGCTTTTGAGTACAACAACAATTTCTTTTAGTGTTATCATCCTCTGTTTTTACCCACATTTCCAACAGGCAGTACCCATCTTTTTACTTCATCTCAGAACCTTCTTCAATTGCTTGCTTTACACATCATGTTCACTTGTCTGGTATTAAATACCCCATGCAAATCCGACCAACACATATCTACCACGAATGAGAATGACCCCAGCAGTGCAAAACACATTCAGTTCGAGTAGAAGCTCAGTTCCATCTCGTCTTCATTCCCAAAAGTCGCTCCATTTATCCACTTCTTCTCTGCACTATTTCGAACTAATCAGCCATCCAAATCTCGGCACAAGATCACCAACGACAACCACTCAAGTCCAACACCGACTGCAGTCTAAATCCAACTTTACGGTTTCCATTATGTCCATTGGCATCAACAGCTCAGCTTGAACCCTCCATGTAGTTTCCTTCCTTCCGTTGTCTTCTAGCATTTCCTTAAACTGCCGTTCCATTGAGATCGACAGCTCCATCACCATCTCGTCTTCTCCATTGATGCATCCAGCTCCGGTTACACACACCAGTTTTAATCTTCTCATGCTTAGTTCAATGTAAACACATGCTACAGTTGAGTTTCGGTCCTGAAACTTCACCTACGTGCTCATAACTCCATCTTCATTTGTATCCCTTAACTACATCACCAGAAACTCTCATCTCCCCAGCTCCTTGTCTCATCACTGAACTCTTCTGTTTATGTTCCTTCCCAGTTCAAACCTGGTAGCAATACGAGAAGAACCATCGGCTGCAATTTCACAGCTTAGCCACGTACTTCCTTCCTAGGTTGTCCACGAAGTGCAGTTCCCATTCTCTGACAAGTCTCGCAATGTAAACACCAGCAAGACATTGCCACTGTTTCTATTCATCCAACTTCAAACTCCATCGACTGAAATCGAGCAGCAACATCTCAATCCCGTCTCCTAAAGGCTCTTTCATCTTTCCGTCCAGGCAAACTAGTTCAGCCATGTACCCTGAACTTTCTCATCAATCGTCGACTCTCCTTCTTCGCTGCACTAGTTCTTCTCTGTCACCTTCATTCACCGGCAGATGTCATACACAGTTGTTACTTCTTATCCATTAATTATTTCATTCTCTGGACAAAAAAAGTGAATGCAAGGTGATGCCTTGACTTGGCGCAGCTTCCTCTTTCTTTTGTATCGTGGACTGCACTGTTGGAGTTCATTAGTCGCGATCGCTATTTAGCTTCCATTTAGCCATTTATTTTCCAGGTGCTCGAATTCACTTGTACTTTCTACAAACGTACTAAAATAGTGTTATTAGTCAAAATATCGAGTCCTACCTAATATAATATGGGTACAAAATGTAGCACTAACGTGCTTATCAACACCCCCACACTTGTATTTTGCTAGTCCTCGAGCAAAACAGAAGAAGACCCGCTATACAACTGGTCATATATTAAGAAAAAGTTAGACCCGCTACACAACTGGTCATGACAAATGCCATACACAACACCCACGACACATTTTTTTTTTTTAGACAAATGTCATAACATGCAAGAAAAATAATAAAAGACCCGCTACACAGCTGGTCATAACCCTAACAATCATTATATATATATATATATATATATATATATTTTATAGACCCGCTACACAGGTGATCATCATTTTTTTTTTAATCAAAATTCCTAACGACAATGCCACTCCCCCACACTTGAACATTACATTGTCCTCAATATAATTGAGTCATCCAACGTAGAAATTAAGATAGGAAATTCAAGCAAACAAATAAAAGATAGGGGAAAGAAAACAAATCTGATGGGTTGACTCCCATGAAGCGAAATCGTACGGGTTGACTCCCATAAAGCATAATCATTGTATCCATGTTTGCGCACATAAAGAAGAACCTCAAACAAGGTGAGGTTGTACCAAAGTAAACTGCAAAGCATATATGCATAGTCTGAAAAGTTGGGGATCAATCCAACAAATCAGTTCAGTTGCGAACATGAACCTGCAAACACTATAAACTTCCAAAAAGATGTGTAAATCCATTCCCAAAAGAAAACAGTCCCTAGTCGAGATAAATAAATTACTCACATGGACGACAAACATAGAATGTCTATTATTTTCTATTCGGGAAGCACACTCTAAATCAGGTTCTAAATCAGCTGAAATACATTCGGTCAACACATTATCTTCACTACAAATCATAGGAAGCAATGTATTGACAATGCAAAAAGGTACTGGATTATCAAACTCAACACAATGGTTTAAACCTGTATATAATGGTTCAAGTTTATCAATATCAGTAACTCTTAAATCTGGTTCTAAGTCCGCGGAAATAATTTCTGTTATGGAGTTACCTTGATTAACCATTGGAGGTTGCAATGCATTGACAATATCAATAATCATCGGGTCATCTGAATCATCAAAGTGTGCTAAACAAACAGATAAAGTCTCAAAATCATCAGTACAAGTTATCTAATAAATATCAATATGTTCAACATTCAAATCTGCATTTATAAAATCACAAGATGGATCAGTGAAAGAGGATCTCAAAGGAAATATCATGAATAATCGCCTCATTATTATCTTCAACTAAGTGACTTATAGGAATCTCGTTATTCAAATGATTAGAAAATATCCCATTATGCACGTCTACTGTCTCTAAGTCATCAGACTCCACAATAGTATCTTCTGTATAAATATGTTCTTCTAAATCATCATTATTTGAATAAATGGCGTCTCTAACACAACTCTCGTCCTTTTGAATAGACATATAATCAGTTAAATGATCATGAGTTGGGTAAGATACAATAGATTCAGATATTATATTGGTATCATAATTCATAAAATCACGTCTAGTGTCAAGTTCATTTTCACCCTCATGGTATTGGGGTTGATACTCACCTGAATAACCACCCATAGCGAAATTACGTGGATTCCAAGTTCCATACCTGAGACGATTATAAGCAAGAACTTCCTTATACCGTGACCCATACATGTATTCACCAAGCGTCATAGGCGACGTCTTGCGCAAAACATTCATCGTTCTCAAAAAGGTGGCAGAAATAAAATCCTGACACACAAAACAAGTAAAAAGGAAAAAAAAATCCTAAAAAAAAAAAAATTTGTACAAAAACTAAAATAAATAAAAAATCTAACTATTTACAAAATCAAAAATACTAATTACAATATTCCTTAGCCGCTCCCCAGCAACGTCCCCAAAAATTAATGATTATTTTTCAATGATGTTGTAGTAAAAGTAGGTTCGTTGAGACTTGTGAAAGCAATAGATTTTAGACTAATAAAACTTAAAAACAAACAAAACTTAACTCAAAATTTTATTTCAAGATATTAAAATAACCAAGACACTGATTCCACTATTACACATGAATGAATAACGGTAAATAACCCTAAACTCTAATTATCTTTTAAATCCCTTGTTTCTTAATTCACAAATAATCAAGCAAATTCTCAAAAATTAATTGTATCCCTTAAGCATAGATTATCTTAATACAAAGCATAACCTATCTAATTGAATCACAACTAATGAAGAAAATTATGCAAATAATTAAAAACTCTGCAAAAGCAGTGAATGAGTGAATTATAAATTATAAATTAGAGAAAATAAATAATTGCCAATTGTTCATGCATAACTCATTGCCTTGGTTGTGAGAGAATTAGCCGCTCATCATGTTGGAAACACACTCAAAATTCATTTTTATTGCTCAAAGTGTTTACAAATGATGAAATGGGAAAAAGGATGATAAAACAGGGTTTGTAACAGTTTTATTTGTTACAAACCGAGCCGTTACAAAGAACGATAAATGCTATCTGTCGCTAAAACTGTAGCGATACGACCCTCTTCTGGTTGTCGTTGTTGTTGTTGCAAAAACGACTGCCTATGGTGGTCTTTTGTTCTTCGTAGCTTCTTCACCAGCAGAAAAATATTCTTCCTGCAACTTGATTTTCTCAACTTTCTGATGCTCTGCAACTCTCCCAATCTCTCCGTCACCCTTCTGTGGTGCACAAGTACCCTTTATATATCCATAGACACAAAAAAATCTCGCTCCATCACTGCCAATAATCCTCCATTACTTGGTCATATTCTCATGCAAGATACGGGAATTTCTTCCATTTTTTTATCTCCTCCACGATTTTTTCTCCGGAAAGCATGCTTCTACACGTTCCTTACTCTTCCCAGATAACATAAAACACGCTGCTACCCACGTAAAATCTCATTGACACGTACAATCCCGTGAACATCTCCTCCTATGCACGAGTTGCCATGATTTCTTCTCTCATGCACGAGTTTCCCTGAAGATGGTGTGCCCTGATCCAAAACACGGGCACCTTTAACAGCTGGGGTGCCCTGAGATGCCCCTTAAACAACATGAGGGTGCCTTTATCACTTTTCTCCGGAGGTCCAAAAAGCACTTTTCGAGCAACTTTTTCCACACAAGTGTATTTTTCCAAAAACACCTACACAAACATAAAAACACCAAAATTAGTACAAAAATCGAGACTAACAATAGAGACACTGAGGACAATTCAGACACAAAAATGTGTCTAACATAACCCCTCTTTGATTCAACATCAACTCATGCGGTAAATAAGATAAAACAATCAAAACTGAGAACTGAGAGAAAAGTAAGAGAAAGACTGAATTTAACTTCTTTCTTCTGGGTTTAGTGTTTGTAGATAACTATGAGCAAAGTAAGAATTTAGACGGGAAACAACCAATATTAAGGTTGAAACAAATTTCTTTTGGGTCGAAATTTATTGACCAGATCCCACTCCGTAACACAACTATCATTCCCAGCCGTCCAAGTCAAACACGATCCGAACGATCCCGACCGCGGGATGATAATTTTCAGTAGATCCTGTCCACTGATTGAATCTTTGATCAAGGAGACAAAGACCACCTTTTTTAAAACTATGATTCTATTGTTAGGGCGTTATAAAAATTAAATCGGGTACCCAATACCCGATATTAATCGGTTCCCAATCGGGTATACCCGTTTAGGACCCGATATCAAGCGGTTCCTAGTCGGGTATACCCGACGGGTGATAAATCAACTAATGGGTCTCAAATCAATAACCGGAACCGGACCCGTTATAGTCGGGTCCGGTTCGGTTTCGGGTAATTGAGTATCCATTGACATCCCTAATCCTAATGAAATTTCCATAGAGACATTTCATGACCAAAAGACATCACATATTAACTTTTTAGATACAATCATATAGCCGAAACTAAATGCATTCATCAAGGAGTTTATAAAGATACAAGATAACCCCTATAATATTCCACAGCCACACTCCCCACAAAGATTTGGCAATAAAGCACAAGTTCAAATAAGAACTCTCCCCCATATAATGTCATTCCCGAAAGAATAACAAGAGTGACCTTACTTTCACGAGAAAAGAAGGATTTCTTTGGACAACAACAAATCATATAAGAATATGTATTTTTATCCAAAATACTCAATTGAATTATCCAAAAGTGAAACCATGATTAATTCAACCGGAATACTCAACTAAATTAACCACAAGAGATCCCATGATTAATCCAATTGGAAATGCTCAACATAAGAGAACCTATGGAGCCACACAATATATACATAAAAGATATGTATCAGGGAAGATCAATACTGCGGAATAGACAAATATTCATTCTATCTTCCATCACTATTTGCACAATGATATACAATAGACTTAATCTTTGTAAACAAAAGCTCATCCTTTCTTCCATAAATATTTGCATAATGACATAAAGGCTTAACTTTTGTTTTTGTCAAAAGTTCATTCATTCCTTTATCAATACCTGCATATTGACGTACGAAAGACTTAACTCTTGACAACGTATGGGAAAATCATAGTTTACGGACGCAAACACACATATCCCATAAAAAATTGCAATATATAAAACCATAAAGATTAATACTGCAAAAATTATCTTCCAAACAAAAATAATTTAGAATTTTAAAAAATAAATCAAAAACATTGAAGATAAAAATCGTTGGACATAGCTATATGTAGTCACAATAATGGCTATACCAAACTCTAGTTATTCTTCTTAAAAACACAAGAATAAAATTCTCATAAGAAGCTTTCCTAGAAACAATAAAATCAACAAGCTAAAAACAAAGACAGTCTCCCAAACCATCAAAACCGAACACGAACTGAAATCACATAGATATTTCAGAATCCTCACGAGCCTTGAGGTCTTTGAGCTTGTGATTGACAGTATCCACTGCATCTTCTGAGAAGATATCCTTATTGAGAAGCTCTTTAACATGTGTTTTTATGAGACCAAGGTCAGTCGTAACCTTTTTCAACTCAGTTCTCAGCAGATCAAGACTCTTCAAAGTATCAACGAGCTGCAGTTTTGCTTCGTCAAAGTATTTAAGAAAATCATGAACCACTTCAGCAGAAACCATATCCTCATTCTCAACATCCTGATGTGTATAGACATAGTAACATGAGGCATTATGGTGACCATCTTATACTAGGGTTCTTTTATTCATCCCTTTGGACACGAAACCACTATCTATATTAAGAAAACCTCTTGCAAACCGCTAGAGCTAGAAAAAGACATTCTTAACAAATCGCAAAATAACCCAGAGTATGAGTACATACGAATGTCAGTTACACCTTTAAGAATTAAATATAAGGTGTGTTGAAGTTGTACAATGAAATTGTCATTCAACCTAGAGTTTTTCTTTTGCTTAACATACCATTTTGAATCACAAAAGAGACATACTTTCTGATCATGAGAGTGATTAGAAGGTATTGTCTTAACATCATCGTTTGGAGATTTATTCCTTCCATGTGATGTGCAACATCCTTTATTAGAAGAGGCCATAAGCACATATTTTCCAATATAATGAAATTCCGATTTTACTTCTGGAATTGGAACTTTCTCAGTTGCAATGGAAGTAGAAGGTATAGGGGATTTTTTGGAACACCCTTTCTCAGTTCACTCAAACGATGTTCAATTTCCAAAGCATACTTTTTGAGGCTTGCCTCAAGTAAGATACGTGAAGAATGAATTTCAACATTTTTGGAATCATAATATCCCACTACACCGAGAAGAACATTGACATTATTTTCAACCTATTAAATTTATCAGCTTGGATTCTAACAAGTTTTAGAATCAGATCACTCTTTTCAGATGTTTCCCTTTCTTTGGAGATAGACTCTTTTGAAGAGCAATCGGGATAACACATGTCCGTGTCAGTCTATTTCGTCAGAACACTAGGTTCATTTATATTTGAGATTGACGAATCTTTCTCTTTAATAGATATTGTTGAAACAGAACTTTTGTTTCTGGTGGCGCATTTATCAGAGATAAAACTGCCGTCCATAGAGTCAGATCGCTATAAACACAGACTTATAAGGTCTTAAACGTGTTTGTCGGCTCTGATACTGAAAAATCGGGTGGTCTAACAACCACACCCAATATTTCGATTATCAATCTGTATGTACTAACTCCAATATACTTTTAAGATAATCAAATAGACAGTCAGACTCAATCTTAATAAAAGTATATCAAAGAGTTATATCTCTCTTTCTCGATTCAATACTTACTCAAGCAACTAGAAATTTGCGAGTATAATTGAATACAAGAGAAATCACTTGAATGGTACCAAAGACCAATGTTCAAGGATCAATCAATTTCAATCAACAACCTAAGGTTGGATTTCCCAACTGATCGATTCAACGCACAACCTGTGATATTTTAATTATATAACAAAATATAATGCGGAAAATAAATAACACAAACACCAGAAGTTTTGTTAACGAGGAAACCACAAATGCAGAAAAACCCCGAGACCTAGTCCAGATTGAATACACACTATATTAAGCCGCTATAGACACTAGCCTACTATAAACTAACTTCGTATGGACTGTAGTTGAACCCCAATCAATATCACACTGATCCAAGGTACAGTTACGCTCCTTACGTCTCTGATCCCAGCATGATACTATGCACTTGATTACCTTAGCTGATCTCACCCACAACTAAGAGTTGTTACGACCCAAAGTCGAAGACTTTAATAAACAAATATGTATCACACGGAAAAGTCTACGGTAATAGATAAATCTGTCCCCCATAGAAATACCTACGAGTTTTTGTTTCGTATTTTGTTAAATCAAGGTGAACCTGAACTAATTGATAACCTGGATTTATATTCCCGAAGAACATCCTAGAATTATCAATCACCTCACAATAATCTTAATCGACTAGCGAAAGAAGATATTGTGGAATCACAAACGATGAGACGAAGGTGTTTTTGATTACTTTTATATCTTTCCTATCGGAGAAATCAATCTCAATCCAATCTCATAATTGTACTCAAATACGATAGAAACTGCAAGATCACACTACAAGAAAACTGGACTTCAGCGACTACCTGGAATGAGTTGATAAAGGGAAGTTTTTGGTGGATGGAGCTCTATAGTAATCAAGATGGAAAGATATATGCTCTGTGGTTGAAGATTGCTTTGCTAAAGTCCTATACTAACCATGCTGTTGGAATATATATCATTCAACTGCACGAAGCGACTCAACTTATAGTTAGCACAATTTTTCGATAACTACCAACTATTGTTGGTAGAGGCATAGAGATTTTGTTGCTGAAGTATTTAACCCGCAAAATTATCTGTTGCTGGAGATTTCTACATTGTTGGTAGATATGGCCAATTAAAAAATTTGTTAGTTGGTAAAGTATTCAACCCTCTGAAATTTAGTTGTTTCGTGCGTTTGGCAAGTGGGTGAATGATTTTAGCCTCAAAATGTCGAATGGTTGAGGGTTCTATTCACTTAATATTAGTTGATTAACGGTCAGTTAAGGGATTTTGGCATTGAAATACCATCTGCTTAAGGATTTCATCCACGAAATAGTTAGTCAGTGATATTCTGTAGTCACTTAATGTGTAGTTGGTGAACATATGTAGACGTCAAATGTTTACAAATTGAGTTGCTCAAGTGTTTCCGCTGTACCAGTTGTGCTGCTTAAGGTGTTGATAATGTGATTAAAAGAAGATTCAGTAATAAAATGAAAACCCAAAACAAAATGAGGTCGAATTTCTTTTGTTCAGAAATTTCTTTTTAATCATCATCTTCAATTCATGAGGTTAATCTATTAAAATGCAACAATAATGAAAATCGAGTTAATTGCACATAATAGGATTACTAGAACATAAATATCAATTCTGAAAATGCACATTTTATTTATAATTTGATAATACTTGTATCATACTTCCATTACGACAAAAATATAAAACGTAAACATTATCTAAAAAGTGCTGAAAGGAGATAATTGTGGTGATATCTTCTTGAAGTTCAGTGGGTTTAAATGGCAGCTGGAACGAATGGTCCTGTAAAAAAACAGATCAATAAAAATGGTGGTAGTATCCGGTGAATATCTTACAGAGACTGAATGAGATGAAGGTTCCTCTGATTAAACCATCTCATACCAGATCTGGTTCCTCCCTCCAAAAATGATAAATTTATGTCCTGCATACAAAACAACAAATTAAATCACCCAAATCAGAAACACCCATAAAACAAAAAGTCTCAAAATGAAAGGAAAGTAGAAAAGAATTTGAATCTAACAGATCATAAATAAAACTTCTGAGGAAGATAAAACCCACTGCTTATCTTTTGATATCAGATCCCCTATCTTTCTTGTTATAAAGATGACTAATTCATGTAAATTAGATGAAATAAAACCATTGAGAAAGATAAATAAATGGTTGCGGCGGCGAACTGATGGGAAGAACAGTGATGAGAGATGCAGAGTAAATGGCGGAGATCATGGTGGAGGTGTGAATGAGGTTTAGGGTTATTAAGTAGGGATTTAATATGAGAGGTGAGAAAGAGAAGCATGTGGAGGTCTTTCAAGCGTCGGATCTTCTCTAATCTCAAAGAATAAAATAGAGATATTGTTTGATTTTGTTGTAGTCTACTTATATATGTTTCGTGTATTAGTAATTTAGATTTTGGCACATCACGATATAGACTTCTCTACCATAATATGAGACGTTGTCTCACTACCATGCAGCTAAAAAGATACACACGCGTAGTATGTAGCGGCCCCCTTGTTAAGCAAGACGTCATAAACAACCCATTTCAAGGGTACTATTTTCCATTTACATGGGACCCACTTCATTTTTTTAAATGCCAAAGATTGGTCTTATCTTGTATAGAGCGTGTCCTCAGTTTCCAACTTGATGAGGGTCCCACTTGTTATTTTTATTTTTTTTCACATGGTGGGTGAAAGCTAATGCACATGTCAAAAACATGATTATTGTCTTATGTGTCTACTGACAGATTGTTTAGATGGCTACAACCAGTGGATAAAAGTATTTACCTTCCCATGTAGTATGTCCTAGGAAAACTCTGGTGCCTGAAAGCTACTATCAACTACAATGATATAATGGTCGGAATAGGTGCCTATCGACGGTTTGTTTCGTGGATGAAATTAGTGGTCAGAACTATTTAGCTTCCAGTGCATCTTTTAGTTGTCAAATCATGGTGGCTGAAAACTACTAGCTGTAGTTGGTAGAACACTATAGTCTAAGGGCTTTGTCCAGTAGAGTTGCTGAAAATCAGTGGTTAGAGGCTTCTAGGAATTCGACCTGTTTTTAGTTGGAAAATAAAGTTATTAGAGGGTTCCACCAACAACAGTTGGTATAAAACTGGTCACTAAATCCAAGTTTTCTTGTAGTGCCAGATCATATAACTACAAGAAAGTAGTATCGGTCTGGCTTCACAATCCCAATGAAGTCTTCAAGTCGTTAACCAACAGGGTCTCAAGAAGAAACCTAAGGTTAAAGGAGAATCGACTCTAGCTAACACAACTAGTATCACACATGAGGTGTGGGGATTAGGTTTCCCAATTGCTAGAGTTCTCCCTTATATAGTCTTTCAAATCAGGGTTCACAATCAATGTTAGCTTAGTAACACATGATTTAATATTCACCGTTAGATGAAAACCTGATTAGATTCAAGATAATATCTTTTAACCGTTAGATCGAACCTTAGCTTGGTACACACAAATGAAATGCACGTTTGTTTAGGTTTGTGTAACCGTACCCAAACATGTACATCTAGTTGGTTCAACAATAGTTAACTAAATGGTTATCCATATGAGCACTTTCATATTAACCATATTCTTCTTTACCATAACTAGTTCAAATGACTTAAATGAACTAGTTAGAGAGTTTTTCAATTGTTTAGATCTTATAGAAGTATACAAGACCCAATCGAAGCAAAAAAAAATTGATTCACTCGAATTAATTCATGAACTTTATAGCCACGGTTTGCAAACAAGCATTCCTTAGTTAATATAAGTTTAAGTTCACAAATAATCATTTTTAGAAAATAACCATCTTAAGTACGCAGACTTAAGTACCTAGAATAATTTTGTTTTCAATTTACAAACTCCAGCAGAAATTCTCGGGATGAGAACCGACAGTACGCGGACTTGGTTCACAGACTCTAGTTTCGGTTTTCCTGAGCAGCAAAGTATGCATACTTTGGTTCAAGGAATAAGGACTTATACATGTATGAGTTACCTCACAATGTTTATATCTAACCATGGTTATATAATATAAACTCTCATTTCAATTATTGAAACATTCTTAAAGGACATTACATGATTGTTATTCACAAACCATTTTTCGTCAAAGCCATTTTCAAGTAATTGAAACATAACATGACTTTCATCACTAGTAAAGATGAAATTGGCCCAAGCGAAAGCTTACCAACACATATTTCGAGAAATAGATAAGCGAGATAAACTCGGCTCGAAGTATCAAATGTGTATAATCAAAGTCCATATAGCAAAACGACTTTTGTCTCAAGATAGGAGATAGAGTATATAGAACTTTGAGTGATGGATAAGTTCAAGTCTCCACATACCTTTTAGTTGATGAAGTTCCACCAGTTCCTTGAGTAGTTCTTCGTCTTTGTATGATAATCTCCATGGAGTCTTGAGCTCAACTACACTTTATATTCTAGTCCGAGACTTAGCTATAAGTAGACTATAAATCAAGACTTATAGTTTTGATAACTAACATTGACAAACGTGTTGAGATAGCAACGCATGCGAGTTCGACCGAGCAGTGCTCTAACAATCTCCCCCTTTGTCAATTTTAGAGAAAAAACTATCAATACATATGGAAAACAAAATAAATAAATAAACTTTGTAGCTTCTCTTCCACATGCCTGATCTTCTTGGTTCTTCAAGATTACTCGAAATCTTCGTCACTTCCAAGTACTCCAATGATTTCAAAGGTTGTAAGTTTAGTATCATCGTTGTTGAAAATCCGTAGCTATAACAATGAGAAAATAAGAATTCTCGATCATTGTTACCGGTGTCATAGTATTATTACATAACTTCAAATTTCAATTGTATCACAACTTCGACAACAATACTATGGTGATATGTATCACACCCCCTTAGTCAATACTCCATCTCACATGGAAACCACTCCCCCTTACATAATGATCCGTAAACCATATGTATTTGTAGTGTGAAATACACATTAATTCTCCCCCTTTTTGTCAATAAAATTAGCAAAGGTACAAAAACTAGTGGGATCCTAATGAAATTTCCATAAAGACATTTCATGACAAAAAGAAAGAACATATCAACTTTTTAGATGCATTCATATAGCCGAAGCTAAATTCTTTCATCAAGGAGTTTATAAAGATACAAGATAACTCCTATAATATTCCACAGCCACCCTCCCCACAAAGATTTGGCAATTAATCACAAGTTCAATTAAGAACTCTCCCCCGTAAAATGTCATTCCCGAAAGAACAAAAATTGCGACCTTACTTTCACAAGAAAAGAAGGATTTCTTTGGACATAAAAAATCACATACGAATATGAATTTGAATCCAAAAAATACTCAATTAAATTCACTACAAGAAAACCCATAATTAATTTAATAGGAAATGTTCACCATAAGAGAACTTACGGAGCCGCACAGTTTATACATAAAGGATATGTATCAGGGAAGATCAATACAGCGGAATAGACAAAGATTCATTTTATCTTCCATCACTATTTGCACAATGATATACAATAGACTTAATCTTTGTAAACAAAAGCTCATCCTTTCTTCCATCAATATTTGCATAATGACATAAAGGCTTAACTTTTGTTTTTGTCAAAAGTTCATTCATTCTTTTATCAGTACCTGCATATTGACGTACGAAAGACTTAACTTTTGACAACGTATGGGACAATCATAGTTCACAGACGCAAACACACATATCCTATAACAAATTGCAATATATAAAACCATAAAGATTAATACTGCAAAAATCATCTTCCAAACAAAAATAGTTTAGAATTTCAAAAAATAAATCAAAAAACATTGAAGATGAAAATTGTTGGACATAACTATGTGTAGTCACAATAATGGCTATACCAAACTCTAGTTATTCTTCTTAAAAACACAAGAATAAAATTCTCATAAGAAGCTTTCCTAAACAAAATAAAATCAACAAGCTAAAAACAAAGACTGTCTCCCTAACCATCAAAATCGAACATGAACTGAAATCACATAGACATTTCAGAATCCTCATGAGCCTTGAGGTCTTTGAGCTTGTGATTGACAGTATCCACTGCATCTTCTGAGAATATATCCTCATTGTGAAGCTCTTTAACATGTGTTTTTATGAGACCAAGGTCAATCGTAACCTTTTTCAACTCAGTTCTCAGCAGATCAAGACTCTTCAAAGTATCAATGAGTTGCAGTTTTTCTTTGTCAAAGTATTTAAGAAAATCATGAACCACTTCAGCAGAAACAATATCCTCATTATCAACATCCTGATGTGTATAAACATAGTACCATGAGGCATTATGGTGATCATCTTCTACTAGGGTTCTTTTCTTCCTCCCTTTGGACACGAAACCACTATCTCTATCAAGAAAACCTCTTGCAAAACCGCTAGAGCTAGAAGAAGACATTCTTGAACAATCATAAAATAACCCAGAGTATGCGTACGTGACACAAGAGGTTTGGTATTTAAATGGTTTATTAGGGAAGGTAACTTTTAGGGTTTCCAAAATTGATTCGTGACAGTAACACGGGTACTCGTACGAATACAACTTGCCCCAAGAACAAAAACCAACAAGGGTCGCACCCTTATGACTAAGAATTTTTTTGCTACGTGAATATTTTCACAAAAATTTGGCTTAATAAATTCTATATCTCTGTGGAGAAACAATTTAGAGCACGAGAGTAGCAAGCAACATAGTTGCAACGAAAACTTCTTTGAAATCAAGGAAAAAAGAAAGAAAAACGGAGAACATCTTCAGACACAACAAATACTTAAGCAAAGTTGTCTGCATACAATAGTTTAGCTATAAACCATAAGAAAATAGCTCAACTAAATAGAACATAATTTTGACAAAAGTATACATGATTATTAACACAACTCACTCAACATGATTTTTATGAGTAAGTTCTCAACCCTTGTGATTAATTAGCACAAGAATGAGCTTTAAGCTTATTAAATGAACAATGTTCATGGTTGAGTCTCTTTTTCCTTTCAAGTCTAGGAAAGAATCTATTTTGATGTGAAAAATTATCATAAAACTTACTATCATTAAAATACGAGACATAGTTTGAGTTCTTACCAGAAGAATTTTGACTAGAGGCGGTTGACATCTTGTTGACGATTTCTTCATAACCTTCAATTATCACCTTTAGGTTATTTTTCATGTCATAATTTTTGCTTCATTCTTCTGATACTTTGTTCACATCAAAGGTAACATTGTCTCCCTTTTTGACAGAAAAAAAAACTTGATCTCTTCTCAGACGATTTTTGTTGAGACGTCTGTTATGCTTCTGAGCATTTGAGAAACTCATAGAACTGACTTTCCTTATAGAATACACAGGGTGAGTACTGAAACCAATTGGTTTAGACATACGAATGTCAGTTACACCTTTGAGAATTAAATCTAAGGTGTGTTGAAGCTGTACAATGAAATTGTCATTCAACCTAGAGTTTTTCTTTTGCTTTACATACCCTTTTGAATCACAAAAGAGACATACTTTCTGATCATGAGAGTGATTAGAAGGTATTGTCTTAACATCATCGTTTGGAGATTTCTACCTTCCATGTGATGTGCAACATCCTTGATTAGAAGAGGCCATAGGCACATATTTTCCAATAAAATGAAATTCCGATTTTACTTCTGGAATTGGAACTTTCACAGTTGCAATGGAAGTAGATGGTGTAGGGGATTTTTGGAACATCCTTGAATCGAAAGTTCACTCAAACGATGTTCAATTTCCAAAGCATCCTTTTTGAGGCTTGCCTCAAGTAAGATACGTGAAGACTGAATTTAACATTTTTGGAATCATAATATCCCACTACACCGAGAAGAACATTGACATTGTTTTTCAACCGATTAAATTTATCATCTTGGATTCTAACAAGTTTTAGAATCAGATCACTTTTTTCAGCTATTTCCCTTTCGTTGGAGATAGACTCTTTTGAAGAGTAATCGGGATAACACATGTCAGTATCAGTCTGTTTCGTCAGAACACTAGGTTCATCTATATTTGAGATTGACGAATCTTTCTCTTTAATAGATATTGTTGAAACATAACTTTTGTTTCTGGTGACGTGTTTATCAGAGATATTACTGCCGTCCATAGAGTCAGATCGCTACAAACACAAGCTTATAAGGTCCTAAACGTGTTTGCCTGATCTGATACTGAAAAAGCGGGGGTCGAACAACCACGCCCAATATTTCAATCAACAATCTGCATGGACTAACTCCAATATACTTTTAAGATAATCAAATAGATGGCCAGACTCAATCTTAATAAAAGTATATCAAAGAGTTATATCTCTCTTTCTCGATTCAATACTTACTCAAGCAAATAGAAATCTGCGAGTCTAATTGAATACAAGAGAAATCACTTGAACGGTACCAAAGACCAATGTTCAAGGATCAATCAATTTTAATCAACAACCAAAGGTTGGATTTCCCAACTGATGGATTCAACGCACAACCTATGATATTTCAATTATATAACAAAATATAATGCGGAAAAGAAATAACACAAACACCAGAAGTTTTGTTAACGAGGAAACCGCAAATGCGGAAAAACCCCGAGACCTAGTCCAGATTGAATACACACTGTATTAAGTCGCTACAGACACTAGCCTACTAAAAACTAACTTCGGTCTGGACTGTAGTTGAACCCCAATCAATATCACACTGATCCAAGGTACAGTTGCGCCCCTTACGTCTCTGATCCCAGCAGGATACTAAATACTTGATTCCCTAAGCTAATCTCACCCACAACTAAGAGTTGCTACGACCCAAAGTCGAAGACTTTAATAAACAAATCTGTATCACACAGAAAAGTCTACGGTAATTGATAAATCTGTCCCCCACAGAATTACCTAAGAGTTTTTGTTTCTTCTTTTGATAAATCAAGGTGAATAGGAACAAGTTGATAACCCAAACTTATATTCCCGAAGAACAGCCTAGAATTATCAATCACCTCACAATAATCTTAATCGACTAGCGAAAGAAGATATTGTGGAATCACTAAAAATGAGACGAAGGTGTTTGTGATTACTTTTATATCTTGCCTATCGGAGAAATCAATCTCAAGCCAATCTTATGATTATGATCAAATACGATAGAAACATCAAGATTACATCACACAACTACAAGAAAGTAGTATCAGTCTGGCTTCACAATCCCAATGAAGTCTTCAAGTCGTTAACCAACAGGGTATCGAGAAAAAACCTAAGGTTAAAGGAGAATCGACTCTAGATAATACAACTATTATCACACAGGAGGTGTGGGGATTAGGTTTCCCTTATATAGTCTTTCAAATCAGGGTTAGCAATCAATGTTAGCTTAGCAACAAAGCATTCAATATTTATCGTTAGATGAAAACCTGATTAGATTCAAGATAATATCTTTTAACCGTTAGATCGAAACTTAGCTTGATACACACAAATGAAATGCACGTTTATTTAGGTTTGTGTAACCGTACCCAAACATGTATATCTAGTTGGTTCAACAGTAGTTAACCAAATGGTTAACCATATGAGCACTTTCATATTAACCATATTCTTCTTTACCATAACTAGTTCAAATGACTCAAATGAACTAGTTAGAGAGTTGTTCAATTGCATAGATCTTATAGAAGTATACAAGACACAATCAAAGCAAACAAGATTTGATTCACTCGAATCAATTCATAAACTTTATAGCCACAGTTTGCAAACAAGCATTCCTTAGTTAATATAAGTTTAAGTTCACAAATAATCATTTTTAGAAAATAACCAACTTAAGTACGCGGACTTAAGTACCCGGAATAAGTTTTTTTTCAATTCACAAAATCCAGCAGAAATTCTCGGGATGAGAACTGACAGTACGCAGACTTGGTTCGCGGACTCTAGTTTCGGTTTTCCTGAGCAGCAAAGTATGCATACTTTGTTCAAGGAATAAGGACTTATACATGTATGAGTTACCTCACAATGTTTATATCCAACCATGGTTATATAATCTAAACTTTCATTTCAATTATTGAAACATTCTTAAAGGACGTTATATGATTATTATTCACAAAACACTTTTCATCAAAGACATTTTCAAGTAATTGAAACATAACATGACTTTCGTCACTAGTAAAGATGAACTTGGCCAAAGCGAAATATTACCAACACATATTTCGAGAAATAGATAAGCGAGATAAACTCATCTCAAAATAGCAAACGTGTATAATCAAAGTCCATATAGCAAAATAACTTTTTCCTCAATATAGGAGATAGAGTATATAGACTTTTGAGTGACAGATAAGTTCAAGTCTCCACATACCTTCTTAGTCGATGAAGTACCACCAGTTCCTTGAGTAGTTCTTTTTCTTTGTATGATGATCTCCATGGAGTCTTGAGCTCAACTACACTTTTTATTCTAGTCCGAGACTTAGCTATACGTAGACTAGAAATCAAGACTTATAGTTTTGATAACTAACATTAACAAACATGTTGAGATAGCAACGCATGCGAGTTCGACCGAGCAGTGCTCTAACAATCTCCCCCTTTGTCAAATTTAGCGACAAAACTATCACTACATATGGAAAACAAAATAAATAAATAAACTTTGTAGTTTCTCTTCCATATGCCTGATCTTCTTGGTTCTCCAACATTACTCGAAATCTTCGTCACTTCCAAGTACTCCAATGATTTCAAAGGTTGTAAGTTTAGTATCATCGTTGTTGAAAATCCGTAGCTATAACAATGAGAAAATAAGAATTCTCGATCATTGTTACCGGTGTCATAGTATTATTACATAACTTCAAAGTTCAATTGTATCACAACTTCGACAACAATACTATGGCGATATGTATCACATCCCCTTAGTCAATACTCCATCTCACATGTAAACCACTCCCCCTTACATAATGATCTGTAAACCATATGTATTTGTAGTGTGAACTACACATTAATTCCCCCCCTTTTTGTTAATAAAATTGGCAAAGGTACGAAAACTAGTGGGATCCTAATGAAATTTCCATAAAGACATTTCATGACAAAAAGAAAGAACATATCAACTTTTTACATGCAATCATATAGCCGAAGCTAAATGCTTTCATCAAGGAGTTTATAAAGATACAAGATAGCTCCTATAATATTCCACAGCCGCCCTCCCCAAAAAGATTTGGCAATTAAGCACAAGTTCAATTAAGAACTCTCCCCCGTAAAATATCATTCCCGAAAGAACAACAATTGCGACCTTACTTTTACAAGAAAAGAAGGATTTCTTTGGACATAACAAATCACATACGAATATGAATTTGAATCCAAAAAATACTCAATTAAATTAACCACAAGAAAACCCATGATTAATTTAATCGGAAATGCTCAACATAAGAGAACTTACGGAGCCGCACAATATATACATAAAGAATATGGATCAGGGAAGATCAATACTGCAGATTAGACAAGGATTCATTATATTTTCCATCACTATTTGCACAATGACATACAATAAACATAATCCTTGTAAACAAAAGTTCATCTTATCTTCCATCAATATTTGCATAATGACATATAATAGGCTAAAAACTTTCGTAATGTCAAAAGTTCATTCATTCTTTTATCAATACATGCATATCGACATATGAACGACTTAACTTTTGACAAGGTACGGGACAATCATAGTTCACGGACGCAAACACACTTATCCCATAATAAGTTTGCAATATATAAAACTATAAAGATTAATACTGCAAAAATCATCTTCCAAATATTTTTTTATAGAATTTAACCAAATAAACCTAAAAAATAAATATGAAAACATTGGACATAGCTTTGTATAATCACAATAATGGCTATTCCAAAAACTAGTTATTCTTCCTAAAAACACAAGAATAAAATTATCATAAGAAGATTTAATGGATGAAATAAAATCATAGTTCATTGAGAAACTCATACCTTTCAATGAATCCGTAAAAGAAGGTATCACTGATTTCCTTTACTGTCTTGACCATAGACACACCATGTTCATATGTTAGAATACTTACTTTATGATCAACAACTCGAGCAAGCTGTTTGGACTTGACACAGTCCATGATAAGATTCCTTTGATTCCTTATCAGAATATTCTGTTTAGCAAGGATTCTGACCTGACCATATAAGAGTTGGTTTAGTTGCAATTGAAGATTTGCAAACTCGACCTTTGAACTGTTCTCAAAACGAGTTAAATCCTTGACAGAATCATCAATTCAAGAGTTGTGATCCTTTATTTCAAGCATCTTCTTTAGAACTAGCTCTTGAATTGACCCACGTCCTTGAGTGTCTTCCTCCATGTTAAGATGTACTATCTCTTGAGATTTTGTAGAGTTCTCCATATGTTTTTGGAAGGAATAGCACAATAGAGAGTATATAAGAGTTTGTGAACAGGAGAAAGAAGCTCTTGTGATGGAAACCCTATGAACTCACAGGAGTAGGACACGGATGCTCACGGAACATTCACAATAGAGGAATGGATTTGAACTAAATTCAGTAAGAGGAAAAACACAATGTTTGTCAAGTATTGCTCAATAATCCTTAAAATTATAGCCTGAGTCATAAAACAGACTTTCATAGCTTTAATTGATTAACAAAAGAAAATGACACACAATGACGTACAACAATTCTTGAGACTCCCATAGTCATCATCCTTGTACCTCTCAAGATAGATTCAAGGATGAGGTTACCTGAAGTTAGGTAGAGAAGTGAGAAGTCACTACCAAACATGGGAGAGAGGTTGTATAGGTTGTTTGACCATTTTACTTGTATATTCCCCTTTTTCTATTGTTTATAGCGTATTCCAGTGGAATTGGTCATAAACCCTTTCAAAAGTCCATTTGAAGGCTTTTTCTGAGGACTGAATCTAGGACCTCTAGAAATAGGTTCCCAAAAATGGAATTTGGAGGATTTCCATTTTTTTGATCGAGACTTACCAGACTTGTTATTATGAACACATGTAAAGTCTTCATTAGTGGCACAAAAGTTTATACCGTAATAAGGAACATGCAACCTGTGATGATTTCTTGAAGAGATCATTTTTATAAGATATCTGGTTTTTTTTGGTAAGAGATTCACTGTAGATGTCCTCAGACAATTTATTCCATTGACAGTAGAAAGAAGCAAATTATGGAGATTAAAAATTTGTTTCCACCTAGCAAAATAATGAATAACATAGTGATTCTTTTTCCCACAGAATGAACAACATCGTGAAATTGAGACATGATTGCCTTGATCAAAACCTTCATCCTTCACATGCACATTTTGCAAGTGATTTTCAGTAGGTGCTTCCTTGTAGGAATTTTTATTTACACGAGGTAAAACCTTGTGAGTATCAGGAGAAGGTGTAGAGGATGACTTAATTATCAAAACAGAGTTTTCCTTTTTCAAGGCGTCACACTGTTCTTGGGTAAGTTGTAAAGATGCAACAAGTTTCTCTTTTTCAACACGATAGTTGTTTATTTCTGATGAATGTGTCTCGATCAAACATTTCTCTCTAATTGAATCTTTATTGACAATATCCTCAAGTACATTAATCTTTTCACGCTGTAGAGATGTTTCATGAAGAAGTTTCTCGATATTGTTAGAAAAGGATACAATGATATTATAGATTTCACGTTCTCGACCCAGAGAATTTTCAAATTCATCAATGATCTGAGCATCATTCTGAAAATCAATAGTCTCAGTATAATTTTTTGAGATTCTGGTGAGCTCCTTTTCAGCTTTTGCAATAGTATCAACTGTCTCTTTGGAGGAGTCGATATCAACATTTGATAGATCCTTTTTTTCTACCTCAGGATTCGAAAGAATCAGCGAAGGAGTAATCCTTTGAGGTGATCCCAAGACATTTGACATAGTTAAAAGCTTTGGATGACATTTTGTTATGCGTATATGCCAAAGATAAGATTCAGTCCACAAACTCAGATTGCTACAAACACGGACTTACAAGATCTTTAAACGTGTTTGCCTGCTCTGATACCAATTGAAAAAGCGGGGGTCTAACAACCACACCCAATGTTTCGATTAGAAATCTGTATGTACTAACTCCAATATACTTTTAAGAGAATCAACTAGACAGTCAGACTCAATCTTAATAAAAGTATATCAAAGAGTTATATATCTCTTTCTCGATTCAATACTTACTCAAGCAAATAGAAATCTGCTAGTCTAATTGAATACAAGAGAAATCACTTGAATGGTACCAGATACCAATGTTCAAGGATCAATCAACAACCAAAGGTCGGATTTCCCAATTGATTAATTTAACGCACAACCTGTGATATTTTAATTATATAAAAAAATATAACGCGGAGAAGAAATAACACAGACACCAGAAGTTTTGTTAATGAGGAAACCGCAAATTCAGAAAAATACTAGGACCTAGTCCAGATTGAACACACAGTGCATTAAGCCGCTACATACACTAGCCTACTACAAACTGACTTCGGTCTAGACTATAGTTGAACCCCAATTAATCTCACACTGATCCAAGGTACAGATGCGCTCCTTACGTCTCTAATCCTGGCAGGATACTACACACTTGATTCCCTTAGATGATCTCACCCACTACTAAGAGTTGCTACGACCCAAAGTCGAAGACTTTAATATGAAAATCTTTCTCATATAGGAAAGTCTACAAGAATAGATAAATCTGTCTCCCACAGAAATACTTATAAGTTATTGTTGAGTCTTTTGATAAATCAAGGTGAATAGGAACCAATCGATAACCCGGACTTATATTCCCGAAAAACAGCCAAAAATTATCAATCACCTCACAATAATCTTAATCGACTAGTGAAAAAAGATATTGTGGAAATTTAATTCGGTCATAAAGTGAATGAGAAGGGTTGATCTTAGGGAGGGAAGCGAAGAAGGTGTTTGAGATCAGAATGTTGAATGATGACGGTGTGGATGTTTTATGACTTGTATCAGAATATTATTTCTGGATACTTGTGTTGATAGCACTCGTTTGTTTGAATAGGTTAAAAAACCTATTTATACAAGTCATGTTTAAACACCCTGATCTCGTAGGAAGTGGAGGTGATTAGGAAATGGAGAAGTGGAGTTGTGTAAATATTGGTGATCACCACGTTTCCGTTATGAGGGAAAAATAGTCACGCCTTCACCCACTATCTCATTTCTATTATTCGTTCTTCCTTGATACGTTCTCATAATGGGTGTGTTGCACGACGCATGCTGTAAACCTCCAGACCAATACCCCAGTGAGTATCCCCCAGTTTGTAACATGTTTGATATCTCGAGTGAATGAGTCAAGTCACGTGACTTTCCGCTAAAATCAGTACATAGTGCTTTTAGGTTAAATAAATAATTATTTGTAAAATTGATATTTATAAAGCATTGTTTATAATCGATGCATGTAAAGTATCGCTTTCGAATAAGCAGCTGAAAGTAATCGATGTGTTAGAAGCATCTCCATTTTTGAGCTCGATCGAATCAGTCATGGATTGAGCGTCTTAGAAGCAGCACCACTGGCCAACTTTGGGTAATCGTTCGAGTACCCTATGGTCGAGATGTTACTTGGTTGATCACTTCCTGTAGAGGAGGGATGGCCGGTGTTCACAATTCCATTTTCCTATTTTTCTAAGAATAAATCTACACCATCCAACTAGGATGGCGAAGTTGGATGGTTGTGATCGATTTTCCGTAGTAGTAAACTGCTCTTTACGAAACTTTAGGGTTTAGGGGGCCGCGTGGCCACCCCTTTTAGGCGAGCGATTCAAGACATCAATCCCTAGTTCGAGCAGGCCGGTCGGTCACATGTAAAGGTGAGTCGACGGTGATCATGTTGACATGTTTAGGGTCACCTGAAATTAAATCTAAGCCTCTCAACTAAGCTGGTGAAGATGGATGGTCGTGATTTATTTGCGATAGTAGGGCGTTGCGGCAAACACAATTTTAGGGTTTTCAAAGCAGTGTGTTCACCCTACTTTGGGCGAACGATTTGATGCGCAATGTTTTTGCAGTGGACAGGTCGATCGACCAAGGGAGGAGTTGGGCTAACGGTGAATACATTGCACCTATTTGACCGCTTGAAATGCGATCCAACCCGTCCAATTAGGTCGGCTAAGTTGGACAGATGTAATATGTTTTGATACCCTTTTTGTCAGTCTAAGCTAGTTCGAGCTATTTTCAAGTAGCTCGAACACCCATGTCTGGGTTGGCGTTTGAAGCGATTGTGAATGAGCTAAACAGGTCTCGATCTACTAGGGAATTAATGGGTCCAACGGTGGTCACTATGGTGATTACCTAGTTCTGTTAGGAGTAGTCTAAGCTTGTTAAATTGCACGGCCAAATCGTGTGGCCATGATTATTTTGGGACTGATATTAACAATATAGATTTTCTTTAAGGAATAAATATGTGTTCGATCACACCAACTTTAATTAAAAAAGTGTGTGAACGCATTGATCTCTTTGTCAGAGATCGATATAGCCTGTAAGAGTATTTTTGTGCAGATCCCAATACTGGCACTTCCGGAGATTCATGCTACTCTGCTGAGAGTGAGCATTGATCGTCATGTCATGTCAATATTGAGAGTTCGACTGGGAACGTAGCACATGCAAATACTAGGAAAGTCATCCATTAGTTAGTAATGCTGGAAGAAAATAGAATTCACCGAATATTTGGGATTGCTACTACGTGCACCATCCTGAATGAATTTCATATATATACTGAGTTGCTCAATACATGTATAAGTAAAGAGGTTTGAGCACTTGTTACTTTTAAATGACTTTTATTCCTTTGCAGGATTACAACGCTAAATATAGGGTTTTACAATTTTGACCCTGAACTAAAAACCACCATCAACATTAAGTCTTATGCTTAGCACGTGACAGTGATATTGTTACGGTGTAAGCACTAGATGGTGATAGAAAAATAAATTCAAAAGAGAAGTTCGATGCACATTACCAGGATAGAGGCTGGCTTGGTTCCTGAGTAAGGTACGTTTCCTTTCAGCACGCGTCAGTCATCTTCAGATAGATAAGTATCTACTTGATTGTTATCCCACAAACAGAGACTTTATACACGGCCAGTAGAGACTCATTTTCTTCTCAGGGTCTTGCTGATTTATGGAATATAAATAAGACGCTGGATCCTTTATCTCATCACAGGTTTGCTTTCTTCCTCATTCCAGGTATTGCTCCCTGTTCCTCGTGCGGTTTGATTTTTGATTGATGGTGATGATGATTTTTTTTATATCGGCTGTTGATATGATCATAGCATCCTTTTTGAAATATATGATGGGAACCGCTGGTGATGATTACTCTTTTACTTCTCTAGAAAATATCTTTGAAGTCGATAAACCCAAGATTAATGCATTTGAGGAGGTGATGGCAAAAATAGATTCCTCGTTCCGTAAAGTTGGTCGCGCCATACAGGGTATCTCTCTTCTGCACTTGCGCATTGTTCGAGATTGTACCCAGGCCTTTTGGCTTCTGTCAGCATGGAGGATAAATAGAGACATGACGAAGCATCTTAGTCGACTAGCGCGAGAGCTGAAAGGTTTGCATCCCGGCTAAAGCGGCAAAGGATCGAGCATGAGCGGCATACCAACGAAAACAAGTATGATTACCCAATCCATTACAGAATCATAATTCTTGATTCTGATGTGGACGAACTGGAGCATCCTCATAAGGCTGTTGGGAAATTCCTGAGGAAGAGGTCGAAGTGGCTTCCACGAAGGGTACTGAAGCAACCGTTAGAGGGAACACTGAAGTGGATGTTGAGGAGATCATGGTAGCGGCAGCTGGATAAGATGTTAAAACATCTCCCAAGAAAGATGTCGGCGCATCTCCAATTGTGTTGCAATCTGCCTAATCATGTGATGATTGAGAAATCGCTTTATTGTTGGAGTAGACTGCTCTCCGAAGCATTTACCCTAATAACCACGATTCATTTCCCCCTTTTCTTTCTGCACATATTCCTTCAATGTTTTTCGAAAGATATGAGATGTTTCTTTTAGGGTTTTGTCTTTCTGGTTTGAACTGATGGGTAACAATGAGGGTTTAGGTTTGCTCAAGACTTTGTGTCATTATTCAGGGATAAAGAGATTTATAAAAGGAAATAATACTTTGATTAACAAAAATGAAACCCTAATTATGAGTGCAAGCAGTGTAATCATTTTGGAGGAATTGCAAATATTGCATGAAAAGGGGAAATTGCTGGAGGAAATACTAAAGAGAACGCTGGAGGAAGAGATATCACAACGTTTTAGGTATTGAAGAGTTTGAGCCACCAAGATTGAATTGTCATGCATTCCAGTTTATCGGCATTGATGAGCTTGCAGTAACTGCCCAAGATAATATCTGCCACTAGGTATGGCTTGTCTTCCCTCTCTGTAGGCAAATCATACTGAGCGGTCACTTCCACTGTCACATCTCCAACTTGAAACGGGTTTGGGCGTTGTGCAACTTATTGATTCTTGAACTCATTATCTTTGATTGCGACAACTTATAAATTCTTGATAAAATATTTGAAATGACCAGCCTCACATTCACATCTCCTAATGGGGGACGGGTTGTTGATAGGAGCGAGTCCCCAATCCATAGCAGAAGGAGGAGTGACTGGTTGTAAAAAGGGTTGTTCAATAAGACTTACTTGGGATCAAAATCTTCGAATGTATGCTGATGGGCTCTCTCCAGGTAACTGCGTCACATTAGAAAGTTGTTAATACGACAACAGCTAATCTTCTGGGTTGGACGGCTTGTTGGAAATCCTTTCAGGTATTGACACTGGCAAAGGACATACTCCTAGCTTTGTTTTGTTTTTATGCACCCATGAGCACCCCAGAACCATGTCATAATTTGAGCATTGTTTGACAATATAAAATTTGGCGTTGTTAGAGCATCTCCCACATTGATTTCGAGATTGATGTATCCGTAGGCCTCCTTTGGTTCTCCTTCTGCGCTTTTAATTACAGTTAGGCAGTGAACAACATCCTGCTTTGAAATATTTGCAGCTCTCAGAGTCTTGATAGTGATAATGTTGAAATCATATGTTACATCAATAAATGTGTTGTCGAACTCGACATCCCTTAAGTGAGTGATGGTTAGGAGTCCCCAGTTGCATTTATTAGTCGCGCTTCCCAGGAAAGATTGGGTTTCGGGAGCGGCTTCCCTGATTAGAAACAAATGCTTGCATGATACAACATGATTGAGGGCTCTGAACATGTATTGACGCTGCGCCTTGGAGAAATACAACATTTCACATAAATGCTCTATCATAGACTGCATAGTTTTGTGGACCGAGTCTCTAGAAATCATGCAACTTTTGACAGGAAGAGGGTCTCTGTGAACTCCTTCATTTCCCAATTAAAGTTTTCCTGCATCTACCTTCTCTCTGAAAATACGCATCAACTTTTTGCAGTCACTGGTCGGATGGTTGACGAACCTATGGTAACAACAATATTGGGGATTTGCCTCTCTTCTTCGGTTGGCGGACATCGGAAAGGAGGTAACTTGATGGCGTCATCTTGTATCCATTCTTCTAGGAGTTAAATGACTTCATCCATTTGGAATGAGAGATCTGGATCAGCATCTCCAGTTTGTTGTTCCACATGCGTCTTAGCC
The DNA here is from genome assembly GCA_023529315.1 of Papaver bracteatum. NCBI lineage: Eukaryota > Viridiplantae > Streptophyta > Magnoliopsida > Ranunculales > Papaveraceae > Papaver > Papaver bracteatum. Next base: position 2,719,650 of record JAJJWX010004210.1, read on the forward strand.
GCAACTTTTTGGGATGGAGTTGTCTGCGCTGGTGCTGCACGCTTGGGTTGTTGTTCCGCTATTGGAGCTTTCCTTTTTCATCCTTCGCTCACTACGCTGACAAAGGGACCAATGTTTTATTGCTTGTTGATGAGGCATCTGTTTCCTCGGGTTTCGCGTGCATCTTCACTTCTTGATGGTCTGGATCTCTCCAACAATACTGGCGCCGTCGTAGCCGACCACCTAGCAGCTTCATGGAGTTTAGAGAATGTCTGGAAACGTAAATTTTCTAGTAAAGCACGGTAGATAGGAACCATACCGTTAATGCATAACTCTACCAGCTGTTGTTCGGTCACATTTGGGTCGTGATAGTCCAACGCCTGAATTCTGAATCTCTTGACATAATCATTCGTATATTCATTGTTTCGTTGAAACATTCTTCTTAAGTATGAGAAAGTGATTTTCTCAGATACAAAGAAATATTTCTTATAAAAAGCGGTGACCATCTCACACCAGTTGGATATGCTATTTGATGCGATGTTGTTGTACCAAGTATACGCTCTTCCAGTAAGCGACTTTGAAAACTCTTTCAGGAGGAGAACATGATTGTATTTGTGTTCTTCTAAGGACTCCAGAAAACGAGAGATATGTTCACGAGCATTACTAGTACCATCATAAAGGGAAAATTGAGGAGAAAAGTATCCTCTCGGGAGGGGAACTCTTTGCACATCAGGAGGATAAGGAGGTTGGTGCTGGTGCATATCTACCGGGTTTTCCTGGCCTCGATTTTGGAGAAGTAGTTATAGATCCTCACGCATGATGAAATTGGATGGCTGATTACTTTCCCTTGAGTGCTCAGGAGCAACACGAACTTCCTCATCTATGAATGCACGCCATGTTGAAGCGCTTGCGCCAAAAGTGTTAAAAGTACTCCTTGTTAGTTCCATGTGCTGACGCAGCTCTTGTGTTAGCCGTTCTGCCAGTGTCTTGAGGAAAGTAAGTACCTCTTTATGAGTTGTGACCTTGTCCGTCTGATCCTTAGCAAGAATCTTTTGTATTTCCATTGAATCAATAATGGTGATAGAGGTTTATCCCCATCTGGTTCCTCCAGTCTCTCGTCTTGATGGGGAAGTGGCAGCGGCTCTAGTAACAATCGGAGGCGTTACGCTCGAAGAAATATTGGGAGTAGCAGCAACGGCTCTGGCTCTGGTGATTGGAGGTGTCACGCCTAAGGGAATACTTTATGTTCCGGTGTTGTTGGTTGAGGATGTAGTACTACGAGATGTATTAATCGCGCTGGTAGGTGGTACATTGGTGTCATCGGCAGCAAAGTTGATACCATGGGTGTTGTCAGCGCCAGTAACATCGGGATTTATCGCTGATCCTAAGATCCACCATCTTGAATTTTTGAGAAAATTGAAATGAAATTGAAAATTAATCTTGCCATCGAAAGATCAATCTCCCACTGTGGTCGCCAGTTGTTTGAGGGTAAAAACTGGTTTTGTTGTTTTTGGTAAATTTTGGTGTGTTGATGAGAAATAAATTAGTACCCTAAAAAAATGTACTGCACATGAGTACTTTTAGATTCGAGAGATCAATCTGTAAGACTCTGGCCTTAACCAAGAAATGGCTGTTCCAGATTCAATTCGGTCACAAAGTGATGGAGAAGGGTTGATCTTAGGGAGGGAAGCGAAGAAGGTGTTTGAGATCAGAATGTTGAATAATGAAGATGTGGTTGTTTTATGACTTGTATCAGAATATGGTTTCTGGATACTTTTGTTGATAACACTTGTGTCGTTTTTTTGAATAGGTTGAAAACCCTATTTATACAAGTCATGTTCGAACACCATGATCTCGTAGGAAGTGGAGGTGATTAGGAAATGGAGAAGTGGAGTTGTGTAAAGAGTGGTGATCACCACGTTTCCACTATGATGGGAAACTAGTCACGCCTTCACCCACAATCTCATTGCTATTAACCGTTCGTTCTTCCTTGACACGTTCTCATAATGGGAGCATTGCATGCCGCATGCTGTAAACCACCAGACCAATACCCCAGTGAGTATCCTCCAGTTTGTGACATGTTTGATGTCTCGAGTGAATGAGTCAAGTCACGTGACTTGCCGCTAAAATCAGCACATGGTGCTTTTAGGTTAAATAACAAATTATTTGTAAAACCGATATTTACAAAAAATTGCTTATAATCGATGCATGTAAAGTATCGCTTTCGAATAAGCAGCTGAAAGTAATCGATGTGTTAGATGCATCTCTGTTTTTGAGCTCGATCGAATCATTCATGGATTGAGCGTCTTATAAGTAGCACGACTGGCCAACTTTGGGTAATTGTTCGAGTACCCTATGGTCGAGTTGTTACTTGGTCGATCACTCCCTGCGGAGGAGGGATGGCCGGTGTTCACAATGCTATTTTGCTATTTTTCTAAGAATAAATCTACGCCATCCAACTAGGATGGCGAAGTTGGATGGTCGTGATCGATTTTCGGCAGTTGTAAACTGCTGTTGACGAAACTTTAGGGTTTAGGGGGCCGCGTGGCTACCTCTTTTTGGCGAGCGATTCAAGACATCAATCGCTAGTTCGAGCAGGCCGGTCGATCACGTGTAAAGGTGAGTCGACGTTGATCACGTTGACATCTTCAGGTTCACCTGAAATTAAATCTAAGCCTCTCAACTAAGCTGGCGAAAATGGATGGTCGTGATTTATTTGTAATAGTAGGGCGTTACTGCAAACGCAATTTTAGGGTTTTCAAAGCAGTGTGTTAACCCAACTTTGGGCGAAGGATTTGATGCGTAATGTTTTTGCAGTGGACAGGTCGATCGACTAATGGAGGAATTGGGATAACGGGGAATACGTTGGCACCTCTTTGACCGCTTGAAATGCGATCCAAGCCGTTCAACTAAGTCGGATAAGTTGGACGGGCGTGATATGTTTTGAGACCCTTTTTGTCGGTCTCAGCTAGTTCGAGCTATTTTCAAGTAGCGCGAACACCCATGTTTGGGTCGGCGTTTGAAGCGATTGTGAATGAGATAAACATGACTCGATTGACTAGGGCATTAATGGGCCCAACGGTGGTCACTATGGTGATTACCTAGTTCTGTTAGGAGTAGTCTGAGCTTGTTAAATTACGCGTCCAAATTATGTGGCCGTGATTATTTTGGGACTGATATTAACAGTCTAGATTTTCTTTAAGGAATAAATATGTGTTCGATCACGGCAACTTTAATTAAAAAAGTGTGTGAACGCGTTGATCTCTTTATCAGAGAGCGATATAGCATATAAGTGTATTTTTGTGCAGATCCCAATACTGGCACTTCCGGAGATTCATGCTACTCTACTGAGAGTGAGCATTAATCGTCATGTCATGTTAATATTGAGAGTTCGACTGGGAACGTAGCACATACAAATACTAGGCAAGTCATGCATTAGTTAGTAATGCTGGAAGAAAATAGAATTCACAGAATATTTGGGATTGCTACTACGCGTACTATTCTGAATGAATTTCATACATATATTGAGTTGGTCAATACATGTATAAGTAAAGAGGTTTTTGCACTCGTTACTTTTAAATAGATTTTATTCCTTTGCAGGATTACATCGCTAAATATATGGTTTTACGATTTTGACCCTGAATTAAAAACCACCATCAACATTAAGTCCTCTGCTTAGCACGTGACAGAGACATTGTTGCGGGGTAAGCACTAGAGGGTGACAGACAATGAAATTCACAAGAGAAGTTCGATACACATTACCAGAATTGAGGCTGGTTTGGTTCATGAGTAAGGCACATTTCCTTTCAGCGCGCGTCAGTCATCTTCAGATAGAAAAGTATTTACTTGATTTTTATCCTTCATCCAGAGCCTTATACATGGCCAGTAAAGACTCATTTTCTTCCCGGGGTCTATATAGCAATACGACTTTTGTCTCAAGATATAAGATAGAGTGGATAGACTTTTTGAGTGATAGAGAAGTTCAAGTCTCCACATACCTTTTAGTCGATGAAGTTCCACCAGTTCCTTGAGTAGTTCTTCGTCTTTATATGATAAATGTCGTGGAGTCTAGAGATCAACTACACTTTTTATCCTAGTCAGAGACTTAGCTATAAGTAGACTAGAAATCAAGACTTATAGTTTTGGAAACTAAACTTGACAACAAGCTTGAGATAGCAACGCTTGCGAGTTCGACCGAGCAGTACTCTAACACATATGAACACTTTCATGTTAACCTTATTCATCTTAACCATAACTAGTTCAAATGACTCAAATGAAACTAGTTCTAGAGTTGTTCAATTGTTTATATTTTCATAGAAGTATACAAGACACAATTGAAGCAGAATCGATTTTGATTCACTTGAATCAATTCATGAAGATTATAGCCATGGTTTGCAAAAGATTGCATTCTTTAATATATAAATGTATTTTTTTCATGAACAAACCGATTTTAGAACATAACCTAATCAAGTATTCAAACGTGTACGCATACCTAAGTGGCCGGACTAAGTTTTGGTTCACCAGTATGCAAACGGGTACGCATACCTTCCAAACTCAGTTGAAATTTCCGGACATGAACTTTACACTAGTGCGCATACGGGTATGAGAACTAAGTTCCCGGACTTGAAATAACTTGCAACAGTTAGCATACAAGTACGCATACTGTGCTATATCCAATCATGGTCAATAGTTCTAAACTCCCATTTAAATCATTGAAACATTATTAGAAGACGACAATAGTTGTCTCACATAAACTATTAGCTTCAAAGAAATTTTCTGGTGATCGAATGATCAATACAAAACATTCCGAGTTTACATCAAATGACTGTATCACACAAATCGTGTAAGATGTTACTAGGCGATTTCCACATGATCATCTTTTGACATTTGTCAAGAATATAAGACAAACTTGGTTAAAGCGAAAGCTTACCAACACATATTTCGAGAAATATGTAAGCGAGTTAAACTCAGCTTAAAATGTCAAATGTGTATAATTGAAGTCTATATAGTGTTAGAGCATTGCTCGGTCGAACTCGCATGCATTTCTATCTCAAGCATGTTTGTCAATGTTAGTGATCAAAACTATAAGTCTTGATTTCTAGTCTACTATAGCTAAGGTCTCGGACTAGGATATAAAGTGTAGTTGATATCAAGAACTCCATGGCAATCATCATACAAGACGAAGGACTGCTCAAGGAACTGGTCTCTCCACATACCTTTTAGTCGATGAAGATCCACTGGTTCCTTGAGTAGTCATTCGTCTTGTATGATGATTGCCATGGAGTTCTTGAGCTCAACTACACTTTCTATCCTAGTCCGAGACCATAGCTATAGTAGACTAGAAATCAAAGACTTTATAGTTTTGATCACTAATATTGACAAACATGCTTGAGATAGCAACGCATGCGAGTTCGACCAATTAATGCTCTAACAATCTCCCCCTTTGTCAATTTTAGTGGCAAAACTATTAATACATATGGAATACAAAAAATATATAAATAAACTTTATAGCTCCTATTCCACAAGTCGTCTAATCTTCAACAATACTCGAAATCTTCGTCACTTCCAAGTAATCCAATGATCCCAAAGGTTGTAAGTTTAGCATCATTGTTGTTGAAAATCCATAGCTATAACAATGAGAAAACAAGAGTTCTCAATCATTGTTATACAGTTGTTGATGGTGGATTTTAGTTCAGGACTAAAGTTTTAAAACCTATTGTTGTGTAGACATCCTGCAAAGGATAAGGCTATTTGATAAGTGATGAATACTTCTCCGCTTTATTAATTCACCTAGAATGGAGCATGTAGCAATAATCCCCAAGTATTCTGTGAATTTTAGCATTATTAATTAATGCATAAATAGCCTTGTATTTCCTATGTTGTTCTCAGCAAAACTCTCATTGTTGGCGTGGCATGATGACTGATTGTTACTCACAGCAGAGTAACATGAATATCCAAGTATCAACAGTGAGGCATACACGAAATACCCGTACAGGATAAACCATTCTCTAACAAAGAAAATCATCTCTCGGTGTGTTATATATACTAGCCCAACCGGGCATATTTTGAATCTGGGCTGTCCATATCAGTCTCAGAAACAATCACGACCATGCAAGATGGCTGCACAATTTAACCGGCCTAGATGAACCTTAGCAGGACCAGGCTATCACTTCAATGACCACCAGTAGGACCGTTTTTTCCCTAGTTGGTCGAATGCATATCATGCCTCTCCAAAAGCCACCAAACGCCAGCCTGAAAAGATGGTCGTGAAGCAGATTGGAGGAGCATCTCAAATTCATCAAGATCGTTCATCTTCGCCGGCACAATTAGACGGCGCGGATCGTCCCATTCCCAGTTGCGCAAGCACCGTTGTGTACACCGGCGCGCCCCCTTTCTACCTGCATATCCAACTATCTCACGACATAGCCAGAGAGGAGTGAACGTTCGCCCAAAGTTCGGTGGGAGTGATGTTTGAAGGGTCTTAAATTGATCACGACCATCCAACTTCACCGGCATGTTTGGATGGCTTGGATCAGATCCATAACTGTTAGTCAGATATCACCGTGTTCACTGTCGACCCAATGTGGGTCCCATATGGTCGGCCTCCCAAAAGGAGGAGCATATCCTGCCAGACCGATAGGTTGAAGTCGTGTACACACGACCGATCCAAAACCCTAATTAGGGTTTGCGGCATATTACATGTGTCTTTAATCGATCACGAGGGTCCATATTCGCAAGCATAGATGAAGGGTGTAGATGTGGATTCAAAGGGTCCCAAGCATGTCAATACAATCACATGGGCCCGTCTACATATGTGACTGATCGACCAAGGCCAGCCATGGCCGAGCGCCTCGATCCATGCACCCAAACTAGGCATGGTCGTACGGTTTCCAACTCCTTTGCGGCACAGGATTCCTGTCGCAAATCAATCTCAGCCACTCCTATTTACCAGTAAACTTGAGTGGTCTAGATTTCACCTTCATGGGACAGTGAAGTATGGGCATGGACACCAGCATTCCGTCTACACGCATGCCTGTTCGGTCATATCTAAAACAGTTCTCATGCTTGGTTTCGACCAAGCTGAAGAGTGATGCTTGCGTACCTCTTCAAAACCCTAATCAACGGTCGCAGATGTGTCATATCGTCCGTCCAACTCTACTAGCCTGGTTGGATAGCCCGGGCTAGGAGTTAAATGGCCAATAAGATGTCGTGGTGACTACCATCCGTCACTCTACCACATGGAGTGATCGGCCACGAGAGAGCTTGCTTGTACAACCTCCAAACGGTCACTCGAAAATGGCTAGGCATGCGTATGTTTTAAGATTCTTAATCCGTGACCTACTCCGTTAAGCCTTAAAGCATCGATGCTTCATCCATGATGAATGTATTCGATGCATTACATGCATAGAATACGCACGATATTTCATAAATATCGACTTCCCAAATAACTTAGTTATTTAACCAAGCACCGTATGATACCTTCTGTGGGTCCCACGATCCACACAATCGAGACACCAAACATGTCATAAAATGGGGGATACTTATTGGGGTATTGGTCTGGCGGCTTACTGCGTACAGCGCACAACGCGTCATTACAAGAACGTGTCAGGAAGACATGGACGGTTAGTGATGACGGGAGAAGTGGGCAAGACTGATCGTGTGATACCATCACACGACTCCACTACTCCATAGCTCCACTTTCTCCACTTCCCACGAGATACGAGGGTTGGTCTCAATGACTTGTATAAAATAGGTTCTCATCCCTATTTACAAGACAAGACAGACAGAAACCAAGTGTTAATACAACATATTCAAACACCTAGATATGATTGCTTACATTATTTGCAAGTCAGTTCGGTATTCTGATACAAGTCATAAACAGCCTACACCTTCACAATCTCAACACCTTCTTTGCTTCCCTCCCTAAGATCAACCACGTCTCCTTCACTTTGTGACCGAAACAAGTTTGGAACAGCCATTTATTGGTTTAGGCCAGAATTGTATAGATTGATCTCTCGAATCAAAAGCACTCCCGTTCAGTGCATTTGTTTAGGGTTTATATTCATTTTTCATCCGCACACCCCAAATTACCAAAACTTGTAGAAATAGTTTTCACCCATAAATAATTGGCGACCGTAATGGGAGATTAATCTCTCGGTTGCAAGATCAATTTTCAATTTCATTTCAATTTGTTCAAATTGCAAGATGGTAGAACTTAGGTCAGGATCAACGATCAATTCTGATGGAACTAGCGCCGACAACATTCTTGGTATTGATGTCCCTGTCAGTGGAGCTGCCGTACAGAACGTGATTAATACATCTCGTGGAGCCGTCTCATTTATAGAAAATTAGTCTTTTGAACTTAGAGATACAAATTATAGATTTTAGATGTAGAGAAACCAAATAGGCTTGTGTTTTATTTCTTGTTGTTGTGAACTCATTTAAAATGAATTGAGTTTTCGCGAGTTTGTAAGTATGAGCAATACTTGCATTTTGTTGAGAGATAGTATTCCTTTATAAGGTGAGGAGTTCTGAAGACCGAAAAGGGAGGTTCGATTTTCGAGGACGAAAATGTTATAAGGTGAGGAGAATGTAAAGACCCTCAAGCTCGTCAACGCTATTTGACTGGTCTAGCGATGATCAAGAGACGATTAAGCCGATAATGACTCGATTAATTAGAGACGAACCTTAATTAATAGAAATTAACCTAACAATTTATACCACTTGGTAGATCTCGAAAAGTTATGCGAGAAAGACTACTCGAATGTGTCAATCGGATACCGGACAAAGAATATATCACTGGATTAGTATAAAGGGCAAATAATCATTTTTTCATCTAAACCATTTGGCTACCCGTATCAATCTTCTGGGTGCCTAAAGTATTTTTTTTGGCCTCATCATCACCTTAACGTGTCAAAGAGAAACCATTTCTCTTTTCTTCTTCTCTTTCTTTTTTTTTCTTCTTCTCTGTTTTCTTTTCTTCTCTCTGTCGACCTCAAATCAAAGGATTTGACCTTGAATCTTGTTCGAGTAATCTCGGGAGTTTCATAATCTGATGGTGTTGAAGTGGGTTCAACTTTAGATGAATAAGAAATGATGAATCAAAAGGAGATAGAAGTCGGGGTTTCTGAATTATGAAGATTGATTAAGTAAATATGTGGAATTGGGTATGAAGACAGTTAATTGGAGATGGGTTTCGTGTTTCGAGAACGAAGCAGAAGATTTGATATTCAACTTTCGATTCAATTGAGAAAAAGGTAATTATGGTTTCTTAATTTGATTGATTTACCCGTTTATGTGAAATTGAGTTTGGTTTGATGAATTATTTCATGCATTTATTGTTAATTATGGTAGACAAGATTGTATAAGGTTTAATTCCAGTTTCATAGAAAGTTAGGGTTTGTTTGTTCTTCCCTAAATCAATCAGAAATTAAGGTTCATGCGAGTTAGGTGGTTTGAGTTGGAATCTGCAGATGGAGAAGATGAATTATATTGAGGTGATTGAGGTTGGGTTGGGTTATTAATTCAGGGTTTTTGCAGAGAAGAATCAAAAGTTAGGGTTTTTGTTTTAGAAGTTTGTTTTGTGTGGAATTGAGATGTGAATCGAAGTAATGATAAATGAGAAGAGGGTTGTTATTGAGTTGTTGTTGTTGAGTTGTTCTGATGATTGAACCAAATAACTAGGACTTCATAAGAAGTTAAAAGAAGAATCAGAAGGTGAATGAAGTTCAGTTATCAAAGAAGATGATTATGAGCAGATAGTGGTGGTTTTAACTGAAGTGTAAGGGGTAATGAGTATGTAATGAATTGGGGTACAACTTTGGCAGAGTTGAAGTGGCAGTTCATGAAAGTGATGGGTTGCTGATAGTTTTGTGATAATTGTTCAATTTGGTAAAGAAAACGATATTGAGTGTGGATGGATAATTGCGGGGAATGGGAAGTTAGACTGATACTAATGGATGAAGGAAGTGTGTGAGTTGAAATTTAGATGAATGTTTAGGTTTTGTAAAGGTGATGAGGGCAAATAAATGATGGGATTCGTATTGCAGGTGTTGTGAACTTGTGAATTGAACTGTTGATGAATTGTGATAGCTGCAGATGAGCTTGTCAGTTATGATGAAGGTGATGGCTTGGGAAGCTAGTTTGATTAGTGTTAAAGGCTGTGTTGCAACGATACGGATACGATATCGGATACAAGATACCAATACGTTACTATGATACACCAACTTGAAAAACTAAAATACGGCGATACGGCATACTCAATATTGATCAGTAGTTTAACATAAATATATTATATATAAGATAGAAACTTAACAAAATACATACATGTGTTTGCATGATTAAAATATAATATGTATGATTAACCTCACTGGGGAGAGAAAAAGTCTGGATAAGAAGGAAGAAAGTCTAGAGCAAGATCAGTGGATAGATTGGGAACTAATATTTTGTCACTATAGTTAAAACTTCTCATAGAATCTAGTAAAATATCTAAATTTTCTAATATTTAGTCAAAGTTTTCTAACTGAGTTGTATCTTGAAGTATTGGAAGTATTAGTACGCGTATCCGTGTAAATACGTATCCATACGACTAATTATTATTTTTAGGCGTATCCGTGCAACACAGGTTAAAGGAGATAATGAAATCTCAGTTTAGGCAGTGGTTATATATTTGGTTGTGTTAAAGATAGAAGATGGACTTGAATGGAAATGGGTTGCAGGTTGGGTGTTGTTGATGTAGACAAGGTGGTGCACTGACTGTTGTGGACAATTTATAATGTCGTTGAAGTTTCCGTTAAGAATAAAATGAATAAGTAAGCATGGTTGCCGTTAGAGTTAGTGTGAGCTAGAACTAAGAAGTTTGATTTGATATAGATGTTGTTTTTGTTGTTTAAAAATGAATGAAGTTTGTATTAGAGTTTTGTTGTGTTTTATGTTGCACAATGATTGTGAATTAGTATGTTTGTCCAGTGCAAAGGCTTTAGACTTGAACCTTTCAGATCAGTCAGATTTGGTTTTCCCTGACTCAGCTATCTGACTGAGTTGACTCATCAACCAGACCTGACCAGATTTGACTCAGTTGACCAGTTTGACCGGGCTTGTGTAGTGGACCTGGTTTAGTAGACTTGGGCTTAGGCATAGTTTTTCTACTTTGATAACTTGGACCTTTATGGTCCGAATTGACCTTTGGTTCCTTCTACAAAGTTGTAGATATTCTTAAGATTCACCTAATGGACTGTAGAATCAATCTAATTGGATTAGTAAACTTTTTCTTTTTTGATCGGCAAAGAAAAGATATATTGATCAAAAAAGAAGAGGGTATAAAAGGATTATACCACCCTTAGCTACAAAGAAAGAAAGAAAAAGAGGAAGCTGGTAACAGGCTACCAAGCTTATTAAGAAGAAAAGTACACAACAAACCAATTTCTCATAACTGCATTTGCATCTACTGCTTAAAAATCCTTTATTGCAAGAGCCCAGATATATAAGCAGTAGACTTCTTTGCAAATAACATTTCTGACAGTACTGATCTTGTTTTTGAATACTTTGTCATTCCTTGCTTTCCACACACTCCACATGATATCAGCAGGAATCAAACACCAAATTGTATTGCACTGCTTACTATTCTGAGCAAGATTCCAGGCTTGCAGCATTGAAGTAATATCAGCTGGCATAGAGAAGAACCAACTTGATTTATGCATGAAGTCATTCCAGATTTGAGTTGCAAAAGGGCAGTGAAGAAGTAAGTGATTAGAAGTTTCATCTGCATCACAGAATAAACAATTCTGAGGAACATCCATACCTCTTCTTCTTAGCAGATCTCTAGTTGGCAGTCTGTTATAAGCAAGTAACCATAAAAAGAAGCCAATCTTAGGAGGACATCTGAGCTTCCAAATCATGTTAAAAGCTGGACCAGTGAGCAAGCTATCATCATTAGCAATGATTTTATCATAAGTTGAGCTAACTGAAAATTGCTTAGATTTAGTGAGAGACCATTGCAGTTCATCAGAATTGTTCATGTCAAACTTGAAGCCATCCAGATCAGCAGAAATAAGAGTGTACTCAACTCTAGCAGCAGCATTGAGTTTTCTTGGAGTATGAAGATTCCAGTTAATGACATTGCCAACAGTATGCCCCATAGCAGCAACAGTTAAATTTTTTGCTCTGGACACTGCATACAAATTTGGATAACAAGATTTTAAAGAATGGGGATATAACCAATTGTCTTCCCAGAACCTGCAAAGAGCTCCATTGTTGACTTTGAAGTGAATAAATTTCAAAAAGGTATCATGATGCTTCATAATTGATCTCCACACAGATTTACCATAGGTGCATTTTGGGATTTTTGTAGCCCAGCAAACCTCTCCAGAATCATATTTTTCTTTCACTAAAGTTCTCCAAAGTGCTTTATCTCCAACTGCATATCTCCAGGACCATTTGGTAAGCAAAGAATGATTAACAACCTTTAAATTCTTGATGCCCAGACCACCCAACTTCCTTTTTCTTTCCAAAGCATTCCATTTCACCAAGTGCATTTTTTTCTTGCCTTTACTGTCATGCCAGAGAAAATCTTTTATTATTTTTTCAATCTTCTTCAAAACTGAAGCTGGCATCTCAAAGAGAGACATGTAATATACAGGCAGACTTGCTAAAACACTATTGATAAGTGTAATTTTACCAGCTCTAGACAATAAAGGTTTTTTCCAACCTGCAAGGTTTTGAATAAACTTTTCTATGATCTTGTCCCATTTTGTAATACCTCCACATCTATCTCCTAAAGGAAGTCTAAGATAAGTTGTTGGAAGAGAGCCACTATAACAACCCAGGATAGAAGAGAAAGTTTCTAAATCACCTTCATACCCCACTCCAAAGATCTGACTTTTTGCAAAGTTTATTTTTAAACCAGTGAGCATTTCAAAGGTAAGAAGTATGAGTCTTAGATTTTTCACCTGCTCCACATCTGCATCAAGGAAAATGAGGGTGTCATCTGCAAATTGCAAGTGACTAATTAGCATTCCATTTTGCTTTACTTGAAAACCTGAGATTAGGCCCTGATCTTGAGCTTTCTTTATCATAAAAGTTAAAGCTTCTCCCACCAGTAAGAAAAGAAAGGGTGAAATAGGGTCACCCTGCCTAATGCCCTTTTTGCTTGTAAATAATCCAGTTGCACTTCCATTGATAAGAACAGAGAATTTGACAAACTCCACACAACATCTTATCCATCTTCTCCACCTGTCACCAAAGCCCATGAGATGAAAAACTTCATCAATGAAATCCCAATTAATATGGTCAAAGGCTTTCTCAAAATAAATTTTGCAAAGAATACCAGGCTTGCCACTTCTAAGTCTTGAGTCAATTAACTCATTAGCAATCAAAACACCATCTAAAATCTGCCTCTTCTTGATAAAATCAGTTTGATATGGAGAAATGATATGTGGAAGAACAAGCTTAAATCTTTCAGCAAGTACCTTAGAGATAATCTTATAAACACCATGAATTAAGCTTATAGGTCTCAAATCCTTAATTTCTTCAATTGAGTCTTTCTTTGGAATCAAAGCAATGAAAGTATTCTTCAACCTCCAGTCAAGAAAACCTTTGTTTTGCAGTTCATTCATAACTTTGAGAAAATATTCTTTGATGATGCTCCAACAAATTAGGTAGAATTTGATAGGAAATCCATCAGGTCCTTGTGCTTTTAGTTGTCCCAAAATTTTAATTGCTGATAAACATTCTTCCTTATCAAAATCTTTTTGAAGAGCTGCATTCATCTCATCTGAAATTGTTGAAAAATTCATGCCTTCCATTGAAATGTTTCTTGGGTTTTGAGATTGAAAAGTATTCTGAAAGTAGGAGACAATGCCTTCTTTTATATCTTCTTCATCATTAGTCAAAATGCCATTAACCTTTATGGAACCAATAAAACTCCTTCTTCTTCTATCATTAGCAAGCCTGTGGAAGTACTTAGTATTGTTCTCAAAGTCCTTAATGTGAGTAAATCTTGCTCTGCTTCTCAATTTTTCAGCATTGATAAAAGTTAACTTGCAGTATTCTTGTTTTTCATTTGCTCTTTCCTCCTATTGCAAGTCAGTAAGGCCATTATTTTCATCCTCAGTTGCATCAAGACTTGTAAAAATATCTTCTAATTCCTGCAATCTTCTATCCACATCTCCATACTCCATCTTGCTCCACTCTTTTAGTTTGGTTTTAAGCATTTGAAGCTTTTTGCAAAATATGTAGCCAGCACTGCCTGAAACAGAAAAAGAGAGCCACATATCTTTGACAAAATTGAAAAAGTTTGGGTGGGAAAACCAAAAATACTCACAACGAAAAGGTGGTGGTCCATGCTTCAACCCCTGAGAAATAAGAGCAACTGGATTATGATCAGAACAAGGCCGAGCAAGCGCCTATTGTATAACTTTAGGATAGTGACATTCCAAATCTAGAGATAATAGGATTCTATCAATTCTGCTTCTAATACTCTGAGTCTGATTATTAGTCCAAGTGTAGTTTGCACCAATAAGAGGAAGATCAATTAGGTGGTGCTTAGATATGAATCTATTGAACCTTCTCATTCCAGAAGTAACATCCCCTCCTGAAGTTCTTTCATGAGTAAAACGAATCTCATTGAAATCTCCTCCAATAACCCATGGGTAACTCCACAAGCATCTAACTTCTTCAATCTCCCTCCAAAAAAGTTTTAAATCTTCTGTATTTGAAGCACAAGGTGCATAAATCCCAGTGAACACCCATTCAAAAGAATCACTAACATTTTTACATAATAAAGAAATAGAAAATGGACCAATTAGAGTATCCAAAACTTGAATCTCTGAGGAATCCCAAAGACAAAGAATGCCCCCAGAATTACCAAAAGAAGGAGAATCACACCATTTAACTGATTTGTTACCCCAACATTTCCAGGCCAGTAGATCATTGCATTGCTATAGTTTGGTTTCCTGCAACATCATGATACTAGGTTTCCAATCTCTTATTTTCTTCTTAACAACATCCCTTCTACCAATATCATTCAGCCCTCGAATATTCCAATTCACAATTGTTAAATCCATGAAAAACTGATAACCAAAAGGAATAGCCTAAAAAAACTAATTAAGCAGAGATTCCATTTTCTACATCATAATTTTGAAGATGAAGTTTAAAAGTCTCCATCATAGAATCATTCACTTCTTCTGCAGTACCTTTTAAATGAATGCCTAATTTTGGCCAAAGAGCTGCCATTTGAAGCAAAACATTTTCGAATTCATTTTTGAGAGTAGTAGGTACCTTGTGTTTTAATGAACTCCATTTCTCTGAGGTTCTCCAAAAGAAATCAAAAATACCAATCTGAGAACTACTTTGCTTTGGAGAAGATACCATTTCAGCCGAGGAAGTTCCAAATGAATCAATCATCTGTAGATAAGGGATTGATACTGCCATCTCCAGGTAGTCATCAAAATCTGCTTTACTTTGAAAAATTGGTATAGTAGCCGGTATTGAGGATTGTTCTGCACCTGAAATAATGAGAGCCTTATTTTGATTTGAAGTTGAACCCGCATCGAGCTCCATTTCCAAATTTTGATCCAAAGAGCTTGTCGTTGTATCCGAGTCCGAATTCGAATCCGAATTAGAAGACCGCTGTTTTTTACCATTGGTGGAAGAATTCAAATTTAAATTTGAATTGGGAATAACCACCGGAATTATGGACTTTCCATTTCCATCTTGAGCGAATTTTTTAAACATATTTGTCCTCCTAGAATCATGCGGTCTTAAAACCGTGTGAGATATTCTCGGCCAATTTGCATTGAATGTGAATTGCGGTGTAGACTCAGTAATTTGCGGTGTAGATTCAGTGATTTTCGGATCCACTGCCACCATCTCTAATTTTTGAACCCTAATTTTCCGAAAAGCTTGATGTACTGCACCATTGATAATCTTCAAAGGTGATATCTTGACTGGGAAAGAATAGCCGCCGTGATGATAAAGAAAGGTAGAGATGATACCATCGTAACTACGAACCTTAAGGCGTATTGCGGAAGCATCTTCCCAATTAGAGGTTGAATGATGAACTTCAATGAGACCACCAAAATTTTGACTAAACTCTCTGAAAAACGATCCCCCACATAAATTGAAAGGAACACCTTGAATCTGAATCCATGAACCTTCTACATCTACTTCAGTTAACGTAATAGAATTAGAGGCATTCTACCACGGAATAAGTCTAATTGACATATCATGAAAGTTCCAAAGGACTTTCTGAATCATTGAATCACGATCATGTTGTGAAGAAAATAAAAAAGCCTTCTTGGATTCAAAATGAAAAATATCGAAATCCAATTACATATTGAATCTCCCAACAATCTCCTGACCAATATTGTTCCATGAACCAGCCTTAAGTGAGGTTTCAATTATAACAGCTTGACTCCAGTTATGCGGTGCAGTAGCTTCTGCAGCATCTAGTGATGATGTAGTCATCTTAACATTCTGTTTAGCAACAACCTTCACCGGTTTATTACTACTGTTAATCTGTGAAGCCTTAGTTTTCGAAGAAATCACAATAGCAAAACCAGAAACAAAATTTGACCATCTAGATGTACCTTCTTCAGCCGGGAAACACATAGAATGTTTCAACCCATTTTTAGATACAGTTGCTCGAAAATATTCCCCATGTTTGTTCTTGTTTCGTGAGAATAAAATATGCTCTTCTTCCCTATGGAAAGTCCAGTACCAAGATCTATAAAATTCTTTCTTAGATTCCTTCTTCATGATGTTTTTCATCCATGTAACACCTTCTGGACAAATTGTTGTTTGGAAGATTTGTGTTGTATTCCTTGTTTTTTCATCAAAAAGAATGCCATCAGATTTCTTTGAAAGAACAAAAGTTTTGTACTTACAATCAATCAATATCTCCTGAGTAATCCAATCTTGTTTCCCTTTGTTCTTTTTTCCCATTACCACTGTCCATTCGTCCTCTTGTATGCCGTTTTGCTTAGCTTCTTTTTCTTCCAAGTTCAAATCTTTACTGCCTTTAACCACTGCAACCCAACTCGACGAACCCTCTACGATCTTCCTTGCGCCCTGATTGCTCTGCCTGTTCCGATCTAAATCCAAAAACCCATGTTTGCTCAGTTGAGAAGATGAACTTCTCACCATTTTTGCCCCTAAAAAACCGGACATTCTCTCTCTTCTCTCTTCCACAAGTCAAGAACCTTAAACTTCGATTTAAAGATAAAGATAGATAATGAAAAGGTGTAGACACATAAATGGGCTTGGAACCATTAGGTAGTTCACTTAGCTTATAACTAGAGAATTGTATGAGATTATGATATGATCCTTGTATGAGACTTTTGTCTAATCTTTAGAGTGCTTGTGTGATTAATAATTAATCGTTATTAACAACGATCGATTCAAAGGATGATCCAGTGGATTGAATATCTCAAGGTAGGCGAGGCTTGTCATCAAAAGAGGTGGGAATCGATAACGAACTCTCTTGTTTTCATTATTGTTTTATAAATCTATTTATATTGTGAAAGGCATGCATATCTTTGCTAGTATATGATATGTGTACGCATGTATATATGTGTGTAATACAAACTAGTTTTCTTTTACATTTTGGGATGGGATTGGATCTTTAGAAACAACTAATATCTGTGTTTTGGGAGTATTTACTTAATTTCAAAAGTGATTCTTTCCATTGAATGAAAAGTGGTTACCATCTTTACTTGTCCTTAGCATGTAATGAAACCTTTTCCTTTTGATTGGTGTGTGATGTGGTTTCCCAAAAGTTATATCTATTTTTATGCGCTAAAGGAGTGAAAATTGCTGCCAACTAATAAAGTAATAGGTGTGTACTCGTGTCACTGAATATTATTTCCCTATTTCTGTACGGGAAACACATGTCTCATACATGAATGTTTATTGTTCTTTTAAATTACTTTCAAAAGATATTATATTATGTTTCATTAGATATCTCTAGACACTTGATATGTAGAGTGCACCTAGAATGAGGTACTGGTAAGGTACTTATCGTTTATGACTTTGAGGCCGGAAACCTTAGGGGGGCTTTAATGATCATTGAAGAATCCACAACAGTCATGCCTTGCTACTCCGAAGGAAGACGTCGCTCAACTATTATTTATGTTGTGAATGTGTGCCGGTTTAATGGTTGGTAGAACTTTATATTTCAGTACAACTTATTATTTTAATATGCTTTATCTGTTTTTCCGCGTTTTATAGGTTTTTAGTAAAACCTGCATTGTCTTTAAATCATTTTAGTGATTACTTGGAAGTTGGTTATTATTTCTGTTGGGCACCCCTTTTAGGGATGATGTGCTCACCCATTCCCACTTTCAGTTTCAGAGACAGATCAAGATGTGCACGTGGCGATTGAAGCTTCGAGGAGTTGGATTCGTTAGTTGGTTAGCTTCCGCTATGTTTATTTTTGCGTTTATATTATATTTGTAAACCAACTCATTATTAAATATGTATCACTCGAGAGGAGTTCTTGTATTTATTTCAGAGAAGGTTTAGATTCGGGTTAATCTGTGTTTAGAACTTCTTTCTTAATGTTTAAATAGATGTATTAGATCGTTAGTGCCTCAGTTTATAGCTAATCTATTGGATTAGTCAGTTGCTAACTTAGGGGACGCTACAGATTTGGTATCAGAGCTCACTATTAGATCTTACATGTGAACAATAGGAATAGCCAGTGTCAGTTAGAAAATGAGATTAGTTTAGAACTGGGTTGGGTTTGTGAGATAAATCTTAATCACTAAAAACAATCAAGAACTAAAATATTTTTGAATTGATTGATTGATTTGTTCAGTGTGTTGATTGCTTGCTTCTTGTTTTGCGTGTATATAACTATGAATTAAAAATTATAGGCTGAAACCAATTGTGGTATAAGTTAGAAATTTCAATAGATAACTAGAAATTAGTTAGTCTCAATTTTATGATTCTTAGATAATCAAGCACTGAAGAATAGTGAGGTTTGTAATTCTGGTGTGTTTGTGTTGTCTTTGTTCGTAGGAAACCATCTTTAGGTCTTGCTAACCTGGACAGGCCAACTACAAGCTTGGATTACCATTCATATTAGGAAGACTTGCTTCTATTAGTGAACTGTTAGATCCTGTTTAGATACTAATAGAGTATCTTCTCTTGTAATTAGAACCATTAATCTATTAAATTAGAAATGAAGTTAAAATGTAAAAGTAAGTAAGATAATGAACCCACAATTGGGGGATATGAATTTTAATTGGGGGATATGAATTACTTCCCCCAACCAAAGGTGGCTGATAAGGGGTGCCTTTTGGGTGCGAAAATACCAAAACACCCTTTCATTAATTAAAAATTATTATGAAAAGACTATAATGCCCTTTCCCTAAAACAATAAAATCTAAATACCAAATTCATATATCCCCCAATCCAATTTTTACCGGCATAAGGTTAGGTTTTGAATATTTTTTTTCTTCATCTTCTTCCTCATCGTTCATTCTTCATCGACGATTAATCGTTGAATCAAAAATTTCTTCGTTGGTCAACCTAACATAACCATGCCTCGGAGAACCAAATCGAAATCAAAACCGAGAACCAAATCGCCTGCTCAACAAACACATGAACAAAGAATTGAGAACATTGCTCACCAACTAGTAGAGGACGCAGCAGCGAGCTCGGATGATCAACCACTCGCAGTCATGGCTTCTCTGAGAAGGTAAGTGATTTTTGAACTCATTTATGATTGTTTTAATCGATTTGTAGACATGGGTTTAGGTTAGAATCTCCAACAATAGCCGAAACTGTCGAGTTACAGAGAGTACCGGAACATGATCTATGCTTGAATACCAAGCCGGTTTTGGTACCGGCATAGAATTTGGGTCGAATACGAAGTCGGTTTAACTTCCTGAACCTGAAATTTCAAAACCGGCATACACTAATGGTTGAATACCATAACCGTTTGAGTTCCTGAAAATTAATTTTTAGGACCGGCATTCGAATTGGGTTGAAGACTATTCCGGTAGTCAACTAAAAACACACAGGAACAATTTTATTTTTACCGGCATTGTATCTAGGTTTCGTGAATGCCGGTCCTGAAATACCGTGTACTGAACCAGTACAATTTAGCAACTCAAAGAATTTGGAGAAGAAGAGAATTCTGCAGAAGCAGCCTAAAGGTAAATTGATTTGATTAATTCTTAGCCACAAGAGTGGTTCTCTATTACACATTAATACCCAATCAGTTCTCTCCTCCTTTACCCACTCCCGACTAGCCACATGGAGGCTTACAAACCACACAAACAATTCTCTCTCTCACAAAATAAAATTAAAGGCATACATAAAGATGATAAGGGCTAACTAAATTACAATTAACTACTTCCTACACAAATCAGATAAGGTCTAACCAGTTTCTAAGTGGGGTTCATGACAATACCCTCCCTTTCAAGCATCCTTGTCCTCAAGGATTAAAATCTGGAAAATGAGAAGTAATAGTGGTAGTATCTTCCCAAGTAGCATCCTCCCTAGAAGATTTGGTCCATTGAATGAGGGACTGATGAATCTGAGCACCATCTCTGAGTACAACCCTAGTGTCCAAGACAGCAACAGGATCAACCAAAACTTGTCCTTTATGATCTACCAGAGGGAGCTGTGGAGAGGGAGTGTGAGAGAGACCAATCTGTTTCTTCAAATGAGAAACATGAAAGACAGGGTAGATCCTGGTACCAGCATGTAACTATAATTTATAGGCTAAGGAACCCACCTTCTGCAACACTTGGAAAGGACCATAATACCTGGCAACCAATTTAAAATTCTTCCTCAAAGCAATGGATGTTTGTCTATAAGGCTGTAATTTAAGATAGACCCAATCTCCAACCTCAAAAGTTCTCTCACTCCTCTTCTGATCAGCAAAAAACTTCATCCTCTCCTGAGATTTGTGCAGGGTATCCTTAAGGAGTTCCAAGACAGCATCTTTCTGTTGTAAATAGGTCTCAACGGCCTCTACAAAAGTAGTAACATGTATTGGGAAAGCCAAGTGTGGAGGATGGTAACCATATAATGCTTGGAAATGGCTCATCTTGATGCTGGAGTGATAGCTGGTGTTGTACCACCATTCATCCAAAGGCAACCACTGAAACCATTGTGTAGGGTGGAAACCAGTCATGCATCTGAGATATTGTTCAAGACAAGCATTAACCCTCTCTGTCTGACCATCAGTTTGGGGATGGTATGATGTACTGAGCTTTAATTCAGTTCCTAATGCCTTGAAGAGGTCTTGCCAGAAATTTCTAGTAAACACTTTGTCTCTATCAGAGACTATAGAAGCTGGAATACCATGGAGTTTAAACACATTGCTGATAAAGGCTCTAGCAATGGTGATGGCAATGTAAGGATGATACAGCCCAATAAAATGGATGTACTTAGTGAGCCTGTCCACTACCACAAGGATAACCGATTTTCTATCACTCTTGGGCAGTCCTTCAATAAAGTCCATAGAGATTTGCTGCCAAGCCTTCTCAGGTACTGGAAGTGGTTGCAGAAGGCCAGGACGGTGGAGGTGTTCTCCCTTGTTTCTTTGGCAAATATCACAAGAACTGACAAACCAGAAAATATCCTTTTTCATTCCAGGCCAAAAGAAATAAGACTTAGCCCTTGTATAAGTGGCATAAGTACCAGAGTGTCCTCCAATAGATGATGAGTGCACTGAGGCCATGATAGTATGCTTAATGTTGTGACCCTCCCCAATATACAATCTGCCTTTGTACCTCAGAATCCCTTCAACCAGGGTGTAATGAGGAACACTAGAAGAGTTAACCAAGAGTTGAGAGATAAGAGTATGAACCTTGGCATCCTTCTTGTAGCTTTCCAGAATGTTATGGCTCCAAGTGGGTGAAGATATGGTAATGGAGTAGCTAGAAGCCTCAGGATAAGGAAGCCTGGAAAGAGAATCAGCTACCTTATTGTCACTCCCTTTCTTGTAGTGGATTTCATAGTCAAAACCCAATAACTTCATCAACCATTTCTGCTGACAAACTGTAGTGATCTTCTGTTCCAGAAAGAACTTGATACTTTGTTGGTCAGCCTTGTAAATAATGTCTCCACTTTGTAATAGCTTGGACTATGGCCAAAAGCTCCTTCTCATAAGTGGAAAGTGGACTAGCTTTGAGTCCTAGTAGTTTGCTAAAGTAAGCAATAGGTTTGCCTTCTTGCATCAGGACAGCACCAATACCAGTACCAGAGGCATCAGCTTCAAGGATGAATGGCTTAGTAAAGTGAGGCAAGGCAAGGACTGGGGCAGTAGACATGGCCTGCTTCAAAGAGTTAAAAGCAGCAGTGGCTTGAGAAGACTAGAGAAAAGCATTTTTCTTTAATAAATCTGTAAGGGGTTTACAAATGGAACCATAACCCTTGACAAATTTTCTGTAGTAGCCAGTGAGGCCAAGAAATCCTCTCAGCTCCTTAATTGTTGTAGGGATTGGCCAATGCACCATGCTGGAAATTTTAGAAGGATCATCCACCACTCCATAAGCAGTAATAATATGGCCAAGGTACTCCAATTCTTGTTGAGCAAAACTTCACTTGGAGAGATTGGCATGTAGTTGATATTGTCGAAGGAGCTGTAGGGTAATGTCCAAATATTGAACATGCTCCTCTAAGCTAGGACTATAAACCAATATATCATCAAAGAAGACTAAGATGAATTTCCGAAGATATGGTCGAAAAATATCATTCATCAAGGCTTGAAAAGTAGCAGGAGCATTGTTCAGTCCAAAGGGCATGACCTTGAACTCATAATGGCCATGATGAGTGCGAAAAGCAGTCTTGAAAATGTCCGAAAGATGCACCCGAATTTGATGATAACCAGACTTTAGATCAATTTTAGTAAAAATGATTGCCTTATTGAGTTCATCCAACAACTCATCTATCACAGGAATGGGAAACTTATCTTTGATGGTGATGTCATTGAGTTTCCGGTAATCCACACAAAACCGCCAGCTATTATCCTTCTTCTTGACCAACAGTATTGGAGAAGCAAAGGGGCTATAACTGGGTTGTATAATGTCCGAAGATAAAATTTCCTTCACCAAATCTTCCACCACAGATTTTTGAATGTAGGGGCATTTATAAGGTCTCATGTTGGGTGGTGAAGAGTGAGGCTTGAGAGGGATTGTATGATCTAGTGATCTGTGGGGTGGCAAGGTGGATGGTGGAGTGAACACATCAAAAAATGAATGAAGGAGGTCAGAGATGGCAGCAGGCAGTGCTGTATGTGGGGGTTCGGCAGCAACTGAGTACAAATGACTAATAACCCCATAAGGAGTTTTCCTAAAATAGTCCACTGCGGCAGAACCACAGAACCACTCATTGACTGCAGAGAAGATTTGTCCTTGGCCCCGACTAGAGTAATCTGCTTTTTATATTGTTGAAAGGTAATACTCAATTTAGACAGGTTGAACATGACATCAACCAGCTTGCGCAACCAATCTGCCCCTAAAACCATGGGACAACCCCCTAAAGGTAACAAATGAAGATCACCAATAAAATCATGCCCCTGCATCTGCCACTTCAAAGCGGAACACAACCCAGAACTGGTTGTTTTTTCACCATTGGAAACAGTAACAAGGAGATTAGCAGTTGGGTGAATAACCAAGTGTAAAGATTTAGCAAGTTCAGAATCAATAAAACTATGGGTACTACCCGTATCAATAAGAATCGAAATGGCATGTTTATGAAGAAAACCGGGAACACAAATTGTGTCACTACTGTGGGCACCAGTGAGAGCATGTAACAAAATCTCAATTTCACTATCCACTGGGGAAGCGAGTACATCATCAGTTGGAACATCCTCTTCCTCCTGAGCTGCATCATCAGTTTTTTCTCCAATTATCCAAAATAATTGTTGAGTTTTGCAAATATGACCTCGTTGATAGACCTCATCGCAATTATAGCAGAGCCCCTTATCTTTGCGAACTCTCATTTGTTCACGTGTAAGGCGTTTAATGGGGGGGAGGGTGGGGGAAATTTGTGATGGAAATTTTTGATTCAAAGCGGGTACTGATTGTGGTTTTGGAGGGAATTGTGGCTGGTTAAACTGTCGTGTGGATGTAAATGATTGTGAAAAAGGTTTAGGAGCAGGCTTAGGACTCTTTAGTTGATTGAATAAAGTCTGTTCTTGCATCCTAGCAAGGGAGAATGCTTGCATAAGGGTGTTAGGTTTAAACATGAGGACTGAGTGTTTAATCTCTTCTTTCAACCCTCCAATGAAACTCATAACATAGTAGTGCTCAGTTAAGTATGGGTACTGATTAAACAAGTAGGATTTAAGATCCTCGAATTTTTCAAAGTACTCATCCAGTGAACTAATCTGAGACAATTTATTAAAGAGTCCTAAGATATTATCATGAGCAGGGTTTTCAAAACGGAGACAAGCTTGTTCAGATAATTCAAACCAAGATAAAATTGATCTAAAAGACTGCAGGTTAGTTAGCCATTTATCAGCCTTACCATCCAGATGCATTGACGCCATTATTACCTTCTGAGACTCGTCTCTGATGTTGTTGAGGTGAAAATATCGTTCACACTTTTGAATCCGCCCTTTTGGGTTGTCACCATCGAACCTTGGGAAATATAATTTGGGCAGTCGATGGTTTGCGTTGGAGCCACGGCTAGTTGTAGAGTGAAAAACCATCCCTCCATCATCATTGAAAGAAAACCCTCCCTGTGGAGATCTGGAATGTGATTTTTCGCCAGTTCTTCCTTCTACCACATCTTTCTGAGTGAAGTAAGAATCCATATATTGCATAAACGTGTCCTTTGTTAACACTGATTCCTTCAAGTTAGACAACTCCGTGGTGAGATTGTTCATCCTCAAGTTTAGATCGGCAAATTATGTAGTTGTCGAATCCTGAAGTTGATGAAGATTTTCATTAACATCTTTAACTGTATGAGGTCCCGATCCACCCATGGTGATGTGAGATCGAAACGGCTCTGGTACCAATTATACTGAACCAGTACAATTTAGCAACTCAGAGAATTTGGAGAAGAATAGAATTCTGCAGAAGCAGCCTAAAGGTAAATTGATTTGATTAATTCTTAGCCACAGGAGTGGTTCTCTCTTACACATTAATACCCAATCAGTTATCTCCTCCTTTACCCACTCCCGATTAGCCACATGGCGGATTACAAACCACACAAACAATTCTCTCTCTCACAAAATAAAAGTAAAGGCAGACATAAAGATGATAAGGGCAAACCAAATTACAATTAACTACTTCCTACACAAATCAGATAAGGGATAACCAGTTCCTAAGTGGGGTTCATGACATACCGGCATGAGTTAGTTCAATTCGTGTATGCCGGTTTGACACTTAAAACATTCAGGAAGAAACACTGAGAAACCGGCATACTCGATATTTGAACATATATGCCGGTCCATTTTACCGGCATTAGTTTGTTTTAGAGTTTCAATGACGGTTCCTCAACTGTAGTGACTTTTCTTATGTTTGTTTTGTTTGCTTATGTTATAGGTCAAAATCCAAAGAAGCGAAGAAAAATAAAGGTCCTATTCTCACTAAGAAAAGGAGGAAGCGTCTTGATACTCCCCAGTCCCTGCCTCCACGGGGGAAAGATGCGGGTCGCAAGAAGCGTTTGGGGTTTCAAACAAGAGGGTTAGTTTGGGAGAGTGGTGGTGAACGTAGTGCACTTGCAATCCTTGAGGGTACAGTTGAGGACAATGAGCATGATGAAGGGGACAGTGAGGAGGAAGATGATGAGGTTCCCCCAAGTCAATTAACAAGCCTAAGTGAAGTTGGTGAGACTAGTCAACAACCAACACAAGGCAAGGGCAAGGGAAAACACAAAGTTAAAGGTTGTCACCTTCCTTACATTGATGACATGATACCCGACCGCGATGATGGTAAAATTTGGGGTCAAGCTCCGGAACCGAAAGTACTCTTTGGATACAAGAACTCTTGAGCTCGTACTATCTTTCAAACTTATGTAAATATTTTTTATTTTGTGCATGTGCATTGTTTTATCTTTTACATTATCTCTTAATCGTATTATCTCATATTTGTAGGATCATACTAAGGCGGTGCGTGTCTGCCGAAACCAAGCCGCGGCTGAGTGGAAATTGTCATTGGAGCATGAAGATGTCCAAACATTAGTAAAGAACTCTGGTTTGTATTCTTTGGTTGAAAATTACGTGAATCCAGATACTGTGACCGTCAATTGCTTCGTCGAAAGGTATCATGGTGAAACTGATACAATGCACTTCCCGTTTGGAGAGATGACCTTGATTCCTGAAGATGTTCATGACATTCTAGGCTTGAATGTTATCGGCAAATCAATTTCAGAAGGAGCTGAGTCTCGGGACCTATATTGGATGAAGTTGCACGATTTGACTGAAAAGGTGTTTGGTTGGGACTTCAAAACTTCTTCGGATAACTTTTATGTAGCATCGAACGGAAGTAAGACGAAGACATTCAAGCTGACGATGCTTAAGAAGATGTTTGAAAATACAAAGGCTAGAAGCTTGGAGGCTGGATGGGACCCTTCACAGATTCGGTATACCCCCGCCGCGTACCTGTTATACCTCTTGGGCACTAGGGCATTCCCTGACACTAATGGCAACCGGGTAAGTGCAAACTTTCTCCAGTACCTTGACCCGTTGGAAGGTGTGTATGGCTATTCTTGGGGCACCGCGGTCATGGCACATTTGATGGCGGAGATAAGAAGGGCTTCATTGGCTAAAACAAACCAATTTGTCGGGAATTTCACTCTACTCCAGGTACAATTGTTTTTAATCTATGTTTACATGTATTTATTTAAATTATGTTCACATGTATTTATTTAACTTATGTTCACATGTATATTGTTCACATTGGATTAGGTGTGGTGTTATGAACACTTCCCAACCTTGTTCAAGGACTGCCAATTCTTGAAGATCAAAGACCTTTCTGAACCCGATACCCCTAGAGCTCAGAGGTTTGAGTTTAACAGTAATCCTAAGCCTGGTAACAAAGGTCGAGTTATCCATATGAGATTGGATTTGGATGCTATGAGGAAGGAAGACGTTGTGTTCGACACTTATAAGGAGATTAGAGTATACCGTCAAATTCCAAGAGATGTTGCATTTTACCATGGGCCGTTGTACCACCCAAAAGGATACATCATGGCCGACCCATGCCGTGTGATGCGCC
This sequence comes from Papaver bracteatum, assembly GCA_023529315.1. Lineage (NCBI taxonomy): Eukaryota > Viridiplantae > Streptophyta > Magnoliopsida > Ranunculales > Papaveraceae > Papaver > Papaver bracteatum. The sequence continues at coordinate 2,746,811 of JAJJWX010004210.1, forward strand.
AACATGGATTTAAATAATTATCCCATTTTTGGTCGACCTCTGATGATAATTATCTTCTTTACTTTTCTCGGTGCAATTCAACTCCCAACAAGTTGCATGTAGTGTATGATCCAGAACCGGAACCAACACATTGGAGGGAAAGAGAGCCACGTCGTTTGGTAGAAATTAGTAAGTGGGAGATTGCGGAAAATGGTTATGAAGTTGATGACATCTACATGAGGGATTACTTGTAATGGTCACATCCTTATGTCGTGCGCCCTCCCCCCATCGAAGATCCACACCAAGAAAACCCTCCTGTTGAAATTACTCCACCTTCACAACCTACGATGGCCCAACTTCTCAAGACTTTCGTAATGGTGGTAAGTTTTCTTAATTGCTTATAGTAATTAAATGTAAACATAATCATATATTAACATATATGCTGATTATGTGTTTGATGTATTAAATAGCAACGTCGGCTTGGCAAGGTTACGAAGATGTTAGGTTGTAAGCATACGGACGGAGTTGTGCTATCTCTTCAAGAAATCAAGGAACTCGAGGAAAAGCTTCATAGAATTGAAGAAACCGACCCTACTGTCAAAGCTATGTATGGGGAAACAAGGAAGGGGCCGACCCAAAAGAAACAAAAGACTAATTTAGTGGAAGAGAATTGATGACAATTAGTGATGGTTAACTCTTTCGTTCTTTGGTTACTTCAAAAAAAATTTCAAACTTGTTTTGGTTTGTACTGTGGGTTCTATATTTACTTTGGTTTATGTTGAACATGTTTAGAGATCTAGTTTGAAAGTTATAATGTTCCGGCATAATAGAGCTCATTTTTAGAAATACCGGTACATATACCGGCATAGTAAGATTCATCAGGTTACACATACCTGCATAGTAAAATTCATCATGTTACATTTTTTGGTTCCTGTATAGAAACAGACATGTACCAGCATTGTTTTGTTTGCTAAGGTTTATGCCGGTATTGAAAATCTCCAAAAACTCTTAAATATGTGACAGAAAACCGGCATAGTAAGATTCATTTTAACAATGCCGGTATCCAAAAAACTCATAAATACTCTAACAGAGTTGAACTTGTAATACCGGCATAGTTGTATTGATTTCTGCAATGCCGGCAATTTGCTTAACTCATTTCAAATTCTCCTTTATTTCGTTCTGATGTAATCGACTACATTGGATTAGAAACTTAAAATTAAAAAAATAGTGATAATCTATTTCCATCCCTTTTCAACAATTGCGGAGCCTTTAAGCATTTCCCTAATCTATTCAAAGACATCGTCCGGGATGGGGGTGTCAAGGATCATCCTCATTGGCTCTTCTTCTTTTTCAAAATATTCCTTCCCTTTCATATAACACCCATCGATAGGCTTGCATTGGACCTTTGTGGTTTTCTCTTGACTCTTCTAGTTCAACAGCTTTGTCAAACCATTGAAACTCATCGCACTTTGGGTGATTCAAACACCTTAGAAACATTCTTTCCATTTTCAGCATCATCAGTTTTTGCAATCCAAAACCGGTGTGTCCCATCACAGCTTCTACACTTTGAATAAATAAATGGACAGTCCATGGCTAGGTGAGAAGGTGACTTGCAAATTTGACACTTGCAATGATGACTCTGTAAGAAAAAATTATATTAGTTATCCGTCATAGTATTGAAGAGTATGTTGTTAGTAAATCTACTTACTTTGCAAATGGAGGTACATGATGAATCCCCCATTCTTTGAACCGTGCTTTCTTTCTTGAGAGAATGATTTTTGTTATTTGGTGCTTGGTTTGTGTAATTTTTCCCAAAGGAATGGGTGATGTTATATAGAAACGAAGCTCCAACGGTCATATTTTTCAAAAAACTAGCTATTTTTTTCGAATTGTACCCATTCCGGCATTGCAGTTATTAAACATTGAATGCCGGTATAGTAGTCATATTTGGGTCGTTTCCTGAATAGAAATTCCTCATTACCGGTATAATCGTTGTATTACATGCAGTGCCGGAACATAATACCGGCGTAGTTTTACTTCCTTCTTTATTTGCCGGTTCCAAGAATTGAATGCCTAACGGCTAGTTTTTTAAACCATACACTAGAAAACATTAGTTCCGGCATGGGATCTTAGTTACTTATAGTGCCGTCACTAAAGTGGAAAAGAGACGTTATGACTAAATCTATTTAAAGGAATGGATACACCCATTCCACTTGATACCTCACAGATATATCTCCAATAGATTATCTCTCACCAGCTGCCAAGTTCATCAATTCCCTTGAAAAAGAAAAACGTTTGAGGAACATATTGTCCACTCCGACAGGAAATCAATCATCAACCACGACCAACTCTGTTTCCACAATACTAGAAAAACTAAGAAGGAAGGAAGAAACCAGCAAGTCAATTTTCGCAATGGAGAAAGAGATAAGTAAGAGGATCAGAGAAGAAAAAGAGGAAGCAAATATTGAACGTTATCATCAAAAAATAGATAAGATAAGAGCAGAAGCTCTGGAAGAGGTTAAACGTCAAAAAGAAGCTAAGATAGAAGCAGATGTTGGGGAGAAAATAGAGTGGATTAGAAATTACTACTTAGTATTGGATTTGCCGAAGGATGAACGCCCTTCAGAAGTTTTTTAGGGCCTTGTAATGAATGGTTCTTACAAGCATAACATGCTTTACAGTAACAAAAGCAAAATTGAATACGCTGATCAAATAGTACGCATTCGAACAACTGCACTCATCAAATCATGTCTCAAATACAACGAATTCCTTTCAAGATACAGTGGTGATAGGTATGAAGCTCAGGATGCATATACGAAGTGGAGAAAAGAGCCTTTTAGGCATTTCAAAGCTGCTTTGCTTGTTGAATCTCATTCCAATAAATGATGTTAGGTGTATTTGGCTTGATATCTTTAATTCTATGTGTAACGTTATTCCCTTAAATGATGTTAGTTGGAATTTGTTTGAGATCTTATGTGTGTGCTTAATGATGTTTATTTCGTGAAGTTTCTTTCAAATACTAGCAACAGCTATGAGTTAAATCGAATGACGGTATCTTAAAACCGGCATAATATGTATGTTTATGATATATGCCGGTTTTCCCACACTAAGTACTTAAAAAAATAATGAACTCGTAATGCCGGCATAATCGGTATGTAATTGTCTATGTCGGTTTTCTGACGGTTAGAATTTCATTCAACTTGTTTGAGGGTTATAATTTCATTCAACTTGTTTGACGGTTACAATTTCATTGAACTTGTTTTACGGTTACAATTTCATTCAACTTGTTTGACGGTTACAATTTCATTCCACTAATTTGACGGTTTCCAAATATTTAATGAGTCATTGGAAGGTTACAAAATCGTGGGTTTCTTTAATGAAATATTCGATTTTGGAAAGGTTACAAAATCGTGGGTTTCTTTAATGTCGGTTTCAAACTACTCATGCTATATAAGTTACGGTTTTGGAAAGAAAAATATTCAATCTATTCAATCTCTCCCTATTTTTTTCATCATCTATACCAAAGCAATGGCTCGTCACAAATCTCGTGATAACCCCAATCCAGAAATACCTGTTGATGCGCAACAAATTCCTGAAGAGTCTCCTGGTGAGGCGACATAACAGATTTGATTCGGTAAGTCATGTATAACACAAAGTTTCATGTTGAATTGAAGTACTTTTAGGGTTTATCCAATAATATATAACACAAAGTGAAACTTGGTAGGGGTTCATGACGGATTAAAATTTCTGTTTAGGGTTTTGAAATTGCATTCTAGTCAATTGAATTCAATTTGAAAATAAAAAAACACATGAAACAACAATTGTGTAAAAAATTACAGGAAACCGGCATTAAAGAAATTTCTTTGTCTATGCCGGTCAGTGTTCCGGCGTTGACGGTATGGTAACATACAATGCCGGATTGTGTTCCCTAAAAATTTTAAATCCCTGGATAGAATTCAACCAAAACCGGCATCTTCGTATTAATCTTTACAATGACGGTATAAGTTATGACACTCTATGTATGGTAAAATTTGATACCGGTTTTTGTTTCATACGTAGCATAATTTTCTGTATAGATTTCAATATAACTGGCATAGATTTATATTAAGCCATGAATGCTGGTATATGTTCCGGCGTAGTCTATATGTCTATGTATGATGCCGATTTTCTGTGTGTTTATTTTGTATTCCGGCATGCAGTATATAACTTCGTTTAACGTGTTGGAACATATGTCTCACGCACCAAAAAATGACAAAGGAAAAGGAAAAGAGGCTACTACTCATGTCACAACCAGCACTGATGATGATGATGAGAATCAAACTCCACAAGAACCGGAACTAGCAGGTGGCTCATCCTCACAAGCAGGTGGCTTAGGACAAACTAATGATGAAAAGTCACCCCACCTCACTTCCCTGATAAGTTAGACTTGATTCCTCACAGCAATGATGGCAAATATTGGGGTCAACCTATAAACCCGCAACTTTTATTTCCGTATAAAGACTCTTAGGCTCGATGGATCTATCAAACTTATGTAAGACGTTTATATCTTGTTATTATATTATTTACATGTGATCAATTTAATTAAGTTCGTTTTGTTTTTATAGACCACAGGAAAGCCTGACGTGTTAGCCTCCATCAACAATCCGATGTCTGGCTTTTGGAAGATGAGTGTCCGGCTGTTCAAGAAATAGTCAAAGCATCTGGGTTGTATCCTGTGATAGAAAATTATGTGGCCACTGATACAGTCACGAAAAACTGCTTTTTGGAGAGGTTTTATGGTGAAACTGACACCATGCATTTTCATTTTAGCGAGATGACCATTATCCCTGAAGATGTCCAAAGGATAATAGGACTAGAGGTTCTTGGGAAACCGGTAAAGGTAGAAGACAAGTCGAAGGACCTAGGGTGGGAAAAGATCTATGAGCTCACTGAAAAGTTGTATGGATGGAATAGGGAAACCACGATGGAAAATTTGTACAAGAAACAAACTTCTCAGACAAAGACTATAACATTCTCCCAACTCACTCAATTGTTTGGGAATACCAAGAACAAGGATTTGACTCCCGCACAAGCTCAACAAACTGCCACAACATATATGTTGTTCATTTTGGGAACCGCCATATTCCCCGACTCTAATGGTAATAGGGTGTACAGTACTTGGATCCGTTTGAAGACGTTCATAAGTATTCATGGGGCACCGTTTTCTTGGCACATTTTTTGGTAGAAATGCGTCGAGCTTCTAAGGAGAAAGGCCGTCAATTTAATGGGAATTTCACTGTGATTCAGGTATGGTGAAATACTTATTTTGTGATTGTTATCATTATATTTGTTAGTTTCCAACTATTTATTTTCTTATACATTTTATGGGAACAGGTGTGGGCTTATGAACACTTCCGAGATTTGTTCATAAGGTATAAAGGATTGGAGATTTGGCATGATTATGAACCGAATATGGCTCTAGCTCAGAAATACTTCTTCCACAATACCCATACCCCTAACAAGAAACGATTTTTACAAATGAGAGAATCTTTGGACTCGTTTTCTGTGGAAGATGTTGTGTTTGACCCTTATAGGAATGTCATAGGAGTTCACCTTCTGAGACATGATAATGTCTCATTTTACAACGGACCGTTATTTCATCCAAAAGGATATGTTATGCATAACCCTCTCCGCGTGATGCGCCAACTCGGTTACAAAAAGAAAGATATCGCAGATACATCATATCATAAATATTCTCATGACTTTACTAAATGCCAATCATATGAGAGCCATACTCTGGTATGCTACGACCCAGAACCAATTCTTGCACATTGGATCGAAAGGGAAGAAGGAGAACTTGTGCTGGATAGGGATGATTGGGAATTGGCTGAGAACGGTCTTGATAGTGAACCAACATTCCTAAGCGGGCATATACAGTACTCGCATCCTTATTTTATACGCCCGGATACGGAGAGGTCCCTCCACCACCAGTACATCCCTCCACAACTCCAGATACTATACCCGAACCTCTACAGCTCGTTATATTGTTGGTGCGTTCATTACTATTCTCTTAATCTATATCTATCAAATTATAAAATTGTACATACTAAATACATGTTGAAATATCCGTTAACAGCGTCAGCGGATTGGAAACTTGTCAAGGTTCTTTATGAAGAAGACCAATAAAGGAGAGTTGCTGACCCAGAAATAAATGAAGAACGTCGTCCAAAAGTTAAACCAAATAGAAGATACTGAGGCAAAAGACTTGTGGGGCGAAAAGAAGAAGATGGTATACAAGAGGCCAAGAACCGAGTGATCGTGTGGCCTTGATAGTATTATTGTTGTTTATGTTTGTTTGTGTGGCTTGGTAATCTTTGAACATATTTGCTTCATTTGTTTTCGATTTGGAACATCTTAACTTTACGTTTGGTTTGTTTAAACTTTGCTTATGTTATTTTATGGGATTAGATCTTTGATTATGTTATTTTATGTGTCTTGCAATTTCCAATTTCTAAGTTTTAATTTTTCAAAACCGGCATAGTATATATCATATGAACTATGCTGGAATTCTGTTTAGTTCCATATTGAAAAAAATAGAGTTCCAACATAGTATAATTATCGTGTGAACTATGCCGGTACTCTAAATTTCCTATGTGAATTAACTTTCTATGTGTTGTACCGGTGGTGTTATGCATTTTTTTCCAATGCCAGCACAAAAAATAACATATCTGTGAACTTATGGTGTTATTCCGTCACAAAAGAGAACATATATTGAAATGCCGGTACAAGTACCGGCATAGTAAAGTTTGAATCAAATCACATTGGCACATACATGACATATGGTTTAATAATTACAATTCAAACTTCCAATAAAACAAAATGTGGCGTATTAATAAACCACATATATCCAAATTACTCATCATCACGTCCACACGTATGAAGTTGCAAGTCATCCTCTTCAAGAGGTTTCTTTGATAATGCCAAAGCATCCCATAATTGGTGATTCTCCTCATTCAATGCCATCCATTCCTTCCATATATTTGGATCAAGTTCCTTGTTTTTGACCATTCCACAAATAGGTGGCAATGGAAAATTGTCCTTGAGTTTTAGAATAACGAAATGATTGTCGTTCACGTACGCCAAAACAACTCTTCTCATCTTAAGGGATCCCTCGCATTTTTGCCACTTTGGTGTAAATGTTGTGACTACGGTGGGGGAAAAATAATGAACAACACAATTAAATGTATCCGCTACTAGATGCCCACAAAGCGGCATCCTCATCCAATATTGAGAAGGAAGAAATTCCATATCCTGCTCGGGTCCTAACACTTGAGCACACATATCATCAAACACCTCGTCGTGACCAACCAATTGCTCATAAAAACTCCTCTTCTTCATAAGTTAATCGGCCATTCTCATTCTAGCATATCGGCATGGTGTCATTCCTTTACTAATAGCCGTCTCGAAGATTCCTAATTGTTCGGTCACGGCATGATAGCCACAATTTCCATCTCCATCGACATCATCCGTGTACGCAATAAACTCGCGAATAACCTGAGGAAGTTGGTCTATGTAAGACTCTATCTTCGTATGGTAGTGTCTACAAGTCCTACCCGTTTGCGAATCCTTATACATCGTCATATTACCAACTTTTAGCTTAATTATATCCAAACCATCCTCTGCAATCCCTAAACTCCAAATGTCTTTGGTATTAGACGGAGAATATTCTTCCTTGGCCTACCCCTACCCCTTTTCCTTTGAACCACGGATACATCGACTATTGGTGTAGGTTCGGAATTCTCAAAACATGCACTTGGTTGCTTAATGTTGGTACCTTCGGAGGCCTTCCCATTTTACTTTGAACCTCCGATACATCGGCTATTGGTGTAGCCTCGGAATGCTTACCTTGTAGTCCTTGGTAGATTAATGTTGGTACCTTCGGCGGCCTTCCCCTTTTCCTTTGAACCTCGGATACATCGACTATTGGTGTAGGTTAGGAATGCTCACCTTGTTGTCCTTGGTAGATTAATGTTGGTACCTTCGGCGGCCTTCCCCTTTTCCTTTGAACCTAGGATACATCGACTATTGGTGTAGGTTCAGAATGCTCACCTTGTTGTCCTTGGTATCTTAATGTTGGTACCTTCGGCGGCCTTCCCCTTTTCCTTTGAACCACGGATACATCGACTATTGGTGTAGGTTCGGAATTCTCAAAGACATGCCCTTGGTTGCTTAATGTTGGTACCTTCGGCGGCCTTCCCCTTTTCCTTTCAACCTTGGATACATCGACTATTGTTGTAGGTTCGGAATGCTGACCTTGTTGTCCTTGGTAGCTTAATGTTGGTACATTTGGCGGCCTTCCCCTTTTCCTTTGAACCTCGGATACATCGACTATTGGTGTAGCCTCAGAACTCGTCGATTGTTGTTGACTTGATATCGGTTCCTTCCTCGGACTATCGCTTTTGTTTGGAACGGGCGCTTTCGCGAATCTTGCTTCTGAAATCTCACTTGCACATATATCTCGTTTTTTTGTTGCCGCGAGTTCCTCTTCACGGCGAGTCATATCTTTTAATTCTGTTCTTTGTTTTTTCCTTGGAATTTTAGTTTGTGGTCTACCCGGCGGATCTCCCTTTGTTGGCTCGTCACTCTGTGCTATCCATGGTCGTATAATTAGTCTTAGTTGGCTCAACAATACTTGTCGGCTAGCCGAGTTGCCACGTGAGTAAGCTTCAAAAAATTCTTGGGCCTCCTTTGTATCCCATGGTGATTGTCCGGGAACTTCGGTAGGGGGAAGGTCGAAAGATAATTGCTTCCAAAACGGATCAATAACACCAATAGGTATCAATTCTTCATACTTCACAAGAATATGTCGACACGGAAGCCCCAAAGAAGACATGTCGGGGCAAATACACACATCACCTGGTTTTCCGTAATTTTTCTCATATTGCATTTGTCTCATCATATGTTTTATTGCCCAACGGGAGACGTTAAACTCTATTCCTTGGAGCAACTTAGTATGTTGAAGAAATTGAGTCATCCTTTCCATTGAGCTTTTCTCAAAAGACTTCTTGATCCTATTGATATCGGCCTTAAAGTTTTGCTCCATTGCGTCGGAGACCGTAACCACGTTTACCTGGATGGACTGGATGAGATCTTTAAATCTCCCATGTGAGGAATCCGCTATACTAGTTGCTTCATTCCCGTAATGTCTATAACGATTTGTCCACGCACGCACAAATTTTTCCTTGAACTTATCCAACAATTTATCCCGACAATATGAAACGGCACTTGGATACACTTCGTTATATTTAGAAATAAACATGTTCAATCTCTTTTCATACATGTCCTCGGTTAGAGACCAATAAACTTTCTCCCAATCCTTTAGAAATTCCAACCACCTTTTATGATTTTCATCGTGTTCTTTGTCGACTCGCTCTTTAATCTTTCCTCTTTCATTTTCTTCTTCTTCGGGTGAGAGTTTCTCCTTGCGAACATCTTCCTCTAGTTGAGCAACCATTCTTTTCTTAATATCAACCTTAGAGGGTTCAAACAAAGCATGACAATGTTTTTTCACATTTTCACCTATATGATATGTACATAAGAAATTTCTTGCATCCGGATATACGTCGGATACGGCATTCATTAGTGCGTCAAATTGATCGGTTATGATGACCTTCGGACCACGATTTTCCGGGAACAATAATTTCAATTGTCGCAATGCCCAATGATAATTGTAATCCATCTCGTTTTCCATTAAACACCAAGCCAATGTGAATGTTACCTTGTCCGATGTTTGCCCCACGATGTTGAACAACGGCATGTTGTATTTGTTTGTCTTGTAGGTGCAGTCCATCATAAGAACATCACAACACGTATGAGACAATTGTGAAAGCAAGGGATGCGAAATGAATATTTGAAGCGGCTTCTCGTCCGGACCTTTTTTAATGATACGCGTGTAGTTGTGATCCCAAACTATCTTCTTAAATTCTTGCATAACACTCCTCCCTTCCCATTCCAACCTTCTAATGGTTGCTTGTGCGCTATAAATTGTACTGAGTGAAGAAACGTTAGTCTTATCCTTTTCTTTGAAGGTTCTGAGAATCACTCTTGGTTTGATACATGATTTGGTCATCATCTTGACATCCTCGAATTGATCAGGTTTTAGCTTCGCAACTAGGGAGTGACCTTCAAAAGCTTTCGGATCGTGGTGGTTATGACGGCCAAACCACACCTTACATTCCCATTCTTTTTCTTCTTCTTTGTCTCCTCTTAGATAGAATACAAGCTTAAAGGGTAAGTCATCCTTCCTCGTAACTGTCTTGTATACCCTATTAGTCTTCTTTTCATATACATAACCCTTTCTCTTATGGCTATTCTCCTTGTATTTTCCGCTTCTCTCACAAACCATCTCAAAACGAACATCTGAACGTTGACTATTCCTCACTAAGACACACATGTTCTTAAGAGTCGTCGCTTTTGCCCAAGCAATTACTTCCTTTTCATCTTTTTTTCCCTACATAAGGAAAAGAATGGGAGATTACAAGAAAATCCCAAGAATTGTAAAAAATAGGTGAAAGCCTTGTTTGGTAACATACCCGAGGTATTTTATAGTATTCCGACGTATCCCGATGGAGCGGTTTGGAGTTTGGTTGATCGTTGTATGTCACAATCTAAGGAATGAATGAAAATAAAATTGGATTAGCTAAAACCAGGATTGTCGATAAGTAAATAATACTTCCGGTATTTAAAACCGGCATATAGGGTAATTGACATTCCATGCCAGTATTAAAACCGGCATTTTTAGAAATTCAGTTACTATGCCGGGATATAGTACCGGCATCCTTAGATAAAGGAAAGGAATGCCGGTATTTAAGTTCAAAATATCATTTGTTTATATATGTTTTTCATTTAAAAACGGCATCCTCGACATTTAAGTTTCTATGCCGGTATCACAAACCGGCATTGTCTGTCATGTACACGTAGTGCCGGTTTGAATATTCCTTAGAATATTCGTTGGTGGGTAAAAAGTATAAATTAAAACCGGCATGCAATCTTTGTTTGAATACCACGCCGGTATGTTCTTGAACAACGGGGGATATTTTAAACCGGCATTCAAATTTGTATGAATACAATGCCGGTTATAGAGGTTCCGGCATTGTATTCATATAACGAGCATGCCGGTTTTCAGCTTTTTCAAACAGAAATGGCGGTTTCGAAAAAAAAAACAAATTTTCGACCAATTTGAAGCATTACCTTGGGTTGCTTGTATGTTGAACATGTTTACTTTCTTGAGTTGGTTCTTCACAAAACTCCTCATGGTCACGAAAATCATGATCCAAGGGTGTTGGTTCATCATATAACTCCAATTGTGAGTTGTTATCATTAACCGAAGATTGAAGATATGATTGTTGTTGTAATTGATCTAAAGATTCAGCAGCTGCAACTCTCTCATCACAATCATCTTCCATTTTCAAAAAAAAAAATTCTACTCAAATTTTTTTTCCCTCCTTCTACTCTTAAGTAACCCACACAAATTCAAATAAACTTAAAAACACAAATTATATCCCCCAAATCATTAACATTTTACTAATCTTAATTAGTAACTAATCCTGATTAGGGAGGGTTAGATTAGGAATTAATAAATTAATTATATAAGGGGTAACCCAGCTAGGATATTTGGATCCATATTTTGTCATTTAGTCATATCCCCCAATTAAAAGTCATATCCCCCAATTGTGGGTTCAAGATAATAGCCCGATCATTAGTGTTATTAATAATATAAATAATAGTAGGATCATTAATAATCATAAGAAAAGTAATATTAACACTTATCAAACAGTATTGTAATAAACTTTATATGATTAAAATCTCATTAGTTAATATATTATGATTAAAGTAATAATTAGGATCAGGTAGCTGCACAAAATTATTAGTAATTATCTACGGTCAGATTTAGTAAATTAAATGAAGTTAGAAATATATTCTTTTGCATTTGAAACAACTACCAGGTAGTTAATATAAGACTTATTAGGATAAAATTTAAGAACGTGCGAATATATTATTATTACATTAAATAAAAAGACTAAATTTTTAGTAATCTTATACTTAAACTATTTTTAGTTCAATAACTGATTTAGTAAATCTTTAGATATTAAACGAATACACATGAAAAAGTAATAACAATATTTGGATGCTTAGTGCAATATTACTATATTAGACTAAAAGGAAAATAAATTCGTATATGAATAAGATACTTTATATTAATAAATCTAAAGACTATTAGAATATATTATAATTTTATGCAGACTCAAATTGAAATAATAGTAAGTTACCAACGCTAATATTTTACAAGATATAGTATATGGATTCAATAAGATTAAATAAAATTAAATATATCAATCCTTACGTGAATGTAGATTTATATTTAGAAAATTAAGACTTAGTGTACCAACTGGACTATTGATAGGTGTGTAAAAACACCTCTCTAAGTATCGATTGGTTGTTCTTTCTTAGCTAGTTTTCGTGAGAAATTGTATTATTAGGTATCTTTTATATTTTTTATGGGAATTTTGGAGCTTATTCCCGGAAAGAACAAGAAATCGTCCAATTGGCTTAAAAAGAGAGACGGAATTATCATTGCATGGGAAACCACTATCGGCAGTTGTGTGGGCGTTAGAAAGGAAAAAGGCGCTGAAATGAATGGCATCTGTATGCACCGTTAAAACTCATGGGAGGAAGTAGCAGTAGCAAAACTAGAGATTAAAAGAGAATTCATATTCTCTTGGCGTTACAAATGTTGGGTGCACTCATGGGCTTATTTACACCGGCCTGGTTTACAAGTGCTGGGATTAAAGACATACTCTCAATCAGTTGGATCAGACCCTGTCAAAAGTGCTATACTTAACACATCTGAGTGAACTTATGGGGCACATTCAGCTGGATCTCCTCGTCTATTCTGCAGTTCTCACTTTTGGTCGATGATGAAAGCTTTTCTGAGGCCAACTGGCCAAGAATGAGGTGGTAAGAGATCGAGACCAAGCTGATCTTGGTATTGGATGGAGCTAATGCGATTCTTGCATGATAGTGGTTGAATGAAGGAGGTTAGCTGAACGATGATGGACACGGACTTGGCTTGCTGCTACAGTATGGCAGCAGCATTGGTTGATGGCAGTGACGTTGGAACGGATTTTGGAAACAATAGTGAACTCGATTATTGGATAGAACAGTTTTAGTGATAGTCGATGGACGATGAAGCTCTGCCAATATTATGGAGTTGTTAGCAGTGAGGATAAGAGCGATCTTGGAAGATTTTACTGCCGGTGTTGGAGGAGACAAGGTGACGAGATGGGTATCGAAGCTGCTCACGGAGTTAATGGTGACGCCAAAATGGTCGAGATTAGCTGATGATAATGATGGCTTTCATGCATGGAAGGTGCAGTGATGAAGCTTGAGCTCGAATGGATCTTTGTTTGTCATTGTCACTACCCATTATTTCCGTTAGTGGATTTGTTTGCTGCAGAGAATGGGGAGATAATTGACGGAAGTTATGATGAACTGGTGTTGCCGTCACTGGAGGCGATGTGAATGAGGAGTTAGAGCATAGTATTCGATGGAGCTTCAGTTTGTTGGGTCAAGCACTGTAAGGAGAATGGACGTTCGTCGACAGCAGCGTCTGGAGAATCTGACGAAGAAGGATACATCCACGGGAGCTTAGCAGTGATGGCTTGTACCGCGAAGAATGAGCAGAGATGTGAACAGGTGCTGGAGTGCATAGAAGCTGTGACGATGGCGGACAGAGTTTGAATGGAGCAGCTCGGGGGCTTTTCTCAGAAAAGAAGATTGAATGGGAGTTAGGACTGTTGGCTATAATTACTCGGTAAAGAATGGTGACTGGTGGTGGTCTGGAGTTTGATGAGGCCGAGAATGGAAGTGATACTTTCCAACCGTACATAATCACAGTTGAACTTACGGAGCATTGTCCCAACCGTATTTAAACACAGATACTAGGCTGTCAGTCTCATGTATCTGACAAGCCATTAATGAGAAGATGGGATGTACTTGGGCATTTAAGCCCAGTTTCTGCTTGCGGAGTTCATAAAGTGTGAGCCCAGTTTGTTTTGTTTGCCAAGCTTAGAACGTGACCAGCCTTGACTGTGAGTTTGAAGAAATGGGCTCAGGTGTATTTGGGCTGAGATGAAATGAAGGAAATGTACTGGGCTTCTGTATAAGCAGCACAGGCCCAATAGGCTTTTGAGCCAAAATACTTACACGAACAGAACTAAGGCCGTGTCTTTGGGAATTTGGCAAGAGTTCGCAACCTGCTTTGGTCCGGGATTTGATGCACGGGACACTTTCCTATTTTTGCTAGGTTTTCTAGTTTCTTAAGAAGGAGGTTACAAAAACTCTATATATAGAGAACCCTAGGCACAATTTTATGATCCTAATATCTTCTTGACACATATCTTCTTTTCACCGTTTTTCTCCCCCTTAGGGGGAGAACTATCTCTTTTCTATTCTTTTATATTGTAAGGATGAATTCAAAGTTCTAATTGTGAAGCTCAATTACTTGCAAGTTTGTTTCAAGTTTTAAATTAATTCATTGTGGATTGTTTTTACTATATCGAAGGTTTATGATTGGTTCTTAGATTGGTTTGGGTGCGCAACCAGATTAGTTTATTAATCATTATAATGCTAGTAGAGAGGTGAGTCGACCCGTAATTGTCTCTTATCTCCTACACAAGTAGAAATCGCAAGACCTTACGGAGGGATTCTGTGGAGCAATTGCGAGTAAAGACAACACCAGTAAGTGGACCGAGCGTACCGAGTTTTACTCTGGGATCAAACCTAAATTCACAAATCTTAATGCGTTCTGGGAATTACATCTTGTAGTCGAGCGCTTCCGTGTCAAGGTGGTTCTTTTGAATAGAATCTGGTAGTCGAGCGCTTCCGTATCCGGTGATATATGGAGTTTTTGTGGATTGCTAAGCGTACCTGCTTTCCTACGGTTGGTGACAATTGCTTCTAACAAGAGACAAACGGGTACAATGTTGAGTTAACGGTTAGTAACTGCGAAGGATTTCTTCAATATATTTTTCTTTTTATCCTTCTTTATTATTTTCGCCGATTTAGATAACATAACAATTGCATTACTCTTCGTGGGAACAATCTCTTACTACCGCTATATTATATTTAATTAGTGGGAAATATATTTTTATTTTGTTGAGTAAACGACGCTCACCAAAATTGGCGCCGTTGCCGGGGAGTAATTGCTTATTGTTTGTTATTTGTTTTGGCTTAAAGGTTTTGTGGGTATATCTCTCGTAAGCCCTCACGAGACTATAACTCGTCCATTAGGGACACCTAGGGGTTTAAAGGCCTGTTATTCATGCTAAGAGTAGCCGTATCCTCACGACATGGAGTTGTATTTTATTTTTCTTTCGTTTTGTTTGCTCGAGGACTAGCAAAGTTTGGGTGTGGGGGAATTTGATAGGTGTGTAAAAACACCTCTCTAAGTATCGATTGGTTGTGCTTTCTTAGATAGTTTTCGTGTGAAATTGTATTATTAGGTATCTTTTATATTTTTTATGGGAATTTTGGAGCTTATTCCCAGAAAGAACAAGAAATCGTCCAATTGGCTTAAAAAGAGAGACGGAATTATCATTGCATGGGAAACCACTATCGGAAGTTGTGTGGGCGTTAGAAAGGAAAGAGGTGCTGAAATTAATGGCATCTGTATACACCGTTAAAACTCATGGGAGGAAGTAGCAGTAGCAAAACTGGAGATTAAAAGAGAATTCATATTCTCTTGGCGTTAAAAATGTTGGGTACACTCATGGGCTTATTTGCACCGGCCTAGTTTACAAGTGCTGGGATTAAAGACATACTCTCAATCAGTTGGATCAGACCCTGTCAAAAGTGTTATACTTAACACATCTGAGTGAACTTATGGGGCACATTCAGCTGGATCTCCTCGACTATTCTGCAGTTCTCACTTTTGGTCGATGATGAAAGCTTTTCTGAGGCCAACTGGACAAGAATGAGGTGGTAAGAGATCGAGACCAAGTTGAGCTTGGTATTGGATGGAGCTAATGTGATGCTTGCATGATAGTGGTTGAACGAATGAGGTTAGCTGAACGATGATGGACACGGACTTGGCTTGCTGCTACAGTATGGCAGCAGCGTTGGTTGATGGCAGTGACGTTGGAACGGATTTTGGAAACAAGAGTGAACTCGATTATTGGCTAGAACAGTTTTAGTGATAGTCGATGGACGATGAAGCTCTCTGCCAATATTATGGAGTTGTTAGCAGTGAGGATAAGAGCGATCTTGGAAGATTTTACTGCCGGTGTTGGAGGAGACAAGGTGACGAGATGGGTACTGAAGCTGCTCACAGGTTAATGGTGACGCCAAAATGGTCGAGATTAGCTGATGATAATGATGGCTTTCATGCATGGAAGGTGCAGTGATGAAGCTTGAGCTCGAATGGATCTTTGTTTGTCATTGTCACTACCCATTATTTCCGTTAGTGGATTTGTTTGCTGCAGAGAATGGGGAGATAATTGACGGAAGTTATGATGAACTGGTGTTGCCGTCACTGGAGGCGATGTGAATGAGGAGTTAGAGCATAGTATTCGATGGAGCTTCAGTTTGTTGGGTCAAGCACTGTAAGGAGAATGGACGTTCGTCGACAGCAGCGTCTGGAGAATCTGACGAAGAAGGATACATCCACGGGAGCTTAGCAGTGATGGCTTGTACCGCGAAGAATGAGCAGAGATGTGAACAGGTGCTGGAGTGCATAGAAGCTGTGACGATGGCGGACAGAGTTTGAATGGAGCAGCTCGGGGGATTTTCTCAGAAAAGAAGATTGAATGGGAGTTAGGACTGTTGGCTATAATTACTCGGTAAAGAATGGTGACTGGTGGTGGTCTGGAGTTTGATGAGGCCGAGAATGGAAGTGATATTTTCCAACCGTACATAATCACAGTTGAACTTACGGAGCATTGTCCCAACCGTATTTAAACACATATACTAGGGTGTCAGTCTCGTGTATCTGACAAGACATTAATGAGAAGATGGGATGTACTTGGGAATTTAAGCCCAGTTTCTGCTTGCGGAGTTCATAAAGTGTGAGCCTAGTTTATTTTTTTTTTGCCAAGATTAGAACGTGACCAGCCTTGACCGTGAGTTTGAAGAAATGGGCTCAGGTGTATTTGGGCTGAGATGAAATGAAGGAAATGTACTGGGCTTCTGTCTAAGCAGCACAGGCCCAATAGGCTTTTGAGCCAAAATACTTACACGAACAGAACTAAGGCCGTGACTTTGGGAATTTGGCAAGAGTTCGCAACCTGCTTTGGTCCGGGATTTGATGCACGGGACACTTTCCTATTTTTGCTAGGTTTTCTAGTTTCTTAAGAAGGGGGTTACAAAAACTCTTTATATAGAGAACCCTAGGCACAATTTTATGATCCTAATATCTTCTTGACACATATCTTCTTTTCACCGTTTTTCTCCCCCTTAGGGGGAGAACTATCTCTTTTCTATTCTTTTATATTTTAAGGATGAATTCAAAGTTCCAATTGTGAAGCTCAATTACTTGCAAGTTTGTTTCAAGTTTTAAATTGATTCATTGTGGATTGTTTTTACTATATCGAAGGTTTATGATTGGTTTGGGTGCGCAACCATATTAGTTTATTAATCATTCTAATGCTAGTAGAGAGGTGAGTCGACCCGTAATTGTCTCTTATCTTCTACACAAGTAGAAATCGCAAGACCTTACGGGGGGATTCTATGGAGAAATTGTGAGTAAAGACAACACCAGTAAGTGGACCGAGCGTACCGAGTTTTACTGCTGGGATCAAACCTAAATTCACAAATCTTAATGCGTTCTGGGAATTACATCTTGTAGTCGAGCGCTTCCGTGTCAAGGTGGTTCTTTTGAATAGAATCCGGTAGTCGAGCGCTTCCGTATCCGGTGATATATGCAGTTTTTGGGAATTGCTAAGCGTACCTGCTTTCCTACGGTTGGTGACAATTGCTTCTAACAAGAGATAAACGGGTACAATGTTGAGTTTACGGTTAGTAACTGCGAAGGATTTCTTCAATATCTTTTTCTTTTTATCCTTCTTTATTATTTTCGCCGATTTAGATAACATAACAATTGCATTACTCTTCGTGGGAACGATCTCTTACTACTGCTATATTATATTTAATTAGTGGGAAATATATTTTTATTTTGTTGAGTAAACGACGCTCACCAAAATTGGTGTCGTTGCCGGGGATCGAACCCGGGTCACCCGCGTGACAGGTGGGAATACTTACCACTATACTACAACAAACCAATAGCGATAATAGTAAAGATGATGACAATAGTAACACTAATAATAGTATTTCAAGAATTATGTTAATAGAAAACTTGAAGTAGATAATATTTAGAAAATTTATATATTGTATAAGTAGTAAAGTTTAAATATCATATATTATAGATTTATGCGAAATCAAATTTGGATTAATTATCTAGATATTATATAAAAAAAATGAAATTACATCAAATTAATAAATTATTAAATACTAGACTATAAATTCTAGCGTGTGGAAATACTTATCTGTTAGAATCAAATTCACCATAGTGAGCTTAGTGACAATCATACTATGAAATAGAAAATTAGTCTTTTGAACTTAAAGATACAAATCATAGATTTTAGATGTAGAGAAACCAAATAGGCTTGTGATTTATTTCTTGTTGTTGTGATCTCATTTAAAATGAGTTGAGTTTTGCAAGTTTGTAAGTATGAGCAGTACTTGCATTTTGTTGAGAGTTAGTATTCCTTTATAAGGTGAGGAGTTCTGAAGACCGAAAAGGGCGGTTCGATTTTCGAGGACGAAAATGTTATAAGGTGAGGAGAATGTAAAGACCCTCAAGCTCGTCAACGCTATTTGACTGGTCTAGCGATGATCAAGAGACGATTAAGCCGATAATGACTCGATTAATTAGAGATGAACCTTAATTAATAAAAATTAACCTAACAATGATCTAGAATAAAAATTTGTAACACTTGGTAGATCTCGAAAAGTTATGCGAGAAAGACTACTCGAAGGTGTCAATCGGATACCGGACGAAGAAGATATCACTGGATTAGTATGAAGGGCAAATAATCATTTTTTCATCTAAACTGTTTGGCTGCCCGTATCAATCTTCTGGGTGCCTAAAGTATTTTCTTTGGCCTCATCATCACCTTAACGTGTCAAAGAGAAACCATTTCTCTTTTCTTCTTCTCTTTCTTCTCTTTTCTTCTTATTCTTCTTCTCTGTTTTCTTTTCTTCTCTCTGTCGACCTCAAATCAGAGGATTTGACCTTGAATCTTGTTCGAGTAATCTCAGGAGTTTGATAATCCGATGGTGTTGAAGTTGGTTCAACTTTAGATGAAGAAGAAACGATGGATCAAAAGGAGATAGAAGTCGGGGTTTCTGAATTATGAAGATTGATTAAGTAAATATATGTAATTGGGTATGAAGACAGTTAATTGGAGATGGGTTTCGTTTTTTGAGAACGAAGCAGAATATTTGATATTCAACTTTCGATTCAATTGAGAAAAAAGGTAATTATGGTTTCTTAATTTGATTGATTTACATGTTTATGTGAAATTGAGTTTGATTTGATGAATTATTTCATGGGTTTGTTGTTAATTAGGGTAGACAGGATTGTATAAGGTTTAATTCCAGTTTCATAGAAAGTTAGGGTTTATTTGTTCTTCCCTAAATCAATCAAAAATTAAGGTTCATGCGAGTTAGGTGGTTTTAGTTGAAATATGCAGATGGAGAAGATGAATTATATTGAGGTGATTGAGGTTGGGTTATTAATTCAGGGTTTTTGCAGAGAATAATCAAAAGTTAGGGTTTTTGGTTTAGAAGTTTGTTTTGTGTGGAATTGAGATGTGAATCGAACTAATAATAAATGAATAAGAAGAGGGTTGTTGTTTAGTTGCTGTTGTTGAGTTGTTCTGATGATTGAAACAAAGAACTAGGACTTCATAAGAAGTTCAAAGAAGAATCAGAAGGTGAATGAAGTTCAGTTATCAAAGAAAATGATTATGAGCAGATGGTGGTGGTTTTAACTGAAGTGTAAGGGGTAATGAGTATGTAATGAATTGGGGTACGACTGTGGCAGAGTTGAAGTGGCAGTTCATGAAAGTGATGGGTTGCTGATAGTTTTGAGATAATTATTCAATTGGGTAAAGAAAACGATGTTGAGTGTGGATGGATAATTGCAGGGAATGGGAAGTTAGACTGATACTAATGGATGAAGGAAGTGTGTGAGTTGAAGTTTAGATGAATGTTTAGGTTTTGCAAAGGTGATGAGGGCAAATAAATGATGGGATTCGTATTGCAGGTGTTTTGAACTTGTGAACTGAACTGTTGATGAATTGTGATAGCTGCAGATGAGATTGTCAGTTATGATGAAGGTGATGGCGTGGGCAGCTAGTTTGATTAGTGTTAAAGGAGATAAATAAATCTCAGTTTAGGCAGTGGTTATATATTTGGTTGTGTTAAAGATAGAAGATGGACTTGAATGGAAATGGGTTGCAGGTTGGGTGTTGTTGCTGTAGACAAGGTGGTGCACTGACTGTTGTGGACAATTTATAATGTCGTTGAAGTTTCCGTTAAGAATACCTTTACTTTTCCTTAGCATGTAAGGAAACCTTTTCCTTTTGATTGGTGTGTGATGTGGTTTCCCAAAAGTTATATCTATTTTTATGCGCTAAAGGAGTGAAAATCGCTGCCAACTAATAAAGTAATAGGTGTGTACTCGTGTCACTGAATATTATTTCCCTATTTCTGTACGGGCAACACATGTCTCATACATTAATGTATTGTTCTTTTAAATTACTTTCAAAAGCTATTATATTATGTTTCATCAGATATCTCTAGACACTTGATATGTAGAGTGAGTGTAGAATGAGGTACTGGTAAGGTACTTATCGTTTATGACTTTGAGGCCGGAAACCTCAGGGGGGCTTTAATGATCATTGAAGAATCCGCAACAGTCATGCCTTGCTACTTCAAAGGAAGATGTCGCTCAACTATTATTTATCTTGTGAATGTGTGCCGGTTTAATGGTTGGTAGAACTTTATATTTCAGTACAACTTATTATTTTAATATGCTTTATCTGTTTTTCCGCATTTTATCGGTTTTCAGTAAAACCTGCATTGTCTTTAAATCATTTTAGTGATTACTTGGAAGTTAGTTATTATTTCTGTTGGGCACCCCTTTTAGGGATGATGTGCTCACCCATTACCACTTTCAGTTTCAGAGATAGATCAAGATGTGCACGTGGCGATTGAAGCTTCGAGGAGTTGGATTCGTTAGTTGGTTAGCTTCCGCTATGTTTATTTTTGTGTTTATATTCTATTTGTAAACCAACTCATTATTAAATATGTATCACTCGAGAGGAGTTCTTGTATTTATTTCAGAGAGGGTTTAGATTCGGGTTAATCTGTGTTTAGAACTTCTTTCTTAATGTTTAAATAGACGTATTAGATTGTTAGTGCCCCAGTTTATAGCTAATCTCTTGGATTAGTCAGCTGCTAGCTTAGGGGGCGCTACACATATCGACGAAGAAGCTCGTGACGCTCCTGAGCGCCTGAGAGTAAGAAACCATCCATCCAACTTCATTACGCGTGAGGACCTGGAGCGACTCCTCCAAAACCGGGGCTAAGGAAATACATCGGACATGCACCAGCATCAGCCTCCATACCCCCAGGATGTGTAACGAATTACCCTTCCAAGAGGCTACACCTCACCTCAATTCTCCCTTTATGATGGAACTGGTAAATCTTGTGAATATGTCTCTCGATTTTTGGAGTCTTTAGGGGAACACGAATACAATCATGTTCTCCGCCTGAAAGAGTTCTCGAATACGCTTACCGGAAGAGCATACACTTGGTACAACAACATTGCACCTAAAAGTGTATCTAATTGGAGCGAGATGGTCAGCGCCTTCTATAGGAAATATTTCTTCGTGTCAGAGCAGGTCACCTTTTCAGATTTGGGAAAAATCTTTCAACGGAGCAATGAACATCCGAACGACTTCGTTAAGAGGTTTAGGACTCGGGCGTTGGATTGTCATGATCTGAATGTCACCGAACGCAAGTTTGTGGAGCTATGCATTAATGGAATGATTCCCATATACCGTGCTTTATTAGAGAAACTGGGATTTCAAACATTTTCTGAGCTCCATGAAGCCGCTAAGCGATCGTCCACAACAGCCCCAGTGTTGTTGGAGAGAACGAAGATTGTCTGAAATGAAGATGCAAGTGAAAGCCGAGGAAGCAGGAGTCTCATCAACAAGCAATACAACACCGGTCCTTCTGTGAGTGTGGTAGGCAAAGGAGGAAATAGGAAAGAGTCAACAATAGAACAACCGCCCAAGCGTGCAGCACCAGCACATACGACTTCGTCTCGAAAAGGAACAGACAAGGCTCATGTGCAAGAATCCGTAGACACAGTTCCAAACTTCCCCTTTCCCATGAATGAAGTCATAGAACTCCTGGAAGCATGGATTCAAGAAGACGCGATCAAGATACCACCTATCAGACGCCCACCGACCTAGGACGAGATGGAAAACCCCAAATATTGCCACTACTATAGGTTTGTCCATCACCCGACAAATATTGCAACAAGTTGAAGCAAATCTTCATAGAAAATGTGGAAACAGAAGAGCTCCAGTTAGGAAACGAAGGTGTTCATAGGGATCCTATTCCTATTATGAGCTACATGATATCGGGGGATTTCGTCCGCAAGACTATAAAATCTATGATGGGGCATTTATGTGAAATATTATATCTCTCCAAGGGACAACGTCAAGACATGTTCGCATCCCTCAACCATGTTGTGTCAGGAAGGCGTTTAATCCATAAAAGGAAGCAGTCTCGGAGACATAGTCTTTCCTAGAAGATACGACCGGCAAGGGGAACTGGGGACTCTTAACCATCACTCGTTTGAAGGATGTTGAGTTCGACAGATTGATGCAGCCTCCAAATTCAACATCATCACTGTCAAGACTCTGAGGGCCGCACGGATTTCAAAATAAGAAGCTACCCGCAGTCCAACCGTGATTAGGAGCCCAGAAGGAGAAGTCAGAGACGCCTATGGATGCATTGACCTTGAAGTTAAAGTCGGTGATTCTCTAACACAGGATAAGTTTTATATAGTAAAAGAGTATCCGAATTACAACATGATCCTGGGACGCCCGTGGATACACGACAATAAAGCAGCACTGGGAGTGTGTCCTTTGCCGATTTCAGTACCTGAAAGAATCTCTAATGAACCGTCAAATCCTGAAGATTAGTTTTTGCCGTATCAACACCTTGCAAGTGTGACACAACTTCCTGGAGAAATCCCGAATTCGTACCTTGAAAGGTTCCGAGCCCAAGTAAGTCTCATTGAACAACCTTTTTTACAAATAGTAAAACCTATTCATGTTGAGGCTCGAGGACTTGTTTCGATCAACAACCTAACCGCCACTAAGAGATGTGAGTGGGGTGCCGGTCCTTTCAAGCGTTTTTCCAAGAGATTGGAAGAAGTCAGAGACAACGTGTCCCAAAAACAAGATGTTATACCAAGTTTGAATCCGTTTCAAATTGGAGACATGGTAGCAAAAAGGACCGTGTTTCAAGTTGGAAACGTGGCGTTAAAAATGGCTAACCGATCTGATTTATCGGCAACAAAGGAAGATGAACCATATTTGGTAGCATATGTCATCCTAGGGGATATTGCAAGATCATCATCGCTGACAAGCTTGAGGGCGTGACGATCCACTCGCGATGGCTTAAACCCTACCACACCTAGAAACGTTGTGCTACCCATCCTTTTCAGCGTTCTATGGTGGTTCCACCAACATTCCTCCAAAAATTTCCCTTTCCATGCTATTTTGTAATTTCTTCAAAATGATTGTGTTACTTGCATTCATAATTATTAGGGTTCCAATTTCTCAATTAATCAAAGTATTATTTCATTTTAGAAATTTTTACCCCTGGGAATGACACACAAAATCTAGGTTCAACCTGAGTCATCTCCAATACCCACCAGATTAAACCAGATAACCCTAAAAGGAAAACACTTCACACCTTTCGATAAACGTTGGAGGAATGGAATGTATGCAAAGGAAAAAAGAAAGCACCTTGAACAGTCTATCCCAGCTTACGCCAGGAGATCACAGACAATCTTATGTCAGGAGGGCGCGGACAGATTCATGGTATTTTATTATGGCATTACTTCTCTTATCACAAGAATCACATGCAATCATATGAAGGCACACCACTGTGCAGTCTTAATGAAGGATTTGTCTCAAAAATAGCACGAATAAAAATCTTGTTCAAACAAGCAAGCAAGCAGAAATAAGAAAACCTTGAACTCAGCCACAATTGAGTACAAGGAGAAAAGTGTTCACAAAATTACGAGAAAATACTCAGAAAAGAAGTAAGGAGAAAGAACAGGAAGGTCTAGTCATCAAGGAGATTGACTGTGTCTTCTCCACCACTGGAGTTTGATTCAACATCATCATGGGTCGCCACTGCTTCTTCATTCGGGTCTGCCTCAGATTCCACTTTGGTTATTTCTGCGGCAACGTTCTCCACGACATCCTCAGTAGGGATAGCTTCCACACCTTCCCCAAGGGCCATTGCAGAGATCGTGCTGAAGACCTTTGGGTGATCAGGTTCATCCATATCAGAATCAAGGATTATCACGCCATCACGGATCAAATAATCACACATATCTTACTTTAGAGGTCGTTCATGTTCAACCCTTTGCCTTTTCAGATGTGCAACAAATCTCTCAGATCTTGCGCTCATCGGTGGTTGCGACGCTTCCTCAAGGCTCACTTTTTCCTCTCCGTCGATTAAAGCCAGAAGATATCGAGTGCGTTCTCGAGTAATGCGCAGATACAAAATCGGCATGCCCCATATGGCAAGATCAGCCTCGTGAAGCGGAACATCAATTTTAGCCATCACCTCCTCGAATGAACCATCAGTCTCAGGTTTGTTCACTTCGAAGCTTCTTTCGGGAGAGATGCCATGGTAGTCCTTTCCAGTCGCCTCCATGAGATTCTGCGAGAAGAGGTTGTGATTATATTAACAAAAAAAAAAATCATCATGATTAATTAGATCAAGTTATGAAGTAATATTTGAAAAAGGAAAATAAATAATTTTGTGATGGAAAAGACTCAGCGTCTTCTTTATATTTCACGAGTTGACAAGATCCCGGAGAAAATAGGAGTCTTCACTTACCGTCTGCAAAGGCTACAAATACGGGATAACAATCAGTAGATGTTTATCGAATATTTGAGGGCAACTGCCGTGCAATGGAAAGAAACGCATCCAGTCCAAGAAACGGGTCAAATTATATCCCGGGGACTTGATTATGTCAATGTTCGACTAATTGGAGAATACGAGCACACAGCGGGCCCACGTTCGAACGAAGCAGGCATAACAAGTCCGACACTTGATCAGAGCGAGCGCAGTAACCATTTCTCTCGGCGGGAACGGGTATGGCAGGGTTGATTGAGGCAAGCAAGGCTGACACTCGAGCGGAACAAGCACGAAGCGGCCTCTCGGTCGGAACAAACACAACAGGATCCAACATCGACCAAGTCATGCTTTCTTGCAAACCCTAATCAAGGATTGTAGGAGCAGCTGGATATGAGCGGTTTGGCCAGCAGTGTGTAAGCACCCACGCCGGGGGAATCCCAATAGAAGAAGAATTTTATTCCTAGCTCAAACACCTAAGGGAGTAAGCCGGTCCTACCAAAGCCCATGGTCACACACGCATGGAGGATAGCCCACGATTGGTCAGAATCCCTCCAGGTAGACTTCCTTCATCTTGTTTTCTTATGTTGTATATGTCACCATCTAAATTCCTACCCCACAATAGTGTAACCATCATGTGCTAGGAAGGGGACTTAATGTTGATGGTGAATTTTAGTTCAGGACTAAAGTTGTAAAACCAATTTTTGTGTCGACATCTTGCAAAGGATAAGGCTATTTGATAAGTGATGAATACTTCTTCGCTTTATTAATTCACCTAGAATGGAGCATGTAGCAACAATCCCCAAGTATTCTGTGAATTTAAGCATTATTAATTAATGCATAAATCGCCTTGTATTTCCTGTGCTGTTCTCAGCAAAACTCTCATTGTTGGTGAGGCATGATAACTGATTGTTACTCTCAGCAGAGTAACATGAATATCCAAGTATCAACAGTGAGGCATGCACAAAATACCCGTACAGGCTAAACCATTCTCTAGCAAAGAGAATCATCTCTCGGTGTGTTATACTAGCCTAATCGAGCATATTTTGAATCTGGACTGTCCATATCAGTCTCAGAAACAATCACGACCACGCAAGTTGGCCGCAAAATTTAACCGGTCTAGACGAACCCTAACAGGAGCAGGCTATAACCGCAATGACCACCAGCGGGCCCGTTTTTTGCCCTAGACGGTCGAATGCATATCGTGCCTCTCCAAAAGCCACCAAACGCCAGCCTTAAAAGATGGTCGTGAAGCATCTTTGAGGAGCTCGTACGAGCAAGGGCTGCCTACGGCAGTCTCAAATCCATCATGATCGTTTGTTTTCGCTGGCACAATTAGACGGCGTGGATCGTCCCATTCCCGGTTGCGCAAGCACCATTGTGTACACCTGCGGGGGCCCCTTTCTACCTGCATAGCTGGCCATATCATGACCTAGCGAGGGAGGAGTAAACATTAGCCCATAGTTCGGCCGGCGTGATGCTTTAAGGTTCGCTAAAGGGTCTTAAATTGATCACGACCATCCAACTTCACCGGCATGTTTGGATAGCTTGGATCAGACCCATAACTGTTAGTCAGGTATCACCGTGTTCATCGCCGACCCAATGTGGGTCCCACATGGTCGGCATCCCCAAAGGAGGAGCATAGTATGCCAGACCGATAAGTTGAAGTCGTGTACACACGACCGATCCAAAGACCTAATTAGGGTTTGCGGCATATTACATGTGTCGTTAATCGATCACGAGCGTCCATCTTCGCAAGCATAGATGGAGGGTGTATATGTGGATTCAAAGGGTCCCAAGCATGTCAACACAATCACTATGGGCCCGTCTACATATATGACTGATCGACTAAGGCCGGCCATGGCCGAGCGCCTCGATCCGTATACCCAAACTAGGCATGGTCACACGGTTTCCAACTCCTTTGCGGCACATGATTCTTGTCGCAAATCAATCTCAACGACTCCTCTTTACCGGTAAACTTGAGTTGCCTAGATCGCACCTTCATGGGACAGTGAAGTATGGGCGTGGACATCGGTCCTCTCTAAAACACTTCCCATGCTTGGTTTCGACCAAGCTGAAGAGTGATGCTTGCGCACCTCTTCAAAACCCTAATCAACGGTCGCAGATGCGTCATCTCGTCCGTCCAACTCTACCAGCCTGGTTGGACAGCCCATGTTAGGAGTTAAATGGCCAATAAGATGCCGTGGTGACTGCCGTCTGTCACTCTACCACATGGAGTGATCGACCAAGAGAGGGCTTGATTGTACAACCTCCAAACGGTAACTCAAAAACGGCTAGGCATGCGTATGTTTTAAGATGCTTAATCTACGAACTATTCCGTTAAGCCTTAAAGCAGCGATGCTTCATCCATGCTGAACGTATTCGATGCATTACATGCATAGAATACGCATGATATTTCATAAATATCGACTTCCCAAATAACTTAGTTATTTAACCTAGCACCGTATGCTACCTTCTATGGGTCCCACAATCCACACAATCAAGACATCAAACATGTCACAGACTGGGGGATACTTACTGGGGTATCAGTCTGGCAGTTTACAGTGTGCAGCGCATAACACGACATCATAAGAACGTGTCAGGAAGACATGGACGTTTAGTGATGACGGGAGAAGTGGGCAAGACTGATCGTGTGACACCAGCACACGACTTCACTACTTCATATCTCCACTTTCTCTACTTCCCACGAAATACGTGGGTTGGGCTCAATGACTTGTATAAATAGGTTCTCCTCCCTATTTACAAGACAAGACAGACAGAAACCAAGTGTTAATACAACGTATTCAAACACCCAAAGCTGATTGCTTACATTATTTGCAAGTCAGTCCTGTATTCTGATACAAGTCATAAATAGCCTACACCTTCACAATCTCAACACCTTCTTTGCTTCCCTCCCTAAGATCAACCCCATCTCCTTCACTTTGTGACCGAAACAAGTCTTGAACGGCAATTTCTTGGTTTAGGCCAGAATTGTATAGATTGATCTCTCGAATCAAAAGCACTCCAGTGCAGTGCGTTTATTTAGGGTTTAGATTCAAAACTCATCCACACACCCCAAATTACTAAAACCGACAGAATTAGTTTTCTCCCATAAACAACAGTGTCATAGTATCATTACACATCATCAACGTCCAATTGCATCACAACTTTAACAACAATACTATGGTGATACTTCACTCCCCCTTAGTCAATACTCCATCTCACATGGAAACCTTACATAATGATCCGAAAACCATATGTATTTGTAGTATGAACTACATATTAATTCTCCCCCTTTTTGTCAATAAAATTGGCAAAGGTACAAGAACCGAATCCTAATGAAATTTCCGTAAGAGACATTTCATGACCAAAGGTAAATGTATATCATCTTGTTTAGATGCAATCATAAAGCCGAAGATAAATGCATTCATCAAGGAGTTCATAAAGTTATAAGATAATCCCTCTAATATTCCACGGCTGTACTCCCCACAAAGATTTGGCAATTAAGCACAAATTCAAAAGAACTCTCCCCCATAAAATGTCATTCCCAAGGGAACAACAAGAGCGACCTTAATTTCAAAAGAAAATAAGGATTTTGAAAAAAAGACACTATTGAAAATCAACCTATGTAAATCACAAACATGGCGTAAACCTACTGGAGTTCCAACTCAATTTCCCAAAAGATTCGAGATAAGCACATGGGCAAGAATTACGGAAAAAGCTAATGAACTGAAACAACACCAATAGACTGCCGTAAGTGTTGAAAAGTGGCATTGTCTAATGGTTTGGTGAGAATGTCAGCCAATTGTTGTTCGGAAGGCACAAATTCCATATTTATGATATCATTCTCATAAAGATCTCGAATAAAATGGTACCTTATGTCAATGTGCTTCGTTCTTGAGTGCTCAACGGGATTTTCTGTGATTCGAATCGCACTAAAGTTATCACAAAGATCTTCATTATTCCATTATCAACTCCATATTCATCCAGCATTTGTTTCATACATAGAAGTTGAGTACAACATGACCCAGCAGCAGTATACTCTGCTTCGCATGTAGACATGGATTGTGAATTTTGTTTTTTGCTATGCCAAGCAACAAGATTCAGTCATACATAGTAGAAATCTCATGATGTACTTTTTCTGTCTTCTACACATCCTGCCCAATCAGCATCAGAATAAACAGAAAGGTCAGTGTTAGTATAAAAAGTGTAGGATAGACCATACCCAACAGTGTGATTGACATATCGTATGATCCTTTTTGCAGCAGTAAGATGAGATTCCTTTGGATCATCCTGAAACCTGGCACAACAACCAACACTAAAATAAATATCAGGTCTAGTAGCTGTTAGATATAAAAGGCTTCCAATAATATATCGATACAGTTTTTTATCTACTTTTACTCCTTTCTCATGTCTAGGTAGTTTACCAGTAATAGGCATAGGTGTCAACTTTGGAGAAGACTTATCCAATTCGAATCTTGTCACGAGATCCCTTGCATACTTTTCTTGAGATAAGTAAATTCCATCCTTATATTGCTAAATTTGTAATCCTAGAAAGAATTTTAATTCACCAACATTGCTCATTTCAAATTCTCTAGCAAGTGAAACTTGAAAATCCTTTGCTAGCTTCTCAGAAGTTGATCCATAGATGATATCATATACATAGACTTGAGCAATGACAACATTTCTACCACTCAATTTGGTAACCCACTTGTAAGAGCATTGCTCGGTCGAACTCACATGCGTTGTTATCTCAAGCATGTTTGTCAATACTAGTGATCAAAACTATAAAGTCTTTGATTTCTAGTCTACTATAGCTAAGGTATCGGACTATGATAAAAAGTGTAGTTGAGCTCAAGAACTACATGGAGATCATCATACAAGATGAATGACTACTCAAGGAACCAGTGGATATTCATCGACTAAAAGGTATGTGGAGACTTGAACTTATCTATCACTCAAAAGTCTATC
This sequence comes from Papaver bracteatum, assembly GCA_023529315.1. Taxonomy (NCBI): domain Eukaryota; kingdom Viridiplantae; phylum Streptophyta; class Magnoliopsida; order Ranunculales; family Papaveraceae; genus Papaver; species Papaver bracteatum. The sequence continues at coordinate 2,777,039 of JAJJWX010004210.1, forward strand.
TACTCTATCTCCTATCTTGAGACAAAAGTCGTTTTGCTATATAGACTTAGATTATACACATGTGGATATTTTGAACTGAGTATATCTCGCTTATCTATTTCTCGAAATATGTGTTGGTAAAGCTTTTGCTTTAACCAAGTTCATCTTTACCTAGTGACGAAAGTCATGTTATGTTTCAATCATTTTGGAAATTGCTCTGACGAAAAATAGTTTGTGAATGAAAACTATATAACGCCCTCTGATAATGTTTCAATAATTGGAATGAGAGTTTATACAATATAACTATTGGAGGATATAAGCATTGTTGTGGTAACACATATATGTATAAGTCCTTATTACTTGAACCGAAGTTTGCGAACTTTGTTAATCAAGTGAAACCGGAGTAGTGCGTGAGCTCAGCCCGCGAACTCAGCATACAAACTCAGTCTTCGAACCTAATCCGCGAACTGACAAGGTTCTCAAACCCAAGAATTTCTGCTGGAGTTTGTGAACTCCGTCCAGGAACTTAAGTCCGCGAACCCAGTCCGTGAACTTGAGTAGGTTATGTCTAAAAACGATGTTTGTGAACTTATCTTAATAAACTAAGGAATGCTATTGAAAACCGTGGCTTTATAGTTCATGAATCGACTCGAGTGAATCACATTTTTTTTGCTTCAATTGTGTCTTATGTAGTACATGAGATTTCCTTACAATTGAACAACTCTCTAACTAGTTCATTTGAGTCATTTGGACTAGTTATGGTGAAGAAGAATGTGGTTTATATGAAATTTATCATATGGCTAACCATTTGGTTAACTATTGTTGAACCAACTAATGTTCAAGTTTGGGTACGGTTACACAAACCTAAAAATGTCAAGTACATGTGTGTATAACAAGCTATGTTTTAGATCTAACGGTTGATAAATATTAGCTTGAATCTAATAAGGTTTTCATCTAACGGTGAATATTGAATGCTTTGTTAGTAAGCTAACATTGATTGCAAACCCTGATTTGAAGACTATATAAGGGATAACTCTAGCAACTGGGAAACCTAATCCCACACATTCTGTGTGATACTAGTTTTTTTATCGAGTCGGAAAACTGTATGGAAAAACACCAATATAATTCCAAGAGAATCAACTAGACAGTCAGACTCAATCAATGGATATTTTTTCCCATGAATCAATGGAAATATATTCAAGAGTCGTATTTTTGTTTCACAATGTATTCAGCAAATCAAACAAATAGAAATTCGCGAGCCTGATTATTATAAGAAACAACTTGAACCGTACCAAAGACCAGTGTTCAAGTGTCAATCAATTTATATCAACAACCAAAAGTTGGATTATCTAATTGATTGAACTATGCACAACCTGTAATATTTCAATTATATAAACAAATATAATGCGGAAAATAAATAATACAGACACCAGAAATTTTGTTAATGAGGAAACCACAAATGAAGAAAAAACCCCGGGACCTAGTCCAGATTTGAACACCACACTGTATTAAGCCGCTACAGATACTAGCCTACTCCAAGTTAACTTCAGACTGGAATGTAGTTGAGCCCTAACCAATCTCACAATGATCAAGGTATAGTCGCGTTCCTTACGTCTCTGAATAGATAAACCAATCTGTCTCACACTGAAAAGTCTATTGAATAGATAAATCTGTCTCTCATAAAAATACCTAGAAGTTTTGTTTCGTCTTTTGATAAATCAAGGTGAACATGAACCAGTTGATACACCAGACTTATATTCCCGAAGAACAGCATAGTAATATCAATCACCTCACAATAATCTTAATCGTATGGTAGTGAAACAAGATATTGTGGAATCATAAACGATGAGATGAAGATGTTTGTGACTATTTTTTATCTTGCGTATCAGATATTAAATCTCGAGAAGATCTTAGAGAAGATAGTACTCAATCACGATAGAAAACAACAAGATCAGAACACGTAACTACAAGGAAAATAGATGGGTCTGGCTTCACTATCTCAATGAAGTCTTCAAGTCGTTAACCTACAGCGCTTTGGAAAAAACCTAAGGTTAAAGGAGAATCGACTCTAGTCGCAACTAGTATCACACAGGAGGTGTGGGGATTAGATTTTCCAGTTTCTAGAGTTCTCCCTTATATAGTTTAAGGGAGAACAATAGTTATATAATCTAAACTCTCATTTCAATCATTGAAACATTCTTAGAGGACGTTGTATAGTTGTTATTCACAACCCATTTTTCATCAAAGACATTTTCAAAGTGATTGAAACATATAATGACTTTTGTCACTAGGTAAAGATGAACTTGGACAAAGCAAAATCTTACCAACACATATTTCGAGAAATAGATAGGCGAGATAAACTCGTCTCGATATAGCAAATGTGTATAATCAAAGTCTATATAGTAAAACGACTTTTGTCTCAAGATAGGAGATAGAGTAGATATACTTTTGAGTGATAGATAAGTTCAAGTCTCCACATACCTTTTAGTATATGAAGATCCACCAGTTCCTTGAGTAGTCCTTCGTCTTGTATGATGATCGTCATGGAGTTCTTGAGCTCAACTACACTTTATATCCTAGTCCGAGACATTAGCTATAATAGACTAGAAATCAAGACTTATAGTTTTGATCACTAACATTGACAAACATGCTTGAAATAGCAACGCATGCGAGTTCGACCGAGCAGTGCTCTAACAAGAAAAAGTTGCAAAACTAAAAAGGCTCAATGCTAGCACATCCAACTTATCTTCTTTGTTGGAAACAGGAAGAAGTCATGGTGATTGTAGATGGTGGATTTTCGACAATGGCTAAAATCGTAAACCCATAATTATATGAACCTCTGATCCAGCAGTCAGACATGAGTAATCATACACGGATCTCTCATTGAATCCTCTGACTGAGAATACTTTCTCTCAGAGTACATGTAGATATGTAGTCTCACGGCTAGACAACAGCATATTTCATGAATACTGAACACTTCAGTAATTATTTCTATATAGTATCACAAGATGGACGGCTTCCAGACAGCTTGCTCTGCTAGTATAGAGCGATAACGTCTTCAGGATACAAACAACGAGTTTACCCTGACTATATAAAGGATATGAAGCTCCAACAAGCTCATATCGGAATAGTTAATGCTCCTAGACAGCTTGCTCTGCTAGTGTAGAGCCATAAGTTAATTATTCCTAAAATTCTTGGATTCATCCACAGAATTTCCGAAAATATTCAAATATTTTCGCAGATATTTCATTACTGCAAACCATGGTTCTTCCTAGTAGAAATCCATGGGTTAGTAATAAATATTCAACGAACGGGCATCAGAGCTACCTCTGAGTAATCCTTGTCTCAAAAGGTGCAAGTGTATTCAATGATGATGCATTAACAATCACCACACGAACGAGTATTTCAAAATACGATGAACCTATGCAAAATAGGGAACAAATAATAAATAATCAAAATATTGACCAAGGCGCTGGGAGCATGGGCCCACTGACTAGCCGATTGTGCCATGGCCAACCCTATGCCAGTTTTATATTTTATTACATTTTTATTATTTTCCTTGATCTGATGAAAATCCTTTCATCTGAACAAATATCCTTCGTTTTGAGGAAACTCCTCAATTCCGTGGTGCTTCCTTCACACGGAGGAAATAATATAAAATTAGGGAAAAACATTGTGGGGCGTGACCATTGGCCAACCGGCCATGCCTTGGTCCCAGCCGGCCCCACACCTCATGGTTCCTCATTATTTTATTATTATTTCCCTAATTTCATGAAAACTCCTTAATCTCATGATATTTCCTTGGTCCCATGAAAAATAATATAAAATTAGGGAAACCCGTGTGACCGGGCCCTAGCCGGCCGGCCAAGCCCTAGGTGTCCCCACACGTCTCATATTTTTATTATTATATTTTTCATGTTTTCATAATCCCATGAAATTCCTTTCATGATATTTCCTTCAAATTATGAAAAATCCTTCAAATCATGAAATAATACATAAAATTAGGGAAAACGCATGGGACCGGGCCCTAGCCGGCCAACCATGCTCCAAGATGGTCCCACACGTCCCTTATTTTATTATTATTACTAGCCCTTAACCTGTGCCATAACGGCACGGGCCATGATGTTGGTTCATATTTAATATATCGTATAATTTGTGTCCCGAATACTTATCAACTCCTTATGATTTAATATGTGTTTGTCATAAAAATAGTTGGGATTTTCTTCTCTTTTTTTCTTTGTTTTTTCTTTTAATATTTTACTGTCGGAGATTTGCTCAAACGAAAGAAATATAATCTTAACTTCCAGACACATTTTTATTTAGGTTCATTGCTTATAATGAGATAATGCTCTACATGAACATGGAATTTTAAATATTTTTTGGAAATATGTCGTCAACAACGCTCATCTCAGTGAAATCAACTAATCAATATCGTCCATAAAAGTCTCTACATGCTCCTATTTCGCTCCAGCTGACTCATCTATCATGGTCACGTTGTCGATCCTCCAAATAGGCAGAGAATAGTATTTTTTTGATGAAGCTTCCGTCGTCAAAAAGACCACATATGGAGGTTTCGTCGCCAGATAAGTTGATGATGAAGATTCTGATGTAGATTCCGCCGCCGGAGACAACCAAGATGAAGGTTTCGTCGTTGGAGAGCATGGAGAGCATCACTATTGATCTTAAATCTCAACCTAATAACCAAGAATCGCCATTAAAGCGAAGATAAACCTCAAAAGAGTAGATAAAACAACCAAAATGGTGTAGATAAGTAGAAAACATAATAAAAACCAAAATAATCTACTAACTAACCTATCTAGATGATGTCGATCCACCATATTAGTTAGCCATATTATGTTCTTGACTAACTTTAAACTTGATGTCTTCTTCTACTATGAACTTTATGTGATTTCAGAATCGAAATAGTTATACCTCTTTCATTCGTATGAAGTAATCCGTTGTATATCCCAACAATTCTTCTACAACAATTCCTTTCTTTTGTCGTTTCCGGACCATCAGTATCCATTATTGTCAAACGCAATCTGTCTAATTTTTGTTGATGTTATGTATTTGCAATGTTCATTTTTCTTAAATAAATAGATCGTGGAAAAAAAAAACATAAGTATTACATCAGGTCTAAGTGACTATATATAAAATACTCCGGACACTGCTTTTGGTGCCTTGTTTCATCAAATTCCTCGCTGCATTCTGGACAGTACATGCAACACCAATCATTTGCGAAGTGAGCTATTTGCGCAAGTGTGGTCAATGTATCCCTTGCCTGTAATAATAATAACAACACATCGATTTTTTTCAAGGAATTCAGTTGTAAATGGTATGAATCTAATAGATTTGAATTATACCTCAATCTTAGATATCACCTTCTTCTCACATAACATAGCAATTGAGGAAGGACAAATCTTGACCACTCTTTACATAGGCAGAGTTAGCCAAACTATGTTTTGCAATTGTCTTACATGAAAATTATTATTAATCCATATTTTAGTCAGCTCCTATTGAAGCCGATCCAATTAGTCCTATAAAAAGTTAATCTTAAATTTTTGACCTTATCTCTTGACCAAATTATTGAAGTATTCTCAGTCATATTTTGATTTGTGTGATCTACCCATCTGTGTCTTCTCTACCTTCTAACCCAGTGAATGAAACCTATACATATTGATCCGTAATTTGATATTGTTGATTTGTCATCAAGAGGTCGCATGATTTGAGAATGTAAAATATAAAAAATATTCTATAAACATTGGAGGCGAAATTTAGGTTTATGATTTAGAGTTTTTCATGATGATTTATATGAACAAACATAATTTTCAAACAAATATTTTAGAATGCAAATACATTTTCCCGGTCAATAAGGTTTTATATCTGGAATTGAGTGAAAGTTGTTGTCTTTGTAGGTAGTTGTCGTGAAACAACTCGACATTGATGGTCTTTCAGGAAAAAGAATGTAATAGTACTTGAGAGAGCGGTAATGTTATCTTACGCGGGTACACCAATTTCCTTTATATAATACGGGTGATCGAACAGTCATGATCATATTGTCTTATACGTTCCGGTATCATTCTCGAAATATTTGGTTTTTGTCCTTATCAATCGTGCTAAAAACAACCAATTACATTTTTCACAATACAATGTTGCATGTTTTGTGAAGATTATTTTTTTACTTGATCAATAAAACTCACTAAAAAGCAAAAACTATTATTATACACTACTATTACCAAATCTCACCACCATAAAAACCATCCACCGCCACTATTTCTTCCACCAATAGTAATGTTACCGCCTCCACCATTCACAAACAACCGCCACCGCTTATACTAACCCGACTTCCACTACCATCATTAGAATTAATATAGTTTTAGTAAAATTATTTATTAATAAAATTATGTATTTATGTTAGATTATTAAAGGGACATTTATAATAGAAATTTAATTAATCATTATGAACAATCAATGAGACACTAATTAATAAAACATTTAAAAATGGTTAAGTTGAACAAACCCCAGCGGTAAATTTATCTTTGCCAAGGACAAATATTGACCACTCTTTACATAAAAAAATCGATAATAAATAATTTCATATGTTCTGATCTTGATTCGTATAGTTCGTTTAGTTATTACATAACATGGCAATTGATTGCACCAATTTTTTTAAATGGACATGTATTTTATCGAGTTTATTTTAACATTAGAATGATCAACCACGTTTTATACTTTATAAGATAACCTTACACATTTTGTGGCGTTACGAAATTAGCATAATATGTTTTTGTTCACCAATACCCGCCACCACTATAAAACCATATGAATCCATTTTTTTATCCACCACCACCTGGTGGCGAAGCCAAGGGTTGACTAACCTGGCTCTATAACCCCTTAAGTTTTTAATAGCAACATAAAAAAATTAGTTAATTTTATAAATAGTACTTTGTCCATATATATTTATGGTTTAGTCTACCAAAGTTTACATGTTTTTTTTTGTTTTTTTTTAAAAGGCCTCCTCAATGTCAATTTTTGACTCCACCACTACCACCATCACTGCCGCCCATCCCATGTAGGTTGTTGGACGCAATTCTAATTTTCAATCACAAATGCCATTATGAGGTTTAGATTGAACAAAATTTTGTCAATTGATTAGTTTCATTAATTTTTTTTCCGTGTATATATTTTTTCTGTATTGCAATAAATTTTATTTTAACATTAAAAAATTATAATTTATACGATATAGTACCAAAGATAACAGGGGGTAACATTTGGGTGATCCAACTAACGATCATGAAAATATTGTCTTGTATGATGTCATTCCTAAAATATATGGTACCTTCCTTTATCAAAAGTGTTAAAAACAACCAACCACATCTTCCACACTACGATGTTATCGTTGTTGTAACGACAACATAAAATTAATATTGTCCATCACTACTCACCTACATTCACCATCACTACTTCTTCTACCACAAACCAAGGGCGGAGCCAAGATTTTGAGGAGAGAGGGAGAAAAAATTCTTGGCAAGCTGTATACATGTGAAAAATGGACTTTGTATCCCATTTTACGATAAAAGAACAAAAATAAATATAATTGTGTTTGGCTCCGCTCTTAACCACCACTAATCTTTCGTCCTCCGCCTCTTATACTACTCATTGTCGCAGAAAATGTGTATTGCTATTATTTATCAAAATTACTTATTAATAGAAATAAATATTATAATTAATTAAGAAAACTTTTATAATTAAAAAATAATTAGTCATTCATTATGAGCAATTAGTGAAACACTAATTAATAAAATACTTTATAATGAATAGATTATTTATTATGTGCAATTAGTGAAACACTAATTAATAGACCAATTATGGTGTTTAAGTTGAACAAACCACCACTGTTGATTTATCTTTTCTATCAATTCCAACCAAGGTGGAACAATGGTTAGAGGCCACTCTTATGACACAATAGGTCATGAGTTCAAACCTCCCCGTTATAATTTTTGAAATTCCATATCTTGACTTGAGTATTCATTTTTCATTCATAATATTTGAATTAACACCACGTGTGTGACTTGTAGGGTGTGGCAGGAAGAACCACAACCTTTGATTTATCTTTCCCACGAATAAATCCTGACCACCACTAACAAAGGCAAACTTAGCCTAGCTTTGTTTTGTATTCTTGATTTTTTATGTTTTCCTCATCTCATGGAAACTCCTTAATTTCAACAAAACTCTTTGATTTTAACAAAACTCCTTGGTTTTATCATATTTCCCTAAAATCATGAAAAAATATTATAAAAAATAGGAAAACATTGTGGGACGGGCTCCCTGGACGGCCAGCCATGCCTTGTCCATGACCAGTCCCACACTTCATGATTCTTTTATTTTTTTATTATTTTCCTTCATCTCATGAAGTTTTGACGGTTTTATAAAAAAATCCTGGTTTCTTCATATTTTCTCAAATGAGTGCTCAACTGCACGCCAGAAAATATCAAAAATCTCAGCATTGAGATACGAACACTTTGGAGACATGAGCATATTATATTGACCGACCACGGTTGGCTCTTTAGACCTCAATGTGCCGGTCTCACGTATTTTCACAATTTGACCTAATTTGCGCAATTGCACGTATTAGGTCCAAAACTCTTCCAAACAACTTGGAACTTCATGAGATGATCATCATTTGATCCCGTGACCACCCAGGGCCGGTTTCATGACCCCTTGGTCCGTGCCTCACCTCTTCATAATTAATTAGGTTTTACTACCTAAGGCTCAGACGAGCATTTTCGAATAAATGATTAAACCAGCATTTAATCATTTTTTCATCAACAAATCACCAACTCTTCAAGAGGACTTGGTATTTGCTCACACGAGAATATGGGAGTTTCATGGTCGGCCCACGGTCCCATGAAGCCATTTCTCCTTTATTCCATGGTTAATTTTCAAATGAACCATCAATCGGTCATCAATTGATCAAATTAGGGTTTCTGAGTCCAAGGATCATAATTCCAGATTCGAACACTAATAAATTATGAGGATCTCATGATCAGTATTCTTATTAATTATGCTCGGTTCAACTACCAGTATTTTAATTAATATTTTATTTTGGTCACGCTGCCAATAATTTACCAGATGAGCAACACTTGCTCAGATGAGCAATACTTGCTCAAATCAAGGAATATTGGTTCAACTATCAATATTCAACAAATCAGGGCAATACTTGTTCGCTTCAACTATGAACGTGAGGATCATGTTCACGTTCAATCCATGAGTTTTAGAACATTTTACAAAATCATGTTCAACTCAGTAAATACATGGACTCATCGTCCCACTAAATCATGAAGTCAACAACTGACTAAACTAACCACGAGACGTCAATCGTGTCACTTGGGGGGATATCAACTAGGGTTTTGGTCTGGCGGTGATGGAATGTGAGCAATTCGTGCAGTCAGTTGAAGAAGTTAACAAAGTAGTGGGTGGAAAATCAACCAAGTCTCCGCATGATGAGCAACTGGTTTCAAACACTATTTCCATCTCTCCACTCTTTGATTCCATCAACTGTCACACTTCATGGGATCATGGTGTCTACAATTCCAGCAATATAAATAAGTCTCTGAATCATGATTAAAACAACAAGAACAACAAGGAGAAATATGACAAAAATCTCACGTCATACTGACAATACGAGATCAACAACTCATCAATTGAGCAATTACTCTCAACTGAGAAATTTCAATCGTTCAGAACTTATCATAATCAGAATTCACAACATACCTACGATCTTTGATTACCATTGATTCCACACATTTCTCAGCTTCCCTCTTACAGATCAACACATCCTCTCTTGTGATCGAATTTACTCTAGAATGGCCATTGTCTTGGTTTATGCCGGAATACTACATATTGATCTCTCGAATTCAAAGCACTCCCTTCTTGTAGTGCATCTGTGTGAGGTTAAACATTTCGCTCGGTTCAGGGAGCCTCCTCCATTCGGTCGTCTCCTCAATTCCTTAAAAACTAGCAAATCGTTTTTCCCCATCTACAGTGATATGCGTGATTTAGGATATCAAGGAATCGGTACTTCCTCTCACAACCAAGAAATAAAGTTTGTAAAAGCTGCATGTTCGTCCATAACAGAGGATCTACCAAAACCAACAGATATTCCAGACTCCCCGAAAAAGTCAAGTGAGACTGTAAAAGAAAATAGTTTCAGAAGCATTCATGGTAAGTCTCGGACCAAAAATCAGCATACAGGCAGTACATCGACAAAAGGTATTCCTAAACATTATGCTCCTTTTAATAGGCATTGTTATTATTGTGGAGATAAAGGTCATATGCAAAGGAGTTGTAAAGTTCAAAATATGTAGGATGCTCTATCTTTTGTTTCAAAAAAACTGAGTAAATTTACCCCTAAAAAGCCTACAGATCACCATTGTCTTATTTTAAGACAAAATAATTATTCTTATAATTTGAATTCCTATCCTAAAAGGAACAATGATAAAAATGCTAATGTAAATGTCAACAAGAATATGAGATCTGATGTTTCAGCTTGGAAAAATGCAATGTTGAATGAGATGAAGGATCTTCATTCAAAATCCACCCACATGTGGATGCCAAAATCTGAAGTGAAAGCTAAAAAGGGGTCATCTAAAACAAGTTCTAAGAAAAACAACCCTATTGTAATCTTAGATAAAGATGACTATGAAAATCTAATTTTTTGACTCAAGAAGGATTTAAGAACATCCAGTGATATTGATACATTGGTATCCTTCAATAATCTGCTTCAAAGAAGAAAATAGAAAAAGGATGTCGAAACCATCAAGATAGATTGTGTTCCAATCAAGTGCTCACTTTAACAACTAAGATTACTGATCGGAATTTCCCATCTTGTGCTCGATTTAAATAAATGGGAAATTCTTAAAGGAGCACTAGAATATGAGAAAAGTATAATACTATACTCAATCTATCTATATCATGAACATCTAAAGTATTTTTCTAGTTTTGGAATACTTTTTCTATTTTTAGAAAAATACTTTCGATCTTAGGAAAGTTCATGAAAAAATTGGGCAAGATATTTTCGGACTATCTTGACCATATTGTTTCGGAAAACTCTTACTGTTATTTCCGAAAGTGCATTTTTTTCACAAATTTTATCAAATAAAAATACCTTGATTAGGTGTTTCAAAACTTGGAAACCAATTCCTATTTGATATATATATATAACTTCTTTATAACCGATTATTTCCTCCGTGTTTAGTTTGCGGTTCAAGATGGGTGAAAATACTATTGATATTGATTCACAATTATAGAAGCTTGAAACATGTTCTCCTACTAAGGTTAAGTGCTACTTCTCAAGGGAACATAAGATGAATCAAATATCACTTGAGCTCATGTTCTTTTTAATGAGAGATTTTGAGATTGCTCAAGAACAATTGGAAGCTTATGTAAAGAATGAGAAGTGGTTCGAGTCAAACCTTTTGAAGTTGATTGTGGAGGTGAATCTCTTGAAGAGGAGACTCAATCATCTTAAAGAAAAGAGAAGACTCAAGAACTCGAATGCTGAAAAAAGTTCAGTAAATAATCAAAGAACTTCTAGGGATTAAGTTATATGATGTAACACTTAATCCAAGAAAAAATAGACATCAGTTTTTGATTTATCTCGATTATTGTATAAGGTCTATTTTTGAATAAAATTATGAATAAAATTATTATTTTATAATTTTTCTTGTGATAATTTCAGATTACATAGCATGTGCTTGAATGTAATATTATTGTTATATGTTTATGGGATGTCTGGTTTCGGTTTTCATAACCTTAACTAGGTATCACCCTGGCCTACGGCCGGGGCTCAACCTTTTTTTATCTTTTTTGTTGTTTGGTCGACTGGTCAGTATTCTCCCGTAAAATTTTAGTAATTAACAAAACTAATTAGATTATAATTGTGAAACATCGATCCCATAAATCAGTTGGGGCCGGCGACCCGATGTTTTGTGGCCATGGCCCCTTAAGGATGCTCTGGTGTTTTGTTGGTCGGGTTAAATTATCCGGGGCTGTTAAGTATGCCCTAGTGTTTTGTTGGCCGTGTCAAATTAGTCACGGCCTCTTAACCATGCCCTAGTATTTTGCTGGTTGTGTCCAATTAGCCAGGGCTTACAGCCCCCGCCGTGGCCTCTTAAGCATGCTCTAGTGTTTTCTTGGTTGTGTCAAATTAGTCGGGGCTTACAGCCCCGACAATGACCTCCTAAGCATGCTCTAGTGTTTTCTTGGCCGTGTCAAAGTAGCTGGGGCTTACAACCCTGGCCGTGACCTCCTAAACATGCCCTAGTATTTTTTTTGTTGTGTCAAATTATTCAGGGTTATACTTCTTAAGTATGCCATGGTTTTTTGTTGGTCATGTCAAATTAGCTGGGGCTTACAGCCTAATGGTCGGGGCTAAGCCTTTTTCAAATTTTGTTTGTTATTTGGTCTGTCGATCAGTATCCTCCCACAAAACTTTAGAGACCATTATGGATGGTCCCAAAATTTAGTCAGCCACGTCATAATATAGTTTGTTAGAATTAGTCAGAGACCATAGTAGAGTTATCCAGGCCTACTTCCCAAGAGTTGAGCATGTAGAGTTATCCCTGTAAATAAACTTGGATCTACGGTCCGACTTTTATTGGTCGGTTCAAATTAGCCGGCGCAGTTACAAAGTCTAAGGACAAAAATAATCCCTACAATAAAATTAGCCTTGATTAGGAAACTAAGTTAGATTAAATAATATAATTATTACTCCCCCGTCCCACTATTAGATGACCTACTTAGTTTAAAATTTTGTCCCACTATTAGTTGACCTATTTCATTAAACAAGGGGATAATTCAAACATAATATGGGCTATATAGCCCCAAAAAGGGGAGTTTTCTGGGCCATATAAACAGTTAGGATTTGGTCTGGGTCAAACAGCCAAAGGAATTTTTACATATTGAGTTTACATTACTTCCCTTCATATCACAGAAAACCATCTCGTCTTATCCAGAATAACCCTCTTCGTTCATTTCAACCACTCGTCTTCTCTCTCACTTTCTCAGAAAAAAAAATTTGAAGAAAAAAAACTCTTCCGCCATTGAAACCAGAGGAAGCTAGGTATGTACGATGATCAGGGTTCTGTATTTTGGGCTTAAATTGATTAATGATGCTTTTTCTGTTAGGGTTTGGTATATTGACAGTTTGGGTTCTGGGTTTTTTTGTTTAAATCGATTAATGATGTATTTTTTTGTGTATTTTAATAGATTGATACTTAGGTTTTATGTATTTTGTTTAAATCTGTGTGATTTGATTTTTTTTTTTTTTTTTGTAAGTATGGAGAAAGAATTGGTGTGACATGGATCTTCTGAATTAGAAATTAGGGATTTGATTTTGGGTTTTATTCGATTTGATGATGGAATCTTAGTGATGATTTGATCTGATGAGATTATTGTTTAACTGATGACATTGAATTTGTGTGGTTGCATGCAGTGGATTATGGTGCGAAGGGGTAAGTCTCATGTATATACTTTTGTTCTTTATGCAAATTGCAGATAACTCTTCGTTAGTTATACACGTCTTGGTCGAGTTATTGAGATTCTCCACTTGACCAGTGGAAGGTATAACCCTTTTATTCAATTCATATCATTTTGTACACTTTGTTGTCATCTTGGATGCAAAAAATGAACAATTTTTTTCTTTTTTGAATTATTGTGCTTAGGATGTTAAGAATTCGGAACCAAAGAGAATTGGGGCATTGGTGTTGTATGTTTGTGAAGCATTTTTCGGTTCCAGCATCTGCTTCCACTGGATGATTCTGGTTTCATCATGTGTTTCCTTTGGATGAAACACGGTTTCATCTTGTGTTGCCCACTATTGACATGTCGTCAGAGCAGATTTGGTTTGATTGTTCTTGTTTTCATCTTGTGTTGCCTTTGGATGAAACATAAGATAAGAGCAGTAACTTAATTTTTGTCTCATTGTTCTTGTTTTCCGTATAGATTATCGTTGATTCGATTTTGATGGCAACCTGTTTACATGAAGAGGTAAATATACTGCGGAATCTTGTGTATAGACTAACCACAGAGATATAGAAGCGAAGGATGGAATGCATGGGAAAAAGGTTGACTCTACTATCAACATCTCTTGGCTATGATATTTTTGCTCTGTTTTCACTCATTTTAAACAAGGATGAAACCCAGTTTTAACTAGGATGCAACTAGTTTTCATCATAAGAAATGCTCAAGTGCGTTTTTATGGATAAATGTTGAAGGATGTAACTGGTTTTCATCTAGCACTAAGATAGGATGTAACTGGTTTTCATCTTGCACTAAGATAGGATGTAAACTGGTTTTCTAGGTTTAATTTGTGGTGCATATTTTTTCAGCATGTTTATACTAGGATGAAAACCAGTTTCATCCAGGTTTAATATAATATAAACTAGGATAAAACTAGTTTCATCTAGGTTTAATTTGTGGTGTATATTTTTTCAGCATCTTTATACTAGGATGAAAACCAGTTTCATCCAGGTTTAACATAATATAAACTAGGATGAAACCGGTTTCATTTAGATTTAATTTAGGTTGTATATAATTTCAGCATGTTTAAACTAGGATGAAAATGGCTTTCATCTAGGTTTAGTATAGTACAAAATTGCCTACAGGTATTCCAAAACTCTACACCAGATTTGACTACTATGCACACACATTGATGTTGTGGTGAACTGAAATAAGTACTCATAAATGTTTTTATTTTTTGTTTATTTTTAATTTTCAGCAATGGTGGTGGCGTCAAAAGATCGGAAACTGGCTACTTCTGTTCAGCAACTATTATCTTCACAGCATCTAAGGATCAGCATATCAAGGTAGAAAGCTCCTAGATTATACTTGCTATATGGACAGCGAATCTGATTGATCAATTTACTGCATTTCTTACTGAAATATCGAGGCACATTTGTCGTACCTTTGAACTTTTGATGATATATGAAAGAAATTGAAAGAATTATATGCATTCAGAAGCAGGTTTAGTTTGTAATCTGTTATATTCCAGTGATGTTACAGGAGTGGAAATTGTCGGTGCATTAAAGAATGTTCTTGTTATAGCAACTGGAATTGTAGAAGGGATGGATCTTGGAAACAATTATATGGCAGCTCTTGTCGCACAAGGTTGTTCAGAGATATGCTGGTTAGCGACAAAGGTATTCCGTTTTTGTTTCTTTTCAGATTTTGAGAATTCTTTTTGTCAGACAGGCCATTTGCTTATGAAAGTAGCAAGGAAATCTATCTATTGAATACCCATTGACCCAAATCTTGTCGTGTGTATAAGATATATAAATTTGGCTAAACTTGCTTTATGTTCTGTGGATTTTAAGATGGGTGGAAAGGCAGCAACAATCACCGGAATATCTGGAAGCAAGGACATTATGCTGGCATGTTTTGTTAATCTTCCGATAAACAGAACACTAGGAGTACGTCTTGGAAGGGGGGAGACTCTTGATGATATATTGAGTTCCATGAATCAGGTATGTACGAAGCTGGGTACTTTTCTTATTAGTTTCTAACACTTTGATGATGAAATGTGATTGCTTACTTAATCAGATTGACTTGGTTTTAGGTAGTTGAAGGCGTATCAACAGTTGGTGATGTGATTGCATTGGCTCAGAAATATAAATATAAAGATGACAGTTTTGACAGCAGTTGCTCGCATAATTGATAATGAACTAACCCCACAAAAAGCCGTTCTCGACTAAGATACGGAGTACTCTGTTTTTCTTTAGATGCAGAGTACTCTGTTTTTCTTTTTCCAACAATTACTCTATTTTTTGATGAGATGCAGAGTACTCTGTTTTTCTTTAGATGCATAGTACTCTGTTTTTCTTTTTCAGACATGTACTAACCCAGTAAAGATGCTCTGTCCATTTGAAGAAGATAGGGACATATTTGTCTCTTCAGTTTAATTAATAAAAGATATTCTGGGTCAAATAGCCATTTTGGCTAAATGAACAATATTTTTCTGTTTTATGGCTATATGAATAGTATCTAAACCTAAGAATATATTTCACCCAGGATTTGTTGGAATTGGTCTTTTTGACCAATTTTGTGTAATTCTAAAATTACCCTTTTGATTGATTATCGATAGTATAAGAAATATGTATAATTTGATATCCATGTTTATATTCATTACGTAGGTGTTTTAAAATGCTTTTCAATGATACGAAGTTTAAGAAAATTCATGGTATAGTTTGAGAGATAAATCAATTCCAAATTTTACAAATTATTATCATAAGGGTATAATTGTAAAAAATGCTCCATTTTTTTCCTTGCCTTAAGAATTGTGCAAATTTGAACTAAGTCATCTAATAGTGGGACGGAGGAAGTAGTATATTATAAAATTTAGTCACACCAAACTTAAGATTAGTCCGTCGTCGCAACCTTGGTATTTTATTGGTCGTGGTATTTTATTGGTCGAGTGAAGTTAGCTGGTTGTCTTAAATTCTTTTGGATTAACGGATTGTTAGCTAGGCGTTCTCTTTGGGTTTGCATAGACAAAAGTCATAGTAGCGGGGCAACCATATTAATTGATATATCTGACAATGGGGAAAATTATTTCTAGCCCATTTTTAAAAAAAATTATATTTAAAACCCGTCATTAAGATTCTATATATGAAAAACCCAAAATTAGTTATAATAATTCTTTGTTACCAAAATATCCTTTTACCTTAAAAAGGAAATTAAGTAGATTTAGATCTTTTTGGTGAGCAAATGTGATAAAAAATCAAATAAACGAACCCCTAAAATCACTCCCCAAAAAAAAATCTCTTCTTAGGCTGGCTCTAGTGGAGTCCAACATCCAAGATTAATCCTTGTAGAAATGTCGTTAATTCATGAACAGGAGACCTGCTTCCCAGAGAGTACTGCATGTAGCTTGGATCCAAGATGGAAGTAACCCCGACACGCAGTTTGAAACAACGTGTACAAAAAGCAAGAAACGCGGTTTGAAACTGCGTGTGGAAAAAGCAAGAAACGCATTACCAAATAGACCGTTGGATTCCTAGTCTTATTGGAGATCTAATGGTTGATAAATGATGTGATGTTTGAAACTGCGTGTCGCTCTGTTTCAAACCGCGTATGGACGAATAGAATCTTGGATCCCCACAAGATTTCCTTGTAGAAATGTCGTTAATTCCATGGACCGTTGGTTTTTGGTGACGTGGATTCAACAAGAAAGTTGAATCTTGCACCACGATTAGACTCAGCCTTAGAGCATCTCCAATAGAATTTGGGTCTCTAAAAAAATTGGTGCCACAAAGGATTTTAGATACCCTAAAATAAAAAATTCTCTCCAATGGTATTTGGATAGTCAAAAATTAATATGAGTTGTCAGTTTGAGTTTGGATGAGAGTATCTAAATTTAGATACTCCAATCCATACCCACGTCATACATTTTCCTGTTTAAAATTATTTTGGCCCACATTTTAGATTAAGTAACCTATAACTAACTGACACTTGTATTAAAATTAAATATAGCCATTGGAGATGTTTATCAAAACAGGATTCTATTTATACATAATGTTTATTAAAAGCCTAATTATTAGGTTTCTACATAGGATATATATCGACACACCATTGGAGATGCTCTTAGATAACGAATCTTAAAGAATTCAAATAAGATTAATCCCTAAGATTACTCCAAAAAAAACTCTCCGCACGAGATTTAGGAAAATTTCAAATTTCACGAATTTGGTGAAAATTATGATTTTCATTGCACTATGAAAATTCCAGTTTTCACAAGTTATGGATCGGTGATAATCGCAATTTTTAGCTTCTACTTATTACTTCTAATGAAAATCATAACTATCACTAGTTGCGAGTGTCTAAAGTGATTGATGAAAATTCCAGTTTTCACTTGTAATTATGCAAAATTGGTGAAAATTCCATTTTATTAAGGGTGATAATACAATTTATCAATACGGCTAAAAAATCAAATTTTCACTTGTACACAACGGATAAGTGAAATATTGGACTTGATTTCACTAAAGGTGTTCCTAGATGGAACCATTGCTATTTCACATTAAAATTAATCTTTTGTGAACAGAGAAATTAATGAAACCGAACCAATAACAAATCAATTGAGAGCATTTGATTTAAGAAGGAAAACCTATAAAAATCTAATTCAGAATTCTGATCAGTTAACTTTCTCATAGCAAAATCAGTTCGCATCAAAGATTTCATTAGAAAGAAAGATCTTCTTCCTCTTCGTCTCGTTATTTTGAAGGAGAATATTCTTCTTTAATTGATATTCATCATTACCATTTCTTTCATCATCAAGATGTACCATCTATACACCCGTTTTAAATTTAATACGGATGATTTTATATGGTAGGTTCTTCTTATTTTACGTTCTATTCTTAGAGCTAACAATAAATGGAAATAAAATCAAGAATAAACCTTGTGCGTCTATCTAAGTAATTATGATGGAGAAGGAAAGAAAAGGCAGAGATGAAGCGTGATAAGTAGGCTTCAATTTAACCATAAAAAATTGCTTAAAAAGTGGTAAATTCTTTTTAATGGTGACTACACATGCGGAAATAAATAAGGTCCACTAATAACGCCTACAATTACGTCCATAATTATTTGACTGTAATTAATGTTTCTTTTCTTAAGTTTTTTATTTTATTGATAGTGTGTAATGGATAAAGGTTAATTTAGTCTCACACAAAATATGGAAACCTAAATTCAATCTGATACTAATAATCTCAACTGTACATCTTGTGTTTTGGGATACAGATATATATTATCTTAATAGTGAGTTTCTAAAAAAGAGAGGAACCAAACATGGGTTCCTCAGAAATTTCCACATCTGACAATCTGTTTACACCACAAAAATTTTACAACTATATGAAAAGAGAGATGTAATTTTATGGAATTATTGTCATGAGATGTATAAATCCTTTGATGTATAGTCCAATTGCTTATTGGTCTAGGGAATATTACCCGGGAACGATGGGCGTCCTTTGTTCACCCCTTATCGGTTACAAATTATAATTCAATCCAACATTAGAGCTCTATTTAGGGAATTCAAACCAAATTTAATATAAAGGAGGGGGAAGGCTACAAATTTACAATCACGCACCAATAGAGATGAGTCGTGATCGATTGTCGATTCAGATAATATTCATGCCAAAAAATAGGATAATAATGCTTACATTTTAGTAAAAACAAAACGAAGAGTACATTTTTTAACATAAAACAGATGTGTAGCTGCATTTGACAATCCAAATCAGCCAATGACAATTGAAGTGAATAGTATAGTCAGCCAGAGAGAGGTTCTGAAAGAAATGTAAGTTAGCAAAATATATTATGAAATATGCACATTAAAATATTAACCATACGACACCGTAGGGACAGTTAGACCTATAAGGGACGGTTTTATAAAAATATAGTGTAAATATAAAGTGATATTTACATTCCATAAAATTCTTGGCCGCTCCTCTCTTCTTCCACTTACGTTTCCAATTCACCCACTTCAGTTTCTCCCTCCACTGTCTCGATAATGACTAATGTCTTAGTTGCGTGATTCCTTGCTTCACTTCTGATCCTTCCTGCATAACCAATCGAATTAAGTTGACACACATTGGAAATTATGATGTTAGTTCTCTGCAATGTTAATAACTTGTGTTGTTTTCTTCTATGGTACCTACACTTCCCTTTGTCGGTCCTGCAAAAAAATGTCAGTTAAACTTTGTTAGTTCTATTCGTAAATTCATTGTGTAGTTAAACTTTGTTAGTTAGATGTCTATGCCCCTACCAATTATAAACTTTGTTTTCTTCTATGACTTATAATTCAGTGGAAGTATATATTTTTATCGTAATAACTTTGTGTCAGTTAAACTTTGTTTTCTCCTCACAAAAATTCCGAGGAAAACCAATATGTCTCACCACACTTGAAGCAGAATAGTAACTCCTCAAGTCTTGAATGGCCGTATGAATTGTGTGAAATTTGATAATATGATAGACAATGCTAACAGATAGGCTAGTCTAACCGAACCTAAGAACAAAAGTATAAATCTAGAAAATCAAGAGGTATAACACAAACCATATACCCAGCTCTGTTGGGGTGACAGATTCACTCATTGAGAACTTCCACTAATTCCAAACACTTCCATGGAGAGTCTCTGCGAACAGGAAATATTAGGAAATCTTATTGAGTTAAGAAATCGGTCGTGAAGTCGTTCTACACAGACCGCCAAAAAAACCACTACCAAAATAGACATTAACATCATTCAACAAAAGTAAGATCAGATGAAAGGAAGTTATCTCATGATATCCTTCTTCGCCTATTGTAGTCTGTTTTGTATCTCTACTTAACTTTCTTCGCAGGCCCTTTGGGTTATAATCTTTTGATTATATCTAGTAAGATTCTTCAATCTAATTTTTACCTTTGCCGATCCAAAATATATATATTTATATCCTTGATACAAACACTATCAGAAATATCATAACTGGCTCAATCCAGTCATACATATCCGTCATATTTATAAACTCAAATCTGCCTTTCGCCAAAATTAATAATTTGATTGATGCAAACCAACATTAATCCTTCAATCTATAATTCATCGTCAAATCATAAAATTCATAAGATAATGTCAGAACTTAGAAAGGGAGAATAAAAATAAAGTTGTGATGAAAGGGAGTCATACCTGTTGTAACTTAGAAGTTTATTTTTCTTTTAAGACATAATTAAGGGTTTATTAACCACCCCTAAACCCTTGAATTTATTATTTATTACCCTGAGAGTTTACACAGGATTAGAATGAAAGGGAAAATCAAAGTTCAGTCTCAGCGACTTCACGTTTTATACGTTTTGAGAATATCGATTAGTAGGCTCTTGAATTCGAATTCGAGAGATTCAATTCAGGATTCCACTAGAGTCACCATCAAGGGTTTGTTTAATTAAGGTTGCGGGAGAAATCATCAGTGATACTAACATAATATCGAAGAAGTTGAATAAGTTGAATAGTGGTTAATGATGAAAAAAAAAAGTAAACCTATGCAACTTTAGTTCCTCGATATATATCGGAGAACGCAAGGAACCGACTGTCGAGACATAGTTATGGGAAGAAATGTTCCATGTTAGGAAACCATATTATAAAGGGACCCTAACAATATTAGGAAACCCAGGGGATCCGATGATCAAAAATATACCTCACCTAACTAACGATCCACGCCGACGGATGACGAAATCGATGGTCGGATATATCCGGATAGACAAACACAGTTTATTTTTATAATATATAGATATTCAATCTCATATGATGTGAACCCTTATGGTTTGTGTGACTTATTAATTTAGCGGAATGAAGTTCTAGCCCAAGTTGGTAGGCTTTATCAAAGGATCATAAGGTTTTCCGATTGAGACTCATATGTAAAAAGTCACAATGTGTTGAATCAATTTGTGTTTACATGAGTTGTGTTTAGCATAAACATATGTGTTTCAGGTTTTCAACTTTTTCTATTGGCACGCATTAGTTAAAACTGATTCAACCTTTCTCTGGTAAAAGTTGCTCTTTGTTGTTGTTCTTTTATTCTTGCGAGAGAATGACAACATAGTGGGGGAGAGTTCTAAATTGAACTTGTGCTTAATGATATATCTTTCTGGGTAGAAGAGGATGTGAAATCTGAGGTAACAAATTTTTTAGTTAATCATTTTCTTGTATAAGAAAAGCCTGCTTATATTGCATATATTTTGCTTTTGCTTAACAAAAATTTTGTGCAATTGATATGTATTCCATTATGTGTGTATGGATGTGTGTGTGTGATTCAATTGTTTCCGGTTAAGAAAAATTGTGTCAATTTATTCAACTTATTGTTTGATATCTTCTTTATTGTTTGGTATCAAGCGTTTTTGCTTAATGAAATTTCGGTGCAATTGCGGTGCTATTAGTCTATGTTTGTTTCAATTGATTCCCGTTAAGAGAAATAATTATGCAAGTTAATTTATTTGGTTTATATGTATTTTTTATGGCTTAAAGAAATACGGGATCATTTGTTTAGTCCAATTCGATTCTGGATAAGAGAAACTAAGTTAATTTTGATCTTAGTTAGACTTATCAAATTGAAGGATTCGGTTATTCAAGTCTAATCGAATGCCTTGAAAAGAAATACTATTTAACTAACCTAGTACTTGTCTTGTCTAAAGTGAAAGGTCTAAGTTATTTTGTGAATAATTAGAACCTGATGAGAAAAATAAAGTCAATTCTGATCTTTATTTTGGTCTTATCGAAATAAGCGATAGTATGTGTACAATCGGTTTAGCAAGGGAACTAAGTTACTTAGTCAATTTGTTAAACTATTAGGTAAAATTTCTTCGGGCAATGTTTTCCTTGATAACATAATAAAACCAAATTACTTGTAGTTTCAGTTTTGATATTGGTTATCTAAAATGGTATGTGAAGTCTTTTAGATTTGTAAGATCCTTTCGGTTTGTCTTTTATTTGCTCGAACCTTTGTCATTTTGTGACAAAAATGGGGAGAAATATATGGAGTAAACAAGTGATTTGTAATCACCAAGGAAAGGATAATTGTGCTTAAACGTTATATCTAACGAAATATTAAAGCATTGACTAAGGGGGAGCAACATATCATATTGATATTGTAGTTATTTGGACTACAAAAGAGAAATTACATAGATGTTCGGATTGAAAATCTACCTATATCTTACCTTTAGGGGGAGTATAAGCTTTGTTATTAAAATGTCAACAACGGCATTTATTAATTGAATATATGCAGGATATTGTGTTGTTGAAACTTGGAATCAAGCGTATGTTTAATTAATTTTTGTAATTTGTTTATCCATATGTATTAAGAGTTTTGTCACTAAAATTGACAAAGGGGGAGATTGTTAGAGCATAGATCGGTTGATCCCTCCAAGCGTTGGTATGTCAAGCTTGGTTTTCATATTTTAGTGAATCAAAACTCATCTAAGAGTTGCTTGATTATGCACTAGATACAACTTTGTATAGGTTAGACTAGAAAGTCTAGGATTATGAGACATACAAGTATTACTCGAAGACCTGAAGAATGTGAAGAAGTAACGAGCTAGAACGCCGACATCATCCTTCCTATTGAGGTTAGTAATATTGACTTGAACTGTTTCATTCCTAATGTATCTTTCAAGTCGTGTTATATTGAAAACATAACTGCGAAGCTGTGAATGATTATACTCTAGTAGTAAGACATAATCACATGATCATAGTGTTAAGGAATCAAGATACGAAGTATAACGCTTATCTTATGAACTTCGTATATATGACATCGACATAATCGTATGAATGCTATTGTGGTTATGTGTATGGGTAAAGGTGAAGATCTCATCCTAGGAAATAATGTTTACATTTGTTTAAAGGATGTACATTCATGAAATTTTTAAATGAATCGAAAAGGAAATTGCTAGGCTTATTGGTATTGTTATTCATTGCATATCTTTGGATTACCAATATGTTTGAGTTAGTAGAACCAATCATAACTTGTTATGTATCTTGGTATAACTAATCACAGTGCCTGACTTATGATTTGGTATGACTGGTTTTTATTAATTAGTGTAACCGATCCTAAGTAATCACCTGAGATGGTATGATCGATATTTGTAATTGGTGTGACCGATCACAAAAGAGTTGTGTAATCGGTCCTGGTAATTGGTGTAACCGATACTGGTAACTGGTGTGACTGATCACAAGAAATAACATGAGCATATGGTAACTAGTCCTGGTAATTGACGTAACCTGTAGCGCCCCCTAAGCTAGCAGCTGACTAATCCAAAAGATTAACTATAAAATGAGGTATTAACGATCTAAAACATCTATTTAAAACACTAAGAAAGAAGTTCTAAACAAAGATTAACCCGAATATAAACCCTCTCTGAAATAAATATAAAAACTCCTCTCAGATGATACATATTTAATAATGAGTTGATTTACAAATAGAATATAAACACAAAATAAACATAGCGGAAGCTAAACAACTAACGAAACCAACTCCTCGAAAGCTTTCATCGCCACGCGCACATCTTGATATGTCTCTGAAACTGAAAGTGGGAATGGGTGAGCACATCATCCTGAAGGCTTCCCAGTAGAAATAACAACTAACTTTCGAGTAATCACTAGAATGATTTAAAGACAATGCAGGTTTTTCTAAAAACGATAAAACGCGGAAAAACAGATAAAGCATATTAAAATAATAAGTTGTTCTGAAATATAAAGTTCAACCAACCATTAAACCGACACATATTCACAACATAAATAATAGTTGAGCGACGTCTTCCTTCGGAGTAGCAAGGCATGACTGTTGCAGATTCTTCAATGATCATTAAAGCGCCCATGAGGTTTCCGTCCTCAAGTCAAAAACGATATGTACCTTACCAGTACCTCATTCTACGCGCACTCTACATATCAAGTGTCTAAATATATCTAATGAAACATAATATAATAGCTTTTGAAAGTAATTTAAAAGAACAATAAACATTCATGTATGAGACATGCGTTGCCCGTACAAAAATAGGGAAAGTAATATTCGGTAACACGAGTACATACCTAATACTTTATTAGTTGGCAGCAATTTTCACTCCTTTAGCGCATAAATATAGATATAAATTTTGGGCAACCACATCACACACCAATCAAAAGTAAAAGGTTTCCTTACATGCTAACAATAAGTAAAGATTGTAACCACTTTCCAGTTAATGGAAAGAATCACATTTTGAAGATAAGTAAATACTCCCAAAACACAGATATTAGTTGTTTTTAAAGATCCAGTCTCATCCCAAAATGTAAAAGAAAACTAGTTTGTATCACACACATATAATACATGCATACACATATCATATAGTAACAAAGACATACATGCATTTCATAAAAGATAGATTTGTAAAAAAATAATGAATGCAAGAGAGTTCGTTATCGATTCCCACCTCTTTTGATGACAAGCCTCGCCTACCTCGATATCTACAATCCACTGGTTTATTCTTTAGATCGATCGATGTTAATAAAGATCCACTGTCAATCACAGAAGCAAATCTGAGAATGTAACCAAAAAGGCTCATACAAGGCTCAAACATAATCTCATACAATTCTCTAGTTATAAGCTAAGTGAACTATATAATGGTTCTAAGCCCATTTATGGTTCTA
Organism: Papaver bracteatum; assembly: GCA_023529315.1. Lineage (NCBI taxonomy): Eukaryota > Viridiplantae > Streptophyta > Magnoliopsida > Ranunculales > Papaveraceae > Papaver > Papaver bracteatum. Next base: position 2,802,202 of record JAJJWX010004210.1, read on the forward strand.
CATCATTTAACTATCTAACTTTAGCACATTTAAGGTTTACTAAATCAATTAGGTTGGTTTTATAGTCCACGAGATACGTCTTATGAATATCTACAACTTTGTTTAAGGAACCAAAGACTAATTCGGACCACAAGGTCCAATTCATTGTTAAACAATAAAACTGACCCTAAGCCCAAGTCTATCCGGTCCATTAATCAAAAGCCCGGTCCAACAGGGTCAACTAACGGTCACTAACAGTCAAACTGACAGTCAAAGATCAACTAACAGTCCACGTCAATCAAGGTCAAGTCAAAGTCCTGGTCAAAGGGTTAACTCGGTCAATGTCCACTGGGTTAAACAGGAAATTGGTGAGTCAATTCAGTCAACAAGACTGATTCAGGTTAGTCAGATTCAAATTTGACTCAATCAGATAAACTGAGTCAGCAAAGTCAGACATCTGACTGGGGTGATTGTTTCATGTTAAACAAGCCAAGGCCCTTGCACTAGCCACCACTCAAAAAGCATAATCATAGTGCAACACAAAAAAATCAAAATCCAATAGATGCATTTCTAACTCAACAACCTATCCTCAATAATCAGTTGAAATAACAACCCAATTGAAGACTCTCATATCTTAACCTAATCCCAGTTTCATCACTTGACATTCATCTAATTTGCACAACTACTTCTTAGCTTTAAAACAACTACAAAATCTCCACATTTGCAATCCCACCATTTGTAGTTCATCCAAATGCATTTCAGGCCTCCTCCCTGAACTGCAGAGCACAACCAAGATCAATTCCAATACTAACAACTCCTACACTTCATCCATACTCTTATTAGCCATATACTGCATCACCTCCTAGTCTATAAAGAAATATTCAACCTCCAACTCCATACTAAAGCATGCCACAATAAGCAACTTCTCAGTGATATCATCAGCAAACTCAACTTCATATTCAAACAATCAAAAGCTTCACCTGCAGATCATAATCTCATACCAACACCATCTTCCAAACTCACTTACCCAGCTTCATTCTCTATTTGAATTTCCACTATCTTCCTAAACCTTCACTAACACAGCAACAACACCATCTTTCTATCCTCACTGTGATCTAATACAGTCCTATCAAACAGCCCCAACTTTATACTAAACTCAACACAAAACAGTTTCATTCACAAACACAACAAATTAATATTCTAATCAATTTAACCAAAACATCAAACTTAAACGAAAATGGAGTCTTACCCAAGTATCAGCATCCACTGAATTTCTTTTCCCCCAATCCAATTCTACTGAAACCCTAACCTCAATTTCTTGAAGAACCGAAACCCTAATTATCTTCAATCTCGAATTCAAGCTCAAAATATCAATCAAACTCTTCAATAATATTATACCCATCATTTAATTCAATCCCCTAAACTAACACTGTATCCCCTGGTTCGTCTTTGATATTCTTATAAAACCCTAACTTATGATTCAATCACTAGATGACCTGATAACACCAACTTAATGATAACTCCTTCCTTATACCTTTATTAGCAACTCATAATATTCATCAATTTTACACGAACCCTATTACAGAAACCCTAACTCTGATTTAAAGCAGCAACCATATCATCCTCTTCTCGTGCTCAAGAAACTACAACATCATCACCTTCGATTCAACATACTAACAAGTTTCCTATGAACTTCTCACAAGATTTAACTCAATTCTATGAATTGAATTCGACAGAGGAAGAAGGAGATAAGAACGAAGAGAGAAGGAAGAAAAGAGAAAAATGAATTTCTCTACGACACGCCAAAGATAAAATGATAAAGGCACTTGGGAAACTGATAAGGGCATCCAGGTCGGTTTAAAATAGAATTATTATTTTTCCCTTCATACTTATCCAATGATATCCTGATCGTACGGTATTTGAATGACATGTACGAGTAGTCTGTTTTGCATACCTTTTCAATACCTATTCGATGATACTAATTTTGTTTCTAAATTATTGTTAGATTAATTTCTATTAATTAAGATCAACAATTACTAATCGAGTCATTAGCGATTAATTCGTCTCTTGATCGTTGCTAGACCAGTCAAATAGCGTTGACGAGTTTGAGGGTCTTTACATAACCGATCCTGGTAATTAATATAACCGGTCAAGGTAACTTGTGTATTCGATCACAAGTAATCCATATTGAGTTAGTACTGATCCAAGTGATTGGTAGAACCGATTGAACCCATGATTGTGATTTGATATTTGATCAATCACATAGTTGTCTTAGAATACAGATGAACCAATTCTAAACTTGTTTGGAAGTATGGTATAATCGATTCCAAGATTGTAAATATGAAAGAGAATTCACAAAAGATGTCAACATACTTTGAACACGAACAATAACTCTTATCTTTTATTGTTCAAAGATATTCCTTAATTACTCAACGAGATCCCGGTCCGAAATAAATTAAGAATCTTTTAATTAAGGTTGTTAGTTTTATATGCTTTAATTACCAGCAATTAAATGCATATCTCTAGAGAATAAAAATTAATAATGTGCATTTACTAATTGGAGATTTTCTATTGAGAGATTTCGAAAAATATCGGACAAAGCATTTCCAGGAATTATGAAAACCTATTTGGGAATTTTTTGCATATCTTGAGAATATCCTGTTTTGGAAATTCCTTGATGTCCAAACATCATTGGTCAATAAATACCCAAGTTTTCATTTTTAGCAAACTATCCTAAGAGCCAGTCAAACTTCATCCTTTTGTTGTTTCTGGTGGAGTCGTCTATCCGGAGAGGAAAGTACCCTAATTAGGCAAAATCTCTTACCATCGCTCGTTTAAAGACTAGATAATTGCAGTTTATTAGTTTTCGATTGATTTGATTGACTAACGGTTGTTGAACTTTGATTGCACCTAGTTTGTTTATTCTTGCGAATCTTCTCTTCTGATATATGATTCACTCAAAATATATCGAAGTGTCGCCGGGATCTTTAGAATTATTTGTAGATCTAAAGACATCTTGTGATAATCCATTGTTAACAGACTCCGTTCTGTGCCTGATTGATCACAAGAGATTCAAGTGGTGTTGTGCAGGTTTTATTGAAGATTAAAGAAGATTTGAAGACAAAGAATATTTCTTATTGGTTTCTCATATCTTTGTGTAGCACAAACCTTGATCGACTGGGATCCAACTAGAATCGGATTTATTTGATTGATTAGTTGTGTGAGATCGGCATCGCTTTGTAGTTTCTTATTGGATTCTATATTGATTGATTGCAAATCTAAACTCTGCTTCTTCGGTAGTTGTTAGATAAATTGATATAACCAGGAAAAGGAGTTTATTAGTTTAAATGGAAGAGCCTTTGCATATGACTTGAGATATCTTCATCTAAAAGAATCAAGAGAGTTGTTACCAAACAGATTTGTTGTTCCTTTATGTTTGGAATACGATCCAAAGGAATTGATCCAGTGCGTGCACTTATTGAATGTTGGAAGAGCATGGATACTGAAGAAACTAAGTGAACTAGGTTTAGTTGCTTGGTATCAACTATACGAAGTTGGTTTAGATTTTGTATAGCGGTTTAATTATGAGAGTATTCAATTCTGGACTTGGTCCCGGGGTTTTTCTGCATTTGCGGTTTCCTCGTTAACAAAATCTTGATGTGTCTTTTACTTTTCTATTTCTGTAATTATAATTGTTTATTATAATTAAAAGTAAAATACACAAATGTTAACTCCGTATTACTTGATAGTGATCCTATAGAGTTTGGTTAAGTCTAAACCTATTATCAAGTAATCACACTTTGATTGTTGTATTGTCTCGATCTCATATCCATAGACGATCACACAAAGTGTAAATACCGATTTGTCGTATTGTCTCTACTTTGTCCATAGATAATCACTTTTGGTAAGAGGACTTATAGGTGGATAATTTAAAGATTGTGGTGTATTTGGGTACCCTCGTCTTTTCAGAAGTGTGTAGTGTAGTATCAGACATCATTGAATCACCTATGGAAGATGGATATCAACCAAGACATTTGGAGAACTTCATTAACAAAAGGTATGTGAAGACCGAACCATTCTATTTACTCACATGATCACCATTCTATATTTATGACACTAAGGCGTATGACTACGTGGACTTTAAGCATTACATAAAAGAATTTTCTAGTCGAGATTGTCTTGTTGAAATCTCGAAACATGATTCAAGTTGATCATTTGAGAATAGCCCGAGCAATGATATTCATCATTTATGTCATTTGAGAATGTTTCAAATTGATTATAAGAGAAATATAAAACTATTAAAAATCTGGATACCAGATGGCACACACGTATCGGCGTAACTACATTGGTTCTGGATCAGTGGTATGCATACCCAATACGAGTACCGGCGTATCTCTAGTTCAATAACGACTCATGGTACATGTACCCAATACGCATACCAAAACAGTCTGAGTTCGTGAATTGTCTTATGGTACACGTGCCCAGTACGCATACCAAAACAGCCCGAGTACGGAAGCTGACTTACGGTATATGTACCCAGTATGCGTACCAAAATAGTTTGTCTGGAAAATTTCCATAAGGGGACACATACCTTGGCTGATTGAGTTCACGAATTGGGTTCGTACATATACCCGGTATGCATACCATCTTTGTTGAAAATTTGCAGGTATATTCAAACTATTTTCTACGATACGTTTGGCATTTGATTATCTCCCGAAAGTACCTCTAAGACATATTTGATCACTTAATCGCTTGTGATTGTGCATTGAGATTAAAATCTAAAGTGTTTAATGAATATGGCTAAGCTAACGGTTCAAATGGTTAACCAACCATGCGTGAACCATTATTATACATGATTCAGATACGACTGACAATATTGTGTCTTCTATTATGTGATTTCAAATCGAATATCTCACATGCTTACGTGAAATCCTAACCAGCATTTCATCTATACAAAGAAAGCATTTGCTTGATTCTGAAGCTACCTTAGCTTGAATCTTAAGCGATCTTTGGTCTTGAAAGTTTTTAAATAGAGAGACTCAAACAAATGAGAAATTCAATCCCTAACACTTTCATGTGTCCTAGTTGTATACTAGAGTCGACCTCTACTAACCTAGGTTTTCTCTAAGAAACATAATTAGGTTAACGACTTGAAGACTTCACTTAGGAATTTGTTATCCAGTTCCGAATATCTTTTACCTTGACAGTTCGTGTATCCTGATCTTGATAGTCTGTTATCGAGGTTTTTGTAATCTCTTTCAGGCTAGATAGATGGATATCGCAAATTTCTCTTCATCTCAGACTTTATGATTCTACAAGATAGATATCTGATAATGGTTCTTAACTGAACTAGTCTAAGATTGTTCATGTGAGGTGGTTAATAATCTAGGATGTTCTTCGGGATACACAAGTACTTCATTTGTGAGGTTTGATAGCTTTGCTACTGCAAACAGATTTCCTCACCTTGATCTCACGATTTAAACGAAAATCAAATAGGTTAATCTATTAGAGGAAAATTTATATCAAAAGTCTTCACTTTGGTTGAAGAAACTCTTAAGCTATAAAGGACGTCAGCTAAGAGAATCAATTGTGTGGAACCTTGCGAGGTTCAAGAGACGTAAGGAGACGATTGTAACTGAATCGATTGGAGGGTGGATTCGGTCTGAAGTACATTCTAGTCCAAAGTTTTGATAGTATGCTAGTGTGTATGGCGGCTTAATACAGTTCGGTGTTCAAATCTGGACGAGGTCCCAGGGTTTTTCTACAGTTGTGGTTTCCTCGTTAACAAAACTTCTGGTGTCTTGTGTTTTTCCTTTTCTGCATTATATTGTTTATCTTTATAAAAGAATATAACAAGTATTACGTAATCAATCGTAGTAGATACATCCATCTTAATTGTGATCGATTATAAGAACTTGTTCTTGTAGAATTCGTATCTTGAAAGATAGATAACAAGTTTCATACTTGGAAGAATTCCGATCCAATTATTTGGATACGTCTCGATTGAACTTGGATATTGATCTTTGGAATCGTCCAAGTACTCTCACGGTTATATCAGGTTCACGGACTCCTTGTATGTAACACTCTGATTGTGATAGAAAGAGATATAAACTCTTTATACAATTTTGTCCAAGGATCATTAAGTTGGTCTACTTGGAACTGTATTAAGGTTTTGTCCATACAGGTTTCCGAATGAAAAAAATTGGTGGTTTATTTGGTACTCCCTCGTTTTCAGGCTTGACAATACATGAAGAAAGTGGTGATGGTGATGCTACATTCAGTGAAGAAGATGTAGGTGAGGATGAAATAATTTATGAAGACAAAGGAAAATCATCAAAATGTGAAAAAGTTGTATGTGAAGAAGTTGTTATCTGCCTCTTAGCATAATACACACAAACAACGTAACAATATCTTTAGAACCGAGTGTGCTTAGTAAAGGGGGATGTGTGTGATTTGATTATTTATGGGGGCTATTTTGCGTTTCCTCCCCTCCCAAGATTGCTAATTAGCATTTCCTCCCCAAAATGATTAAAATTAGTGTTTCCTCCCATCGTTAATTATTTCATCCATTGCTTGGTTAGATGAGTCAGCACTACTTTCTATCAAAATAGCCCTATTTATGGTGGCAGCAATGAAATTAGTGTTCTACAAAAAAACCAATAAATAGTATTTTGCGTTTCCTCCCCTCCCAAAATTGCTAATTAGCGTTTCCTCCCCAAAAAGATTGAAATTAATTGAAATTAGTGTTTCCTCCCATCGTTAGTTTTTCCATCCAAATCTCAGTTAGGTGAGTCAGCAAGTATACACGATCTTAAAAATTGATGGATGGAATAACGATGGAATAATTAAAATTAGTGTTTTAATTAATTTCCATGTAGAACTCAGCAAGTATCATTGAATGTAGCGAAAAGTTCCTTAACATTGATGCTTCTAGAGATAGCTAAAGTCAGCGAAAAGTTCCTTAACATTTTCGCTTACCAAGACTGGGGATAGTTCTACTTCTGAATTGAACTCGAGGGCGAGTCCTTTCAAAAGTGAAGGGACTGATGCGACCAGAATATGGATTATCTAGCAGTTACAAGAATTATATGCAAGTAATTAGTTGTTTCAGTTTCCTTATGTCTAATAACTATGTATAACTGCCTATACCCATCTACCATGAGGTTATGCATCTAAACTCGGAATTCTTAATGTGAAGGATATTAAAAGTTTGTTATTAAAATTACAGAAATTTCTGCTTAATTCTGTGGATTCAAAATTCATTACCTTGTGGATTCAAGGTTGTTATCAACAGTGTTTTGTGGATTCAAAACACACCCTGTGGCTTTCTGATCGTTACCGCTGCATCAGTCCTACATATCAGCAAATATAGATATCGAAAGAGATATCATACTTATATACAAATCACAGACATTGTTACGTTGGACGATTTTCCAACACCTGGACTTGAGGAGCTATAGTTTTATATAACTTGAACAAAACATCAGTAGGACTAAATTTCATTTCGAACTTGGATGTAATAATTTTATATTAACCTACATGATTCAAAAGTTCTTTCCTAAATCGCGACAAAATTGAATTGAATTTGAGATTCTACAAACTAATTCCAAAGCCTAACAATACAAAAGACTCAAGCAGCTGCTGCCTGGACCGGCACATCCGATCTATTATATTCCCGACCACGCCCACGGCCCCCACGGCCCCGGCCCCTACCACGCCCGCGCCCTGCACATGACGAAAAAAGCATATCCACTCAGTGAAGAAAAAATGGGCGACCTACTATTTAAAACTGAAACTTGTCGAACCATGCAGAAGGGTGGGTGGTGTGTCAGTCCCAAGAGACGGTGCATTTGCAATTACTAATTTAGTCACGGTTTTGTTACTATTTATCTAAAAAATATCACAGCTGAATGAAATGATAGAATGACAAAAGGCAGACGATTTGTAGTATAGACATGGACTAGACATGGGACTTACCACGTCCTTGGGCAGGTGGTGCTTCTGACCCACCACCATAATCATTATAACCACCACCTGTCTCTTGATGCATCACCATATCTCCACCATAACCACCTCTTCCACGGCCACGGAAACCACGCCCACGGCCTCTCCCCCTTCCACCATATCCCCGTCCACCATTATCATAACCACCATCACCTCCATTATAATCACCGACTCCATTGTTAAACCCTCCTGGAGGCAAGAGAATGTGACAAATAAGGACAACCTGAGAGCATGCACTAGAAGTAGAACAACAACTTGGACAATCAATCCTATGAGAGACACTGAGCTCGATAATAAGTTTGAGAGAATGTAAGAAGTACCTCTACCTCTGCCCCTTCCTCGACCACCACGGCCTCTACCTCGCATACCAGGAGAGCCCTCTAGAGTAACGCAACCAAATAAAAGGAACTACTTAGCACAGGAAAAAAAATGAAAAAAAAATGTCAAAATATTCCTTCCTCACCTCCTTCATAATCAAACTCAGTCCATGGTTTGACTTGATCAGCTGGAATTGGAGGCTGATATCTGCATCATTATTCAAGAGAAGCATTGTCGAGAGTAAGTAACAATGCAAGTTTCACGTTACTCCACAATGGCCACAAATTTATACGAGCTTTATCTTTTCACAACATTTACGGGAAGAAAGAGTAGTCTAATAAATTAGGCACTATCCATGAAAAGGCTCAAACTTGCATCTAGAAGCAAAAAGAAATAGCATGTTGATAAACTAATAGAGGAATTTTGCATCTGTTGTTGCTATTAAAAGTCACGTATATTAACACCAAACTAGAAAGGATTGCTCAATTTATTTTTGCAGTTCATCAACAAGAATCTAGCATTACTTCAGAGTGAGGTACACACTTTCAGCAATATCTGCACACAATCAAAATTTTATCTGGAACAGACAGCAACATATATCACATTAAACAACCAAAACTATTCTTCAAACAAGGTGATTATTAAGGTAAGCATTTTTCCGCCACTAAGCAAGTAAGCGTCAAAATATTCAAACTCTCAATATTGGTATAGTGGCCATATTTATATTGGTACAGTGGCCATATTTAGAATGGCTACAACCAGTATATTATATTTTCTTATCAATGAAAATAGAGAGCCCAGCGTTATCAATGGACTTGAGGTTATAGCCCCACTACAACTCGAGCCAAATTGGGTTTATAGAGACCACTAAATGATTTACTAGATGCAAAATGTTAGGGAGAGGAAAAAAGAAAGCAGAAAGGAACTGCATAACCATATTATAAACTTATTGAAAACTAAAATGATTTTTTATACAAACCCAAATGCTTGCTATTGTATAAATGAACCACAGATATGCACTGTGAACACTTGCAAAAAATAATTAGACAACCCAATGGAAATTATCCACCAGGATTCACACCATACGGTCTTATTGAATGTTAATAAGACATATTTACGTAAATCTAACCCAAAACACACTAGTGCCTCACATTTATGACTTCTTTAAATAAAAAAGGCATCTTCTTGATAATAGGGGACGTACTTCTTAGTAACCATGTGAAGTGCTGACCACGAATCCATATTATGTTGCCTTAATCGTTTCTATAAAAGAAAGTCAGTAATGCTAGACCTTCATAATGTCTAGCAACTTGCACAGGTATAAAATAAATGATGACGTTCCTTACCTAAGAATTTAGTTGAGCATTTTTACAGCACTAAGACGATAAAGATTAAAAAAAAAAATTAAACAATCTAAAACGATAAACAAAATTGGTGAAATAAACTGCAAGAGAGACAGAGAATCGGATCACGGATATTTACCCTGTGGAGGATGCATCAAGCTCTTTCTTTGACAATGTAATGGTGATCATAGAAACATGGCGAGTAGTTTCCAAACTACAACATGAAAACATAAAGAGAAATTAAGTACACGTCAACTATGTAAATCAAAACTTCTGACTACAAACAAGACCAACACTTCTTACGGAAGAAGGCCTTCTTCAAGCGGCTCCCACATGTCAGTTATATCAGTAGATCCAACACATGTATTCTGATGGAGACCAACAATTCTTCTCTGAAATTGGAAAAAATACACATACACCCAACATCATCATTACAGTGATGCAATAGAACAAATATCCTGTAAGACCAATTAGCGCAGTACCTTAATTAATTCAGCAATCATGACAGTCTTGTTGATAGCTCTCCCCATTGCTTTAAGGACAATTTCGTCTGACCCTTTTTCCTGCACAAAAAGAAAAGAAAACAAAATCAAAATCCAAGCAATTTGATTATAACCAAATAAACCCTGAATTTTATACAGTTGTGTCCGTAATTAATTTACCAACCAAATAAACCCTGACCTGGAGGAGAGTGGTGGCATAAGTAATGTAGTTCCTCATCCTCCCTTGAGTTGTAATCCTTATCTCATTTTCATTTATCGGAGTCTCTGCTCTCGGCTTCTCTACCCTCTGGTACCGATCCATCTTCTAATCATCAACAACAACAAAACAATACTGAGATTCAATAACAAAAACAGATCTAAAAAATTAAGATAATTTTGTTGTAAGAGGGGATTTTGATAGAGAAATGAACCTGCGGAGTTGAGGAGAGTGATAGGGTTTCAAACTGGAATAAAACCTCTCGCTCGCTCGCAGAGAGAGGCTGCTAGCTGCTTTGTTCCTGGTTGGTTAAAGGATATTCTTTGTTTTTGCTTCAAATAAAAAACCTCTGAGAAGGGCGGGCTTCTCTGTATCTTATTTATAGGGTTTCTATTTCTGTATAATATATAAAGAGTTGTTGTTGCGGATTGTAAGAATCAAAAAAGAGATGCGTAAAAATCGTTCTGGTTGAAAAGTTTTAACTGAGTAGTAACTAAAACTAGGGCTTACGTACATATAGCATCTCGCCATCTCTATTCAATCGCCAAATGAATCTCCATTCCTGTTTACACGGTTTTGTTTTGAGTTGATCACATATGATCTTCGTAATACTGGTGTCATTATTTGTTTTGATTTGATCACATATGATCTTCGTAATACTGGTGTCATTATTTATGCAAGTCTTGTTGCCAGGTTTTTGATGGCAGTGTAGCCTTCCACACCAAATATCAAAGCTTCCAGGCAGAAGTTTTAAATTTACAATGATTGTAAGTGGTTCAATCATCTAATTCTAGCACCACACATTTGAAAACACCAACCAACTAGTCTTAAGACGAAATGAAAACGAAAATTAGAACCTTATTACTGGGTGTAGTAGAAGTAGACCCAACCAAAACAGACTACAGGAAGTGATTGATTATAAGATGCCGAGGCACAAGAAAAGAAGTAACAAAAATACAGTAGACCAAAATTATATGCTTCATTCATCATATTACTATAAAGGAAAAATCTAAAACTTGTCCAGCAATAAAAACCGAAGGTTCCTAGGCCTCCGAAGAGTCAAAAACCTCAAAAGGAAAAAGAACAAGGGAGCTCCCTCCAATTGAACAGTATCAAATAGGTCTTTAAACAGATAACCTTAGAATAACTAACTTGTTGCTCAAAATATTTAAAGATTCTCCTATACTACAGGAAGTGATTGATTATAAGATGCCGAGGCACAAGAAAAGAAGTAACAAAAATACAGTAGACCAAAATTATATGCTTCATTCATCATATTACTAAGGAAAAATCTAAAACTTGTCCAGCAATAAAAACCGAAGGTTCCTAGGCCTCTGAAGAGTCAAAAACCTCAAAAGGAAAAAGAACAAGGGAGCTCCCTCCAATTGAACACTATCAAATAGGTCTTTAAACAGATAACCTTAGAATAACTAACTTGCTCAAAATATTTAAAGATTCTCCTATACTTAAGCCTTGATGCGCCCATAGTACTTTTGCTTCTCTTGTGTGGTCTGGAAACGACCATGTCCGAATTTGGATGAGGTATCAATAAACTTGAGCTTGATCTCCTCGAGAGCCAAACGAGAGGTCTGCTTCAACAACGACTGTCGGAGAGTAACTACCCTCTTCTTTGGCCCAACACAGCACCCTTTAATCAACAGGTAATCATCCTTCACAATACCATAGTGAGGGAACCCACCAATAGGAGTGATGTCCTTCTCAGTCCTGATACATTAGCAAATATAAACATTAGATTAAAAATATAAAAACATTCCAGGTAATAAAAAAAATCCCTAAAATTCCAACAGAATAAATATAATACAGTTACAAGAAATATATGGAAAAAAAAAATCCAACACAATAAATCTTAAATATTCAGACTTGCCTGTCGAACTCAGTCATAGCTGTATGAGATTCCTGCTCAGTTTTGCCAAGCTTGTAGATCTTCTTGTTCATCTCAGTACGGTGATGGTAACCATTCTGACCAGCCCTAGCAACAGTGAAGGAAACCCTAGCAGGATGCCATGCACCAATACAAGCAACCTTTCGGAGACCCCTGTGAGTCTTACGAGGCAAACGGGTGACACCCCAACGAGTAACAACACCCTCATAACCTTTACCCTTGGTCACACCAATGATGTCAATCATCTCATCCTTCTGGAAAACAGCATCAATTGGGACTTGCTTCTCAAAGAAACCATAAGCAAAGTCAACCTTGTCAGCAATGGATCCTCCATTGACCTGGATTTCCATAAGGTGTGCCTTCTTTTGTTTCAAACCCTTCATTTTCCTGATCTGAAATTCAGAAAATAACAAAATTAGATAACAAAGTTAAGCTTGTAAGCCAAAATACAACTTAATCTGAAACAAAAGTGAGCTTGTAAAGAAAAAAATTGCTTGTGCAAGGTCTTTAGCCATTAACAATATTAATCGAACAAAAACTGGTTCGACCAAGGCACTAATCTCACAGTTTCTAAAACCAATCAGTTTCTAAGCATGGAGGAAATGCAAGAAATTGCTTTATCATGAGGTTATCCCAGAGATGTCCCACACAAGCTTGTCTTAACTATATGAAAAATAAAGATCCAAAGGTGAATGGAACAGAATATACCTGGGTGTGTGCCAAAACACGGATGATAGTTCCGTATTTCTTCATTTTCTCCAATTGAGATTGGATATCTTTCTTTCCATCATCAGTCTCGTACTTCTTTGAGTACTTTGTGAAAGCCTTCTTCTTGGACTTGGCAAAGTTCTTGTAGAATCTTCTTCTGACCTCCTCACTCAAATGCTGTGCCCAGACGGTGTTCAAAGAACGAAGACCACGAGGAGTCTTAATGTAAGCAACGACTCCAACAACAACCATCGGAGGAGTTTCAATAATTGTCACAGCCTCACAAGTTTCCTTCTTATGAAGTTCTGAAGGGCAGAAGACAATGTATTAATACAGTGTAAACAAAAAGCAGTTGAAAGAGGTAAAAACTGAGAACAACTGCAAACTTTAGTATAAACTGCAAAAACAATCACACTCCCATACTAACACAGATGCAGTCCTTATTTGCTATTTGCCGATGAATACATACAAGAGAACAACTGCTGATTTATCCATTTGGCATTAAGTCTCTTTCTCACTTGGGCAACAAAGCCAATGTTGAACAACATATCTATGGTGATTAAAACAAATAACCTCTCTCACAATTAAAGCATCTCATCCCAATAAGTAAATCATGACCACAAATTATTAAAATGACATCTTTCCAAGAGTAAATAAGAAAACCCATTCTTATTTCAGGACACTTACTGGATCCGGGCTTTTCGACTTCTCTAACAATGTGAGTCATACCAGCCTTGTAACCCAAGAAAGCAGTGAGCTTGCAGGGCTTGGTTGGGTCATCCTTAGGGAAAGCCTTCACTGCATTAAACATATGGAAAACATATTAACTTCGCTGGATAACAGAAATAGAAATTATAAACACAAACAATGATACCCTTTTTTAGCTTGACTATTAAGTTTTTTAGAACGCTATTATACCTTTTCCTCTGTGACGAGCAGCTCTCTTCCTTGGAAGAAATCCAAGGGAACCGTGTCTGGGGTGCTCAAACTTCCTATGAGACATTTTTCTTCCTTTGACCTGTACCACCAAAGAATAAATTACATAAATAAACTCTATACAATAGAAGGAACTAAAACTGCACGAAACTGAATCGTTTATGAATACTATTATCGATTTACAGAAGAAACATCAATCTATTTTCTCTAACAATGAGTTACAGATGGATAATCTTTATCATCAAGTTCTGTAAATGAAGAATTAACTAAAACGAGTTTATCAAACACGAGAAAAACTAAATCTACTGAGATCTACTTTATGACTTATTTCAATAAAAATCATATACCTAGCTAAACATTTCATATTATCACTAGTTTAATACAAACAAATCATATACTGAGATTGTTTAGAGAATAATCTGCACCTACGCAGAAAGATCCTAGGATGTAATCGTAATAAGATTTTAGGGTTTAGGAAGAGATACAATCTCACCTGAGAGAGAGTCTTCTTCTGCTGCTGCTTGCGGCTTCTACCCAGAGAGTTCAACAAAAACCCTAGCGAAGTTCTTATATAAGTGTGCACTATAATGTTCGAAGGGCAATTCTGTGATTTAAACGAGCTTCTCCCGTCGAAAATAATAGGGGTTTTGGATGTTTTATGGGCCGTAAGCCCACTTTTGCAGTACTAAGGTGAGCACGGTTTGGTTTGGTTTGGTACGGTTTAGCCTCGTTCGCGTCTGATCCAACGCACAATGACAAAGCCGATTTCTCATATTTGGCATCTATCTACATCCAATCCAATCCATCTATTAGATTTGTATTTAACGAATGCACAGATGAAAAAATTGGATACTGGTTAATCTGGCTTAAATTTTCATATCTCATGATACTGGGATAAATTAATTTTAGAATAACTACAAATATTTTTCAAAATTACAAGTACTAGGCTGTGCCCGTGCTACGCACCGGGTATTTTCTTTCTTTTAACTTTGTGTGCACGGGGATCGTCCCGCCCCGTGACTTCGCCCCTCCCTATGGGGATGTATTTTTGATTTGGTGTGGCGGGCGAATACATTAAATAGGTAGGAAAATGATAGGAAATATTTGAGAATTTTATTAAATTTTTATTTTTATTTTCGCATGAAATATGTGAGTTTTTTTTTTCTTTAATGGATTGGAAAAAAAAAGTCATAATATGGTAGGTACTCGACTTCCTAATCGAATTTGGACTTCCATAAAATTTCAAACACGTTAAGTTAAGTTTTCCTTTTGAGTTTGTAATTTTTAAACCAATTATACTTTGCCAAGTGTCCTCACCAAAACATTTGTTTCAAAAAACTCAAAAAAGGCCAATTTCGGCCAATAGGAAGCGACGGTTTCCTCATCGTTCAACGTGTGGGCTTTATTTGTCTAGGTCTTTAAGCCCGTGGCGGTGCATTTTCGATTTGGTGTGCGCGGGGCTTCGCTCAGCCCCGTGGCGAAGTATTTTTGATTTGGTGTGGTGTGGCGAATACATTATCTAGGAGGAGAAAAGATAAGAGATATGTGCCGATTTTACTCCTTTTATTTTCGCAATTATTAATTTTGTTTTGATAAAACTAACATCTAGGTGGGCACGCTAGTAGGGAGATCTTCTTCGGTGTATAAGAGCATGTGCAGGGGTTGGATTACCGGTGATTTTTCATCATCAGGAAAACGAAAAGGATTATGAGGTTTGCCCTTCGGAACACCTAAATTCAAAATTAAATTAAGCAAAAAAAATAAAACTATGACATAAATTGTACATACTTTTTAATGGAAATACCCTAATATATTTTACCAAACTAAATCTTCTTCCCTACGATCCCTAAAAATCCCCAAGTAAAACGAATCATAAAGTTGAACATTATTTACCTGACGTTTCCATGAGTATTGTAGGTGTAGATTATCCACAGGGCTAGGTGGCAACATCTTAAGTTGTGATGTACCCAAGAAGGAAGAAGTGAGAAGCATGGGATAGAGACTGGCAGGCGCGAGGATTCAGGAATCACGTGGGTCGGACATGATCACTCTACAACTGTCGGACAAGACTTGACCCAGACCTATGACAAAGCTGACAGACGAGACGTATTTGGTCAAACGAGGAGAGTTAGTCAAAGAGATGATAAGATACGTGTCATATCGGCCAGCCAAAAGGGGCGACAGGATTGGAAAGGCGACATCGCACCAAGAGAATACCTAAAGGATCGGCTCGGGCGAGAGGCTGCTAAGGAACCAAACTACATCGGCCATATTCACAGAAGAAGAGACGAGGCGAGCAGGCCCGATAACAAGACTTCAAGATAGATGTAATGTGACCAACACCATAGTTTGGTTGTATGTAGCCTCCCCTATAAATAGAAGAACTTGTATCCAAGAGAGGTAGGTTGTAATTTTTGGAGAGAGAGAGAGACTTGTAATCGCACAAAAGAGAAAGAGAGTGGAGAATTAGTTCATTGGGTAAGGAAGAGAGTTCAACTCGGAGAGTGACACCATTGTAACACCTTGAAGCAATAAGATTCATCCTTTCACCCCCGTGGACGTAGGTAATCATACCGAACCACGTATATCCTTGTGTCTATTGTTAAGCTCTTACTTTCACTTGCATGAGAAGAAGATTTCTATCCTTTGGATGTAGTTTGTAGTAAAATGCATCTACAAGTATCTATATGGTCGGGTTAGTATATGTCCAAGCCTGAGTTGGAATTTACTTATTAGACTTGGATGGAGAAGGGGCCACATCATAATCTCCATCGCCAAATTTTTCGGACGATCTCAGCCGTTTTTTTCTTCTTCTTTGTATGTATTTATTTGGGAAAAAGAGTCATAATATTAATAATATGGTATAGGTATTTGACTTCCGAATCCAATTTTGACTTCCATAAAATTCCAAATACGTTTAGTTTTTTTTTTTTGAGTTTGTAATTTTTAAACCAATTATACGTTGCCAACTGTCCTCACCAAAACACTCGTTTCACAAAACTCAAAAAAGACCAATTTCGGGCAATAGGAAGCGAGGGTTTCCTCACCATACAACGTGGGAGATTTAATTGTCTATGCCTTTAAGTCTTTAGATATGTTTACCTATAAGTGCGCCCTAATATGACGATGTTGCCTATGACACAAAGTACAAAACCAACAACATAATTTGCAAATACGTGACGAAAATTAAAAATCAGTGCACGATAATAAATTTTCTACAAAACATAAATAATACTCAACTATAGAATTTTTAATAGCCACGAAATCCATGAATAGTTGTAAAAAAAAAAGTAAAAGGGTCAATATATAAAACTAATACTGCTTCAAAAAAAAAAAAAAAAAACTAATACGACAAGAACCACGTTATAGAAAAATGGATTCATGCAGCTATTCGGCGTGATCCAAGCCAACCAGAGTGGTTATTGTCTTGTATGTATGGTTACTGTGATTATTCTAAAAAGAAAAAACAATGGGAATTCATCAGAGACATTGGTTTAAATATTGCTCAACCTTGGGTCTTAATTGGTGATCTAAACTTTCATATTCTTGATACTTCTTCCTCAAGTTCTTCTTCGAGTGATGGGTTAGTAAATTCTATACTTCAAGAAGTTGGATTAGAAGATTTGGGTTTCATAGGCAGATAACACACATGGTCAAACAACAATTTGGGAACTGGCAAGAAAAGGTCCAGAATAGACTTAGCTCTGATCAATGGTTTTTGGTGTAATCAGTTATTGGATTCTAAACTTCTCCATATAACTCAAGTAGGCAGTGATCATTGTCCTATTATGTTAGTAACAGATTATACTCAACCAAAGCTATGGAAACCTTTCAAATTTTTTAAGACTTGGCTACATGACAGATCTTGTGCAGCTGAAATTGCTAAGGCTTGGGAAAAGACAGTTCAAGGTTCTTCAGGGCACAAACTTATTAAGAGACTCCAATTTTCAAGAATCACACTTTCAAAGTGGAATAAAACTCACTTTGGTGACATTAATCATAAAGTGGACTCCTTACAAGATATATTATCTGCTTTACAAGCACTCCCTTTTTCTCAAGAGAATACAAGGAATGCAGTTGAAGTGGGTCAAAAGTTGGATAAATGGCATAAAATCCAACATGATTTCTACCAGAAAAAGTCAAGAGATAATTTTGTTAAAGATATGGATTACAATACTCAATATTTTCATACCCTCACTAAGAGAAAGAGAGCCAGAAACAATATTGATGCCATAAAAGATGAAGCCGGTGAGTGGTTACACTCAAGGGAAGACATTGATGCTCTGCTTACTAATCATTTTAAAAGTATAAGCACTTCCAGCAATCTAATTATTGAAGAGCATCAGTATCTTAACATCCCAACTATTATTTCTGAGGAAGACAACAAAATACTTCTTTGCCACCTACTAAGGATGAGATTCTTAAAACTCTGAAGAGTATGGAGAGTTGGTCTGCTCCAGGCCCTGAAGGTTTTCAAGCAGGTTTCTATAAGTCTCAGTGGAACATAGTTGAAGAAGATGTATGTGAGATGGTAAAGAATTTTTTCAATACAAAGTTCTTACCAAAACAGATAAATAAAACTTATATTTCTTTGATTCCTAAAAAGAGTAAAGCTTGCACCCCTTCTGACTTCAGGCCTATAGGATTATGCAACACTTCTTACAAACTTATTTCAAAAATTCTAGTCTCCAGAATGAAGCCTCTCATGGAAAGAATCATCTCACCTTATCAAGCTTCTTAAGTCTCAGGGATATTGATCAATGAAAACACTATGATTGCACATGAATTAATTTATTCTATGAAAAAGAAAGAAGGTGAAAGTGGTTGGCTAGCTCTCAAGCTTGATATGTCAAAAGCTTTTGACAGACTAGAATGGCCTTTCTTACTCAAAGTCCTTCATAGTTTTGGATTTTGTGAAGAATGGTGTCAATTAATACAGCAATGCATAAGCACTACTTCATTGTCAGTCATCCTCAATGGCTCTCCTTGTGAAGAATTTTCTCCTACAAGAGGCATTAGACAAGGAGATCCTTTATCTCCTTATCTATTCATTATTTCCATGGAATGGTTTTCAAGAACTCTTCTAGCAGCTCAAGATTCTAAAGCAATTAAAGGAATTACTGCAGCAAGAGGTGCACCATCTATAAATCATTTTCTCTTTGCAGATGATTGTCTCATTTTTACTCAAGCAAATTTAACCAGTGTGAATAATTTCTTGCAGGTTTTGCAAGATTTTAGTTCACAATCTGGTCAGGTCATTAATTTTGACAAATTTTCTGTTTTTTACAGCAACAACATGGATCCTTCTTCATGCAACACTATTAGCAACATATTAGGAGTTAAAGTTATGGAGAAAAATGAGAAATATCTTGGTTCACCTCTTATAATTGGGAAGTATAAAGTAAAAGCTTTCAAAGATATCCAAACTGCTTTTGAAATGAGATTAGGAAATTGGCAAGGAATAAATCTTCATCAAGCTGGCAGAACAACAATGGTGAAAGCAGTCCTGAACTCAGTACCCATGTATCAGATGAGCACTTTTAAAATCCCCAAGATACTTATTAAGAAACTTGATTCTTCACAAAGGAAGTTCTGGTGGGGTTACAAGTCCAATAGAGGTTTCAACTTGATTTCCTGGCAAAATATGAGTTTATCAAAAGATTTGGGAGGTCTAGCTTTTAGGGATTTGGAAATGTTAAATCATGCTCTCCTTACCAAAGTTGCTTGGAGAATAAGTCAGCAGCCTGATCATCTGTTAACTAAAATCCTTCAAGCAAAATATTTCAAAGGGGAAGATTTCTTGCATCTTACAGGGGAAAGAAATAACTCATCATGGACTTGGAAAGGAATTGAGCTTGGCTTGTCTATTCTTCAGCAAAATTACATCATGGAGGTCAACAATGGGAAGAAAACAAAGATTTGGATTGATAAGTGGATCATTGGGCTTGACACAAAAGTTGAACCTTTGCACCCTAACCATTTTCAATTGGTCTATGTCAGTGAATTAATCATTCCTGGTACTGACAACTGGAATTTACCTCTTTTGCATATTCTCTTCACCCCAGAGGTTGTAGAGAAAATCAAAAATATTCAACTTTCAAAGAATGAAGAAGATATTATGCATTGGATGCCCTCTAAAGATGGAAATTTCACGGTTCAGAGTACTTATTACAAACTCACAGAAGCAAGAATTCAACAACACGCAGATTTAAATACTGTTCCAAAATCAGTTTGGAAAGCATTATGGAAAATGAAGATTCCCCATCGTGTCAAGCTTTTTACATGGAAGTGCTTGAAGGGTATTGTGCCAACAAGAATAAGACTTTCTCAGGCCATGTCTGACGTAGAGACTCACTGTGAAATCTGCAAAAATGAAGAGAAACCCTTTTTCACCTTCTTATTAGCTGCAATCATGCTAAGGCGGTCTGGAGGTCTCTACATATTGATATTGACCAAATTCTTATTAACTGTCAGTCAGTTAAGGAGTGGATCATATCTTGGTTTCAAAATGTTCAGAATTCTAGTGTGGATGATTTACATAATTGGAGATCTTTACTAATGGTTGGCAGCTGGATAATCTGGAAGGAAAGATGTGATTGCATCTTTCAGGAAAAAAAACTAAACCCTATGCTTACAGTCTCTAGAATTCAATATCAGTTATCTAGTTTCAATCATACTGTGCAAAGTAGCATAGATGATAGCATAACTGAACCTTCTATGACTGACACGATTTTTCATGATGCAGGGTCTAGTATTGATGACAGTGACAAGCACATAGAATCAATTGATGTTTTTAAGTTTTCAGTTGATGCGTCATTTAACCTTGATACTAATGAATGTGGAACTGGCATTGTTTTTTATAATCTTGCAGGAGAATGCACAGGGTACAAAGAATCTTATGCAACTGGAGTGAATGATGCAGAAGCGGGTGAATGCAGAGCAATTATGGAGTGTTTGCGATGGGCCAAAGCAATGGATCTGAACAAAATCCAGTTGAGTGCAGATGCAGAAGCAGTTGTCAACTCTATCAATAATAACACCTTTCTAGTTAGTTGGATTAATAGGAAAGTCATAAGAGATATCAAATTATTGCTAAACTCTTTTCAGTTTTCTAGAATTATTTATGTTAGTAGGAATTTTAATCATTTGGCTGACTCCATCTCCAAAACTGTTAGGAAGAACAAGTTATTTTTGGAGGAGTATAGTCAGGATACTAGTCATGTTAAGTTGATGTTAACTAGGCTCATTGAGCCAGCCAGTTCTTAATAATAAATTTCTCAGTTATCCAAAAAAAGAACAATGGATTCACATGCCTCGTTGGATTATAAAACAGTGGATTCACATACCTCCTTGGATAAAAGGTCATGACATCGATTTTGTTTGTGTATAAAGGAAAATTGTGTTCGAGTTAAGAGTTTGTTGGGTTAGCGGGATGGCTAGCATTTGGATCAAGAAAAAAAAAACACCAATATAATAAGAAACTAATATTTAATAAAATGAAAACAATCATAAAAGTAACAAAATCCCCAATTAATATAAGACCCCAAATTTACTAACTCAAATAATAGCATAAGAACACCAAATAAATAAATACAAATACAACACCCTACTATAACCAGTATCAGTCATTGTTATGAATAAGCGCAGTTATTACCAAGTGGGAACTCTACATCTCAAGTTTTAACCTTGGATACACACATTAAAAATATATCTATAAGACATAAGAGTTTCTCCAATGGTGGTTGTGTGTGTTTCCTAGGTGGAAACACGAACAAGACATCCTCATTCCCATTTTTCCTTAAGTTTAGGAAAGAAAAATAGTTCATCTCCAATAGTGTTGTTTGTGATGTTTTATGAATTAAATGTAAATTTTATTTTTAGTAATTTTTAAATTTTATTAGAGCTAAAAATGGTTATTTAATATATTAAAATTAATTTAGGTAAGCAAAAGCTTACTAGGATAGCTTGAGACATTCACCTTGACAATGTCTAACAAAAATTAAGCCACGTCATCTTCACATTGATTTAAGAAGTTGGGGTTGGAGAAATTTTTTTGGAAAAATGAATGTCTATCCTATGTGGACTTCATTCCATTGGAGAAGCCCTAAGATGAAGATGTCGTCCAAATATACTATACATATCCTTAAACTAGCGGGTGAGTATGCTCAACCGATTTTTAACCTTATATCCGTATCCAATCCAAAATTCCATTAGGTCTCAAAAAATACTCCTGCATCTAATTAATTAGAGCTTCTCCAATTGTGGGAAGACATCCTTTATCCTAGACTTCCATTAGGTAATGTAGTCAGCTTCCTACATGGCATTTTGGGAAGACATCCTTTATCCTAGACTTTAACCATTTCCCCTAAATGTAAGGAGTTAAAAAAAACTTTCTCCAACCCATTTGAAATTTGACCTTTTTTTTTTGGCCTAGTTGTAATTTTATTTTTGTTTGATTAAAGATTTTTATTCGACAATAAATACAACAATTATCCATTATTCTGCCAGGAACTCCCTCCATCATTCGGCATAGATAGATACTGCTGAATGGAATCAGATATATAGCAGCTTCAGTTGACAATTAGTTTTAAAGTCCACATTCTAATTTAAATACTCTCTTCAGTTTCAAAAGAAAGAAGATTCTACTGCACAAGCATGGATTGCAGTAAGCTATTGGTAAAAACATGATGTGTCGGATGATTAAAAAAGGCCTAACATAACGTGAATCAACACAAATATAAGAAACATTTTTGAAACGAGTAGCAACTATCTGTAAGCTATGTTGCATCCTAATCTCAACCAACATATGATTAAGATGATCCACCCGTAGTCTAGCAACCAGATTGATTCATGGTACAAGATACCCTGATGGCTTTAGATGAAAAACAAGGTAGAAAGAAAGAAAAGGGGAAGAAAAAATTTCGGTCTGTAAAAGAAGGAGAAACGAAAAAAAATTGTTGATCAAATTTTTTGACTAATAATAATTTTTAATAAAATTGAATCTATTTTTGATATTAAAAATGCTGATTAGGATTGATATAATTCCTCTTGGTGAACCTCTGAAACAAGAGGTTGAGATAGAGGATGTCTATGGAAAAATATGCCATGTCATCTTCATGTTTGTTGAAGAGGTTAGGATTGGAGAGGGATTTTAGAAAATATGGATGTGTATCCTACGTGGATGAAGACATTTTCTCTCACACACATTCCATTGGAGAAGCTCTTAGTGCACGAATTGTCCACACACCTGCAAAAATTCAGGTGGGCCGGGTAAGACCCATGGATTAGGTGACAAATGCTCAACCGTACTAAGTGACGTTGTTTAATTGTAGTAGAATACTAGGCTATATAGATTTGTCTCGGTAAGATATCTTGAATGCCCAACTCGTTGTTTAATTATGTTTGTGTCGATATTTATTGAATCTGGTGATATTGGTGATAAAATGTTGTTTGTTGAAATGTCAAAGAAAAATAGAGCTTCGATGAGTTGCTTGAAAAGTTGAAATGGATGGTTGAAACCAGGGAGGCACGAAAGTGGTTTGTTGAGATGCTTGATCATGGAAATTTGGATATATGCGAAGATAATTTACTCTTGCAACTTAATAATCTTTTACATGTTTGGACAAAGGTTTTCTATATTGAATCATCAATGGATGGAGACGAAAAACACAAATTTTATGTGTTGCCAATATCCTTGGATGAGTTTAAGATCTTTCTGATGCTTCTAGAACTTTAACCATTCAAGTATGCAAACGGGTACGCATGCTTAAGTAACCAGTCTGAGTTTGGGTTAGCCAATATGCGAACGGGTACGCATACCTAAGTACACTTCCAAAACCAAACAGAAATTCCCGGACCTATACCTTACGCAAGTATGCGTACCGGTATGTGTACTTGGTACACGGAATTTCACAACTACAAGTACGCATACGAGTATGCATACTTTAGTTCCGATCATGGATCACATACATGCAAGAATGCACACTATGTTTATAACCGGTCATCCCCTTTTTCCTCTCGTCCTATATGGCCATGTGCTCCATTGGTATCATCATTGGTAGAGACACGAACTTCATACAAGGATTCAACATTTTTTATATCGCCTTTGAAAAATGGTGGCGTTCTCCGGGTGAATATTTACCGTCTCTCCCCACAACCAACTTATCATACTCCTTAGGATACTAAGGTCTTATCTTGCCACTTAACAATATCATCTTGGTTTGTGGCAACATCTTCTAGTATTTTTGTCACGCCCTCTATGGTGACTGGATTCCGAGCCTTCGCTTTGAAAGAGTTTGAATGACCAGGTGTTTGCACCCAGAAATATTTCTTGGCACTAAACACGATGTTTTTGGTGTTGTTGATGGAAACAGGGTTAAAAACATGAAACCAGAATAAAAAAATGAGACGCAGATTTTACGTGGTTTAGCATAGTTTGCATACATCCACGGACGAATCCCCTTGGGGAGTAGGGTTTTATTGATTATGGAATTACAATAGATTTTTTCTCTGTCCTCACCCTCCTTTTTCAGAATTACATTCCCTCTATTTATACAATCCTGAACATAAATAGTATTTACTTCCCTTGCATGCCTCCTGTCATTAATCTGCATGAAACCTCCTTTGTATGCTTTCTGTCATTAATCTGCATGAAACCTCCTTTGCATGATTCTTTGAATAAATTCTGCATGAAACTGTTTGCGTGATTCCTTGAATAAATCCTGCATGAAACTGTTTGCATGCCTCCTGGAATCAATTTTGTATGAAACTGTTTGCATGCTTCCTTGTGTTGATTTGCGGGCCTCCCGTGTATTTTATACATGGTACAAACATCGCCCCTTCTTAACCTCCAACTTGTTGGGGGTTAAAAAAAAAAATCCTTCGCGTCGATCGTCAATGACGTAACTCGCCAGTCGCCCCCAAGCATGAGTGGAGACATTACAAAGACGCCCCCAACTGTGATAACCTGCAATAAAATTTTCTCACGTGCTAGGTGAGACTTTTTGCCACGTGGTGGATTTGTGATGCTCGATAGCTAGTCGAGTGTTGAGTAGAATGTAGTGTGTGCTTGCGTCCGGGGCAAGGCTTTTTGCTCGCAATGTAACAAGGCTAGCGCTTGCTGCTCGGGCAGGTTGGTTGTTGCTTGTGTTAAACACGAGTATTTGGACCAATATCGGGAATTGGTCTTGTGGTTCAGACGAGACTTTATATTTTCCAAGATGCAAGTCTTTCATACTCGCGTACAAGACGAGATTTTATGCTTGCGATAAAAACAAGACTTATGTGCTCACGTGCAAGGTGAGGCTTTAGGTGCTTGCGAAGTGATGCAAGGCTAAATATTGAAGGGTCTATGTAATCCTCATCTCGAACTCGATCATGTCTCTACCCACGAACAACGAACTCGATCATGTCGTTATCCACGAACCTCGAACTCGATCATGTTGCTGCCCCAAGTGCATACAAAAGTTTCTCGAACACAGAAATTTTTGCTTCCATGCTGTAGGGAATTTAAAAACGGTTCTAACGAGTCAAAAATCACTCAATTCGGACTTCAAACGAAGAAGTTATTGACGAAACAAGATTTGGATGAAGCAGGTGCGTTTCTGTAACAGTTATAACTGTTATTGTTTTCTGGATTTGGCAATACTTGTTGCTACTGTTTTGGCCACGCTTTTTTTAACTGTTTCGCAACATTTTCATCAACCTTCGTAACGGTTTCTTCAACGTCGCAATGGTTTCTTCAACCTTTGTAACATTTTCTTCAACCTCGCAACAGTTTCTTCAACCATTTTTTTTTCTTTCTTTTTTGCTGATTTTTGCATGGAAATTCGTGGCATGATTTCTGAGCTTTTGACACACCTATATCAATGATAAAACACGATTGTTTTACACGAATCCCCTTAGTCAGCGCTAATGTTTGCACACAGAATTTTTTTCGGGCACTAAACACGATGATTTTGGTGTTGTTGATGGAAACAAGGTTAAAAACATGAAACCAGAATAAAGAAATGAGATGCAGATTTTACGTGGTTCGACATGGTTTGCCGACGAATATCCTTGGGGAGTAGGGTTTTATTGATTATGGAATTACAATAGATTTTTTCTCTGTCCTCACCCTCCTTTTTCAGAATTACATTCCCTCTATTTATACAATCCTGAACACAAATGGTATTTACTTCCCTTGCATGCCTCCTGGCATTAATCTGCATGAAACCTCATTTGCGTGTTTTTTGTCATTAATCTGCATGAAACCTCCTTTGCATGATTCTTTGAATAAATTATGCATGAAACTGTTTGCATGATTCCTTGAATAAATTCTGCATGAAACTATTTGCATGCCTCCTGGAATCAATTCTGTATGAAACTGTTTGCATGCTTCCTTGTGTTGATTTGCGGGCCTCCAGTGTATTTTATACACGGTACAAACACCAGGGTACATTACGAAATGAGAAGTCGGAATTTGTGATTTAAAATGAATTTTGGTTAACGACCGAATTAGATCTAAGATCCACCCTCCTGAAGTTAAGAAAACTGGAATGAAGAATTTATAAACTGATTTTGCAACCGAGAGATTAATCTCCCACTGTGTTCGCCATTTGTTTTGGGGTAAAAACTGATTATGCTAGTTTTTGGTAAATTTAGGTGTGTTGATGAGAAATGAATTCAAACCCTAAACAAATATACTGCACATGAGTACTTTTAGATTCGAGAGATCAATCTGTAAGACTCTGGCCTAAACTAAGAAATGGACGTTCCAGATTCAATTTGGTCACAAAGTGAAGGAGAAGGGTTGATCTTAGGGAGGGAAGCGAAGAAGGTGTTTGAGATTAGAATGTTGAATTATGAAGGTATGGTTGTCTTATGACTTGTATCTAAATATGGTTTCTGTATACTTGTGTTGATAACGCTTGTCCTCATCTTGTTGAAATAGGTTGAAAACCTATTTATACAAGTCATTGAGTGCACCACGATCTCGTAGGAAGTGGAGGCAGTTAAGTAGTGGAGAAGTGGGGTTGTGCGAAAAGGTGGTCACAGTCATGTTTCCATTATGGAGGAAGACTGGCCATCCCTTACACCCACTACTCTCTTACTACTATTAATCGTTCCCCTTTTTCCCGACACTTTCTCGTAATGGGCGCGTTGCACGCCGTAAACCGCCAGACCAATACCCAGTGAACATCCCCCAGATTGTGAAATGTTTGATTCTCGAGTATTTTGTAGGAAAAATATATACAGTAGGCTGTTGAATGCATCAAGTCATGAGACTCGTTGCTTAAAGTAGCATATAGTGCTTTTAGGTCAAATAATAAAATTATTTATGGAATCAATATTTATAAAGCATCATTTATAATTGATGCTCATGAAGCATTGCTTTTAAACAAGTTACTAAAAAAAATCGATGTGCATGAAACATCGTTGTTTTAGAGCTCGGCCAAATTAGTCGCGAGTTGAACGTCTTAAAAGGAGCGTGACCGGCCATTTTTAGGAAGTTGGTATAAGCTGTGCGCGTGGGTCTGAGGCTGGCCAGTTGGACCCTATAGGAGAGTGGAGACTGGTAGCCATTCTAAAATTCTATCGGTGGATCCAAGTTAGATCTGGATCACTTAAATCGGTAGCCAATTTGAGTGGCTGAGACGATTTGTGGCGGTGAATGATTGCTGTAAAATCATTAAAATTGTACATAAGCATCGCGAATGACTACCTTTGGGCGATCATTCGGGAACCCTATGGGAAAGCCACAACTTGGTCGATCATTCCCTGTGGAGGAGGTATGGCCGGTGATTACAGCGTTACCCTGTTTGCCTACTGAAAATAAATTTAGACCATCCGACTAGGCTAGCGAAGTTGGATGGACGAGATGATTTGCGGCAGCTGCATACTGCCATTGATTCAATTTTAGGGTTTAGAAGTCGTGTGGCCAACCCTATTTAGGCTAATCGATTCAAGGCACTGGATATTGGTTTGAGTAGACCGATTGGTCATATGCAAAGGCAGGTTGTCGGTTAGCATGCTGACATCTATTGGGCCGCCTAAAATTGGATCCAAGTCATTCAATTTGGCTGGAGAAGATGGACGGCTGTGTGGATGTGAACCCAAGCCTTTGGTGTAGATTCCTTGAACTCAGAAACTTATCCCAATATGAATGAAACTTCTTCATTGGCAATATTTTAGCGAACTTCAACAGTAGCATCAATAACAAAGTAATCAACATCACTGGAATCACCGGCAAGACGAGAAAAAATCATAGGTGAGTGCCGCTGTTTTGCTCCTTTTTTTTGTTGTTGCAAAAACCTAGTTTTAGGTTTTGACCATGGGGGTAATGCCCACGGATTCTATTTTATTTTGTTCGAGGGGCGTAAGCCCCTACTCGACCCAGCTGTGGGTGTAACCCGGCCGTGGGCGTATATCCCGCGGCCAAAGAAAAATTTGCGTGTGGCTCTTCCATCATTCCTACTAGTTTGTTATCCATATAATTCTCCATCTCCGAGCTTCGACTATTAGTGATTACATCGAATTTTGATAAGAAGTTGCGTGCATGATTCCCATGAGGTAGTTACTCTTTTCCGTTTTGCTTTATTGTAGTTGTTTGAAAGTGAACGTAAGGAATTCTCGTTAAGATTTCACCTGGAAATATTTATGCCGCTAAGCTGGGGAGCGTTAACAATTCCAAAGATATGACAAACATAAATGATGAGCTCTTTGTAGTGCCTTATCCGAACATTAGGACTCATCCTGGTCATAAGATAACCCTCCTCACGGGTTCAAAGAATGAAGAGGCTCCTCCGTCTGTTTCTCCTGTGCGTGTGATGAGGTTCTGTCTCCAAAATAAATAGTATCCAACTTCTCCTATTGACTTCAAAATTTGCCATAATTCGATGTGCTCTTATGAAGGATGGATGAGGCATATGTTGGGCAATGAGCGTATCAACAACCTAATTAAAGCATAGGTCGTTGAAGCTGTCAAGGCTCTGCAACATTTCGCATTAGGAAAGACACTGCAAGTTTGATCACTTTCATTTCTCGATGGTGTCCTTCCACCTACACATCCATATGTAGATGGGGTGAAATGACTATTACTTTAGAGAGCGTAGTCATTTTGTTGAGTCTTCCAGTTGCAGGGAATCTTGATTTTAAGTTGTCCGATGAAGAAGAAGTGATGTTCGCCACTCTAGTTAAGAAAGTAAAAGGGTATAATCATAATGAAAATGATGAGAAATGTTTGTATACTTGGTGGGTGTTTGAATGGTTTCCTAATAAATTGAAAGCGGGCCAAGTGTTGGATGATGTACTAAGCGTTGCTGCATTTTTATCCTTGTGGCTGTCTAGAGATGTTTTTGATGATGGTTATGGTAAGAAGACTATAAGATGGAAGCTTGTTATGTTTGCTATTAAGATGGCGAAAGGCGTAGTCCTTCCCCTAGGCAGCTTGTTCCTTGGGTCCTTGTACTCTCATTTGGATTCCCTGGCAGCGGACATGCATGCTTCCAACAGATACATGAAGGTGGAGTCGCATGTCCACATCGCTTTTGTCCAAGCATGCTTATGGGAGCACTTCAAAGGCTATGCTCATAATCCTATAACTATGTTCTCCAGTATATATGGTGGTTCCATAATACTCTGTTGGCAGAAGAGGCGTCCAAAGCCTGGGTTGAAGCTTATTGATTTTTTCGACAACATGCATGAAAAATCAGGGGTCTAACAACCATACCCAATATTTCGATTAGCAATCTGTATGGACAAACTCCAATATACTTTCTAGAGAATCAACTAGACAGTTAGACTCAATCAAAAAAAAGTATATCAAAGAGTTTATATCTCTATCTCTCAATTTAAATCTTACTCAAGCAAACTGCGAGTCTCAATTTAAATACAAGAGAGATAAACTTGGATGGTACCAAAGGCCAATATCCTACTGTCAGTCAATATAAATCAACAACCAAAAGGTCGGATATTCTAATCGATTGAACAACGCACAACCTGTATTATTTCAATTATATAACAAATATAATGCGGAAAAGAAACAACACAGACACCATAATTTTGTTAACGAGGAAACTACAAATGCAGAAAAACCTCGGGACCTAGTCTAGATTAAACATACACTGTATTAAGCTGCTACAGACACTAGCCTAATCAAAACTAACTTCGGTCTGGACTGTAGTTGAACCCAATCAATCTCACACTGATCGAAGGTACAGTTATGCTCCTACGTCTCTGATCCCAGCAGGATACTATGTACTTGATTCCCATAGATAATCTCACCCACAACTAAGAGTTGTTACTACCCAAAGTCGAAGACTTTAATAAACAAATCTGTATCACACAGAAAAGTCTACGGTAATAGATAAATCCGTCTCCCACGAATATACCTACAAGTTTTATCCGTGTTTTGATAAATCAAGGTGAACAAGAACCAACTGATAAACCAAACTTATATTCCCAAAGAACAACTCAGTATTATCAATCACCTCAAAATAGTCTTAATCGACGCAGCGAAAAAAGATATTGTGGAATCACAAATGATGAGACGAAGATGTTTGTCATTACTTTTTATCTTGCCTATCGGAGATAGAAATATCAAGCCAATTATTATAATTGTACTCGTACAATGGAAACATCAAGATCAGATCACACAAATACAAGAAAATTAGTATCGATCTGGCTTCACAATCCCAATGAAGTCTTTAAGTCGTTAACCAGGTTTAGAAGAAGAAACCAAAGGTTAAAGGAGAATTGACTATAGCTTAGCACAACTAGTATCACACGGAATGTGTGGGGATTAGGTTTCCAAATTGCATGAGTTGTCCCTTATATAGTCTTTCAAATCATGGTTTGCAATCAATGTTAGCTTAGTAACAAAGCGTCCAATATTCACCGTTAGATGAAAACCTGATTAGATTCAAGCTAATATTTATCAACCGTTAGATCGAAAACATAGCTTGTTATACACACATGAAATGCACGTTTGTAGGTTTGTGTAACCGTACCCAAACTTGTAAATTAGTTGGTTCAACAATAGTTAACCAAGTGGTTAGCCATATGATAACTTTCATATCAACCATATTCTTCTTCTTCACCATAACTAGTTCAAATGACACAAATGAACTAGTTAGAGAGTTGTTCAATTGCAAGGAAATCTTGTCTACTACACAAGACACAATTGAAGCAAAAGCGATTTGATTTACTCGAATCTGTTCATGAACTATATAGCCACGGTTTGCAATTGCATTCCTTAGTTTATAAAGAGAAGTTCACAAGCATCGTTTTTAGACATAACCTACTCAAGTTCGCGGACTTAAGTTCCCGGATGGAGTTCACAAACTCCAGCATAAATTCTCGGGTCGAGAACTTCCGCCATTTCGCGGACTAGGTTCGCGGACTTAGCTCACGCACTTGCTAGTTTGCGGACTGGGTTCACGGACTTAGCTCACGCACTTCTCCGGATTTCTTCATCAACAAAGTTTGCAAACTTCGGTTCAAGGAATAAGGACGTATACATATATGTGTTTCTACAACAATGCTTATATCCTCCAATGGTTATATAGTCTAAACTCTCATTTCAATCATTGAAACATTATTTGAGGACGTTATATAGTTGTTATTCACAAACCATTTTTCATCAGAGCAATTTTCAAAGTGATTGAAACTTAACATGAATTATGTCACTAGGTAAATATGAAATTTGCTAAAGTGAAAGCTTTACCAACACATATTTCGAGAAATAGATAGGCGAGGTAAACTCGGCTCGAAATACCAAATGTGTATAATCTAAGTCTATATAGCAAAACGACTTTTGTCTCAAGATAGGAGAAAAACAAACTTTTGAGTGATAGATAAGTTCAAGTCTCCACATACCTTTTAGTCGATGAAGATCCACCAGTTCCTTGAGTAGTCATTCGTCTTGTATGATGATTTCCATGGAGTTCTTGAACTCAACTACACTTTCTATCCTAGTCCGAGACCTTAGCTATAGTAGGCTAGAAATCAAGACTTATAGTTTTGATCACTAACATTGACAAACATACTTGAGATAGAAATGCATGCAAGTTCGACCGAGCAATGCTCTAACAATCTCCCCCTTTGTCAATTTTAGTGACAAAACTATCAATACATATAGAATACAAAAAATATATAAATAAACTTTGTAGCTCCTATTTCACATGTATGATCTTCAACATTACTCGAAATCTTTGTCACTTCCAAGTACTCTAATGATCCCAAAGGTTGTAAGTTTAGCATCATCGTTGTTGAAAATCCATAGCTATAACAACGAGAAAACAAGAGTTGTCAATCATTATTATACAGTGTCATAGTATCATTACACAACGTCAAAGTCCAATTGCATCACAACTTTAACAACAATACTTTGGTGATATGTCACCCCCCCTTGGTTAATACTCCATCTCACATGGAAACCACTCCCCCTTACATAATGCTCTGAAAACCATATGTATTTGTAGTATCAACTACATATTAATTCTCCCCATTTTTGTCAATAAAATTGGCAAAGGTACAACAACGGGATCCTAATGAAATTTCCAAACAAGACATTTCATGACCAAGAGTAAGCGTATATCATCTTATTTAGATGCAATCATAAAGCCGAAGCTAAATGCATTCATCAAAGAGTCTATAAAGATACAAGATAACCCCTATAATATTCCACAGCCGCACTCCTCACAAAGATTTGGCAATTAAGCACAAGTTCAATTAAGAAATCTCCCCCATAATATGTCATTCCCGAAAGAACAACAAGAGCGACCTTAATTTGAAAAGAAAATAAGGATTTCTTTGGACATAACAAATCACATACAAGTATGAATTTGAATCCAAAAAATATTCAATTAAATTAACCGTAAGAGACTCATGATTCATTTAACCAAATATGCTCAACACAAGTAAACTTGGAGACTTAAAAATGCTCAATTAGATTAATCACAAGAGAACCCTTAATTAATCTAATCGGAATACACAACTAAACTAATCAGAAAAGTAATCAATTTAATTGTTCATACTTAACATAAGAAAACTTACGGAGTCATAACTAAAGAACCAAACAAGATGATTAATTTAGTTCAATATGCTCAACATAAAGTACCTTACGGAACAATAACAAAGCTAATCATAAAAATAATCAACTTTGGTTGTTTAGTGCTCAACATAAGACACATTACGGAGCCTTACAGTAATACACAAAATGTGGATCAGGGAAGATCAATTACTGCGGAATACACAAGGATTCATTTTATTTTCCATCACCATTTGCACAATGACATACAATAGACATAATCCTTGAAAACAAAAGATTTTAACCTATCTTCCATCAAAAATTGACATAATAGGCTTAACTTTTGTATTTGTCAAAAGTCAATTCATTCTTTTATCAATATATGCATATCAACCTATGAACGACTTTACTTTTGACACGGTATGGGAAAATCAAGTTCACAGACGCAAACACACATATCCCATAAAAATATTGCAATATGTGAAACCAAAAAGATTAATACTGCAATAATCATCTTCCAAACAGTTTTCGAATTTAAACAAATAATCCTAAAAACATGAAGATGAAAACGTTGGACATAGCTATGTGTAATCACAATAATGGCTATTCCAACATCTAGTTATTCTTCTAAACAAAACAAGAAAAATAGAATATTTAATAGGCAAATAAACTACTCATCATCTTCATCATCGGAGACACTCCAAGATGCTTGAATCATGTTCAATTTTTCCTTGAGCTCGGGAAACTTCGTTGAAATTAAAGACAATTGTTCTTGGACACAATTTACCCTTGAATCGACTTTACGCACACCCTTATGAATTTTTAGAAGAAGACTCAAAGAGGTAGTAGGGTCACAATCATTAAGTAAGGCATCTCTTTGTCTTTTGCACACATTCTCCCTTATGCGTCTGAAGGTTGTTAAGTGCATATTTTGCATATATTTAGTGTCGAATCCATGCTAGTAATTGCTTATATTCTTGAAAATTATTGTATATTACTCTTGTTTTCTCTTATTTATGTTTTGCTTGGTGAATCATCCAAAATAAGTGAATTTGCACTTTATTGGGCAATAAAAGAAGCTAGCTACAAATGGAGAAAGGTCAAAGACCAAGTGGACTCGTTCGAATCTAGGATTCCTTGATATCATCTCGAAGAGGACGTGAAGACGAAGCCAGCGACGAAAGAATGGGGGTCAATCTGACGTCATATGAAGAAGTTATGGGCGAAAAGAGAAGTCAAGCTTATCGGTTCTCCGGAGCAGACAGTTAGATGGGAAATGTTAAAGGAGGACATTGGAACTACTAGGGGGAGACAAGATCATTACAGGCACCCGGCTATTTTACTTAGGGCTGACACCGTTATCTTTTTCACCTCACAACCAGCTCAGGGAGATATGTTTCGTAATGATGGAGAAGAATGATTAGTGGCTTGACAAGTTTGTGATAATGATGCTAGTGATTCTCATGAAAAGAGATGGACGAGCTCGAGAGTTTCAGGGAAAAGAAGTTAGATACAAAACAGAAGGGTATGGCAGTTGTTGTTGTTAATATCGGTGAGCTTAAGTTTAAGAGGGAAGTGTATCTATGGAGGCTAACGATGACAAGACTTGAGTATGGACTTGCTGCCATTGATGTACGTCCTATTTATGAAGAGATGATGTTGTACATGGTGATTATCGGTGATGGATAAAACATGGAGCTGTATGGTTTGGAATCAGATAAGAGAGCTCGACTGGCAGTGTATGCCGTGAAGATTGGAGATGGGTTTAACCGAGAAAACATGACGGAGAAGAATCAGATATAGAAGATGTTTCGGAGCTTGGAAACATGACAACAATGGAGAGAGTTGGTATCGGGTATTGGAGCTTGCTGCCATGCATGTATTGAACGAGAAACTGACAGATGGAGTTGGCAGAATGGTGTTGTCTCGGTGATCAATGATTGAATGGGAGCTGGCAGTGATCGAGACTGATGAATAGAGCAAGAACAAAGAGAGAATTTGGTAGTGATTAAACATATAAGAACATGATGCAATGTTGGTCGATAATGGTTCATGTCCATGTGATGATGGCAAGGATGGATAGATGAAGTTGCTTCCAATGAAATTTGGATATCGTCTGTTGTTGACTTGATCGTGACTGATAGAGAAGAGTTTGAATGAGTGCAGTGAGTTAGGTTGTCTGAGTTCGAGTGAGTGAGGGTGTTCATGCTGTTTCGTACGGGAACTTTTGGAAAGAAGGAAAGAAATGGTAAAAACTTACAGGAGATGTTTCGGCTGGAAAGTCTTAGCCGTGATAGAAAATACAAGAATTGTGACGATATCCAGGAGAGATTATGGCTAGAAGTCCCGGCCGTGATTGAAGAGAGGATTCTGAGTAAAAACATACAGGAGAACTTACGTATGAGAAATCCCATCCGTAAGAAGAGAAGGCGAAATAGGCTGTCAGTCACGGTTAACTGACAAGCCAAAAATATAAGCAGGCTGGGATTCTTTTAGGACTTGTTCGGCACGTGACGCGGCCCATTGTTTGTGTGTTTATTTCACACGAATTTGGCATGATTTTGGTGGAATTTTGGCAAGTTTAACATCTTATTTCGACCGAGATTCGAGCACGGGCGCAACTACAACTTGGGTACTATATAAGAGACCCTTCTAATATTTTTGGGGACAATCTTTTATTCTTTAATCAAGTTTTGGAGAGAAGAACACAAGGGAGAAAAGCTAGGGTTTTGGAGCGTTCTTCATTACCGTAACTATTTCTTTTCCATTTTATAATATGTATTTGTTGATGGTGGATTTTCATTTAAGGTTAAAATTGTGAAACCCAGAAAATTATGCGCTAACATCTTGTAAAAGATAAGGCCATTAATAAGTGATGGATACTCCTTCACTTTACTAATTCTCCTAGAATGGAGCATGTGGCAACAATCCCATTATGTGAATTAAATACACGAAATTCATCCAGGTTGGAGCATGTAGCAACAATCCCATATACCCTGTGAATTTGCAGCATTATTAATTAATGTGTAACCATCCTTGTATTTTATGTACTCATTATCAGTGCGGCATGATGACTGAGTGTTGCTCTCAGCAGAGCATCACGAATCTCCAAGCATTATAATGAAAGCATGTACGAAATACCCGTACAGGCTGCAACTCTCGGTGTGTTATACTAGCCCGATTGAGCCACTATCGGTGTGTTATACTAGCCTGATTGAGCATCCGGACTGTCCGTGTCAGTCTGGAAATGATCACGACCATCTAACTCCACCAGCATGATTGGATGGCCCAGATCGAATCTATAACCCCTGAGCAGGTATGGAATATCCGCTGCCAAACCAATGCGGGCCACGCATGGCCGGCCTCCCCGAAAGATTGGCTATCTTGCCAAAACGTCCAAACCAAAGCAGTATGGACGAAAACCCTAAATAAGGGTTTTCCGCACATTACATGTGTCGCAAAACAGTCTCAACCATACATCTTCGCAGGTATAGATGGAGGGTGTAGATGTAGATTCAGATGGCACATAGCATGTCAATACAATCACCATGGGCCCACCTACATACCTGACTGATCGATCAGAACCAAATATAGTTGGTCACCTCGATTCGCACGCCCAAAACCAGGTGTGACACGCGGCCGGCAATACCCTAACTAGGGTTTATCTCGCGATCACGAACGTCCATCTTCTCCGGAGCGGATGGAGGGTCCCGGAATAGGCTAAGCAGGTCCGGTAAGTATCAACATGATCACTGCGGGCTCACCTATCTTCACACCCAACCTACTAAGACCAAACTTGGATATATGTCTCGATTCGCGCGCCCAAAACAAGTGTGGTCGCACCTCCCAAGCTGAAAAATAATCTTGACCACTCGATTTCACCGGAAAAATTGAGTGGCTTAGATCATGTTTCTATGGGATGTCAGGGTATGGACGTGAACTCCAGCCTACCACCTACACGCTGGGTCAATTGGCCAAGACCGACCAAGCCTGGTCATCTTGGAATGCGCGCCTGAAGATGGCTTGAGGAGAGGCTTTTGCGGCACCAGTTTTCTGTCGCAAATTGATCTCAAACCATTCAACTTCGCCAGAAGAATTGAGTGGCCCAGATCACACTCTCGTGAGACAATGAGGTATGTGTTCCTACACCGTCATGACATCTACACGCATGCATGATCGGCCTTGCCAAAATTATGTCCCAAGCTTGGATTCGACCAAGCTGAAAAGTGATGCTTGCGCACTTCTTCATAAACCCTAATTCCATCAACGGTCGCAGATGAGTGTCTCAAAGATCATCTGGTCCATCCAACTTCACCGGCTTAGTTACACAGCCCTGGTCAGGAGTTAATTGGTCAGTGCGGAGTCATGGTGATCACCATCCGTCACTCTACCACACTATGTGGTCGGCCAAGGGAGGACTTGTTTGCGCAACCTCCAAACCATCACATGAAGTAAGATGGACATGAGGTTATTTTGAGATGCTCAAACAACGATGCTTCATACATGCTGAATATACTCGATGCAGTACCTGCATAGTATACACACGATACTTCACAAGTATCAATTTCCTAAATAACGTAGCATTGCATGCTACTTTCTGTGGGTCCCATGATCCACACGTTCAAGACATCAATCATGTCACAAACTGGGGGACACATACTTGGGTATTGGTCTGGAGGTTTACAGCTTGCAGCGCACAACGAAACATCACAAGAACGTGTCAAGAAGTCATAGACGGTTAGTGATGATGGGAGAAGTGGGCAAGCCTGGTCATGTGACACCAACACACTACTCCACTACTCCATCACTCCACTTTCTCCACTTCCCATGAGATACGAAGGTTAGGCTAAAAGACTTGTATAAATAGGTTCTCCGCCTTATTTTTCAAAACGAAAACAAGACGAGACAACAAAGGCAAGTGTTGATATAATTATATTCAAACACCAGAACTGATAGCTTACATCCTTCAATCGAGTTCATCTTTCTGATACAAGTCATACATAGCCAACACCTTCACAATCTCAACACCTTCTTCGCTTCCCTCCCTAAGATCAACCCCATCTCCTTCACATTGTGACCGAAACAAGTCTGGAACGACCATTTCTTGGTTTAGGCCGTACTTGCATAGATTGATCTCTCGAATATACAAGCACTCACCGCGCAGTGTATTTGTTTAGGGTTTAGATTCATTCCTCATCCACACACCCAAAATTACCAAAATCGGCATGACTAGTTTTCACCCATAAACAATTGGCGACCACAGTGGGAGGTTAATCTCTTGGTTGTAAAATCAATTTCTTATTCAATTTCATCAATTTCAAAATGGGTAGATCATAGAACCAATTCAATCAGTAATTCATTTCAATATGGTTGAACTCAGGTCTGGATCAGCAATTAATTCCGATGTAGCTAGCATGGATAATACTCCCAGTGTAGATGTACTTATCAGTGGAGCTGACGTAGTCAATACATCTCGTGGAACCGTCACTCCAATTACCAACGCTAGCGGAGCGGGAAATATTCCAGTAGGTGTAACGCCTCCCATCAACAGAGCTAAAGCAGCTGCGAATCCCGGCATCTCCTCAAGCGTAATGCCTCCGGTAGTCACCAGAGCAACAACTTTCACTCCTTCATCAGGACGAGGGTACGGAGGGACGAGAGGAGGACCACCGCCCATTACCATCGTAGACTTGATGGAGAAGAAGGAAGTTATGTCTAAGACTCAAACAGATATGGCCGTAACTCAGAAAGAGATACTCACTTTCGTCAAAACTTTGACTGAATGATTACCACAAGGTTCGCGACAACCCGGAGGAAACATTTCCATCCTGGCCCACACAGATGAAGAAACTCGCATTTCTCCTAAACGCCCAAGAGAAAGGAACCAACCTTCCAACTTCATCACACGCGAGGACCTGGAACGACTTCTCCAAAATCGAGGCAAAGGGGACCGAACGGATGTACACCAGCATCATCCGCCGTACCCTCAAGACGTGCAACGAATTCCTCTTCCAAGAGGTTACACCTCTCCCCAGTTCTCCCTCTACGACGGTACTGGTAATGCTCGTGAACACGTCTCTCGATTCTTGGAATCCTTGGGGGAACATGAATACAATCATGTTCTATGCCTAAAAGAATTCTCAAAGTCACTTACGGGGAGGGAGTACACCTGGTACAACAACATATCGCCTAACAGCATATCCAATTGGAACGAGATGGTCAGTGCTTTCTACAGAAAGTATTTATTCGTGTCTGAACAGATCACCTTTTCAGATCTGGGAAGAATTCTTCAGCGGAACAACGAGCATCCTAACGACTTCGTTAAGAGGTTCAGAACCCAAGCACTAGATTTTCATGACCTGAACGTCACCGAACGACAATTGGTGGAGTTGTGCATCAATGGGATGATACCCATGTACCGCTCTTTATTAGAGAATCAGGGATTTCAAACAATCTCTGAACTCCATGAAGCTGCCAAACATTCAGCAACAACTGCACCAGCATTGCTATAAAGATCCAGAGTTGTTCGAAGTGAAGATTCACGTGAAAGTCGAGGAAGCAGGCATCTCACGAACAAGCAATACAACAATGGTCCTTCTGTAAATGTAGTGGGGGAGGAGAAAAAAGGAAAGCTGCAGCGACGGAACAATAAACCAGGCGGGTATCCCCGGCACATAATACTTCATCTCAGAAAGGAGCGGATAAAACTCCTGCACAAGACACCGAAGATACAGGTTTTCCTTTCCCCATGAATGAAGTGATAGAACTCTTAGAAGCGTGGATCTAAGACGATGCTATCAAGATGCCTCCTATCAGACGTCCTCCAACCGAGAAAGACATGGCGGATCCCAAATAATGCTGCTACCATAGATTTGTTCACCATCCAACCAAAGATTATAACAGGATGAAACAAATCTTCAGGGAAAAGATAGAGACAGGAGATCTCCAACTTGGAAATGAAGGTGTTCATAGAGATCCTCTTCCTATCAGGAACGGTATGATTTCTGGGGATTCTGTTCGCAAGACTGTACAATCTATGATGGAGCACTTGTGTGAAATCTTGTATTTCTTCAAGGGACAACGTCAAGACATATTCACGACTCTCAACCGCGTTGTATTAGGCAGGCATTTATATCCAGAAGCAGTCCAGGAACCCCAGTCTTTCTTGAGAGATGCGAGCAAAGGAAACTGGGGACTCCTAACCGTCACTTATTTGAGAAACGTTGAGTTCGATAGCACGTTGATTGATACGGCCTCCGAATTTAACATCATTACTATCAAGACCTTGAGAGCAGCAAAGATTCCGAAGCAGGAGGCTACTCGTCATCCAACTGTGGTTAAGGATCTAGAAGGAGAACTCAGAGATGCATATGGATACATTGATCTTGAAGTCAAATTGGGTGATGCCTCGACACAAGCAAAGTTATACATAGTCAAAGATCATCCCAACTATGACATGATCCTAGGACGCCCTTGGATGCGCAACAACAAGGCAATGCTAGGAGTCTATCCTCTACCGGATTCGATACCTGAAAGAATTTCCAACATGCCTACAGGACCCGACGACTGTTTGTTGCCGCACCAACAACTTGTCAATATGACACAACTTCCCGGAGAGAGCCTGTCAGCATATGTTGAAAGGTTCCGATCTCAAGTAAGTCTCATCACGCAACCTCTTTACAACCAACCGCCCCTCATTCTGATAAGTCCCGGGGACTGGCTCTAACCAAAAAACCAACCTTGGCTAAGAGATACGAATGGGAGGCCGGCCCCGTTAAACAGTTTATCAGGAGTCTAGAAGTTGTCTCGATCAAAGACGACAAGACCAAGACCCCGATGTCTACACGCACAAACCCATTCGGAATTGGAGGTCTAGTAACGAAGACAACCACATTCAAGGTTGGTAGCATTACGGTAAAAATGTCTACTCCACCTGATTCACCCACCGATAAGGAGGATGAACCATACCTGGTAGCAGATGTCATCCTAGGCGGCTACTGCAAACTCATCAACGCTGACAAGCTAGAAGGCGTAAAAATTCACTCGCGGTGGCTAAAACCCTACCGTACTTAAGACGTTGTGCTATCACTTTCCAGCATCCTACACGCTTTAAGATGTTGTGCTACTTCCTCCAGCGTGTTTTTCCTTACAATTTCACATCATATTTGTAATTCCCCTAGAAAATGATTGCAATACTTGCATTCATAGTTAGGGTTTCAATTTTTAATTTTCAAATTAATTGAAGTATTATTTCCATCTGAGAACCTCTTTATCCCTAAAGACACAAAGTCCAGCCTAAACCAACCCACTAGAGCAGGTCACGAAAGAAACCCTAAGAAGAATAAAAAACATCCTGAAAAGAGTTGAGGGAAAAAATGTGCGCGGAAAGGGAATGAGCTTTGAGCCACTCACCCCAGCAAGGCCAGGAAGATATTGCATCAGGAACACATAAAAAAGGGCTATAAAGCAAAAAACCTTTATTAAAACAATCAAGTAGAAGAGAACCTTGAACTCGGCTTCCACTGAGCACAAGGAAGATGTTCACAAATTACGGAATACACTTGAAAGAAAAAAAAAGGTTTTAGTCATCAAGAGGATCGACCGCGCCTGCACCACCGTCAAGTTATGCTTCAACGCATCACTTGTTGATGCTCCTCCTTTCGGATCTACCTCTGCTTCTGCATCAGACGTTTTCACAGGTGATGCTCCTCTTTTCGGATCTACCTCAGCTTCTGCATCAGACGTTTTCGCAGGTGATGCTCCTCCTTTCGGATCTACCTCAGCTTCTGCATCAAATTTTTCCGGAGCAACGCACTCCATCCCAACATCATTAGCAGTAACATCAAGAGCCACGTCAACACTAGGATTCATGCCGAGTGCTTTCAAACATTCAGGTTTGTCTGTGTCGGAATCGAGAATTATCACTCCATCCTGGATTGGGTAATTGAACTTATCTTCATTCAGATGTCGTTTATGCTCAACCTTCCATCTCTTCAACCGCGCTACAAATCTCTCTGTCCTTGCTCTTACTGGTGCTTGCAACGCTTTCTCGCGCCTCCGCCGCTCCTCCATGTTAATCGCAGCTGAAAGTGCACAGATGCACCCTCTGGCAATACGCAGGTGTAAAATAGACATCCATGTATAGCACGACCAACTTCGCGAAGTGGAAGATCTATCTTAGCTATTACATCTTCATGCGCATGGGTTTCGGGCTTGTCAAATTCGTAGCTTCTTCCTGGTAAGGTGACAGGATGGTCGTCCACCGTCTCCATGATAAACTGCAAAGAAGAAGAAGTTGTAAAAAAAAAAAAATCAATCAGTCAATCAGAAGATCAGATAAGTGTGGAGTAGTACCTGAGATACAGAAGGAACAACTACGTGAGATGATTTTTTATAATCTCGCAAGTCGACAGAATCCCAGGAGAAAATAAGTCTTTACTTACCACCTATGAAGGCTACTATTTCGGGATAGCAATCAACGATGCTTATCGCATACATCTGAGGAAAG
Source organism: Papaver bracteatum (assembly GCA_023529315.1). Lineage (NCBI taxonomy): Eukaryota > Viridiplantae > Streptophyta > Magnoliopsida > Ranunculales > Papaveraceae > Papaver > Papaver bracteatum. Next base: position 2,844,609 of record JAJJWX010004210.1, read on the forward strand.
TTTTCGTTCACCTGACCCAAGGAAGGGACCGAGCTCTGCTCAGATATGTACAAAGGAAACCAAAGCGACTCACCAGATCAAGTCCTGCTTCCTTCACAACTCTAATCAGGACTCCCAGGGAAATGCCTAACGAGGTCGACCTATCGGGTAAATATGCATTCACTTTATCTTGGTCATTTCATTGTACAAATTTGTCACCATCTCATACCTACCCCACAATAGTGTAACCATTATGTGCTAGGCATGGGACTTAATGTTGATGGTGGATTTTCATTTAAGGTTAAAATTGTGAAACCCAGAAAATTATGCCCTAACATCTTGTAAAAGATAAAGCCATTAATAAGTGATGGATACTCCTTCACTTTACTAATTCACCTAGAATGGAGCATATGGCAACAATCCCTTTCTGTGAATTAAATACATGAAATTCATCCAGGTTGGAGCATGTAGCAACATTCCCATATACCCTGTGAATTTGCAGCATTATTAATTAATGCGTAACCAGCCTTGTATTTCCTGTACTCATTATCAGTGCGACATGATGACTGAGTGTTGCTCTCAGCAGAGCAACACGAATCTCCAAGAATTATAATGAAAGCATGTACGAAATACTCGTACATGCTGCAACTCTCGGTGTGTTATACTAGCCCGATTGAGCCACTATCGGTGTGTTATACTAGCCCGATTGAGCATCCGGATTTTCCGTATCATTCTGGAAATGATCACGACCATCCAACTCCACCATCATGATTGGATGTCCCAGATCGATTCCATAACCCCTGAGCAGGTATGGAATATCCGCTGCCAAACCAATACGGGCCCCGCATGGTCGGCCTCCCCGAAAGATTGGCATAGGTTGCCAAAACGTCCAAACCAAAGTAGTATAGACGAAAACCCTAAATTAGGGTTTGCGGCACATTACATTTGTCGCAAAACAGTCTCAACCATCCATCTTCGCAGGTATAGATGGAGGGTGTAGATGTAGATTCAGAGGGCCTAGAGCATGTCAAGACAATCACTGTGGGCCCACCTGCATACATGACTGATCGGTCAGGACCAACTATAGTTGGTCACCTCGATTCGCACGCCCAAAACCAGGTGTGACACGCGACCGACAATACCCTAACTAGGGTTTGTCTCGCGATTATGAACGTCCATCTTCTCCGGAGAGGATGGAGGGTCCCGGAATAGGCTAAGCAGGTCCGGTAAGTATCAACATGATTACTGCGGGCCCACCTATATCCACACCCAACCGGCCAAGACCAAACTTGGCTATATGTCTCGATTCGTGTGCCCAAAACAAGTGTGGTCGCACCTCCCAAGCTGCAAATTAATCTTGATCACTCGATTTCACCGGACAAATTGAGTGGCATAGATCATATTTCTATGGGATGTCAGGGTATGGATGTGAACTCCAGCCTACCACCTACACGCTGGGTCAATCATCCAGGACCGACTAAGCTTGGTCGTCTTGGAACGCGCGCTAGAAGATGGTATGAAGAGCGGCTTTTGCGGGATCAGTTTTCTTTTGCAAATTGATATAAACCACTCAACTTCGCAAGACGAATTGAGTGGCCCAGATCACACTTTCGTGAGACAATGAGGTATGGGCGCCTATACCGTCATGCTGTCTACACGCATGCACGATCGGCCTAGCCAAAATTATGTCCCTAGCTTGGATTCGACCAAGCTGAAAAAGTGATGCTTGCGCACTTCTTCATAAACCCTAATTTCATCAACGGTCGCAGATGAGTGTCTCAAAGATCATCTCATTCGTCCAACTTCTCCGGGTTAGTTACACTGCCCTGGTCAGGAGTTAATTGGTCAGTGCGGAGTCATGGTGATCACCATCCGTCACTCTACCACACTATGTGGTCGTCCAAGGGAGGACTTGTTTGCGCAAAACACCTAATTTTATATCTAGTATTTATGCTTTCTTTGCGAGTTTTCGTATGAATTATGTATTTTATGTGTGCTTTTGAGTGTTAAAGGTACTTTGGAGTCATTCGGAGCAAAAGAAGGAGAAAACGTCCATCTGGAGTATAAGATTCAAGATTGTCATTTCATGGGCGAGCGTTATCTGGAGCCCGGTAATGGTTAAGGGGAAACTATTTTGGAGGAGTACTAAATACAGCTAGCTGCGGTTAAGGGGTTGCCATCTGGGTGACCCTTATATCAAGTGATGGGGTGACATTATCCAACCCCAAACCACCTAACCCTAAAACCGAGAGTTTATACACTAGTTCTTCATTATCCCAATCATTTATGCCTGAAAACGAGAAGAAGAAGCGGATGTTGTTGTCCAAGAGAAATCAAGAAATTGAATGGGATGTTGTTGAACAACAGAGATAGAGACTCAATTGAAGTTCGTTGTGTCGATCTCAGAGATCGATTGGAAGGAGGAACTGAAGTTGTTGTTATGATTTGAAAGATTGATGAGTTTTGTAATTGAATCTGAGATAGAACATGGTTAGGGTTTGTGTTGGTGATGTTGAAATCGAGTAGGAGAAAAGATGGATTCAAGAACAAGCAGGGATATATCAAATCGAGACAAGGGAAGAATATGAAATAGATGTATTTCTGGAATTGAATTATAGGGAGATTTGATGATGCACTGAAATTGGTTTGTTTGAATCTGTGATGAGTTCAGGCTGAAGCAGATTATTGCCGTGATAATTCCGAGACGCGGTGAGTTGATGTTGGTGTTATGAAGATAAGAAACTCAGGAAGAACAACAAATTAGAAGATGGGTTTGTGGTTGATTTAACCGTGTTGCTGTTGAGTTAGGAGATTAAGAAGCACAAGAATCAGAGATGGTGTTCAATGGGTTAGATTTAATAAATAAGAAGAATCCATGTTACTGAATGAAGTGGAGCTGTTGAATGTTTGAATGTAGATAAATGTTGGGAATGATGCACAGAAGAGAACGGCCTGAAATCGGCCTGAGAATAGTCATAAAAACATAGGAAACTCTGTTGAATTTTATACTCCGGCAATTCGACTCGGTGACGGCGATGATCGATCCAGACGAGTCCGATGACCGATCCTGATGAATGACTCAGTGAGTAAGCCGAATCAGCCTGACTTAGAAGCTGACTAGAAGCTAACTCACTCTTTGCCTTGACTCCCTAGACTAACAGAAGACCGTCTTGACTGTTAAGTTTGATGGTGGACTGACAGAATATTCCATCAACAGAGAAGAATCTCAGTTAGTCGGCGGTGCCGGATTCCAGCCAATTTCCGGCCAAAAACCCAGTTTTCTGGCGACGTGTTTTGGGACAAAAATTTACACGGGTTTTCACACGTGGGCTGGGTGGACCACTTGGAGATGAGTTTTGAGAAGACCTAAAATTGGAAGGAGTATCCTTTAGGGAAATTGAGAAACATATAAAAGAGAAGACTTTTCTCTAGCCTAAAAAAAGATCTCTTCCTCTACTTTTGTTCTAGGGTTTACAACATGATAGGCTTTATTTTCCTTCTTGTTATGACCTCCATTAACATGAGTACTTAATTTTATTATTAGTTATGGATTTGTTGGATTTTACAAAGCATGATTCTTTGAGTCAATAAATTAGTTTTGTCTCATATTTATCGTTTATGATTCTCTGAAAATATAGTTATATGATTGACGTATTATCACATGATTTGATTGATTGTTTTGTCAAGTTGCAAATTGGAAAAACTTCTAATCACATCTATTGCTAGTTTAGGGTTTATTATACGTAAAAGTGATAATCCTTGAATAAAAGTAGCATAAATATGATTATACTTTGTAGTGATGTATTCTTATGATCATATGTGAATCGTGACCTTTGTTAAATTGAATTAGTGCGCTTTCCACGTTCAATTTCTTTGATTGGCCTGATTTCATAGAACTTAATGCATCTAGGGAATTAAACTTGATTAGTGCTTTTACACGTTAGGTTGTTATTTTAGATAGAACGCATACTCGCATCTTTTAATGTGTTTGTTGATGAAAAGAGGGAATTAGCGGGATATTCTTGCGATCAAGGTATTCTAGGGATTTTGATAAAAGTTGAGATTAAATATCAATTCTACTTATTGTTTTGAAAGCATGTTTGTGAATGAATATGAATCCTTAACCAATATCTCTTCTATTTGATTTGTTTGCTTATTTCTTTCGTTGCTTTTATATTTGTTTACTTTATTAAAAATCATAAAAATCCCCCGTGTTATTTATAGGAAATCGAAACAACTTGACAACCTAGACCTCTCTGTGGGAACGATCCTTTCTTGCCCTTGCTATATTTATATTTTGAGTATTAAGAAAGTGTAATTTATTTTTGACGCCTACGACAGCGATCACGCAACCTCCAAACCATCACATGAAGTAAGCTGGACATGAGGTTATTTTGAGACGCTCAAACAACGATGCTTCATACATGCTGAATATACTCGATGCAGTACCTTCATAGTATACACACGATACTTCACAAGTATCAATTTCCTAAATAACGTAGCATTGCATGCTACTTTCTGTGGGTCCCACGATCCACACATTCAAGACATCAATCATGTCACAAACTGGGGGATACATACTGGGGTATGGGTCTGGCGGTTTACAGCGTGTAGCGCACAATGCGCCATCACAAGAACGTGTCAGGAAGTCATGGACGGTTAGTGATGATGAGAGAAGTGGGCAAGCCTGGTCGTGTGACACCAACACACTACTCCACTACTCCATCACTCCACTTTCTCCACTTCCCATGAGATACGAAGGTTAGGCTAAAAGGCTTGTATAAATAGGTTCTTCGCCCTATTTTTCAAAATGAAAACAAAACGAGACAACATATGCAAGTGTTGATACAATCGTATTCAAACACCGGAACTGATAGCTTACATCCTGCAAGCCAGTTCAGCTTTCTAATACAAGTCATACATAGCCAACACCTTCACAATCTCAACACCTTCTTCGCTTCCCTCCTTAAGATCAACCCCATCTCCTTCACTTTGTGACCGAAACAAGTATGGAACGACCATTTCTTGGTTTAGGCCGGACTTGCATAGATTGATCTCTCGAATCTACAAGCACTCACCACGCATTGCATTTGTTTAGGGTTTAGATTCATTTCTCATCCACACACCCCAAATTACCAAAATCGGCAGGAATAGTTTTCACCCATAAACAATTGGCGACCACAGTGGGAGGTTAATCTCTCGGTTGTAAAGTCAATTTCTTATTCAATTTCATCAATTTCAAAAAAGGTAGATCTTAGAACCAATTCAATCAGCAATTCATTTCAAGATGGTGGAACTCAGGTCTGGATCATCAATTAATTACGATGGAGCTAGTGTGGATAACACTCCCGGTGTCGATGAACCTATCAGCGGAGCTGCCGTAGTCAATACATCTCGTGGAACCGTCACTCCTATTACCAACACTAGCGGAGCGGGAAATATTCCAGTAGGTGTAATGCCTCCCATCACCAGAGCTAGAGCAGTTGCGAATCCCGGCATCTCCTCAAGCTTAACGCCTCCGGTAGTCACCAGAGCAACAACTTTCACTCCTTCATCAGGATGAGGTTCTGGAGGGACGAGAGGTGGACCACCGCCCATTACCATCGCAGACTTGATGGGGAAGCAGGAAGTTCTGGATAAGACTCAAACGGATATGGCCGTAACTCAGAAAGAGGTACTCACTTTCGTCAAAACTTTGACTGAACGATTACCACAAGGTTCGCGATAACCCGGAGGAAACGTTTCCATCCTAGCCCACACAGATGAAGAAACTCGCATTTCTCATGAACGCCCAAGAGAAAGGAACCAACCGTCCAACTTTATCACACGCGAGGAACTGGAACGACTTCTCTAAAATCGAGGCAAAGGGGACCGAACGGATGTACACCATCATCAGCCGTCATACCCTCAAGACGTGCAACGAATTCCTCTTCCAAGAGGTTACACCTCTCCCCAGTTTTCCCTCTACGACGGTACTGGTAATGCTCGTGAACACGTCTCTCGATTCTTGGAATCCTTGGGGGAACATGAATACAATCATGTTCTACGCCTAAAAGAATTCTCAAAGTCACTTACGGGGAGGGCGTACACCTGGTACAACAACATCGCGCCTAACAACATATCCAATTGGAACAAGATGGTCAGTGCTTTCTACAGAAAGTATTTCTTCGTGTCTGAACATATCACCTTTTCAGATCTGGGAAGAATTCTTCAACGGAACAACGAGCATCCTAACGACTTCGTTAAGAGGTTCAGAACCCAAGCACTAGATTGTCATGACCTGAATGTCACCGAACGACAATTAGTGGGGTTGTGCATCAATGGGATGATACACATATACCGCGCTCTATTAGAGAATCTGGGATTTCAAACATTCTCTGAACTCCATAAAGCTGCCAAATATTCAGCAACAACTGCACCAGCATTTCTAGAAAGAACCAGAGTTGTTCGAAGTGAAGATTCACCCGAAAGTCGAGGAAGCAGGCATCTCACGAACAAGCAATACAACACTGGTCCTTCTGTGAGTGTAGTGGGCGAAGGATAAAAAAGGAAAGATTCAGCGACGGAACAACAAACTAAGTGGGCATCCCAGACACACAAGACTTCATATCGGAAAGGAGCGGACAAAAGTCCTACACAAGACACCGAAGATACAAGTTTTCCTTTCCCCATGAATGAAGTGATAGAACTATTAGAAGCGTGGATCCAAGACGGTGCTATCAAGATGCCTCCTATCATACGTCCTCCAACTCAGAAAGACATGGCGGATCTCAAATACTGCTGCTACCATAGATTCGTTCACCATCCAACCAAAGATAGTAACAGGCTGAAACAAATATTCAGGGAAAAGATAGAGACAGGAGAACTCCAACTTGGAAATGAAGGTGTTCATAGAGATCCTCTTCCTATCAGGAACTGTATGATTTCTGAGGATTCTGTTCGCAAGACTGTACAATCTATGATGGAGCACTTGTGTGAAATCTTATATTTCTTCAAGGGACAGCGTCAAGACATATTCACGACTCTCAACCGCATTGTATCAGGCAGGCGTTTGTATCCATAAGCAGTCCAGGAACCCCAGTCTTTCTTGAGAGATGCGAGCAAAGGAAACTGGGGACTCCTAACCGTCACTCATTTGAGAAACGTTGAGTTCGATAGCACGTTGATTGATACGGCCTCCGAATTTAACATCATTACTGTCAAGACCTTGAGAGCAGCAAAGATTCCGAAGCAGGAGGCTACTCGTCATCCAACTGTGGTTAAGAATCTAGAAGGAGAACTCAGAGATGCATATGGATACATTGATCTTGAAGTCAAATTGGGTGATTCCTCGACACAAGCAAATTTCTACATAGTCAAAGATCATCCCAACTATGACATGATCCTAGGACGCCCTTGGATGCGCGACAACAAGGCAATGCTATGAGTATGTCCTCTACCGGCTTCGATACCTGAAAAAATCTCCAACACGCCTTTTGGACCTGACGACTAGTTGTTGGTATACGTTGAAAGGTTCCGATCTCAAGTAAGTCTCATCACGCAACCCTCTATACAACCAACCGCCCCTCATTCTGATAAATCCTGGGGACTGGCTCTAGCCAAAAAACCAACCTTGGATAAGAAATGCGAATGGGAGGCCGTCCCCTTTAAACAGTTTATCAGGAGTATATAAGATGTCTCGATCAAAGACGACAAGACCAAGACCCCGATGTCTACACGCCCAAACCCATTCGGAATTGGAGATCTAGTAACGAAGACAACCGCATTCAAGGTTGGAAGCATTACGGTGAAAATGTCAACTCCGCCTGATTCACCCACCGAGAAGGAGGATGAACCATACTTGGTAGCAGATGTCATCCTAGGCGGCTACTGCAAACTCATCAACGCTGAGAAGCTAGAAGGCGTAAAAATTCACTTGCGGTGGCTCAAACCCTTCCGTACTTAAGATACTGTGCTATCACTTTCCAACATCCTACACGCTTTAAGATGTTGTGCTACTTCCTCCAGCGTGTTTTCCCTTACAATTTCACATCATATTTGTAATTCCTTTAGAAAATAATTGCAATACTTGCATTCATAGTTAGGGTTTCAATTTTCAATTTTCAAATTAATTGAAGTATTATTTCCATCTGAGAACCTATTTATCCCTAAAGACATAAAGTCCAGCCTAAACCAACCCACTAGAGCAGGTCAGGAAAGAAACCTTAAGAAGAAAAAAAAAACATCCCGAAAAGAGTTGAGGGGAAAATGTGCGCGGAAAGGGAAGGATCTTTGAGCCACTCACCCCAGCAAGGCCAGGAATATCTTGCATCAAGAACACATAACAAAGGGATATAAAGCAAAAAACCTTTATTAAAACAATCAAATAGAATAGAACCTTGAACTCGGCTGCCACCGTCAAGAGGGTCGACCGCGCCTGCACCACCGTCAAGTTCTGCTTCAACGCCATCACCTGTTGATGCTCATCCTTTCCACTCTAGCTCAGCTTCTGCATCAGACGTTTCCGCAGGTGAAGCTCCACTTTTCGGATCTACCTCAGCTTCTGCATCAGACATTTCCGCAGGTGATGCTTTTTCTTTTGGATCTACCTTAGCTTCTGCATCAAACGTTTCCGCAACAACGCACTCCATCCCAACATCATCAGCAGGAGCATCAAAGGCCACAACAACACCAGGAGTCGTGCTGATTGCTTCAAACATTCAGGTTCATCTGTGTCGGAATCGAGAATTATCACTCCATCCTGGATTGGGTAATTACACTTATCTTCATTCAGAGGTCATTTATGCTCAACCTTCCGTCTCTTCAACCACGCTGCAAATCTCTCTACCCTTGCGCTTACTGGTGCTTGCAACGCTTCCTCGCGCCTCCACCGCTCCTCCATGTCAATCGCAGCTGAAAGTGCACAAATACGCCCTCTGGCAATATGCAGGAACAAAATAGACATCCCCTGTATAGCACGGCCAACTTCGCGAAGTGGAAGATCTATCTTAGCCATTACATCTTCGTGCGCATGGGTTTCTGGCTTGTCAACTTCGAAGCTTCTTTATGGAGAGGTGACAGGATGGTTGTCCACCGTGTCCATGATAAACTGCAAAGAAGAAGAAGTTGTAAAAAAAAAAACAATCAGAAGATCAGATAAGTGTGGAGCAGTACCTGAGATATAGAAGGTACAACTACGTGAGATGATTCTTTATAATCTCGCAAGTCGACAGAATCCCAGGAGAAAATAAGTCTTTACTTACCACCTATGAAGGCTACTATTTCGGGATAGCAATCAACGATGCTTATCGCATACATCTGAGGAAATCTGCCGTTCACCTGACCCAAGGATGGGACCGAGCTCTACTCAGATATGTACAAAGGAAACCAAAGCGACTCACCGGATCAAGTCCTTCTTCCTTCACAACCCTAATCAGGACTCCCAGGGCAACGCCTGACGAGGTCAACCTATCCGGTAAATATGCATTCACTTTATCTTGGTCATTTCAGTGTACAAATTTGTCACCATCTCATATCTACCCCACAATAGTGTAACCATTATGTGCTAGGTAGAGGACTTAATGTTGATGGTGGATTTTCATTTAAGGTTAAAATTGTGAATCCCAGAATATTATGCGCTAACATCTTGTAAAAGATAAAGCCATTAATAAGTGATGGATACTCCTTCACTTTACTAATTCACCTAGAATGGATCATGTGGCAACAATCCCATTATGTGAATTAAATACACGAAATTCATCCAGGTTGGAGCATGTAGCAAAAATCCCATATACCCTGTGAATTTGCAGCATTATTAATTAATGCGTAACCAGCCTTGTATTTCCTGTACTCATTATCAGTGTGGCATGACGACCGAGTGTTGCGCTCAGCAGAGCAACACGAATCTCCAAGCATTATAATGAAAGCATGTACGAAATACCCGTACAGGCTGCAACTCTCGGTGTGTTATACTAGCCCGATTGAGCCACTCTCGGTGTGTTATACTAGCCCGATTGAGCATCCGGAATGTCCGTATCAGTCTGGAAATGATCACGACCATCCAACTCCACCAGCATGATTGGATGGCCCAGATCGATTCCATAACCCCCGAGCAGGAATGGAATATCCGCTGCCAAACCAATGCGGGCCCCGCATGGTCGGCCTCCCCGAAAGATTGGCCTAGCTTGCCAAAACGTCCAAACCAAAGCAGTATGGACGAAAACCCTAAATTAGGGTTTGCGGCACATTACATGTGTCGCAAAACAGTCTCAACCATCCATCTTCGCAGGTATAGATGGAGGGTGTAGATGTAGATTCAGAGGGCCCAGAGCATGTCAAGACAACCACTGTAGGCCCACCTACATACCTGACTGATCGGTCAGGACCAACTATAGTTGGTCACCTCGATTCGCACGCCCAAAACCAGATGTGACACGCGGCCGGCAATACCCTATCTAGGGTTTGTCTCGCGATCACGAACGCCCATCTTCTCCGGAGCGGATGGAGGGTCCCGGAATAGGCTAAGCAGGTCCGGTAAGTATCAACATGATCACTGCGGGCCCACCTATCTCCACACCTAACCGTCCAAGACCAAACTTGGCTATATGTATCGATTCGCGTGCCCAAAACAAGTATGGTCGCACCTCCCAAGCTGCAAACTAATATTGATCACTGGATTTCACCGGACAAATTGAGTGGCTTAGATCATGTTTCTATGGGATGTCAGGGTATGGACGTGAACTCCAGCCTACCACCTACACGCAGGGTCAATCGTCCAGGACCGACCAAGCCTGGTCGTCTTGGAACGCGCGCCAAAAGATGGCATGAGGAGCGGCTTTTGCGGCACCAGTTTTCTTTCGCAAATTGATCTCAACCACTCAACTTTGCCAGACGAATTGAGTGGCTCAGATCACACTTTCGTGAGACAATGAGGTATGGGCGCCTACACCATCATGCCGTCTACACGCATGCACCATCGGCCTTGCCAAAATTATGTCCCAAGCTTGGATTCGACCAAGCTGAAAAGTGATGCTTGCGCACTTCTTTATAAACCCTAATTACATCAACGGTCACAGATGAGTGTCTCAAAGATCATCTCGTCCGTCCAACTTCACCGGCTTAGTTACACATCCCTGGTCAGGAGTTCATTGGTCAGTGCGGAGTCATGGTGATCACCATCTGTCATACTACCACACTATGTGGTCGGCCAAGGGAGGACTTGTTTGCATAACCTCCAAACCATCACATGAAGTAAGCTGGACATGAGGTTATTTTGAGACGCTCAAACAGCGATGCTTCATACATGCTGAATATACTCGATGCAGTACCTGTATAGTATACACACAATACTTCACAAGTATCAATTTCCTAAATAACGTAGCATTGCATGCTACTTTCTGTGGGTCCCATGATCCACACGTTCAAGACATCAACCATGTCACAAACTGGGGGATACATACTGGGTATTGGTCTGGCGGTTTACAGCGTGCGGCGCACAACGCGCCATCACAAGAACGTGTCAGAAAGTCATGGACGGTTAGTGATGATGGGAGAAGTGGGCAAGCCTGGTCGTGTGACACCAACACACTACTCCACTACTCCATCACTCCACTTTCTCCACTTCCCATGAGATACAAAGGTTAGGCTAAAAGACTTGTATAAATAGGTTCTCCGCCCTATTTTTCAAAACGAAAACAAGGCGAGACAACAGAGGCAAGTGTTGATACAATCGTATTAAAACACCGGAACTGATAGCTTACATCCTGCAAGCTAGTTCAGCTTTCTGATACAAGTCATACATAGCCAACACCTTCAAAATCTCAACACCTTCTTCGCTTCCCTCCCTAAGATCAACCCCATCTTCTTCACTTTGTGACCGAAACAAATCTGGAACGACCATTTCTTGGTTTAGGCCGGACTTGCATAGATTGATCTATCGAATCTACAAGCACTCACCGCGCAATGCATTTGTTTAGGGTTTAGATTCATTCATCATCCACACACCCCAAATTACCAAAATCGACAGGAATAGTTTTCACCCGTAAACAGTATCTCATGGGTTTCATTAATCCCATGAGTAGCTAAACTTCTTAGTGATTGGGGATAAATTCTAAGTTCTAATATATGATTAAATCTAGCATATAAATCTATTTTAACTCTTCACATGATTATTGTTTGTTTTTACAATAATTAATTCTATGTTTGATTGATAAATTATTTAGGTGGCCAACTGAACTAGTTTATTAGTTAACCTAAAGCTAGTAGAAAATTAGGATATCCGTAATTGTTGAATAATTCTCTACACAATTAGAAATTGCGAAACCTTGCAGAGGGATTCTGTGGAGCAATCACAATTAAAAACAACACTAGAAAGTGAACCTTGCGTTAAGAGTTCAACTAATAGGATGGACCTAAATTCACAAAATATAAATCATTCGACCAAATTACACTTAGAGTGCGCTACTTCTAGGTGGTTTATAGAATATAATCTGGCATTTGAGAGCTTCAGTGTCCAGTGACTTAAGGAATTTTGAGGATAGCATTGCGCTAGGTGCTTTCCTACGGTTGATAATAATCTGTGAATGATAAAGAATAGATGAATATGCTACTTTGATGACTATTTAGTAACAAAGAAGGATTCCCTGATCATATTTCTCTCCATTGCTTGCAACTTAATTACTTTTTATTGCTTTGTTATTTATTTCGTTTCAAAATCTAAAACAATCCCCCTTTGTGACACTTTTGACAACTAAAACTCCCTGCTCTTCGTGGGAAAGAACCTTATTTACTGCTATATTGTTCATTAGTAAAGTAGAAGATAAGTGAATTAATTTGTGCACTTACGACACGCATTAAATTTTGGCGCCGCTGCCGGGGAGCAGTCGGTAGCTTTAATTGTTTCTTTTAGTTTTATTTTCTTTTTAGATTTTCTTTTTAATTTTTAACTTTGTTTTCTAGATTTTTGTTTTAGGTACTAAATCTCTAGCATCGAAGGATTGGAATTACCAGAGGTACGGAATTCAAACTCGCAAGGGAACGATACTACAAGCACGTCCAAAGTTGCAAGAACAACCTTCTACATCAACAATGGTAGGCGGTACAAATTATCCACCTCCACCTCCACCTCCACCTCCGGAGAGGAAGACGTTGAGAGATCTAACATCGCCATGTTTGGAATCTCAACCACTGTGTATTACTATAACTGACACAGTGAAACTTAAGTCAAATCTTTTTCATTGGGTTCCAAAGTTCAAGGGATTACCGAGTGAAGATCCTAATCGACACCTGCAGCAGTTTCAGAATACAGTAAGAAGTATAAAAAAGAGCGATGATGATGATGATACATCTTTTCTACAAGCTTTTCCGTTTTCATTAATGGACCAAGCAGAATCATGGTTATATTATCTCCCTTCCGGAAGTATTACCACATGGACCGGAATGAAAAATCTATTTTTAGAGAAGTATTTTCCTGCTTCTAAAGCTGCAGCTATTCGTAAGGAAATCAATGGAATTGTGCTGATTACTGGAGAATCTTTGTACGACTATTGGGAGAGGTACAAGAGATTGTTGGCGAGTTTCCCATACCATTAGATATCACCACAACTTTTCATTACATACTTATATGAGGGGTTACTACCGCATGAGAGACACTTGATTGATGCGGCTAGCAGTGGTGCACTGGATAATAAAACTATCGAGGAGGCTACTAGTTTGATTGAGAGCATGGCTACAAATACGCAACAATTTTATACTAGAGATTCATCGGTGGTTAGAAGAGTTAGTGAGATGGGAGATTCTTCATACATAGATCAACGAATAAGTAATGTGGAAAAAAATGGTACAACGTATAGCATCTGCAGTTGTTCCTTCATATGAAGATGATGCCGAGGTGAATGTTGTATTTCCTAATCAGATGCCAAGGTATGATCCCTACTCTAATACTTATAATCCTGGTTGGAAAGATCATCCAAATTTTAGTTATGCTAATAAGCAAGCTGCAGCTCCTAATCCATATGCGAGACAAGATGGTTTCCAACAACAATTCCAACCACAACAAAAACCTCCAACTGAAGAGTCTAAGATGGACATGCTCATCTCCATGTTTCAACAAAGTCAACAGAAGTCTGATCAAAATCAGTTGAAAAATGATAACGCTATTAAAGATTTACAAACTCAGATGGGGCAATTGGCGACAGAGATGAATCAGATGAAAGCATAAGCTTCGACAAAGTTGCCATCACAACCTTTTGTGAACCCAAAAGATCACATTAATGCAGTAACTCTAAGAAGTGGGAGACAAACTGAAGATCCACAACAATAAAAAAAGGTTAGTAACGACATCGAAAAGGAAGTAGAGGAGGAAATCGTCCCTAAGGAAAATCCAACCTAAGGATATGGTTCCCACCTTTACCACATCACCTCCTTTTCCTAGTCGTTTTGCGAAATCAAAGAAGCAAGCTCAAGATAAGGAGATCATGGACATTTTCAGCAAGATTCAAATCAACATCCCATTTATTGAAGCTATCAGAACCGTACCCATGTATGCTAAGGTTTTAAAGGATTTATGTACAAGGAAGAATAGGTTGATTGCTAATGAAATTACTCAGGTAGGAGAAAATGCAACAGCTATGCTATTGAAGAAGATGCCTGCAAAGTGTGAAGATCCTGGGGGTTTCACCGTGCCAATCATTATTGGTACCAAGAGGTTTGAGCATGCTTTACTTGAATTGGGAGCTTCGGTAAGCATTATGTCAGCCGATGTTTATGATTATTTGAATCTGGGACCTTTAAAAGAGACGGGGGTTATCATTCAATTAGCTAATAAGTCTAACATATATCCTAAGGGACTCGTGGAAGACGTTTTGGTGCAAGTGAATGAATTGATCTTTCCTGTTGATTTCTTTGTGGTGGATATGCAGAATGGAGACAATTGTTCGTCTACTTCAATACTTCTTGGTAGACCATTTATGAAAACTGCAAAGACGAAGATTGATATCGATAGTGGGACACTTACTATGGTGTTTGATAAAGAAATCATACGCTTTAATATTTTTGAAGCAATGCGGTATCCGAGTGATGTCCACTCTGTTTTCTATATTGACGTTGTTGATTCATTAGATCTTAAGATGTTTGATGATCGTGGGAGTAAGCTAGACTCCCATAATTTACCACTTTTGGACATGGACTTGGGTGCTGATTTCGTGGAAAATTATGGTGTTTTTGTGCCACAACAGAAAATCCAATTTGATACTTCTACTTGTATGCCTTTGCCAATTACTTATGAAATTGCTTTATATTTTGTTATGCAGGCACTCAAATTAGAACCTAAGCCTCCTTTCCACTTAAAGTATCCCTACTTGGGTGATGGGGAAAAGCACAAGGAATTATGGGATGTTCAACGTGACAAATTGGATGTAGACTCCCTTGAGTTTCAAGATTTACTCCTCTGGAGTAGTAGTTTGGAGAATGTCAAGTCAGGCTGAGGACGTAAAACTAAGCACTAAATGGGAGGCAACCCATAGGTTTTGTATCTTAAACTCTTCTATTTTTTGTTTTTATTGTTTTCATATCATATTTGCATTCCCATGTTTAATTATATTGAGTCCGTAATCTATTTTAGAAGAAAATTATGACGAATACCTTTTCGTCAGAAAAATTCAAACTGCGTGTAGTTCAGTCTAGACACCATAAGTGTCATACCATTAATAGAAACACTATTCCCTTTTAAAACTTTGTAGAAAACACGTAGATGAACAACTTTTGTGAAATGGGGTTTTTCCAAATTCCTTACCAATTTGCAAAGTTTTTGCGTTTTATCTGCTGTTATGTCAGAATTCAGAACTTTCGATTTTACACATTGAGGACAATGTGAAGTTTAAGTGTGGGGGAGTATTTTGCATATAGATTTTTCAAAATTTTGCATAAAAAAACCTTCAACTTGTAGAGATTTTAGAGTCACTAGCATACTTCTAGCTATGTTTACATAGAGAATTCTGGCCGACATAACTGAACTTGGAAGTGTTAGGGAACTATGTTCAGATTTCTTACGAATTGGAGTGTTAAATAATGGATTTAATCATACCGGTGATGCAAATTAGGAGCAGAGAGAAATGCATTATTAGAGTTGCTGATCAATCATTAGTGGAGACTACCCATTTTCATATCAACCGAGGCACCAGACCAAATTTTCTTTGTAGTTGACTAAAGAGCTTTCTTTTGAGTGTGTGTCACCGTACGTTAATTCCGGGTAGAATGGTGAGCTACCCAAATTCACACCATTTTTAGCACTATTTTTGATCTCTTGAGTGCTAATTTTTTCAATCATGAGGGTGAAGTCTATAGATGAAATCCACCTTCTTGTAGTTTGATTTTTAGTTAGCACCATTCTCTCTATCGACAACAATAGATCCATAGAAACACCATCATCATCAACAAGCGGAGCGACATCAAAATCTACAAGGAAAGTTGAAGACGTTTGAGGTTTACAAGCAACAATACAAGAAAAAGCGAAATTTCATATTCAAGTAAAGCAACATATACATGAGCAGATTTTTATATAAATGTTGAAGACTTATTTACATGAGCGAAGAAAATCAAAAGATGAGAGTTATTGAAGTTTATGATACAAAGACAATACAAGTTGTGAAGATCAAAGTGGTAAAGTACTTCTTTCGTGGCTATGTTATTTTAATTTCGTTTTAATTTTTGTAGTTGCAATCTTTTTAATTAAAAAAATATTAAAAAAAAAAAGAAGAAGAGAAAATACAAAAAGATTTGCATTTAGGTTGTTATTTGTTCAATAAGGCCATGGGGAAGAAAAATATATAAAAAAGTTTAAAGCAACAAGGAAAATGAGGAAAAGAGTTACAAATTGTCAAAGTTTTATGAAGTTCAAGAGTTTATCATCAACAGTTGAAGACCGAAGACCAAGAAGATGAAGAAGACGATCCGAAGGAAAACTTTCTATTGGATGCTGTGAGAGTGGCGCTTTCATCATGGCAATCAGATGTGAAGGTGGTAAGTACTCCCATCTTTGCTATAGTGGTTGATTTCCTTTCTTAGAGATCATCAGAAAAAATATCTTTATTTTCCACGATTTTGTGGAGTCTCCAGAAATAATTCAGAAGGTTTCCTTCCCACCATTCAACGTGTGTAGGATTCTCTCTTCATTCCTACCTACACACATGTGAGACCTATAAAAAAGTCGTCTTATTGAGTGCAATTATCATAAAATCCTTTTAAGTGAGGCAGAAGTCGAGGCGAAATGCTTATTGATCGCTCTCAAACACGCATTCTCTCATTATGGTGTAGTTATTTCTCACTCAAGATTAAAGAATGAATATGTTCTTTGGTATTTCTAACTTCTTATCACTAGCATGCAAAAACTCTATGTCCTCATAGCTCTTTGGATGCTTGGGAAGCTGGAAAGCTTTGAAGTTGGAGTAGGTTTTGTGAGTATATCTTTCGTAAGCCCTCATGAGACTATAACTCTTCCACTTGGGACACCTAGGGGTTTAAAGGCCCGTTGCACATGCTAAGTGCAACCGTATCCTCGGAGACATGGAGTTGTTGTATTTAGATAGTTTGCTCGAGGACTATCAAAAGCCAAGTGTGGGGGAATTTGTTAAGTGCATATTTTCCA
This sequence comes from Papaver bracteatum, assembly GCA_023529315.1. Classification (NCBI taxonomy): domain Eukaryota; kingdom Viridiplantae; phylum Streptophyta; class Magnoliopsida; order Ranunculales; family Papaveraceae; genus Papaver; species Papaver bracteatum. The sequence goes on from JAJJWX010004210.1 coordinate 2,862,208, forward strand.
TATATTTAGTGTCGAATCCATGCTAGTAATTGCTTATATTCTTGCAAATTATTGTATATTACTCTTGTTTTCTCTTATTTATGTTTTGCTAGGTGAATCATCCAAAATAAGTGAATTTGCACTTTATTGCGCAATAAAAGAAGCTACCTACAAACGGAGAAAGGTCAAAGACCAAGTGGAACTCGTTTGAATCTAGGATTCCTTGATATCATCTTGAAGAGGACGTGAGTACGAAGCCAACGACGAAAGAATGGGGTCAATCCGACGTCATATGAAGAAGTTATGGGCGAAAAGAGAAGTCAAGCTTGTCGGTTCTCTGGAACTGACAGTTAGATGGGAAATGTTAAAGGAGGATGCTGGACCTACTAGAGGGAGACAAGATCATTAAAGGCACCCGGCTATTTTACTTAGGGCTGCCACTGTCATCTTCTTCACCTCACAACCAGCTCAGGGAGATAGGTTTCATAATGATGGAGAAAAATGATCAGTGGCTCGACAAGTTTGTGATAATGATGCTGGTGATTCTCATGTAAAGAGATGGACGAGCTCGAGAGTTTCAGGGAAAAGAAGTTAGATACGAAACAAAAGGGTATGGCAGTTGTTGCTGTTAATATCGGTGAGCTTGAGTTTGAGAGGGAAGTGTATATGTGGAGGCTAACGATGACAAGACTTGAGTATGGACTTGCTGCCATTGATGTACGTCCTGTTTATGAAGAGACGATGTTGTGCATGGTGATTATCGGTGATGGATAAAACATGGAGCTGTATGGTTTGGAATCAGAGAAGAGAGATCGACTGGCAGTGTATGCCGTGAAGATTGGAGATGGGTTTAACCGAGAAAACATGACGGAGAAGAATCGGAGATAGAAGATGTTCTGGAGCTTGGAAACATGACAGCAATGGATAGAGTTGGTATAGGGTATTGGAGCTTGCTGCCATGCATGTATTGAATGAGAAACTGACAGATAGAGTTAGCAGAATGGTGTTGTCTCGGTGATCAATGATTGAATGGGAGCTGGCAGTGATCAAGACTGATGAATGGAGCAAGAACAAAGAGAGAATTTGGTCGCGATTAAACATAGAAGAACATGATGCAATGTTGGTCGATAATGGTTCATGGCCATGTGATGATGGCAAGGATGGATATATGGAGTTGCTGCAGATGGAATTTGGATATTGTCTGTTGTTGACTTGATCGTGACTGATAGAGAAGAGTTTGAATGAGTGCAGTGAGTTAGGTTGTCTGAGTTCGAGTCAGTGAGGGAGTTCATGCTGTTCCGAACGGGAACTTTTGGAAAGAAGGAAAGAAATGGTAAAAACTTACAAGAGATGTTTCGGCTGGAAAGTCTTAGCCGTGATAGAAAATACAAGAATTGTGAAAAGATCCAGGAGAGATTAAGTCTAGAAGTCCCGACCGTGATTGAAGAGAAGATTCTGAGTAAAAACATACAGGAGAACTTACGTATGGGAAATCCCATCCGTAAGAAGAGAAGACGAAGTAGGCTGTCAATCACGGTTAACTGACAAGCCAAAAATATAAGCGGGTTGGGCTTTTTTCAGGACTTGTTTGGCACGTGACGCGGGCCCATTGGCTGTGTGTTTATTTCACATGGATTGGGCATGATTTTGGTAGAATTTTTGCAAATTTAACATCTCATTTCGACCGGGATTCGAGCACGGGCGCAACTACAACTTGGGTACTATATAAGAGACCCTTCTAATATTTTTGGGGAAAATCTTTTATTCTTTAATCAAGTTTTGGAGAGAAGAACACAAGGGAGAAAAGCTAGGGTTTTGGAGCGTTCTTCATTACCGTAACTATTTCTTTTCCATTTTATAATATGTATCTCATGGGTTTCATTAATCCCATGAGTAGCTAAACTTCTCAGTGATTGGGGATAAATTCTAAGTTCTAATATATGATTCAATTTAGCATATAAATCTATTTTAACTCTTCACATGATTATTGTTTGTTTTTACACTATGTTTGATTGATAAATTGTTTAGGTGTCCAACTAAACTAGTTTATTAGTTAACCTAATGCTAGTAGAGAATTAGGATATATACGTAATTGTTGAATAATTCTCTACACAAGTAGAAATTGCGAAACCTTGCAGAGGGATTCTGTGGAGCAAGCGCAAGTAAAAACAACACTAGAAAGTGAACCTTGCGCTAAGAGTTCAACCACTAGGATTGACCCAAATTCACAAAATATAAATCATTCGACCAAATTACACTTAGAGTGTGCTACTTCTAGGTGGTGTATAGAATAGAATCTGGCATTTGAGCGCTTCAGTGTCCAGTGATTTAAGGAATTTTGAGGATAGCACTGCGCTAGCTGCTTTCCTATGATTGATAATAATCCGTAAATGATAAAGAATAGATGAATATGCTACTTTGATGACTATTTAGTAACAAAGAAGGATTCCCTGATCATATTTCTCTCTATTGCTTGCAACTTAATTACTTTTCATTGCTTTGTTATTTATTTCGTTTCAAAATCTAAAACAATCCCCCTTTGTGACACTTTTGACAACTAAAACTCCCTGCTCTTCGTGGGAACGAACCTTATTTACTGTTATATTGTTCATTAGTAAAGTAGAAGATAAGTGAAATAATTTGTGCACTTACGACACGCATCAAATTTTGGTAACAATGGCGCCAAATTTTTTATGCTATACGTTGTACCATTTATAACAACGGTTATGTCATATCCATTCTCCTCCTTTTGAATAGGCGAGTGATCGTTATAATGATACGGAGTTGGAATAACTTTACTATTATTGCACGAACTTTTTAAAAGTTGCTCATCTTCATAATCATTATTGATCAAGCATTCATTACTATCCACGGAGATGACAGAATAGTTTTGGTTTTGAGACCAAAGTTCTTCTTTATTCCTCTCTTCTTTAATTTGATCAAGTTATCTTCTTAAGTTTTGGACACTTTCTTGAAGTTCTTGGAGTGATTTATCAACACTCTGCGGATATTGGTCCAATCCTTGTTGATGTTACGCCATCGCTTGGATGAGTTGGTCAAGACATCCTTCAGAACCTGAACTTTCACTCACCACAAGATTTCCAGATCAAGTCTCCTCCTTTTGAATAGGTGAATGATCATAAAAACGATCAGGAGTTTGGTTAGATATATTGTAATAAGATCTGGTTGTTGTATTGTTCTCCATGCTTGGTTCTTCATTAAGGGGTTCCGGCGTGGACAAACTGGACTTTAACTGAAGAATCAACCAATCAAGCTTATGCTCACATCTAGAAGATAAACGATTAGAAGTATAACTATGCTCCCATCCTTCTGATTGTTCACTTACATGCCCGTCATAAGGTTGTTGACATGTATGAGAATATACATAAGGGTCTGTGGGATATTGATCAGAGCCAAAAGATTGGTTTTGATTATACCCATAGGATGGTTGGTAGTTGTAATAAGAATGAGATTGAAAACCATATTGATTACCACAATTATATGTCTGATCTTGTGCTCCGTACATGTTATGTCCATAAGGAAACATGACGACTCACAAGAGCAAAAGATAAAATAAAACAAAAATCTAAAAACAAAAACAAATACAAGCTAAACAAATAACAAATCAATTAGCAGCCGCTCCCCGGCAGCGGCGCCAAAATTTGATACGTGTCGTAAGTGCACAAATTAATTCACTTATCTTCTACTTTACTAATGAATAATATAGCAGTAAATAAGGTTCGTTCCCACGAAGAGCAGGGAGTTTTAGCTGTCAAAAGTGTCACAAAGGGGGATTGTTTTAGATTTTGAAATGAAATAAATAACAAAGCAATGAAAAGTAATTAAGTTGCAAGCAATAGAGTGAAATATGATCAGGGAATCCTACTTTGATGACTATTTAGTAACAAAGAATGATTCCCTGATCATATTTCTCTCAATTGCTTGCAACTTAATTACTTTTCATTGCTTTGTTATTTATTTCGTTTCAAAATCTAAAACAATCCCCCTTTGTGACACTTTTGACAACTAAAACTCCATGCTCTTCATGGGAATGAACCTTATTTACTGTTATATTATTCATTAGTAAAGTAGAAGATAAGTGAATTAATTTGTGCACTTACGACACACATCAAAGGTATATGGGCGAACCGGTTTGGGAACCTCGAGAGAGTTGCCAATTGAATAAATACCACGATCACGTAAAATTTGTCCAATCAAGCAAGGATAACCTAACATCTTGATGGGTGAAATCATCGAAGTCATTTGATAAATGATAAACCACAAATATCGAGACTTTGAACACCCGAATCAAGGAAATAGACTAATTCCGCAAACTCATGACTCCACCAAGAATTCTTAATTGTGGAGGGACAAAGATTTGTGATACCAAGTTTTCCAAATGCCATCAAGGGGATACTAAGATCATTAGTAGGAAATTTTCCTTGATTCCAAGCTACCTTCTTCCCACAAAGCCCAAGAGAGATTTCATCAAATAATGGACGTTCATCAATTGGTCTAGTAAGACGCACGTTTCCTAAAGGAATATTGGTAATCCTTGATATTAATTCTCTATCAACAAGAAATATTTCTCTATTTACCATGGATTTGAATTCCATCTTATTAAGATCAACATCATGAATGTTGGCATAGAAAATTCTTGTGAGAGAATCAAATCCTTGACCATGACCATCAAAGATATTTCCAAGATTGAATTTTTTTGAAGCAAGCTAAATCCTCTTCATGCCCACTAGATCGATCCAATTTCTTTTCTAGGATAAAACCTTTAGATGAAATTTTTTCGAAAATTCTAGCACAAGAATCATTCACAAACCTAATCCTAAGAGAATTTTGGTCACAAGGAAAATCCATGCTATAGGTATTTGAGCTTTTGGAACTCCTTTTTGAGCCCTTAGAATTCATCATGAGATCTAAGAAATTGAAAGGAACAAGAGGAATTTACTTACTTTGAGTGAATCTTGAACACCCTTTCTTTTAATTTCTTCAAGGAGGCTTTAAAGGAGGAAAGACTCAAAATCCTAAAGGTTCACGTACACGGACGGGTGATGAAGAAGAAGAGGGTGCGCGAACTTCTTCTTTATAAGACCAATAATGGGCTTGGTTTGTGAACCGCGACCCACAAAGAACAAGTGGGGTTTTCTTAGATGTTTGCACGTCAAAGGTTATGCATCCCGTAACAACACACTTTGTGAGAGATGTAAATGCATTAGAAAGCTTTATTTGATATTCTAAAAGAGAATAACAAAACTGTACACGATTCAAACCATTTCTTGCCCCATTTCAAGATATGTAGAAATGGGGTGATGCCGAGCTTGTTACCAAGAGGAAAAACATGCAGAGGAAGTCTCATGCAAGTCCCCGTGGTATAATCAAAATAATTATGAAAGTCAGGGCAGTCAGAGCTTTCGCTCCTTTGTTTCATCTGGTTAGAAGGAAAATTCTTCTGATTCCTAGGTTGTACAATATTATTTGTTTTAACATGTACAGAACCCTTTTCGGAATAATTCTTAGACTTAAGTTTTTCTAAGAATTTGAAAATACCTTCGAATGCTCTGAATAGATCTTTATCAATTGATCCATTATGATAGTATTCCTCATAAATATCAAGAGTTAACCTAGTGAGGATCCATATCCTTGAGCGCGATGAACGTTTCCTCAATCTTTCCTTATTTTTTCCTTTAGATTGATACATATCATTTAAAACTTCCTTTTCAGATGAAGTGAGATTATCATGAGAAACTAGAGGTTCTGACCATAATACTCCTTGAGCAATCTTTAAGGAATTTTGGCGTGCGTTACAGATGCCAATAGCAAGTTTTCCAAAGAAATTTCCCATATGAGAATTTTTAAGGAACGAACAAACACAAACTTATTAGGTTTAAAGTGTTTTCCTGCTCTGATACCAATATAAAAAGCAGGGGTCTAACAACCACACCCAATATTTCGATTAGCAATCTATATGGACAAACTCCAATATCCTTTTAGAGAATCAACTAGACAGTTAGACTCAATCAATAAAAAGTATATCAAAGAGTTTATATCTCTATCTCTCGATTTAAATCTTACTCAAGCAAACTGCGAGTCAATTTAAATACAAGAGAGATAAACTTGGATGGTACCAAAGACCAATATCCAAGTGTCAATCAATTTAAATCAACAACCAAAAGGTCGGATATTCTAATTGATTGAACAACATACAACCTGTATTATTTCAATTATTTAACAAATATAATGTAGAAAAGAAACAACACATAAACCAGAATTCGGTTAACGAGGAAACCGCAAATGCAGAAAAAACCCGGGACCTAGTCCAGATTAAACATACACTGTATTAAGCCGCTACAGACACTAGCCTACTCCAGACTAACTTCGGTCTGGACTGTAGTTGAACCCCAATCAATCTCATACTGATCGAAGGTACAATTATGCTCATACGTCTATGATCCCATCAGAGTACTACGTACTTGATTCCCTTAGCTGATCTCACCCACAACTTTGATTTTCTACGACCCAAAGTCGGAGACTTTGATAAACAAATCTGTATCACACATAAAAGTCTACGGTAATAGATAAATCCGTCTCCCACGAATATACCTACAAGTTTTGTTCCGTATTTTGATAAATCAAGGTGAAAAGGAACCAATTGATAAACCAGACTTATATTCCTGAAGAACAACTCAGTATTATCAATCACCTCACAATAGTCTTAATCGACGCAGCGAAAAAAGATATCGTGGAATCACAAACGATAAGACGAAGATGTTTGTGATTACTTTTTATCTTGCCTATCGGAGATAGAAATCTCAAGCCAATTATTACAATTGTACTCATACGATAGAAACAACAAGATCAGATCACACAACTACCAGAAAATTAGTATCGGTCTGGCTTCACAATCCCAATTAAATATTTAAGTCGTTAACCTGGTTTAAAAGAAGAAACCAAAGGTTAAAGAAGAATCAACTCTAGCTTAGCACAACTAGTATCACACAGAATGTGTGGGGAATAGGTTTCCCAGTTGCTAGAGTTCTCCCTTATATAGTCGAGACTTGTGAATATTTTCGATTTAAGACTTAAATGAAACTAAAAATAAGAAAACCTCAATTCAAAGTTGTTATCAAGATTGTAGAGATACCTAGACTTAGGATTCCACTATTTTCCAGTTTTATGTGATTCAGTTAATAATAATCATGCAACTCATACATTAAAGTGATTCTAATATATTGCAATAATTAGATTTTTAGAAATAACAATTGTTTATCAAAAGCATAGAACATCAAAACCCCAGGCAAGCATGTTCTATCAAAAGAAATCACAATTGTTTAACCAAAATAAATAAATCAATTTTCTCATCAAGGCAAATAATCGTAAAAAGAATTGAAATAATTAATTAAATAAAAAATTACCACACAAATATTGGAAATTAGCTTCCTCCGTCGCTTCAACAAAGGGGTTTAGATCCTCATGTTGGAAATATACTCAAAAGTTGATTTCATTGATCAAAAGGTGTTCACAAAGAAGTAAAGGTATAAATCAGTGTGTTTGTAACTGATATAATTATTACATAACCCGCTATTACAGAGATGAAGTGTTGCGAACTCGAGATAAATGTGACAAAAACTGTTACAAAAGTAATGAATTTGAAAGGTAAGGTAACGGTTTCTGCGACTGTTCTCAAGTGTTGTTTTGTGCCTTATTCTTCCTCGTTCTGCAACTTCTTTGAATTTACTTCTTTCTGCCCTATTCTGTTCCTAAGCTTCCCCAAAGAGTACGTATCCCCTCTATGATTCCTTCGACCTCTATTTATACACCACACGGCTGATTTATCTCCCAAAATAACGTCATTTTCTTCACTTTCTTTCATCGGACTTTCACTTTATTTCTTCTCCTCTACGCGGCTTCTAATAGATGAATTTCCTTGTTTAGGTTATTTTCGATAGAGTCAAATCCTCTTAAGTCACAAAGAATATATTCTTCCAAAACTTCACACGTAATTTCCAAATAACATTCCTGAAAAACACCATCTTCCCTGTTTGAGCACACAACCAAATATAACAAGATTTTCTTTTTTCTTTTAGTTCCAAAACACGTTATCCCTTGGTAACAAATCAATCATACCCTTAAACCCTTCAAAATCTCATAGCAAATTCCCATATTTGAAAGAAAATTCCGAGAAAGAGCTTAACCTTCCTATTTTCTTCGATCACCAACCAATTGTCCACCCCGTTTTATCTCTACGAACCAATACCAGCCCATATCCAGCTAAAAATCCGACAAAATCTCTAACATATCCAATCTAGGGAATTCACAGGTGAAGAAAATATACTTCCCGCCAATTTTGTGCTTTCAAAACGAGAAGAAAGGGGGTTCCCTTAGCGAAGTCTGGGGTGTCGATATCAAGTTGGTGCCCCTTAGACAAAATGGGGGTCTGAATAGCAGGTGTCCTCAGGGTGCCTTTATCAACTTTTCGAGCCGATTTTTCCAAAAAAAAATTATTGCCCAAAAATACCTACAAACACATAAAACACCATAATAAATACAAAATCGAGTGTCAACAATATATAGTATTGAGATCAAATTAGGGAAAAAAAAATATGTCTATCAAATACCCCCAAACTTATTATTTGCTCGTCCTCGAGTAAATCTAATTTACAAATAAAATCCTAACTCACTGTCGCAGGCATCGCGGTTGCACTTAGCGTGTGCAACAAGCCTTTAAAGCCCTAGGTGGCCCTGGTGGCCGAGTTATAGTCTCTGGAGGGTTTACTAGAGATATACCCATAAAACTTTTACTCCAGACCCTAGATATCTACGTAAAACCTTGGAATAGCACTAAAGAACCTCCTTGGTTGGCATACTCTCATTGACTACAAGAGGAAGTACCCTAATGCGAAATTCCAATTGTTGTTCACAAATACATTGTGAAGGAAGAGTTTAGCATAAAATGCACTCACATACTAAAATTCATATATAAGTGACAGAGCTATACTCAAATAGTCGCACTATGGATATCAATATCCGGAATCAAACAAATCACATGAATAGATTAAGAAGATGGAAATAGAAATAGATGGTTTCGAATGGGCGTCAATGCCAAGATGAATCCTATGACCTAATGGATCGAGATACTGGTCTGGACTAATACCAACACATCTGGCATATACAAGGGAGCCAGTGGTCGATAATCCTTATTCTAGATCAAATCGTCTCGCATATACAACAGAACCAACAGTCGATTTTATTAAACAATTTATTCAGGTTGGTCTGATGGTCTGGTCTTAATTTTTTTTTTTAGTAACTCAATCACCCTATTTCAACCCAGCAGACATCAACATAAAAATTGTGAAAAAAATAAAAACAGAAGTAATAAGATGATTACGAGATACGGTGAAACTATCATGTTATTTCTAACACCTGAGCTCTGTGCTTTTATGAATAGACTCTATATAGATGTTTTCATACACTCAGATTGGTTCCTTAACTCCTACAATCAAGATGCTTCCATCCACTTAGATTGGTCAGTGCCATCCTCAATAGGCATAAATTTCTAGGCTCTGGAGTTTATTTATTGTAATAAAAGGGTAACAAAAAGTTTCTTCCCCACCCCCAAACTTAAATCTAACATTGTCCTCAATGTTTTTAATTAAAAAGAAATACCAAAAGTACGAGTAACAAGATGATTCAGTAAAGAGAAAAGTCAGAAAGATAGTACCTGGGTGAAGCGTAACAATCCTTCAATGGAGAATAAGGAGAATAATAAAAACCTAAAAACAAATAGAAAAAATAATATACAACATACAAATACCAAATACCTTGGTGGTCAATCAAGGTAAACAGGGTCCGCCAGAGGGACCTCCTCAATATCATCTGTAGGCAAAGGTTCTAAAAAGGGCTTCAATCTATTACCGTTAACCTTAGAAGAACTACTACCATCTAGTGTTTCAATCTTAACAGCGCCATGAGGAAAAACAGTACGGAGCACAAAAGGACCAGTCCAACGAGAGCGCAACTTCCCGGAGAATAGATGCAAACGAGAATCATATAGAAGAACTTTTTGACATGGAGAAAATGACTTTCTTAAAATATAATTATCATGCACAAGTTTCATTTTGTTCTTATACTCCTTAGCACTATTGTATGCATCTCTACGAATTTCTTCCAACTCATCGAGTTGGAGTTTTCTGTGAGCTCCTGCTTTGTCAAGTGAAAAATTTAGCTGTCTAACAGCCCAATATGCTCTATATATGTTCTAACTTAATAGGTAAGTGACATGCCTTGCCAAATACTAGCTATACGATAAGGTTACATTCCATTAGGGGTTTTAAATGCAGTGCAGTAAGCCCATAAGGCATCAGTAAGCCTCGACGACCAGTCTTTCAGATTAGGATTGATTGTTTTCTCTAGAATACGCTTAATTTCCCTATTGGAAACCTCTACTTGGACACTAGTTTGTGGGTGATATGCAGTAGCTACTTTGTGGGTAATACCATATTGTTTCATTAAAAGTGAAAATGGACTATTACGAAAGTGTGTTCCTCCATCACTAATTATAGCTTGCAGTGTACCAAAACGTGCAAGTATATTATCTTTCAAAAACTGGAGTACGACCTTGTGGTCATTTGTTTTACACAGAACCGCCTCTGCCCACTTAGAAACATAGTCTACAGAAACAAGTATGTAAAGATAACCAAAAGAATTAGGGAATGAACCCATAAAATTAATGCCCCACACATCAAAGACCTCAATCACTAAAATAGGGTTCAAGGGCATCATATTTATACGGGTAATGGTCCCTAACTTCTGGCAACGCTCATAAGAAGCACAATAGCTATCAGAGTCTTTAAACAACGATGGCCAGTAAAATCTACACTGTAATATCTTAGCAACAGTCTTCTTAGTACTAAAATGACCCCCACATGCATGTTCATGACAAAAGGAGATAATGTTGGACTAGTCACTCTCGGGTATACATCTCCTAATAATCCGGTATGGACAATACTTAAATAGATAAGGATCATCCCAAAAGAAATGCTTAACCTCGGCTAAAAACCTAGAACGATCTTGTTTACCCCAATGTTCAGGGGTTTGACTAGTAACAACATAATTCACTATATACACATACCAAGGTGATTAGGAAACAGAGAACAACTGTTCATCGGGAAATCTATCCCTTATAGGAAGGGAATCATCAGGGGAATTAATAAATAGCCTAGACAAGTGGTCTGCTACTATATTTTATGCACCCTTTTTGTCTCTAATGTCTGGAGAAAATTCTTGTAACAAAAGGATCCATCTAATCAATATAGGTTTGGTATCCTTCTTAGATAAAAGGTATTTTAAAGCAGCATGACTAGTATAAATTACGACCTTAGAACCTAATAGGTAGGATCTAAACTTATCCAAGGCAAACACAATGGCTAAAAGTTCCTTCTCGGTAGTTGTATAGTTTAGTTGGGAACCATTCAGAGTTTTGCTAGAATATTAAATCACATAAAGTAATTTGTTTCTCGCTGACCTAGCACAACGCCTATAACATAATCTGAAGCATCACACATGATTTCAAAAGGTAGGTTCCACTTAGGTGCCTGGACTATGGGGGCGGTAGTAAGTAAAGTCTTAAGCTTCTCAGAGGCCTCTAAACAAGCATCATCAAAGATAAACTTAACATCTTTTGAAAGCAAATTGCAAATCAAACTAAAATCCTTAATGAATCGGCGATAAAAACCTGCATGCCCTAGGAAAGATCTAATATCTTTTACGGTTTTTGGGACCTATAAAGTCTTAATAAGGTCAACTTTGGCTTTGTCTACCTATATGCCCTTTGAAGATACGATATGCCCTAAGAAAATTCCCGATTTAACCATGAAATGACATTTTTCCCAATTAAGCACTAAATTCTTTTCTTTACACCTAGTCAACACTACTTTAAAATGATGCAAGCACTCATCAAAAGATGAACCAAACACTGAAAAATCATCCATAAAGACTTCTAAGAACCGTTCTACCATATCAAAAAATATGCTCATCATACACCGCTGGAAAGTAGCAGGTGCATTATACATCCCAAAAGGCATGCGTCTATGCGCAAAGGTACCAAAGGGACATGTAAAATTATTTTTATCTTTGTCTTCTGGGGCAATAAGGATCTGATTATAGCCCGAGTAGCCATCTAAGAAGCAATAATGACTATGTACAACTAATCTCTCTAGCATTTGGTCGATAAAAAGAAGAGGAAAGTGATGCTTCCTTGTGACCTTGTTTAATTTTCTATAGTCAATATAGACACGCCATCCTGTGGTCACTCGGTTTGGGATTAATTCATTGTTATCATTCTGGACTACAGTGATACCTGATTTCTTGGGAACAACCTGAACGGGACTGACCCACTTAATGTATGAAATGGGGTAGATAATACCCGTATCTAACAACTTAAGTACTTAAGTTCGAACTCCTTCTTTCATATTAGGGTTCAATCGACGTTGCATCTCCCTAGAGGGTTTAGTGTTATCTTCTAAATAAATCTGATGCATACAAACAGTATGACTTATACCCTTAATGTCTACTATGGTCCACCTTAGAGCTTCCTTGTTATCTTTAAGTACGGTGACTAGCCTACTTTCTTGATCACTATCCAAGTCGGAAGCAACAATCACAGGTAAAGTCTCAGATGGCCCTAAAAACACATATTTCAGGGTATCTGGTAATGGTTTAAGGTCCAACTTAGGGGGCACTTCTAAAGAAGGAAGTAAGGTATATTTAGAAACTGGTAGTGGTTTGAACTTAGGTCTCCATCCATTACTAGTGTCTATCAATGGGGTGGAATCTAGCAAAGCATTCACCTCATTAATTACAATATCATCATAAAAGTCAAACCCAAAGTGGGCTAGGCATTTCTCTAGTGGATCTTCTAGCAAAGTGGTTGGTAATGACTCCTGAACCAAGGTTCCTATCATGTTTATATCCTCAAAGGATGAGTCATCTAACTTATAGGGTTTCTTACAAATATAGAAAATATTAAGCTCAATAGTCATATTACCAAAAGATAGATTCATAATACCATTTCGACAGTTTATGATCGCACTGGATGTAGCTAAGAATAGGTGACCTAAACATGTATCTGGTTTTCTGGGTTTGGGACAGGTTGAGTATCTAGGATAACAAAATCCACTGGAAATATAAACTTGTCGACCTCAATTAGAACATCTTCTATAACTCGAGGAATTTTTATAGACCTATCAGCTATCTAGAGTGTTATCTTGGTAGGTTTCATTTCACAAAGCCCTAGCTCGAGGTACACATGGTACGGGAGTAAGTTCACACTATCTCCTAAGTCAAGTAAATCTTATTCTACCAGGTAGTTACCTATTACACAAAAAATGGTAGGGGAACTTGGGTCTTTGTATTTAGGAGTTGTGATGTTCTGGATGATCGAACTTACATGAGTAGCTAAAAAGGCTTTCTTAGGGACATTCAACTTTCTCTTTCTCGTTCACATATCCTTAAGGAACTTAGCGTAAGCAAGAAGTTTCCTAATTTCATCTAATAAAGGAAGGTTTATGGTAACTTTCTTAAAAACCTCCAATATGTCATTAAAATGGGATTCCTTTTTGGTTGGTACTAGTAGTTTTGGAAATGGGGCTTTAGGCACATAATCAGACCTCTCAGGAACCGAATTGGTATCATCAGGAACTTTATCAGTCTCTTCAGCTACTGGTGGTCCTGAGGGGTGAACCATAATATGTTCACTATCGGGCATGGTTACCTGATTTTCTAATACTCTACCACTCCTAAGGGTTCTAATTGCATTTACTCCTTTGGAATTTGGATTGGGCTGACTAAGAAACCTTCCATTCTCTCTTTCACTTAGAGTCTTAGCTATTCAACCTACTTGATGTTCTAACTTACCAAGAGTTTGGGAATTATTTTGTAAACTTTGCATGGTTTCTTGTGGAAAGCTATAGTGATTGTTTGATAACATTTCATGGTTCTTTGATAGCATAATAAGAGTTTCCTATAAGCTAGATATTTTATTCTCAGAAAGGTTTTAAAATTGGGTTGAACCCGAAAGATTCTTAGTATAACCAAAACCCCGGGGAGCCTGAGAATTACTAATTTGACCTTGAGACCATGAAAAATTAGGATGTTTTTTCCAACCGGGGTTATAGGTTCTGAATATGGGTAAATTTTTTGACGGTTTTCACATCTAGAGTTGTTATAAAGAGCATGGGATTGCTCTTTACTAATCTGTCCTTCCCAAAATGAGTTATTGGGCTCTATTCCACAACTAGAGAATTGATAGGTTCTAAGCCTATCATCAGTTTCAACAAAAGATTTATTTTTAGAATGACTTAACTCTAAAGCTTCTAACCGTCTAAATAAGGCAGCAAACTTAACATCCGACTCAAAGCTTGAGTCTACCATATTGGTGCAACTTCTATTCACCAAAAGTATTTTAGGGGGATCTACACATGATTCCCGCTGTTGGGATTTGTCAGCTACTTTTAAAAAAAAGGAATACGCTTGATCAGCAGTTTTATTAAAGAACCCACCAGCACATAATGACTCAACCATGGCTTTGGTCGAGTAGTCTAAACCATCATAAAAAATCTGTGCTAATTTCATTTTCTCAAACCCATGATGGGGACACGGTGCCAAGAGATCATTGAATCTTTCTAAAAACCTATAAAGAGACTTTCCTTCTTGTTGTATACTGACACTAATTTTCTGCCTAATAAACGAGGTTTTATGTTTTGGGTAAAACTTCTGGAAGAACACAACAGTGAGTTCATCCCAAGTTGTTATGGACTTAGATGGTAAATTATTTAGCCAAGATTTAGTTTTATCTCTTAAGGAAAGAGGAAACAATCTAAGTTTTAAAATTTCATCACTAAGGTCTTTAATCATAATTGTTCCACAAATTTCCTCAAAGTCCCTTACATGAAAGTATGTGTTCTCAACATCTTTCCCTAAGAATACATGGATCATCTGAATAGTATTAGGTTTCAACTCATAATTAGCCAAAGAGGTTGGTAATCTTATGCACGGTGGTCGGTTGGACCTAGTTGGGAACATGTAATCTCTTACATTTGTCATTGCTGGAACTATCAAAGTACTAGGGATCCTTTCCTCACTAAAATCAGGACATACAGAAATAAGACTCTCTAGATTAAGGTAATCAAGACTCTTGTTTCCTAAAATATCACTTATAGGTTTTTCACACATAAACCGTCCTACAACGTCTCTCTTACGTTCCGACGTACAAAAGTTCAGCAAAAATATGTGCACATGCAAATGCTGGGCTCACTAATTTAGGTGCTTGGGTTACCTACAACAAAATATACCTATAGTCAAAGACTGGTCACATGTACAAGGCTGAGGCTTGTGGTGTTTCGGATGATAACCCCCAGAGGGTTCACCTTACTAAACCACTTATTTTCCTAAAATCGGTGCCAGACGAAAATGCAATTGGTGTGTGCATGTTTTTTTTTTTATAATAATAAACAAAATAAACAAGCAACAAATAAAAGAAATTTACAAGTCCAAAAGAAAATAAAGAAAATAATAATAAAAGTTCTTAAAAATAAAATCTTCTGCTTTCTCCTTTTATGGCAAGCAAGTCTAAAATCTTTTGCTTTCTCCTTAATATTATGGTGATTGTTGTACGTATCCCCTCTATGACTCCTTCAACCTCTATTTATACACCACAAGGCTGATTTATCTCCCAAAATAACTTTGTTTTCTTCCCTTTCTTTCACCGGACTTTCACTTTATTTCTTCTCCTCTACGCGGCTTCTATTAGATGGATTTCCCTGTTTAGGTTATTTTCGATATAGTCAAATCCTGCTAATTTACAAAGAATATATTCTTCCAAAACTTCACACGTAATTTCCAAGTAGCATTCCCAAAAAACACCATCTTCCCTGTTTGAGCACACAACCAAATATAACGATTTTTTTTTTAAGTTCCCAAATACGTCATCCCTTGGTAACAAATCATACCCTTAAACCCTTGAAACTCTCATCGTAAATTCCCATATTTGAAAGAAAATCTCGAGAAAGAGCTTAACCTTCATGTTTTACAGAAAATCCGTATAAATCCATTTTTCTTCGATCACCAACCAACTGTCCACCCTGTTTTATATCTACGAACCAATACCAACCCATATCCAGCTAAAAATCCGACAAAATCTATAACAGGTCCCATCCATGGAATTCGCAGGTGAAGAAAATATACTTCCCGCAAATTATGTGCTTTCAAAACGAGAAGAAATGGGGGTGCCCTTAGCGAAGTCTGGGGTGCCGATAGCAAGTTGGTGTCCCTTAGCAACTGGGCGGCCCTTAGCCAAAATGGAGGTCCGGATAACAGGTGCCCTCCGGGTGCCTTTATCAACTTTTCGAGCCTATTTTTCCAAAAAAAGTTTATTGCCCAAAAATACCTACAAACACATAAAACACCATAATAAATACAAAATCGAGTGTCAACAATATATAGTATTGAGATCAAATTAGGCACAAAAATGTGTATATCACCAATACCAAATATTTTTCATGTGTTAACAAATGGAAGAAGAAGCAGGAACATAATTCAAAAGCTAATTACAAATGGTGAAGACAATTTCTGTCAAGAAGACATCAAACATGAAATATCAAGCTACTTCCAGAACTTGTTCCAAGACAAGCATCAAATTAAACTACAACTGGAGGAAGTGTACTTCTCAAAAAATACTGAAGAAGAGAAAGTATGGATATAAAGGAAGATACAAGAAGAAGAAGTCAAAAATGTAGTTAAGAATTTCAAGAATAAAAAGCATCAGGTTTAGATGGATATTGCATGGAATTTCACAAGGTAGCATGGGAGATTATCAAGGTTGCTCTAATGGCAGCAATATGATAATTTGATGCTAAGGAAAAACTAGATCGGAGAACCAATTACTCATTTATAAGTCTTATCCCAAAGAAAGAACATGTTAGAAATCCTTAAGACTTTGGACCGATAAGTCTTGTTAGCAGTGTCTACAAAGTTATCTCCAAGGTGATGGCACAAAGAATGAATAAAGTGATACCAAAATTGATATTTGAAAATCAAGGTGCTTTCATCAGATACAAACAAATCCTGGATGGAATTTTAGTGGCTGGAGAACTCATTGATGTAGGGTTAAAAAGTGGGAAGCCATGAATACTATGTAAATTTGACACTCAATAAACATTTGATAATGTCCGTTGGCATACAATAATTCATGTTTTAAGGTCATCTAGATTTGGAGATAAATGGATCAACTGGATGAATTGGTGTGTCAACTCAGCTCAACATTCAATTCTCATAAATGGTTCTTCAACAAAAAATTCAAACCACAAAATGGGCTGAGGCAAGAAGACTCACTCTCTCCTTTTATATTCATATTGGTAGCATAAATATTTAAAAAACTGATGAACAAAATATTTGAACTCAACATGATTACAGGATTATCCATTAATAATGTTTTGGAAGTGTCTCATCTACGATATGCTGATGACACATTGGTATTTCTAGATGCAAGAGTAGAAGATGAAGAAAAATTACTAATAATACTTCAAATATTTGACGCATTGTAGGCCTGAAGGTGAATTTAACAAAGAGATCAATTCTCAGTGTTGGTGCAGATGACAAAGTGCAAGAGCTGGCTGATATCCTAAACTGTAACATAGAGCAACTGCCTCTCAAGTACTTAGGGCTTCCAGTGGGTGCCACTAGCAGAAACTCCTCCATTTGGGATGTAGTTGTAGAAAAATTCAAAAAATGTTAGCTCCATGGAAGAAAAGATTTTTCAAAAAAAATGTTAGCTGAGAGAGTGTTACTTATCAAAACAACTTTGTCTAGTCTACCAATATTTTTTTTCTTCTGTATCTTCCCAATACCATCAATAATTGAGCAAAAGCTGAACCAGATAATGAGAGATTTTTGGTGGGGGTCTATAATAGACAAGAGGAAAATTGCTTGGGTTGGATGGGATAAAGTTAGTAAACCTAAGTAATTGGGGGGCATGGGAATTAAAAGTCCAAAACTTACAAATAAGGCATTATTAGCAAAATGGACATGGAGATATGATCATGAGAAGAACCATCTGTCGAGGAAAGTGGTGCAGAACCAGATGAATGGAGAACAAACTGATCTTTGGGTCAAGGACTCACTGTTGCCTTAGGAAAGAGGAGTTTGGAAGGTGATTCAAAAGCAAAAAATACATCATTTGAAGAAATAAAAGAGACAAAAATTGAAAATATGAAATCCTTAAAGCTCTGGTGGGATAAGTGGATATAAATCTCAAAGAGAGATTTCCAAAAATTTATAAGCTCTTTACTAATAAAAATGCAACAGTTAGGGAAATTGTGTCAAATGGGTCTTGGAATCTCCAGCTTAGAAGAAACCTGAACAATGCAGGGATCCTAGAAGTAAAAAAGTTATTACAACTACTAGGGACACCATCAAGTTTTACAAAAGAAGAAGAAGAAGATGTAATCCAATGCAATGGTTCTAGTGGTTTCACAACAAAATTTTGCTATGACTGACTTATAGAAAAAAGTGACACACCTTGTTCCCAGGTTCCATCCTCTTATATATGGATCAAGAATGTGCCTCCAAAAATTCAATTTTTTATCTGGACAGCAGCTCAGAATGCCATTCCCATAACAGACAACTTAGTGGGAATAGGCCGCAACATAAATAATACAACATGTTCTCTGTGCTCCCAAGTGGATGAATCAATAAGCCACCTACTTTTATATTGCACCTTCTCTCATCAAATATGGAATTATTGCTTAAATGGCTATAATGTGGGATGGGCTAAAGGAAGGGATATAATCTCTCAACCGCAAGCTTGGAAGTTCAAAATAGGAAGAAACAAAGGAAGGAAAATATGGCCTCTGCTTGTGTTTGCCATTTGCTGGGAAATATGGAAAGAAAGAAACATGTGAATAATGGCTGGAAAATTTCCTAGAACAACTGGAACTGTGATCAATGAAGTTAAAGCTAAAATATATCAATGAGGTAGGGTCTGCAGAAAACTGGTTTCGTTTAACCTCTTTTAGAAACTTAATAACGCACTGGAAAGTCATAATTGACTGCAGATAATACGTTATTCATGTAAGCCATCCAGACATTTTGGTCCTTGTAATAATCTTTTTTCACTTAATACAAGTTTAACCTTTCTACTTAAAATAAAATCAAGGGGATGGTATTTTTTTTACTCGGTCAATAAAAAAATTCATTTAAAAAACAAAGATATGTACAAGTGCTATGACCGTGCTCTTCTAATTAGCCAAAGTGGCCACCTAAAACAACACATCCTATTCAAAACGTTAATAAGCCTCACCAGGCCATTCTACAACAAGAGTGAATATTGGCATACCCCCATAAAATTCATAACTATCCTCAGCCAGCAAACAAGCTTGTTTGACCAAGGCATCTGCAGTAAAATTAGCTTCCCTATAACCATGAACATAACGAACATTGTTATAAAAAGCATACGCCATCTTCCACTTTTAAGCCAGCTGCCAAGGTAACTCACCCTTTTGCAAAGCTTGAATGCAGCTCACTGAGTCAGAGCATACACAGATCTTCTTAACGTTAAATGTCTTGGCCAAGATCAGGCCATAGATATTATCACAAACTTCAGCATAAAAATTGGTTTGCCAGCCAAGGACAACACACAGGGCACCATGTACTCGTGAGTTAGAATCTCTGAAGCTAACACTAGCACCAACTTGGCATGGATTTCCAAGTGAAGCACCATCACAAAAAATCATAATTTCACCCTGTTCTGGAGGAGACCAAGAGATCTCAACATGCATGAAATTCTTGCATACTCTATGTTGCACTTTGCAATAATTCAAGATGCGCAAATCATCCATAGTATTAAACATAAAACCTTTCATGCGAATAGAGTTATCACGGATTACCTGATAAACTCTTCCTTTAAAACCAAGCCAAGAAATCGTAGCATCTTCAAAAAAGACCTTGTTACGCAACTTCCATAATTCCGTAGAGATTGCAAGATTAGCAACAAGCCTCAAATCCTTTACCATCCTTCTCCTACCAGTTGCATCTTTATAGGAAGCTACAATATTTTCAGATGGCTGCAAGCCAAAACTTCTAACAGCCCACGCCCAAATTCTCCTAGCAAATCGACAATGCCAAACAATATGACTAAGTGATTCACTATCTTTTTTGCACAATAAACACCGAGAAGGCAATTCTTTCTCGTCTTCTTAATAACTTGATCATCCGTAACACATCATTTTTTTTCTTCCAAATCTTCCAGTATTGCACAACCAAGGTTGGATGAACAACGAATCTAAAAAAAAGTTTAGCAGTTGGCTGTTTTTCATAAGGGGTTCTGATCGCAGCATTTGCATATTTAACTGAAAAAACCCTTTCCTATCCAAATCCCAGATTTTATAATCTTTTCCACCAGCTATAACTGGAAGCGCATTAAGATCAATACCACATCTGTCCATCAGATCCATGTTCTATTTGGAATAACCCATCTGCCATCCACAATAAGATCAGTCACCTTTGACTTGTGATCATTAGGCCCCAGAGAAGTAATTCTCAACCTCTTAGGTATTGAAAAATCACCACATCAGGTATCAACAAATCAAGGGGATGGTTGTACCTAGCCAACAACGAATGATATTAAGTGGACACTATGGTGTACATAGAGTGTATAATTAAGTATAATAAATATAAATATATTTATCCTGTTTTTACACAATCATCAAGTATTCCAGTATCATCTTCTTCTACACCAATACCTCGCCTCTCTCTATCAGACTTTTCTCCTGCATTTTCTAGCGAGTTTCGATCAGTTATGGCGCTTTCCAACTCTTTACCTCTCCCAATGCATCTCGACATTTCCGTCCCTAGAGAAATCTCCATTCCTAGGTCTTTCCCATTTTCTTCTTCTTCATTATCATCTTTTCCCTCTTCCTTTTCCACTCCTCTGACACATTCTAAGGGGTTTAATCCATTACCTTCTAAGCGGCTCCAGAAATTCATAAACAAAGGTACCTTCAATTTCAATAATACTGGTATTAATATCTATACACAACATTTCATTTTGAGGTTTAGGGTTTAGGGCTTAGGTTATTCTTGCATGTTTAAATTGATTGAGGTTCCCAATAATACCTTGATTCTCCATTTCAGCAACACCAGAATCTAAAACGAATTTAGCTGCGGATGCTTGTACTCAGTTCAAACACTTGCTTCTTCCAGTCACAGATACAAACCCTTATCTATCCGAGGGAACCAGACAGGTAATTAATTCCTTTTAATAACTTCTTTGGTATCCCCATTGTTGGTCGTTCACCTGTGTGGATACAAATAGTTGGATATCAACCAAGCCTTTGACCATGAAAAGGGAAGGTTCCAAGTACCTTTACTAGGCCGGCAGACAGAAAACAAGAGAGGAAGCAGCTTATTTGCTCAGTCTGTCTCAATCTATGATTAGGAAATGTCATGTTAAAAATATTACCAATTACTAGTACCATTTAAAACATTATTGTATTAGTTGATTCTCTAATTAGTCTTGGTTTAAACAATTGCAGGCAGCTGCAACCACTGCCGCATTAGCAAATAAATATGGATCAGACATCACAGTTTTGGGTATATATATTTGTCGTTATCAACCCCAACTTTGATTTCCATGTCCTTCGATTGGATTCCAACTCATACAAGTACTATTGCATATTCGCATAAAACAGAGACATGATGCTGTTTATTATTATTATATGCAGTTATTGCTGAGAAGCCAAAAGAGTCTTTGCCCGAGTATGAAACACAACTGTCCAGCATCCGCTGGCATCTCTCCAAAGGTTAGTTTGCTTAAAATTGTTTTTAGCCTTTCAGTTAGCTAGCGAAGTTATTAAACGTGAAACCTGAACTGAAAGTAATGTTGTCACTGAGTTTTTTTTTTTGCTTCATTTCTTTCCCTTTAGTAAGTGTGGCAGTAAAGTCCGTTCTCTCTTCTACTGAGAGCAAATCTATGTTTTATTCATCTTTAAGAGGTTCTGGAATATATTACTCATATGCATCTAGCGCCTATAAGGACTAGGTAGATGTGTGTGTGAGGCGGAGAGATAGTTTAAAGTGATAATATCAATAAGAAGAAATATAAGCTCATAAACTTGGCACTTCAGGTATAATAACTAGAAGTTTTAACTGTTTAAAGAAGAGAAAGTAGCTGGTCTTCCTCTTAATGTTTTAATGAAATCGAACAAGTAGACAACCCTACACTAGCGCCTAGAAAATTTCGTGTTACCGTCCAGTCTCACCTAAGCGGGGTCTTTAACTACACAGGTTGACTGAGAGAATTGACAAACTATGATGTGTAGTGCTGTAGGAAACTTAGGCTCATTGTCAGTAGAATCTTGATCCTTTTTCTTTCTTTTCTTGCTAGGTGGATTCCAGGAATTCCGCCTAATAGAACAGCTCGGGAGTGGGAGCAAGCCACCAACTGCAGTCATAGGTGAGGTTGCCGATGAATTAAGTTCGGATTTGGTAGTGATAAGCATGGACTCTGTACACTCGAAGCATGTGGATGCCAACTTGTTGGCTGAGTTCATCCCGTGCCCAGTCTTGCTTTTACCACTTTAAGTTGTATAATATATGACTAGGTCTCCCTTTATGTGACCACAAAATCTTTGTTATCCACATCCACTAGGTGTAGGGCTCGGCTAAGTGGGCTCGATTAAGTTTATGTATCATTAATTAAGTTGTCTAAGCCTCCCAAAAATGAATGAAAGAAAAGGTATCCAAGTCTTATTGTGGATTCTCATCCTTGGAACTTTTTTCATGTATTATCTTTTCAATCAAATACAACGATTTCTTAAGTTTGATTCATAAATTAGAATAAAAATATTTCCAAAACTATTGTGTTGATATTAGCTGTTATATACTTGTATATTGTAACCATAAGTTGCCTCTGTGTTTATCATGGTTTTATAAGTTTTACAGTACTGTGTCACTATCATGCTGTGGTACTTGAAACAAACAGTAGCATGGTTTCTTGCCGCTTTCTTCTATCAGATTTGACTTTTTCGTTCGTGGAGTTAATCAACTTCTTTATTTAATCAAAAAGTTGTATTTGCACTTTCAACATAAATGTCTTGTCAGATCAGTTAGTCATAGAACCTGAGCTCCTCAACTATTCAAATTTTGTATTTCTGTACTACTATTTTCTCATATTTTAATTTGAGAGTCGAGTTGGGGGACAAAACCAGAGCATAAAATTAGGTTGGTCAGCATAAAATTTGAGTATTCGTAATTGATGAAATACATTATTCCCACTCCGCCTCTCTCTAAATCTCTCCCATCTTTGAAAAGGTCCAATACTCCTTCCTTGATCCTTCTTTGTTTTTTGTTTTGTTTCTTATTTGTATCTTGTTAAGTATCATTGTAAGACCTTTCATGTAAATGGATAGCTACCATCTTCCCCTTTTTTTTTATTGTTTCATTGATTTCCCCAATGGCAACCTAATGATCCAACCTCACATTGCCTATTAATATCAGCTGAGCACCTGATCTTTTTACAGCAGCGCTATTGCTTTTTCTCTCTTCTCCGACTACACCCCCGGCCAGCATAATATTAGTATAACTCCATATATTTGTATATAGGCAAAGAAAATATACATGGAAAGAATCACTCTAGATCCTTTCAAGTGTTTCTATTGTTGTTTCTTTATCGTTCTTTTGTTGTTGGGAAGAACCAAATCCAAGGAGTACATCGTAGGTGACGAAGATAGGTGGAATTCAGGGTCTAACTACCACAGGTGGTCTCAAAAATACAATTTCAGCATCGGGGACGTTCTTGGTTAGCTCTCTCTCTCTCTCTCTCTCTCTCTGTATATATATCTATCTATGCATACATGTGTGTGTGGCCGTGTGTTTCCTTATAGTGTTTACCACTCGATTCTTTTCTTTTCTATATTTCTCTGTAAACTGTGGATCATATGAGTTCTGTCCAGTATTAATTATTTATGACCATAGGCTCTGTATAGCAGATGATCATCTACCTGGTTTAATTAGTTTCAGTTGGGTATTTGTATAGAGTTCGACTATGTGAAAGAACAACATAATGTAAAAGAGGTGACAGAAATTGCATTCAGAACTTGTGACACTGAGATCAATGGAGGTGTGTTAGAAAAGTATGAGAGTGGGCATGACAAAGTCTGCCTCACCCCAGCAAGGAATTACTGGTTTGTTTGCGACGTACCTGGACATTGTAGTGGAGGGATGAAGTTCGGCATTCAAGTAACTAATGCTGATACTATTGCTCCACATCCCTGTGCACCACAACCCAGTGCACCGCAACCCAGTGGAGTCCTCCATCTTCTTCAGAGAGCTGGTTGGAATATGGGATATTGGTCTAGTTATGTTGTTGTGGCATGTGGGGTCTTATTGATTATTCCTTACTGGTGATGTGGGCAGCAGCAGCAGCAAGGTAAATATAAGTTTTGGCCCTCAAATCTTCCATTTTTTTTGGTATTTAGGATAATTGGAGTATTATCTATTTCTATGTATACTAGTCATTTATTTACCTTTTTTATCTAGGGAGTCCGATAACGTGTGAACGTACGATATACTCTATAAACTAAATCAATAAACCAGGATTGTAAAGGGGTAGGTAGAATCATATTACCTATAGAATATATAAGTATTGTAGTAAACAAAACTTTTGTGAAGTTCATGATTGACGAAATAAAAGTGTCCATAAGAACTACAGAGGCAATTCCCCCATCACTTGTTAAACCAAACTATCCTTGGTGGTGCTGGTGCAGGAGTGAGATAGGGTGGCAACCATAGCCATGGTCATGGTGGTGATGCTGGTCGTGATCATAATTACTGTTGATATCCAAATCTACTTGATCATCAACTGTTTGTTTCGACCATCCTCCCATCATCCTGTCACGAGTTATTTCTAGCAACGAGTCCCTAACATGGTCTGCTTGAACCATTTCATCATTGTCTCTTTTCTGATAAGTACCAAAGCAAATGTACGGAATCTAATGTCAATCACTATATTAAGGATAATGATTGTTTGATATTATTATTAGTACTAGCAAGAGATAACCTCGACTTTGAAGACATTCAAAACTAGGCTTCTGAAGGTGGTGACGTTGGCGTTGGTTACTTCTAAGCCAAGAGAATTCATTGCCTCCATCAACCTCCCAAATCCACCTGGTTTATGCTCACATAGAACCTTGAGGAAGAATTCGTTTCTTTCTATTTGGTTCACCTCAACTTGGGGCTGTCATTTGTAGACATTCAAATCATTCAAACATTGGTTATTCAATTTTATGTATTTTTAGGGAAAATCAAATATTGCTGTTTAGGATTTGGATTTGACAACTAGTTACCTCCATCTGTTGCGTCTGTTGTTTGTCATCACCGTGAGAATCATCCCAGGTAGGAGTACTACTACTTTGCTGGTTGTTATTCGATGGTTGTTGGCTGCAGTTTATGACAATATTGCTGTTATTGTTATTATTATTACTGATGGAGGAACATCTAGCAGCGGTAGTGCCTGCTAGATATTGTTGGTGCTGATGATTATTATCAGCAAGTCCAATTTTCGAACCAGTGGTCGCCACAGTCTGGTGATCATGCTGGTGCTGATCATTAGCTGTTGGCCAGCCGGATGTTCCATTTTGGTGATGATCAAATTGGAGCTGCAAGCAACTGCTAATCTGTTGTTGCTTATTGTTCTTTCTGCGTTCATTATAATCATCCTGAAAATGCTGATCATGATCTCCTGGAGGCTGATCTTCCAGCTCGTCTTGTAGATCTTTCACTTGCTTCTGCAACTCCTGGACATACTCAATGGCGTCTCCAAGAATTGCTGCTCTGTCCATCTAGTCCATTGACAAAGTAGTCAGTCGGATATCATAATAATAGTCGCCATAAAAAAATTAGGATATATATTATTAAGGACTACTTGTGGTTACTGTTTAGTTAGCTAGTTATTACCTTGCTGATATTGGGAACAAGAGCTCTAAGTTTGTACAGTCTATCACTGAGCTTCTTCCTTCTCTTCCTCTCCGCAACCAGATTTTTTGATTGGTGGGGCCTCCCTGACCCTGCTGATGATCTACCCCCCCCCTCCATCTTGGTTATTTGTTGTATTATTGTCATCTTCATCTTCACCCTCAATTATCCGATCATTACTACAACCTGAGAGTACTGAATCTGCTCGGCCTGTGTCCAACCCCAGTAGTTTATTTTTCGAATCCCTATTATCTGTTCCAGCCTTCCCCACTGTTGCTGGATGATTAGATGGACTACCCTTGATTGGCGTTGTTGTTGGCATTAGGGATGACATTGAGTACTCAATGTTATTATTGGCTGAAGAGCCAAAGTGCAAGTGAGGTGCATCAACAGTATTCATCAGGGATTCCTGCAGCAGGGGAACATTAATAATATCTGCAAATCCAGATATATTATGATGAGCCTTATCATCCATGATTGATGAATCCAATACTGCATTACCATCCACTTGTTCTTGGTGTTGTGTCCCTGATGATGATAATCCACACCCGAAGAAGTTCAAGGGGGATGAGGACGAGCTACTAGTCAAGCGAATTCGATCAACAGAAAGATCCCATGGCAGATTACTATTGTTAAAATTATTAATGTTTGACACTGCTGTGGGATTGGGTAATCCATTGTCGTTGTCGTAGTTGTCATTACCACTACTGACATTCTGCTGGAACCTGCCATCATCATCAGCTATAGGTTGTC
Source organism: Papaver bracteatum (assembly GCA_023529315.1). NCBI lineage: Eukaryota > Viridiplantae > Streptophyta > Magnoliopsida > Ranunculales > Papaveraceae > Papaver > Papaver bracteatum. The sequence goes on from JAJJWX010004210.1 coordinate 2,888,974, forward strand.
GATGCTGATGATCGAGAAGATGGTAATGATCAGCTGGAGTAGTGTTCATCAGCATAATTGCTGTTTCCTGCTGCTGCTCTTCCCAGGAAAGGTTGCAGTGGGTCATAACCAACTCTATGAGCTGCGGGTCTTCTGATACCTGCAAAGTCGATCTATCAATAACACCCCCAACTAATTATCGGAATACACGAAAATACCATTTTCTTTATATTTATAAAAAATGCAGGATACCATTCATCTAGGAAGTGTGAGAGGTCATAAAATATATTACCGGCAGTAAAATATGGAAAAGAGAAAGCCGTACATGTTTTGCAGCAAAAAACTCTATTAATCCTCCTCCTTCTCCAGGTACTGGAATCAAAACCCTTGTCCCAATCGTTTCCTGCTAATAAAAAGAGCACAATGGTGATCCCATCCACCGTAGTAAATCAATTAACCTTGTGGGAAGAAACTAGGATGTCTGCAGGAACAACTTTTACTTAAATCAATTAACCTTGCAGGAAGAAACTAGGATGTCTGCAGTAACAACTTTTACTTACTTCGGATGAGAAACTTGACTGTGATAATTGGATGGAGCAATTAGGTACATTAGTTATCCATGTAGGTTGGTTTGATATTAAGCTCTGTCCATGGACCCTGTTTAATTTGCGGTAAATGAAGTATCAAAGTAAACAATCAATGCATGACGCAGCAACTATAATTTTGAAGGGTGCAGCTGAAAACATTTATAATCATCCTTGAGGATAAATCAGCACTCTTGGTGGTAACTAAAACGAAACGGTAGAAGAATGTATTTATATATATGTATTTGTACCCGGTGCTGTGGTCATCAGAATCCATCAAGGGTATTGTAGAAGGCAGCTTAGCTAGAAGATCACAATTTTTAGTTCTTGAATGCTGAAACATTAAATCTCGGCAAGGATGATGTTGGTGATGATGATCAGAAACCGGAAACATAAGAAGCTCTGCCTCTCCTGTGATACCAATATTTCTATCAACACCAGCTCTAGCTCCGCCACAACAGCAACTGACCCACTCTATAAACCTATACACAGCAAAGGAGTAAATAATTTTATCTTAGGAAAGTTGAACAGAACGATATTTACTAATGTGGTAACTGGATAAATGTCCAGATTAATAACCTGCAGCAGCTTTGATCTAGATGCTGATGAAGGTGAGGAGGAGAAGAATGATCTTCTGCCCACATTAGTTTCCACAGGACACAATAATCCCAGCAGCCGCCTCCTCCTCCTTGCAAACCCACAAGGGATCTCAGCTTCTCCATTAAGCTATGTACTACTTGTTCATTATTAACTATGTCCATAACTAACATGGTATGGTTGTCGCTGTATAGTGAATTCCTGTAAATGGAATCCTTAATTAGCCAGGCTTTTCCTCTTCTCGGCTTCAAGAGAAAGAAAAATGTTCACAGATGAAATTTTATACTTATAAGTTATATAATAAAAACGATAAATATAGGAATGTGTTTTGAAATATGATAAATCATTTTGAGGGTTAGCTGATGTTATAGGTAGGTTGAACTGCAGAGTATGTGTGAACTAAATCATGCATATTTAAGATTAAATTTTTTAAGTTTCAGTTATTTGAAGAGTGTGTCATCATATTTATTAATAATATTAACTAACAATTTTATGTTTTAATTGTGAAACGAAATAAGGAATCTGCTGATGGATGGTGCACGTAACTGATGGTAGTAGGAAGAAAGTAATGCGTGATGGATGGCGTACTTACAGAACGCACACACTCTCTAACAACTAGTTCCTAGTTTGTTTTGGTATAGGCATGCATGCAAAAGTTTTGGTAGCCCTCCTTAATTATGTTGTTAATCTTTGCAGATTCAATACTATATTGTATGGCTTCTTTTTCCTCGGAGAAAAAACTGGTTTGAAGAGCAACATGATGGACTATGTCACTGTAATTTACAGCGGATGCAATTTGGTTTCAAGTATCTTATTTTTGAGTTTGTTCAATTTGTGTTCATAAGCTCATCCACCTCATAATGATAACTAAACCGTAGTCTATTTTTGACTGTTCCAGTGTTGTTCCGGTTTTGTTCCAGTACTGGTATTCGTGTAGTATTATTACATCCAAAATTAAAACGATAACCGGGTTTAGATGGGTGCTACAAAAGTAGGAAAAAGGAAAGTAGGCAATAACTTCAATGTTTGAATGTGAAACTATTTTCAAAGAATCACTACTCCTTTAAAAGGTTAAGTCATATGAGCTCCCACGTTGCACGGTGAGCATGACATCCACATCTTCCCCCTTAAAGGCCTTCACAAAATATGCTCTCACGTTAAACGGTGATGAAACCCTTGCTTCCTATTGGTCTAGGAAGGCCTTTTCTAATACAGAAGCTATGGTGAGGACACTTGGCATAACTCTATTGGTTGCAATAATTAAAATTAGGTTACAATTTGGATATATTAATTACTTAATTGTCCGTTAGTAACGGTGTTGGCAAAAAAATAGGTGAACAATACTTATGTTAGAATTTAAACTTGAATTATTTAATTACACCGTGTTTACACCAATACTTAACTGTACTTTAATAAGGGTGTACAAAACTCACATCCAAACCTTTACCTTTTAATAAACTTAAGGGGGAAAAAAACGTGGAAAAAAACGTTAAAAAAAAAAAAAAACTGAATAGGAAATCTCCAAAAATAGGAAACCGTTTTCCAAAAAAAAAAAAAAAAAAAAAAAACTTTAAACTTGGAATTCTTAGACTGTTATTTAGGATGATCTTACATTCCAAAGAACAAAGCAATGAAATTTAATGTTTTTTATTTGAAACTAATGCAGACGACCTTTCAGTCTCAAAGCCAGAAACCTGAAGATAGACGTGGCAAGAGAGTGCTTGACCAAGTATAGTTCACGACCAGTCTTTGATCAAGAGTTGCAGTACACAAAAAATTGGACCTCTACCAATCTGCTGAGTTCAATCATGGAAGCCTGCGATCATCATCAGCTCAATCAACTCAAAAAAGAAACCACAAGGATTGCTAGGAGTTTGAGGCTAAATCTTTTGCTATCAAAATCTTTCTATGTGGCACTACGATCTATTAGGTTTAATCACAACAGTATTTTCAAAGAAAGAAGAAATACTATAATCCATCAGAAAAGATTGGTCATTCATAGAAATAGACAGGAAAAGGGAAAATCAGTATGTAAGCAAAAGAAAAAAAACAAAAAACATAGGTTTGTATATGTTATGTTTATTGTATTCTTATTACAACGATTAAATATTTAACTTAATGCAATATAATTGAATTACTCATGTGACAGATACAAAACAAGCAACGGAAAAACGCATGGTTCAGCGATGCCGGAAAAATAGAAAGAAACTACTAAGGAGAAAAAAAAGAAAAGGTATGTAAAGATCAACCATTAAGCTTAATTAATGAGAGAATATAAATATATGCAGTCTAATTGGTTTCTGTATTGGCTTCAGTTTCTCCAGTAATCAACGAAAAGGATAACACTAAAAGAATGAGATCTTTTGCTTTTAATCACATGCTAAATGGTAAGACTTTGTAGGCGTGACTATGATTTGATAATAAAAGTGTTGATTGTTCTTTTTTTTCTTACTGTTACTAATGTTAAATATTGTCTTACCATAAAATAAAAAAAGGTGACGACATAAACGAAACTGAAATTGCAAATTCTGATTCGGAAGATGAATTCCCATATACAAGTAAGTAAATTTTGCTTATATTTATTTAGAATGAGCATATAATTTAATCCTAATTATTGCATCTGTGTAAATTTCGTAAACAGTGATGGACTTGAATAAACATAACGTTGGAAGACCAACAGCTGTATGTCCGCATTGTCAAGCTATTATGTGGATTGAAGAGAGGTGCAACAAAAGAAATCTGAATAGTGTTCCCGAATTCAACATGTGTTGCATGCGAGGAACAATAAAATTGCCACTACTAAAAGATACACCGATAATTCTTAGAAACCTTTTGCAATATACAAGTGGTGGATCAAGAGCATCGAAATTTAGGAAAAATATTAGAGCATATAATTCTATGTTTGCATGCACCTCCCTGGGTGCCAAAATAAAGCGTCAACAGAATGATGGTTCAGCTCCATGGGTGTTTTCTATGTATGGTAAAAATCACCATATGATTGGTTCTTTATTACCTTCAGATGGTAAGGCACCTGCATTTCTCCAATTATATATCTACGACACTGAGAATGAAGTACAAAACAGGAAGAATGCTCTTTCCAGTAAGAAAGGCAACAATGTAAACCAAGATACTGAAACTGATCCTGGTATGAGTAAAGTAGACGAGTATGAAGATGAAACAATAAGCTCATTGGATGATGCTATTATAGAAGGCTTGATAAAAATGTTAGACACCAACAATGAACTTTGCAAAACATTCAGAATGTGGAGAGACAGGTACAAAGCAGATGAACTAAATAAGGTAGAGTTGCGTCTTATTAGAGTTGGCAAAAAGGATGCACAACAATACAATTTTCCAACTGCATCTGAAATTGCTGGGCTAATCGTTGATGACCCCGAGTCAGATGGAAGAAGAGATATTATCGTTGATCAAAAAGATGGAGGTTTGAAAAATATATCGGAGTTGCACCCGAGTTACATGGCATTGCAATATCCTATTTTGTTTCCTTACGGTGAGGATAATTTTCATACCGAGATTCCGTACGACAAATAAAGTACCAGCGTCAGAGATTCTGAATTGGGTTTTGAACAAAAAAGAAAAAACGTAACTATGCGAGAGTACTGTGCCTTTAGATTGCAACAACGATCTAATGAAGGACAGACACTAATACGAGGAGGCCGATTATTCCAACAGTTTGTAGTTGATGCATATGCTACCATCGAACAGTGTAGGTTGAAATGGGTAATGGGCCATCAGGATGAAATACGCGCTGACCTATTTCAAGGAATAAGAGAAGCCGTGGCTGCAGGTGACACTGAACCAGGTACTGCAGGGAGAATAGTCTTACCTTCTTCTTTCACTGGTGGACCCAGATATATGATTCAGCATTATCAAGATGCCATTGCTATATGTAGAGAATTAGGTCCACCTGAATTATTCATTACATTCACATGTAATCCGAAATGGTCTGAAATAACAGAGGCTCTAAAAAGGATACCTGGACAACCAGCGGCAGATATGCCAGATATATTAAGCCGCGTCTTCCATATAAAACTGAAAGCACTAATGTCTGATCTTGAGAGCAGCAGACACTTTGGAGAAGTGCAAGGAGGTACTTTTTTATTTCTTTAGCATATCCAGTAAATTTAAAATTTAAAGCCAAATGTTTACTTTTATATTACTGCAGACCGGGCTTAGTATTCATTTGTCAATTAACATATATTAACTTAGTCGTGTTTAAGGGAATTTCATTTTAGTATAAGACAATCTAACCACATGCAAAAGTCTTAAGGTTGATAAGTAACAAAAATACAAAACAGGCATTTGTTGAGCATAACTTACATAAGTTTCCCTGAGTTTGTCAACAATTTCTGCAATTTCAAACATTTCGACTCCTGTATTGGTATCTTCCAAGTAAGGTACCTGATAAGTCAGTTTTGTCAATTTGTGATATTTGCTTTTCAGGTATATGGTGCCATGATATGTAACATATAACAGTAGGATATTAAAAATATTTTATAGAATATACAAACTGAGCAAACATGAACTCTAATCAACAATAGTAGGATATTGAGCAAAATACCTAAAAATGTCCTGCCTTCTTTAAAAGTATTTGTGCCTTAGGACTTCCATGAGCGCATCTGTAGAGTGAAATTTTTTATTATAACAAAATCACCTCAGGGGTTACTATGGAGCTTAGATTAGAGTGAAACGATTAAAATGGTACCAAATGCAACCTCAACTAAACTAAGAAAGCAGTAATAGTTAACTGTGTAGTATGTGTGGTATCTCCAATTCAACTAAGACTTCGCGTACAACTTTGCAGAAGGGAGAAGGCTGAGAAACAGATAATATCATAATTATGTGAAAACAAAAAAATTCTAACTTTGATGTAGTAAAAGAACAAAGAGCTTTTTGCGAAACTAAATTACTTCTCATATAGTCATATATCTTACATTTTACTTATTAAAACTAATCTCACTGAATTTGAAACTTCAGTACTTCATTGAATTTTTGTTCTTTTCGTCAAAGTTAATACCTCTTATGGATATTGTGTGTTTAGTTTTTAAGTAACTGTATATGATTTTTAATCACATGTCTAATTTTTTCTTACATCTTAATGCAGCCATATACACTGTTGAATTCCAAAAAAGAGGTTTGCCGCATGCCCATATATTGCTCTGGCTTAAACCTGAGGACAAGCCAAAAACTGCTGCACACGTTGATTCAATTATTCAAGCTGAGTTCCCAGACCCAGAGAAAGACAAAGTTGGATATGATGTTGTTTGTCAATATATGCTCCACGGTCCATGTGGGATTGCAAAACCAAAGTCTCCTTGCATGCAGCAAAAAAAATGCTCAAAAAGATTCCCTAAGAAGTTCAATGAAAAAACAACTGTTGATGAAAGGGGATATCCAATTTATAGACGTAGAGAAACGAGAATTGTTTTTGAAAAGGAAGGATTGTGTTGGATAATAGATGGGTTGTACCGCACAACCTTGACTTAGTTGTCAGATATGATGCACACATAAACGTAGAGGTTTGCAATTGCATAGGGGTGTCAGTTAAATATCTTTTCAAGTATATTCACAAAGGAAAAGATCAAGTGACTGCTGTTCTTGAAACACCTGCAAAGAAGAAAACTACTGCCAATGATGATATTCAAGTTAACAGTGACGCCGCTGAACAAAGCCAAAAGGTTAAACCCAAATTTGATGAAGTTAAAAAATATCTCGACTGTCGGTACCTATCAGCGTCAGAAGCATATTGGAGAACGTTGAACTTTGAGATTCATTATCGTCATCCAAGCGTTGAGAGATTACCATTTCATCTTGAAGGAGAACAACTAATTTATCATAAAAATACGGATGACTTGAAAGATGTTCTGAGAAAAACAGATCCAGAAGGGACTAAATTCCTTCGCTGGATGAAAGCTAATAGAGATTACATAGATGCAAGGAAACTAACGTATGCAGAGTTTCCTGGAAGTTGGGTATGGGATACAGATTTAAGAGAATGAAAAGTAAGAAAGAGGGGATTTAATAAAATTGGTCGTATCTACTATGTGCATCCCAGTGCTGGTGAGAAATATTATCTGCGAATATTATTGAATGTACAACGAGGTTGCCAGAGTTACGAAGATATTAGAACAGTAAACGGCGTAACTCACCCTACTTTCAAAGAAGCATGCTTAGATCTAGGTTTGTTAGAAGATGACGGGGAATGGCACCATGGAATAAAGGAAGCATCGATGTTTTACATCAGCGGAAAAAACATGCGAGAACTTTTCGTAACACTTTTGCTAAATTGCAAGGTCACTGAACCTAAGAAATTATGGCTTGAAAATTGGAAACTCTTGGCAGATGGAATTGAGCACGAGCACCGAAAACTATATGGAGATTATGATTTAACTTACAATGATGATGATCTGCAGAACTATGCTCTTCAAGAAATTAAATTAATAATGTGGAAACGTGGTAGAACTTTGAAGGAAAAAGAATTTTCAGAGATCCAGTATCCAGACATGTCCGGTATTGATGTTCCTAGAAATAACTTACTTGCGCAAGAAACAAACTATGACAGAAATACTCTAAGGGAAGAGGAGGAAAATTTGAAAAGGGGATTAAACAGAAAACAAAAAATAGTGTTTAATAAAGTTATACAATCAGTAGAGAAGAATGAGGGTGGTCTTTTTTTTTGTGTATGGAAGTGGAGGAACAGGGAAAACTTATCTTTGGAGAACCCTTATTTGTTCATTGCAAGCCAAAGGTAAAATAGTTTTGGCAGTTGCTTCTTCGGGTATAACATCGTTACTACTACCCGGTGGTCGTACAACTCATTCAAGGTTTAAAATTCCACTGAGACTCAATGAACAATCATGCTGCAATGTGTTTAAGAAAACAGACGAGGCTGATTTACTGTGTAGAGCCAACTTAATAATATGGGACGAAGCACCAATGATGAACAAAAATGCTCTAGAAGCTGTCCAAAGAACTCTAGCCGATTTGATGATGGAAAAAAATAACGGTAAGATATTATTTGGCAAGAAGATACTGGTGCTTGGGGGAGATTTCAGGCAGATCTTACCGGTGATTGAGGAAGGATCAAGAGAGGAAATAGTTAGTGCTTCTATAAGCCGATCCAAATTGTGGAAATACTTTAAAGTTTTCGAGTTAACATAGAATATGCGTCTTCTCACGGGAGATGCATCTGTTGAAAAAAGAGAGGAGATTAAAGAATTTTCAAACTGGGTTCTGGATGTTGGTAACGGCAAATTACCAGCAATCTGCTTGGATGGTTCTAAGGATACAGATTTGGTACAAATACCATCAGATTTACTTATTAAGTGCGAAGAAAATTTCATTGAGACAATAGTTGATAGCATGTACCCGGACTTGCTAATCAACATTCTTGATAAGAAGTACCTTGCTGAACGGAGCATATTAGCACCAACAAATGAATGCGTCGACAGCATAAATACACACATCTTATCCCGTATACCAGGTGATGAACATACGTATCTAAGTGCCAATTCTATTGGACCTGAATCAACAGAGTACCACTCGAGTGTTATTTTCTACGACATGGAGTTTCTTAACAAGCATGAATGTTCGGGATTGGCCAGCCACAAGCTAACCCTGAAAGTTGGAGTGCCAATCATGCTACTTCGAAATATAAGCCAAGAAGATGGCTTATGTAATGGTACTAGATTGATTTTCAAACATTTGGGTAAATATAACATAGTAGTAGAAATACTAACATGTCCAGGTGTCGGGAATACCGTTTTCATCCCACGAATAGTAATGACTACTCCTGAAACAAGTCTGCCGTATATCCTACACCGAAGACAATTCCCGGTAAGAATATGCTATTCAATGACAATAAATAAAAGCCAGGGACAGAGCCTTCCAAATGCTGGCGTATATTTGGACAAACCTGTATTCACTCACGGACAGTTGTATGTAGCTGTCTCAAGAACAACTAGAAGACAAGGATTGAAAATATTAATCAAGAAGAATAACGATGAGCCAGAAGAATATACACAGAATATTGTGTATGAGGAGATATTCGATAATCTTTAGACGTTTACATTTAAGAAACACTGATGAATAGTCTTAAAGATCTCAGATGCAAGTACTATAGTCTAAATTTACCTTTTTATTTTGTTATGAAATAAGTAAACTATGAATATGATCTTTACGGTGCTTTAGCATTTTCTTTCATTAGCTCAAACAATATTGCAAGAACAACACAAAACTTGCAAAGATTCATGTTTACTTCCTAAGTCATCCCCATCATTTGTTTCTTTCAATTAATGGTTTTGTCATTCTTATACGACTGGACCGGACTACATTAGCATAAGGCATTTTTTTGATAAAATTGCAATAATTCCAAACTTGATTCCACTAGGTAGGATTTTATTTTTAGAAATAAATTAATTGCATATATATCCTTTTGTTTCTTAGTTTTTTTATTGTCTAGAAGTTGACGTTCAGGCCCATGGTTTATTAAGGAAACTTGAAGATTAAAATTTTATGAACACGCTCTTATAAAACAATATCAAGAAGTAAATCAGATAATCGGTATATAAGGAATCCCTGCCTGAGGTCTGGGCCTTGAGATTCAGTAATCCTTGGCGCTACAGTTTTAATTCCTCGCGACTTTCTTCGTGTGGACCTGCTAAGATAGGAAATTAATTAGTTTTGTTTTTTTCACTTCTTTATGCGATTACACATGTCATATTTGTTAACATTTCTACAAGTGAATTACTGCATTTTCAAATCAGTTTAAAAATTGATAGTTCTCGATATCAGTTTTCAGTATAGTCTCATTTACGACTGAAATTCTTCCTTTCCAGTATAATCGTTAGCAAAATCCATAGCACGTATACAACTTTGAGTGTGCATTTCAATAGGGTATTACATTCGAAGCACACAAAGCCAGTGCTATCTACATTACTGCAGACATATCTCTTTTGAAGAAGTAAAGAGAAACTTACAAGGCACTTGCTACCAGGGTCCGCTCCTTTTGAATGAGAATCCAAAGACAAGGGACCAAATCTATCAATTAAAGAGTTAACGAAGTATTGTGAATTACTTAGGTCATTAATTTGAATGTCATATCACAAGTATGAGTGTGAGATAAATTATAGTCCAACCAATCTTAATTTCAAAAGTATATGTCATTTTGGCAGACAATGTACGTTAGTAGAGGGAATTATGTGAACTGCATAAAAAATAGAGTAAACAACAAAGTCTATAGCCCGGTAGCAGTATGAGGTCAAGGTTGCATCATAATCTACCAATTTCAATCTCAAACAGTTTCTTTTTCTTTCTGAAACTAACATATATAGCTACATTTTGAAATTCCTACATAACTAAGATGCAATTGTTAACGACAACTAACAATTTAAATTTGCGATTTGTTGGTTAAGTATTTCAAAAAAAAGTTGCATTTAAGTATGACATTTTCCATACATGTCTGCTAAACAATTAACAACTTTTAACAAAGATAACAAACAAAATTTTGTGATGTAACAATGGATGATTTTACCTTACGTTAGTGCTGGCATATTGATGCAAACATTGAGAAGAGAGATAAGTTTAACATCGATCAGTTACACACCTATCTCACAACTAATCTTAGAGAAAAGACTGAAACATTTCTTCACATCTACTTTCTGCGCAAACACCCAAATCATGGAATTCCAAGATATTAATCCTTATCAGGAATTTCTTCAAACAACTTGAGTGCACTATCAACACTACCAAATTTTGCATTTGTAGTGACCAATCGATTGCAATAATCCCATCACTGTAATTTCCATGTTTGAATACATACTTACCAATCGAGTGCCAATGAACCGATCACTTTAATTTCCACGTTTGATCATATGGAAGTAAAACTTATGAACATCATTGAGCAGGAAGTTACATTGAATGGTTGGGAAATCGGTAAATGGGTAAAATTGCGGCCGTAAGATAGACACTGCTGAATTAGAATGGCGGTAGTGCATAGATTTCTCCCTGTAAGAATATTGTAAAGAAATGCGGGTTGACGAAAATCGAGTGCTTCTGGAAATGCAAGAGAAGACACAAAGTTGGAGTATCTCTTGATATCATCATCCATTTAATATTATAGAAAAAAAAGAAAATAAAATCTAAGCAATACTTCTATTGGGGGTAGCATTTTACTTGGGCGTGTACCAACCAAAAATCAGTGGAGCGTAATTGATATATTTGGTAAGAGTTAAGATTTAGAAGCACACTTTGGTAAGGAAAATCAATTGGATTTGGTAACAGTTAACAGTTAGAAATACACTTGGGTTAGGAAAATCACAAACTATATAAAGAAAGAATTGAGCTGCACATCCTCAATTATAAATCTACGCACAAATTTATCGTTTCCAAGACCTGGAAGCATAATAACTGAACTTCAATGGATGTCAAAGGAAGGCGAATGCATGCCAGTGGTGAGGGTAAGGAAATCTATTTGACAATCATATATTCGTTTTATTTATATGTATTATAATAATCCAGGAAAAATATTTGACTTATATGTTTCAATGGTTGCGCAAACAGGAACTGATGGTAAGAAGAACCAAAAGAAAAAAAAATCTAATGCCAATATGAACCGTGTTGAGCCATACTCTATAGCAACCCTGAAGGAAGGAGTCTGCATACATGAGATCACGGTCAGAATCATAAGGCTGTGGCATATGTTTAACGAAACAAAATCAATGTTGTGCGCGCAAAATATGATACTGATTGATGAAAGCGTAAGTAAAGCGTAAAAGACATTCAGAAAAGAAAAAAAAAACAAATTAACTTTTAATATGCGAATGCTGCAAATTTTAATTCAATAGATTACAAATAAGTATAAATTATAAATTTTTTAAAATTCAAATTGCAGGGAAATCAAATCCATGCAAGTGTCGTACCACGATATTTACAGCACCACGGAGAACGACTACAAGAACATAACACAATATCTATAAGAAACTTCGAAGTTTGCAGACATAGCGAATCCTATAGACCAACACAAGGAGAGATGCATATTCACTTCACACAATCCACCTCTACCAAAAACTTCATGGACTTTAATTTAAAATACCCGCCATACAAATTCATGTATACAAAAATATATGATCTCATTAGCACAGGGATCGAAAACCACATCAACACTGCAGGTAATATTACTATCTACTAGATAATATATGCTTGACTTTCCTATCCACTTATTCTACTAACAACTGAAAATATGGACCGACTTTTGCAGATGTGAGGGGAAAATTCGTTTCACAGCAAAAGAGCTATTACAAGTGCCACGACTGGTGCAAAGAAATGGTAATACAGAATGAAAAGGGCAACAACACTACAGTAATCCTACCAAATTATTCAATTTATCGATTGGATGACCAGTTCAACATCAATGCAGAAGTGGATGACATCGTGATATTTACCTCTGTAAGGGTTACCGAAATGGAAGGTAAAAAAATCAAAAAAACTATATCTCTAGATCATTATAAATACCAGATTCATGCATTATATAGTTTGTTTAACGAATTCTTAACAATAACATGTTGTTTCGCAAAAAAACGATGTCTAATATCAACCGAAGCAACAATGGTATACACATACAAAGAGGTGGTACAAGCTACAAAGGAAGCTGAAGAATTCAAGAAAATTCTACAAAAAACTTGACTTATAAAAATCAAAATTTATGTAGTTCCAAAAAGACACGATGAAACATGTGAAGATTGGTTTTTTAAGAGCCGTGGGTAGAGAATTAGCTAGGATCATAATGCATCATATGTTGTAATTCATAATATCATTTTGTTTGAATTATTAACGAATCAAATTTTAGTTGTAATTTGCCTATGGTAAAACGTTACTGTCAGCCCTATGGAACCTTTTATGATGGTTTTGTGTCATGGTAAAATAAGGACGTAAAATTATAAGTTGATGAAATTCAGTAAAACAAAGCGTTTCCATTAATTGCATAATTAGCAACTAACTTCGATATCTTCCTATAGATTAGGCTATGTAGATATACGTACTCATTATTTGATTGTTTTACTATTCATTGTTATCCATGTTAATTGGTATATGCAAAGACCTTTTATAGGGACCAGTGGCCACATTTTTAACTCGCCATGCTTATACTAGGAAATCAAGAAATCCAAACTGGTATACGAGTTTCTAGGAAAAATGAGTATCTTTAGTGCTTACCGCAGAGGGTCGGATTCCTCCCAGTGCAGTGTAGATAGCAAGTTTCCCAATAGGTATTCCCATTCCCTATGATAAATCAGGCATCATCAACGATGGAGTCGGATCATAAACAGGCCATAAGCACGAAGCATATGAAAACAAAACACTGACAAATGTTCTCAAACATGTATGCCGCGAGAGTTAAGAACAGAAACTAGGGAACTCATTACCTGGCAAACAAGGTCTCCAAGACCCAAAATTCGTTCACCGTCAGTGGCAACAATGGCTTGGATGTTCTTCTATGGCCAGTTCTTGAGCACCTCAAGAATCTTACCCCTAAAAAAGCCATTTATTTTCTCAGTGCCAGAACTATGACTCAGACAGTTTCAAGTAGAATAACGAAAAAGGCTATACTTCTCTTTTAAACCGATATAAAGACCCTGAGGGTGTCTAAATATGCTTCCGTATTTCTGACAACTCTAATAAGTATCCGTTGAGCATATTTTCCCTATTTACTTGAAATCATGGTGAGATGCTTTCGATAGTCTATGGCATTCCAACGAAAACAAAATGCAAGAGCAACAAAAAGAAAAGTCTTTATGGCCGAAGTCTTTATAATTTGGTTTTGAGATAACAATGTTGGAGTGTACAATGCACTGATGCAGTTCATTATTGAATAATCTTTCATAAGCGCAATGTTAGTATATGAATAATCAAGCTTAAATTCCCGCGCACACCAAGACACTGTTGGCGTACTACTTCTAAGTTTTGACATAAACACATTCCTTAAGTAAAATAGATTCCTAATATTATGTAATATCTTTTTTTTTGGTTACATACCACAATTAATTTCCTAGAATGACTCAGAGTATTGACTTGGTAAGCAAAAAATAATATCAAAAGCCTATATTAAGAAAAAAAAATTGTGTGAATCTTTTCTCATCAAAACCTCTTAAGGTGACGAATGCTTTATTAGTTATTTGTACATACACATAGATGGATTTTTTCACCGGAATAGACCCCCACAAAAATGTTGAAGAAGCGTGCGATGATAAAGAGCTTAACATAAAACTTTACAACACCATAAAAATTCAAAATTTCTGTTTCGAAACAACAGTGCTGCAAAAAGAAATAATGCGAAGAATCAACTGGGAGATGATCAACTTGCTAGATGACCAACTGCAGAAGATAGAACTGCTGGAATATAATAGAATGCTAAGATTTCCATTTGGAGGACCTGAAAAGAATAGACAAGCACATAGAGAATGGATTCACAAAAAGATGGAACAATCGAGTACCAAACAAGCACAAAGTCTAGAACGATTCAAAAAAAAAAAAGGACAGACTTACAGAGCAAACATAGACAAGATTTAGAACCAACAAAGGACAACAAAATGGAAATTTAGAAAGACCACTGAAGAGAGTTTATGGATTATCAGATACGAATCTAGAACATATGAATATGCTTTTAGGCTAAAAGAAAAATCAAAACGAAGATTTGGGTGCATTCAGGTACTTACATATTTTCATATTTTTACTACTTGGTTACACTTATATATCCTCTGTTAAACACTAATTATTTGTATACAATGTATATAATGCGTAGGATTCAGCTATAAGCGATTGGAAAACAGACTCTACGATCGGTGAAGATATAAAATTTAAAAAACGAAGGTACATTGGTGAAGATATAATTAAACTAAAGCTACCTCATGTAATCGCTGGTCGTCGATTTCCAAGTGAGTTGCTCGATGAGAATAAACTTGATGGTATACCAGAACGTGTTATGACACTAAATATCAGATCGACAATAATGGTAATTGGAGAGGTATATGTAGCGGTGAAGAACATGGAAGAACCAATTCTGCTTAGCGTGGGAACTTTGCTGACGGTGGTAAATTTGAGAAAAAAATATATCAAAGCGAAGCTAATAGAAGGTGAGGATATTGGTAAAGAGGTTTACATGATAAGGAAAAGATTCCAAGCATACTGCGAATCATTAAATTTCGTAATACAAAGGACACATTTTCCGATCAAAGTTGTCGATGGTTAATGCAATTTCCGGTAAAGAGAATCTCTTAAGGATTATCAAATTATCTTCTTATAATTATTATTGTTTTTGTAACTATGATTTGTGCGAAAACAATCAACATTATAAATCAAATTATTGTAACTATGATTTGTGCGAAAACAATCAACATACCCATTAACAAAATTGAATGACATTGAACTTAACAAATTGCAACTTGGGATTTGAAGTGACCTTAATTCACTTAGCAGTTATATTTTATACGAATGTTTCCTACACTAACACCAAACAAAACTACAAGCTCAAGATCATCAACCTGAATATGCAAAGCTTGGTAAAAACAAAATCTACAGATCAAGTATTTCCTAACCAATAGTTGTTTCCTTTCCGTAGTTAAACTAACAAAGACAAAATAAAAATAAAAATGGAAACATAATTTGAATAGGAAATACAGTGGATTAGGAAATATACAGAGAACATCTTAATTTTTAGATGATTAAGAGAATTCGGAATTCTAAGTGAGATTCCTAATGTTATTGCTACTCTATTTTGGTAAATATACCAAATTCTAGCTAAGGAGTTTTTTAACACATTCCTAAAGTTAAAAAGATTCCAAATATTGTCGATTAAATTCCTATAGTGACTCAAAGTACTTACTTGGTAAGCAAGAATCTAAAGCCTATATAAAGACCACAGACCTGTGTGAATGTATTCTCATCAAAAACTCTTAAGCTAACGACTACTTTAGTAGATATGTCTGGAAGCTTGAGATTCCTGTTTAACTATATCCACAGAAGAGAAAAAAAAAACAGAGATCAATTTGGAAGCGAATAATCCAGAAAGAGAATACATAAGCAAGGATACAGTAGCACAAGGTTTCCATGGTTATGAAGAAGAATTTCTGAACACTTTGGATTTTCACAATCTCCCACAACATCTTATTAAACTAAGAGTTGGCATGATAATTGAGGTGATTAGAAGGATAGATATAGATTATGATTTAACTTACAATGATGATGATCTACAGAACTATGCTCTTCAAGAAATTGAACTAATAATGTGGAAACGTGGTAGAACTTTGAAGGAAAAAGAATTTTCAGAGATCCAGTATCCAGACATGTCCGGTATTGATGTTCCTAGAAATAACTTACTTGCGCAAGAAACAAACTATGACAGAAATACTCTAAGGAAAGAGGAGGAAAATTTGAAAAGGGGATTAAACAGAAAACAAAAAATAGTGTTTAATAAAGTTATACAATCAGTAGAGAAGAATGAGGGTGGTCTTTTTTTTGTGTATGGAAGTGGAGGAACAGGGAAAACTTATCTCTGGAGAACCCTTATTTGTTCATTGCGAGCCAAAGGTAAAATAGTTTTGGCAGTTGCTTCTTTGGGTATAGCATCGTTACTACTACCCGGTGGTCGTACAGCTCATTCAAGGTTTAAAATTCCACTGAGACTCAATGAACAATCATGCTGCAATGTGTTTAAGAAAACAGACGAGGCTGAGTTACTGTGTAGAGCCGACTTAATAATATGGGACGAAGCACATGTAGATAGCACTGGAATTTCACATAATATTACAATATATAACTAATATTATGTAAGTAATGTGATAAAAAAGATGAATATTTCGAAGATATACTAGCACTAGCAGAGTTAGCCGAAAAGAAAGGATATCCGGAAGTCCCTACACAGACAGTTTGAAACGGAAAACGAAATTAAACATACCGTTTTTCATATTGATTTTTCACTCAGTAATCTACACATAGCATAGACAAATTTAAATTAATCTAGACATTTAAATTGATATTTGCGGAAAAAAAATTTTGATTGATAGTATAATGAATTATATTTTTAGTCGATGAAACGAACAGGATAAGTGAGACCCAATATAGGGGCAATCTTCATCCAAAAAACACATCACGAGTCTTTGCTTAATTTGAAAGGAACCAACAAACGCATGAAAACAAATTACTTGTTGTTTAAAGAAGTTGAAAGAAATTCCTTTATTTTTGCTCAACCAAATGTGATTCATAGTTGAAACCATTCCGTAAGTAGAGCCTAACTGCTAGGAAATAACATGACATGCGTAGGCATATAAGCTGTTATAATCTTTGTAGTTTGTACTCTCTCCTAGAACTCATTTCTCATCACAATGAACATGTCAACAATAATGAATGAAAGGACCCGAACAATTTATCCAATGATGATAAATCATTCATACATAAACAAGACATAACCTATAAGAATCAGTCACAATCAACAGAAATACAATTCCTGAAACCTTGAGATCAATAGATAACAGTAAAATCAAGTTAGGGAAGAAATAGCAGCAATATTTCATAGATAACAGTATTGAAACAATAAAATCAATTTCATATTATGAAATTAATGAAAATTTGCAATTTTATTGTGATAGAAAAAAAAATAAAAAAAAATACCCATTTATTATTAAGAGAATTAGGTTAACAATATAAGCTAAGTTTATATTCTTCTACATGAGTAATTGAGTGTTTGAGATTATACAATCAATCACGAGTTATGATGATGAAATAGCAGTAATATATTACTTACATTAAAATGTCTTCCGAGATTTAAACTCAATTTCTACTCTATCGAGCACGGAAATCTCTATGGGTTTCTATTTTTCAATCAAACACAAATCAATCGATGACTCAAATTCAATCAAAAGTTCTTCTTACGGCTACTGCGGCACTTTAATTTTTCTTTCTTACGTTTCTGATTTTCAATGGAAGTCGATTGTAGATCTGAGATTAGGAGGAAGTCTAACATGTGTTATCTAAAGACGTTAGAAACAAAGAAGAAGAAAAAACGTGTCAAAGATCCAAGGGCTTATTATTAATGTGTATATGGGATTCGCACGTGCCGAACTTTGACAGTACTCACGTGAGCTCCAAGGACGTAAAAATTTAATGTGAGCTTAATGGAAAGGCATAGTAACAAACATGGATAAAATGCGTCATACAAAAACCACGCACAAACAAAATTAAAAAAAATATAAATCGATATTTTTGGCAATACGAGAAGGGATAAAGCGCCGTGCACACCAAAAAAAGAATGCCAGGTGCGTAGCACGGGCACAAAGTCTAGTCAAATTAAATTAGATAAAAGCTTTCAACTACACAAATTCTGGAGAAGACAAGTGTCATAACATTATTGGTCGAAGATTTTTTTTTTAAAAATACCCCTTAGTAGAGAACGTTATTGGTCCAAGCCCCCTGATCTTAACGGCCAAATACTAAAACCGTTAGTAGAAACGTGGGTGTACAAGACTTATGTGTTGATTTACACTTAATTAAAAAATTATACCGGAGTTACACCAAATACTTAACTGGACGTTTAAGTAACACCGTCAAGCAGGGACATTACGTCAAAATCTTATTAATAGGAAAATAAAGATTTTAGAATATTCAAATTTCCATAAAATATTTCCATGTTTTAATTTTTACACCAAAAAACGTTAAACTAAGGGTCAGTTTGGGAACCTGGAAATGGGATAACATATCCTAGGTGTAGGTGTAAATTATACACAGATCCAGGTGGCAACATTCTAGGCCTGGTGCACCTAAACACGAAAAGACGCGAAGCATGTAATGAAGATTAGTGGCGCGATATTTCAGGAGCCACGTGGATCGGGCGTGATCGCTTTACAGCTGTCGGATAAGACTTGATTCAGACTTCTGACAAAGCTGACATGACAAGACGCGACGGGACAAACGAGGTGCTATGGTCAAACGGATAAGAAAGTAGGGGACACATCGGCTAACCATAAAAGCAACGGTCAAAGACGGGCGACATTCAGAAACAGGCGACATCGTGTCAAGAGAGAATCTGGAGAGGTCGGCTCGGACGAAAGACAGGCGAAGAGTCAAGATACATCGGCCATGTAAGGCGACATAAGTCGGTCCGACCCAGAACTGCTGAATTGATGTAACATGACCAACACCTTAACTTGGGTGTATGGAACTTCTCCTATAAATAAAGGGACTTGTATTCATGAAAGTTAGGTTGTAATTTTGGGAGAGGAAGAGAGAGAAACTCGAGTAAACACTAGGAAGAAGTGAGTGAGAAGTAAGTTCATCTTGTAAAGAAATCCAACTAAGATCAACACCTTTGTAACACCTTGAAGTAATAAGATTCATCATTTCACCCCCGTGGACGTAGGTAATCATACTGAACCACGTATATCTTGTGTTCATTGTTGAGTGTTTACTTTCATTTGAGAAGAGTAGTATGTTTCTATCCTTTGGATGTAGTTTGTAGTAAAATGCATCTACATTCTGGCGCCGACTAAGGGGACACGACTAAGATCTACGGATACCTTGCCGTTAAAGCCTTCAGAGACGATCAACAGCTCCTCAATACACGTTAATGTGTTGGAGTAGAAGCTACGATGAACTCTGTTGGCCGAAGTAATGGTTGTTTTGAGTCATTTACTGAGAATTTAAAGTCAGAGCAGTAACAGCGTCTTCTTAGCGTATTCAACAGTATGATCGGCAGAGAAACTTCACGAGCTCACCAACGACTAACAGTTCGGGTTAGAAGCTACGTGAAGAATCTATTGAAAGGACGATTGTTTGTTCTTGATAGTTGTATGATTATTAGCGTTAAGCGAGTTGTTTCTAGCAGCGGTGTGAAGTCGAGTGCTTGGAGTTACCAAAAGTTAGCGTTTTTTAGATGTTTCATCATATAATAAATTGTCGACCATATAGAATTTTTAGCCGGCGGTGTAGCATAAGTCGTCGAAAAGGCCACAATTAAATCTCGAGAAAGTGGAGTTGGTACAAGTTTGATTTGATTCTAGGGGTTACTTGCCGTACTTTTTAAGCATCATGTGCATTAGATCAATGATTTGGAGCATGTAGAATAAAGGACAAATTAACTTAAATGCGTAAGTCGAGTACAGAGAGCGACGTCGTACGGAATGATAGTGACGGGGGAGTGAGTTCTGCCACAGATTCAGCATAGGAACAAAATAGGGTAGATAGACGAAACCCACCTGATAACCAAAGTTGACCCTACACAGTGACAGTAGTCATAGAGTCGAACGTTTCGCCCTTTTTGTCTGAACTTTTTGTTAGAAAATCAGGTCAAAGTAAGGGGTTCTTTTTGTATTTGCTGATATAGGGACGGGCGATACTCGGCTTATCACGCGACGTGACCGATGGCTAGCACTTCAGGGATGATAAGGATGTTGAGGAATCGCACATTCACTATAAGCAGCATGCAGGCAGGGGTAACGGGGCCGAGGCAAGAAGAAAGTCGCCAACCACCGCCCGAGGAATCTCATGCAGCTGCGCGAGGAATGCCTGTTATAGACGAGGAAGTAGATTTGGGGCGAGATGATAACACCCTACCTTTGGACCAGGTTATATTGACTCAGAGAAGAGTTGACCAAGTCGATGGACTCACAGCTTCAGACACCGATGACGATGAGGATGCGCTTGCAGCACAAGCTCAGAGGCAAAGGATGAGGCAACAAGCCGAGTACCGGAAAGCCTTGGGGAGGGAACAAGAGCGTCTTAGGCAGATTCAGCTGGGGCGAGCAGCAGCAAGTAACATCGGCCCGACAGCTGTTCACGCGGTCGATCGTGTAACCAACCCGATACTACCCCCACCACCCACATCTGCACCATTACAGCCTCGGCCACACCAACCCAATGGACATTTCAGTCACGAAAGTACGGACCCA
Source organism: Papaver bracteatum (assembly GCA_023529315.1). Lineage (NCBI taxonomy): Eukaryota > Viridiplantae > Streptophyta > Magnoliopsida > Ranunculales > Papaveraceae > Papaver > Papaver bracteatum. Next base: position 2,910,086 of record JAJJWX010004210.1, read on the forward strand.
ACGTTGTTGGCCATTTTGGAGAGTCAGAGGAGACAATAAGCGGCACTAAGGGAACTCCAGCAGAGGAATTTAGCCTTGGAATATGAGAACTACCAACTGAGGAACCAACGGACCAGATCAAGAGGGTCGTCCAGCCGAGGGACATCGGGTTATCACGGCCGATCCGGTCACTCACCACCCATGATGGGGCCAAGTAACCTTAATCAGCCCGATCAGTTAGGTCAGCCACCATTATCTCCGGTACCCCCCACGCAGAGATATGGACCACCCGAGGACTCGTCCACCGATGAAGAAAGGCGAGGAAGGGAGGAGCAACAAGATCAGACAACTAAAGCCAAACTTAGGGAGTTGGAAGCAAAAATCAAGGAACTTTCGAGCGGAAGCAAGGAGAATAAGTTGGCCGAGATTATGAGTGAAGCCAAGAAAACGCCTTTCTCTCCAGAACTGTAACAAATGCCGTTCCCACCTAAGTGTACTTTACCTTCATTCCCCTCTAGATTTGATGGAACGGGCGACGCGAACGAGCATCTCAAGATGTATACCATGTCACTGATCCAATGGAGAAGCAACCCGGTAGTTATGTGCAAATTATTTCCAGCTAGTTTGGAGGGCGGGGCGAGAGATTGGTTTTATTCGCTCGCACCTGGTTCGATTAACGGGTATGATGCGCTAGTCGAGGCCTTCCTTGAGACCTACATGCATAACAGTCGACCTCGGCCAAGAATGAACAAGCTGTTTACTCTCGCCCGAAGGTTCAGAGATCCCTTACCGACAGGTGGAGGAAACTGTGCACTGAAATTGGGAAGGTACCGGTGGACCAAGCCATCTTTGGGTTTGAAAACGTGTTGGGGAGATCGGACACCATCTGGATTACCATGTTTTCCGAAAAACCTAAAACCTTAAAGGAGATGAGAAGAATGCAAGAACACTACATCGCCCTGGAAGAAATTCAGGCCGAATCAAGAGATAGAGGAGTACAAGAAGCCAGTGCTGAAGTTGGTACCGAAACTAAAACGGTCATGGGCGACCATATCAGGCGATCATAAAAAATATCGGACCCTCCCCCGAGGAGCAGCGAGAAGAGGGAATGGATGGACAAAGGGAAGAATCCAAAGAAGGAAGCCAGATCGTATACTCCCCTAAACGCTTCTTTGGAAGAGGTGTTCAAGGAAGTTGAGAAGAGAAGCGACATCAACTACCCAGCATCGAGGGGGGTATAGTTCCAAGAAACCCGAGACCATCCCGAATACTGCCACTACCATCAGTATAGGGGCCATTCCACCAAAAACTGTCGAGAAGTGAAAGATATTGTTCAGCACCTCATCCACGATGGATATTTGAGGAAGTATGTCCGACACCCCCCTCGGCCAGAAGCAACACCCGACGCACCAGTTCATCAAGTATGCATCGATAGGGCGAGTTATTTCGTAAGCACCATTTCACATTCGGCTATGCAAAACTACACCCTCGGCCCAGTAATCACCACTAGGATCCATAAAAGGGATCGTGAAGGTAAAGAGATATTTAGCGTATCCAAGTCCCTTCCCATGGAACCTTGGATGACGCTTCCCATATCGTTCTCGGCTAAGGATGTCCCAGCAAACGGACAGGCACACAGTAATCCACTGGTCATCACGTTGTTGATTGAGAAGTGGGGAGTAAGAAGGATTCTTGTGGATAGCGGAAGTTCAGTCGAGGTGCTGTTCTACGACACATTCAGAAGAATGAAACTCTCAGACGACATGCTCGTCCCATCAACATATCACATCTACGGCTTTAAGGGCACAATAACCATCCCAAAGGGCGAAGTAACTTTGAGAGTTTCAGATGGTGGTGGCTACCTCGACAAACTAACCACTTTCTGTGTGGTCGACGTCGCTTCACCTTATGAGGCCATTATCGGGCGCCCATGGATTGCTGGGATTAAGGGAGTAGCATCGGCCTACCATCAAAGGTTAAGGTTCCCGACTTGCAAGGGAATATCGGAAGTTGTGGGCGACTCCCAGGCGGCACGACAATGCATGAGAGTGGATGTAGAAATAAATGAAGAACGGCGAGCCCGACAAAGGAAAGAAAAGAACAAAGCAAAGGAAGTGAAGGCGGAAAAAGAATTGGAGGAGGTAGTTTCACAAGCGGTCCTGGCACACGAGACTCGAGAACAAGACCCTTTATAGCAATTAAAGGAAGCGTCCCCAGTCAGGGAAACCAAATCAAACTTCTCGACAGTTGAGCCGACTAAAGAAGTAAACTTGGGAACGATAGAAGAACCCAAGGTAGTGAGGATCGGGGCGTTACTATCGGACGATCAAGCAAGTAAACTCACGATGTTATTAAAAGATAACCTGGATGCATTTTCCTGGGAAGTACATGATTTGGAGGGTATTGACCCGAAGATCTGCTGTCTCCACTTAAAAATTGATCCGAAGTTCAAACCGGTTAGACAAAAAATGAGGCGTATCGCGCCAGAGTTACAAGCGGCGGTCGAGGTCGAGCTGAAGAAGTTACAAGAATCCGGAATAATAAGGAAGTCCCACTACCCACAGTGGATATCTAACATGGTCGTGGTACCGAAAAAGAAAGGGGGAGTCAGAATATGTATTGATTTCAGCGACTTGAACAAGGCATGCCCGAAGGACAGTTTCCCCCTTCCCAGCATAGATCAATTAGTAGAATCAATAGTGGGATACGAGGCGATGACCTTAATGGACAGATACATGGGATATAACCAAATACCACTGGAGCCCGAGGACCAGGAACACACCTCCTTCTTCATACCAAGAGGATTGTATTGTTACACCAAGATGCCATTCGGACATAGGAATGCCGGGGCTACGTACCAGATATTGGTAGGCGACATGTTTGAAGACAAGATTCACGATACCATAGAAGTTTACGTGGACGACATGTTGGTTAAGAGTCGAAAATCAAAAAACCACGTCCGAGACCTTCGAGAGTTCTTTCAAACAATGAGGAAACACAAGATGAAGATTAATCCTGCCAAGTGTGACTTCTGGGTCATGTCGGGGAAATTCCTAGGCTACATCATCACTCCCAGGGGAATAAAAGCAGATCCCGAGAAGGTACGAGCCGTCCTCGAAATGCCATCCCTCGCAACGGTAAAAGACGTGCAGAAACTAAATGGTTGTATAGCCGCATTGAGGCGATTCGTATCACGGTCATCGGACAAATGCAAGGCCTTTTACGACATCTTGAAGAAAGGAGAAAAATTCCAATGGACGGACGCAAGCGAAGAATATTTTCAAAATATCAAGCTACATTTAGCTAGCCTCCCGGTTCTTCAAAGGCCTGAGCCGTCAGAAATTCTCACTCTATACTTAGGCGCGACACCCTATGCCATTAGTGCGGTATTGGTCAAAACAGAGGTGGGCGTGGAAAAGCCGGTATACTTCGCCAGCAAAACTTTAAGTCCGGCCGAGAAGAACTACACCAGAATGGAGCAGATGGTGCTCGCGCTAGCCTTTGCTGCCTCTAAACTACGAACATATTTTCAAGCTCATCGAATACGGGTGCTCACCAAATCGCCTATCAAAGCGGTCTTGGATAGCGCTGGGCGATCGGGGAGAATCTCCAAGTGGGGAGCCATAATCAAACAATATGACGTAATATACGAGACAAAAACCGCAATCAAAGGACAAGTAGTGGCCGATTTATTGGCAGAATTCACCCTCAGTGATGAGGACGAGTTAGAAGATATACCGGGAATGGTCGAAGAACAAGAGGAGCCAGCGGACCTACTAGCCGCCAGTAGCGCGACACGATGGGAAGTATTTGTCGATGGGGCATCAAACAAAGACGGATCGGGCCTCGGGTTGGTGTTTACCACACCAAAGGGGAGGAAGATCGTGCATTCGTTCAAGTTAGAATTCAAGGCGACGAACAACGTCACCGAATATGAGGCGGTGATCCATGCCTTACGGATAATTGTGGAAATGGGGATGCATGAGGTTCGACTGACTAGTGACTCACAACTAGTGATCCGGAAAATTACGGGCCAATACGCTACACACGATCCGGTGCTGCAAAAATATTGGGAGCTCGCCTAATTTTACATCAAGCAAATCCCAGATATTAAATTCTGCCACATCTGCCGAAAGGATAACAGACACTCGGACGCTCTATCATACATCGCCTCACAACTTGTAGACCTGAGCATCGAAGGAATACGCGTTATGAGGATTCTTAACCCGTCTATCCCTGAAACACCAGAGATACGGATCGAGGTGGCCGTTAGCACAGCCGAGAGATACAAAGAAGGAGACTGGAGAAAGCCAATACATCAATACTTAGAGACGGGTGAGCTGCCTAAGAGTCAGCCCGAGATGAACAAGATCAAAAGCAAATCGGGCGCCTACGAGTTAAGGGAAGGGATCTTATATCGGAAATCTTACCTAGAACCACTCCTACGATGCTTAAGCAGGGAAGGGGACCATATAATCCTACACGAGCTACACTATGGGGCGGCCGGAAATCACAGCTCGGGAAGAAGTTTGTCGGTAAAGGCGAAAACAATGGGATACTTTTGGATGTATATGAACGAGGACGCAAAGCAAATGGCGAGGGATTGTGAAGAATGTTAGCGTTTTGGGAAGAAAATCCATGCCCCCGGTGTGCCGTTAAACTCGATCATAAGTCCGTGGCCCTTCGCTAAATGGGGTGTGGACATTGTCGGGCCACTACATGTAGGAACAGGGCAAAGTAAGTATTTGATCGTGACCATTGATTATTTTACCAAGTGGGTAGAGGCGGCACCACTAAGGCACATTCGGGACAAAGACGTTTTTAAATTTATTTGGGAACATATCATTTGTCGCTTCGGGGTCCCGGCTGCAATCGTCTCTGATAATGGAAAGAAACTGCAAGGCGAGAACATTGATCTTCTATTCAACACTTACAACATCCACAAGAGCAAAGCAACCCCGATTTACCCCCAGTGTAATGGGCAAGCCGAGATCACAAACAAAACCATCGCCGATAACATGAAAAAGAAGCTAGATGGGGAATATGGTAACTGGTGTGAAGAATTATATAATGTTTTGTGGGCATACAAAACCACATGAAGGGAAGCAAAGGGATTCTATCCTTTTATGCTCACTTACGGAGCCGAAACGATTTTACCAACGGAAGGAATGATACCTACCACAAGAACCGAAGCGTGGAGGCAAAACGTGTCATCCGATCTGATCTTGGCTAAACTCGACGACTTGGAAGAAACAAGAGAAATGGCGTTACAAAAAATGGAAAATTATCAAAGGAGGTTACAACGGGAATACAACAAGCGCGTTCGACCAAGAGAATTTAATCCCGGGCATCAGGTATTGAAATTTCTAGCTGAATGGGAACGCGATAAAAAAGGAGGGAAACTAGCACCAAAGTGGGGTGGGCCATATATAATCGAATATAAGGCGGGCGAGGGATCGTATCGACTAATGCGACTCGACGGAACAAGAGAGCTCAAACCATGGAACATCCGATTCCTGAAACTCTACCATCCTTGACGGGCGATGCGGAAAAACGGTAAGCAAACATGTCTTCTATCCTTGTGAAACCGTGAGGGGTATGGGATAGGGCATAAGCGACTAATGGTCATTCGTACTCGGGGAAATGCCAGTGAGGAAGTGCCGAGGTGACTTACACTCGAATGGTCATTCGTACTCGGGGCAAAGCCAGTGTGGAAGTGCCGAGGTGACTTACACTCAAATGGGCATTCGTACTCGGGGCAACGCCAGTGTGGAAGTGCTGAGGTTCCTTACAGTCGCCTGGCTATTCGAACTCGGGGCAGTGGCAGTGTGCAAGTGCCGAGGTAGCCTAAGGGTTCTGGTGGTTGGAAACCAGTTCCAAAGGTTGTTTAGACGCGAGGTCTACTCAGCTAGGTGGCCTACTTACATCTGAAAGGTCACCACCATCGCAAGTGGGCGTGTCCACTTGCCCGAGATCGGTTGGTCGATAACCACTCGGGATTTTCGGGCCTAGAACTAGGATGACTGGTACCCTTCCACTGAATCCAAAGAGATAGTGATGAGATACCCCAATCAGGACATGACATAGGGCCCGATGACCCTCCTTGTTGGGTGTGTTCGACAGAAATGGTTAGAATACTGACTTACTTGAACAATGATTGCAGGAATAACATATGAAACAAAGGGAAACTCGATTGCGTCATGCGACTATTAAGGAAATACGGAAAGCGTCATGTGACCAAGCGAAGCAAAGCATCTAATAAAACAAACAACATCGGTGATGCAACACCCCCATTAAAACAAGCAAGCAAGGTAGCGAAAATTAAAAAAGGGGAGAAGTGTTCAGAACGATTTACAACCCGATGGAAGGGGAAAAATAGTGACGCAGCACCACAAAAAGAAAGTTTAAGCCTTGGGAGGAGCCGCGCCGGCGTTCCTCTGCGCGACCTCGAGCCGCTTCTTCTCCACCCAGTCCATAATACCCGCCTGAACCTTTTGGTATAACTCCTCCACATGAGCGATGCGTTCATCCTCGAGTTGTTGGGTAATCTGGGAAGCGTTTTCCTCAGCTTCAGCTAACTTGGAGCTCAAATCGACCTCGGCTTGTTTCAATCGGCGAACCTCCAGATCTAGCTCCCGAGAGCGTTTTTTCTCGGCTACAAAATCACAAAGATAGAATGTTAGTCATCGAGTACATTTTTGAAAGAATAAAGCGCAATATAGATCTAAAAGAACGGCCTCAACACATCGTCTAAGAGACCTGACAGGGCGGGTAACACCGACTGAAGCGACTCTACCGACTTGGACAACTCATCCTCGGCCTTGGACAACTTCAGGGTTAATTCGTTATAGTGTTGCTCATTGAACTCGTTACTGGGGCAATACTTCTTATGCTCGGTCCAATCTTCCATTAACCGATTACGCGACGCTTGGAGCACTGCAAGCTGTGATCTACTCCACTCTAAATCACCCATAACTTTATCAAATTCACTCACTCGGCCCAGTAAATCGCTATTATCTCGCTCCACCATATCTTTATCTCTCAATATTCGTCGGCGGTCCTCGTGAAGGTATCGATTCTGCAATTGCAGAGCTCTACCCTTTGCTCCAAACTTGTGCCTAAAGCAGCTTTTTCAGCAGGAAGGCTCTGAGAAGATCCCAAGTGAGCCCGTAAATTGTCCATCTCGGCAGGATCATAATCAAACCGACGACGTCGTTCTAACTCGTCCTCAAGTCTTGCAATTTCCTCAGTTTGACGGTCTATTTTGTCGTCTTTGTTTGCCATTCGTTGACGAAGATTTTCCACTAGATTCTTCTCAATATCCCATTTTCTCTTCATAATCCTAAACTCCGAAGTAGCGTCTATACCTATACTAGATACCTCGGCTAGTAAGAAGGATACCCGACTCAGGATACTGGCACGATAAACTCAATCAAAACAAGTTAAGAATGATCATATACCTTGAGCGTCGGCAAGTTTGATCTCCAGCTCGTTCGCGCGACCCTTCTCATTCTGAAGTTGAAGTTGGAGAGACTCTATCAACTGCTTATCTCGAAGGCGATTGGCGGTATCCAAGCGTTCGCGGTTCATAATCTAACACAAACAAACGAGTTTGCATCATAGGAGACACTAAGAACAGAAATCAGAAGAGGGGCATTACCATACAGAAACGAGTCGCTCACCACAGTATCAAGTGTCAGGGCGATGTCGCCATAACGGGGCACATCATTCAACATTTCCTCATCAGTATACTTCCCAAGGTCGGAGGAAGTAAGCGCACCCAAGGAGTTCATGATCGGTTCAGAGACAGTAAAGGAAGTTTCAGCACTAGAAGACGATCCCTCAGTAATCCGGGGCACACAAGGAAGCTATACCGGTATATCAGTAATGACCTTCTCTACGACGGGCGTCTCCGAGGGCTCCTGTTGGTCGCCCATACCTTGTTCATCGCCTTTGTCACCCGACACATTCTCCCCAAACAGCTCATCCTCATCGGAAAGATCAATGATGGGGCCCGTTTTCGGCGGTGGCTTAGCAATTTTCTTACCTCTACCAGGATTACGCCTCAGCGGAGTGGGGTCAATATAGCCCGCGTCATCAACATCGTTCCTTGGGTGTTTCTGCACAAGTGTCTCGTCAGAACATGTGAAGGCAAAAAACAGGGGCAAGTACATGTACTCATAAGAAAATCATTATGTTTGTTACCTTACCCTGGTCTTCCTCAACCCTTGTGCCAGCACCTCTTTTCCTAGATCCGATAGTCTTGGTGGAGCCGACCTGAGATTTTAAAACAAAAACAAATGACTAACTGACGCCCGAAGCTAACAAGATAAAAATCAAGAAAAGCGCATACCTTATCAGCCTTGTCATCATTAACCACCCAGAAAGAATATGGCTCGACGGGAAAAGTAGGCGACGGGAAGTCACCATGAAGGATCGGACCTCGGACTAGAAGCGGAACTCGGGGATAAATCGGGTCATTAGAATGGCGGGCTCGCTTGTTGGAACCCTGGCCGATGGGATCGGCATCCAACATCATCCTTTCAACACCCTCGGGCATAGTTTTGACCCGATGAGGACTAGCAGCAAAACCGGAAATATCGCCTAAGGTTGAAGTACTAACTCGATAGTTGACAAGGAAATTGGCGACGGTATACTCAGGAGCGTCCTCGGGCTTGTAGGTCGACCACTCGGCAGTAGAACCATGACCATCGCGGCGATCCCTCCACTCGTTCATAATTCGAAAAGTATTGCCAGTCCATTGAGCTAAAGCACTAGAAGGCCGAATCTGGGACAGAATCTCGTAATAAAATGGGCTATCAGGGTTGTATAAGGGAAGACGAAGGCCCAGCTCCAGTTAACCCAAGGTGATGACCACACAATCAGCCGATTGCTCGTGCTTCTTCATATCGGTTTTCTTCAAGATACCGCTTCGGCCCGAGAGAAGGGTCACTTCGTAATTTTGAAGATCGTACTTCTCCTTCATCTGCTCAATGAACTCTTCATCAGAGAGATCCTTCACCCTTTTCTCGGACCTGCACGAAATAGAAGAAGAGCTATCAGCAAAAATAAATCTCATCGCGCGATCATCATACCTAGAAGGGATTTCAAGAAAAAATAGAGAAGCAAGGGGAGGAACATCAAACTCGGAAAAAACGTCATCAACAGACCTCTTTTCAGCCATGGAAAGAGAAGAAGCCATTAACAAAGATAATGCAGAACTCGGTTTTCAACAAAGAAAGATGAGGCGATGGCAGCTACTATATCAATCGATGAGGAGAAGATGACGAAAGAAAACCAAGAGAGCTAGGGTTTTTTGAGAAGCGCAAAATGTGAAGAAACTTGGGATAAAACCACAGTAGAAGAACAGAGAAAGAAAGGGCAAAGAAGAAGAAGGAAGAAAGGAGCGTGCTATTTAAAGAAGAAGAATTGTAACCGACGCCGACGGTTACCAGTCATAAAGTGGAGTTAGTGGGACGCTGCATGGAGGGATTCACGGCATGAACAAAGACGTGGGAAGTTAGGGCGATGTTCTTCCACACGTGTCTCCCATACGAGCGGAAGAAGGGGCATAAATGTAGGTGTAAATTATACACAGATCCAGGTGGCAACATCCTAGGCCTGGTGCACCTAAACACGAAAAGACGCGAAGCATGAAATGAAGATTAGTGGCGCGAGATTTCAGGAGCCACGTGGATCGGGCGTGATCGCTTTACAGCTGTCGGATAAGACTTGATTCGGACTTCGACAAAGGCGACATGACAAGACGGCGGGACAAATGAGGTGCTATGGTCAAACGGATAAGAAAGTAGGGGACACATCGGCTAACCATAAAAGCAACGGTCAAAGACGGGCGACATTCAGAAGCAGGAGACATCGTGTCAAGAGAGCATCTGGAGAGGTCGGCTCGGACGAAAGACAAGTGAAGAGTCAAGATACATCGGCCATGTAAGGCGACATAAGTCGGTCCGACCGCAGAACTGCTGAATTGATGTAACATGACCAACACCTTAACTTGGGTGTATGGAACTTCTCCTATAAATAAAGGGACTTGTATTCATGAAAGTTAGGTTGTAATTTTGGGAGAGGAAGAGAGAGAAACTCGAGTAAACACTAGGAAGAAGTGAGTGAGAAGTAAGTTCATCTTGTAAAGAAATCCAACTAAGATCAACACCTTTGTAACACCGAAGTAATAAGATTCATCATTTCACCCCCGTGGACGTAGGTAATCATATCGAACCACATATATCTTGTGTTCATTGTTGAGTGTTTACTTTCATTTGAGAAGAGTAGTACGTTTCTATCCTTTGGATGTAGTTTGTAGTAAAATGCATCTACACTAGGATAGGTTATCTTAATTTAATTTACGATAACCTTGGCAATAGTCAGTTTAAGTGATGTTTGTCTGAAATTCTATCCTATCCTGGGTTAACTTAAATTGCGTTTGTTTGAAATAATATCGAGTAGTAGGTTAATATGAATGATGTTTGTTTGAAAGATAACAAAACCTAAATCTAAAAGACTTCCGCGGCTCCGCCTTCGATTATCTTCTTCTCCTCTTCTTTCTTTTTCTTCTTCCTTCTTCTTTTTCAGTTCTTTTTCTTTTCTCTATTTCCCCTGTTCTTCTTCTGTTATTGCTTTGAGAATCAAAAACCGAGAGTTTGAAGATTGAATGAATAAGAGTAAGATCTAGGAGGGGTTTCTGGTGGTGAAAATCGTCAGGTAATTTAATTAGGCTCAACTGAAAAGGGGGTTTCAGAGAAAGGACTTAGGGTTTCTTAGAAAGTTGATTTAGTGATGTACAAGAAGAATTAAGGAGTGGGTTTAGTCGATTGAGGAACAGTGTGAAGTTAATTAGATGTTGTAGGTGTTCTGGGGAAGAATTGAGTAATTAGGGTTCTTCTTAGCCTTAACATGCTTAACCTTACTAGAGAAATTGAGTAATTAGGGTTCTGTGAATTGAAGATGAATCTTCTTCTTAACCTTAACATGCTTAACCTTACTAGAGAAAAAGCGTTATCAGTGGATGATTAGGGTTTATTTTTCTGAGATAAAAATTGAAGAAATTTAGGGTTTCGATTGGAGAGGATGAAGTTGATTTGCTGTTTTTGGAGGTGATTAAGGAAACCCCTCTAAACTCTACTGTGTTTTTTGTTTACAGGGGAATTGATAGGTTTTTATTTTTTATTTTTTTGATTTAGGAACCAAATTAGAATCACGAAAAACAAGCTTGATCAAGGTATGTAAGCTTACTGAGATTTCTCTTACTGATAGATTAAATATGGCTTAAATAGTTATCTTGGGTCTTAATCTCTTTAACAATGGCCATCTGTTTGTAAAAAAGATTGAGTGAGTGACCAGTTTATGCTAAAATTGGATATAAAAGATTGAGATATAAATTTAGATGCTAAAATTGGTGAACCGATTTTTTTTTTTTTTTTGGTTATGCTTAAATCTGCTCTTCAGTTTGCATGGTGCCATCTTGAGTTTATGTAGCTATATTATCAAATACTAAAAGAAAACACCAAATTCGTTTATTAGTCAAGTTTTGTTTCTACGATTGTTCTCCTCTTGAATCATCAATTATATAATCACCATGATCCACAATTGTCCATGAAAATATTGAATTTTGATTCCTTTTGAAATGTAGAATAGAAGTCTAGTGAAACAGAAGAAATAGATACACAATTGCAGCTTCAGTAATATAGTATTGGTTTGTGTTTATTTCTTTAGAATCCCTCTGATCCTTTTTACATGTTGTGTTATTCTTTTTAGTGCATTACCATATGATTCACTCATTCCCTCTAATATTATGCAGTTTTTTTTTTTTTCATTACTATTCCATGAGTGAGTGTTTTTTGTTTTGTCATTGATTGTTTAATTTAGTAATACCTCTTATGAATACATATTGTGTTTGGTATCTTTCTGGACATTCTTGGGGCATGCTTCCTCATCATATTGTGTTGCTGGCAGACTATTTAACCTTCTTATTGCAATGTTTCTTATGCATCAGGTTATTAGCTATGGCAATGTTGTTTATTGTTTTTACGGATTCGTTAGATTAGTAAGTAGCTACCAGATCTTTTATTCTATGTGTACATTATCTTCTTTGTTCACATCTTATATTGATCTTTTTTAAGGGAGTCGCAGATCATGTCTGCATCCAGGAACCAAGCTCGGAACGTGCAGGCAGTGTAGAGGTTCAGGGAAGGTTTGTTCTTTCATTATCCTGAGAACTGTGAACTGTAATGTTGAAGTTGATGATGCTATAAATTGGCTCAATTGTAAATTGATTAAGGTTGCTTAATGTTTTTTCGCTCAAGTTTATAATGGAAGAATATTTTCTTACGTGGGTGTAGTGGCTAATGGGACGAAGTTCTAACTTTCATTTCCATCATATTCTAATTTTTAGTTTCAAAGTTTTGGCTTGAAACTGTAATTTTGATAATCTTCAAAATGGTTTAAATTTTGAAATGTCAAGTAGATCTCAGGTTCAATTTTTGACTTTCTGGTTTGGTTTCACATTAGTGTAAGTTTTTTTCCTCCAGCCAACTCATAATTTTTTTTTTCATCTATTAATGAAACTCATATGTTTTTACTTGCAACTATCAACGTATGGAATGATTTATCGATGCCTTGACGGCTGTACAACAGAATGAAAATGGTCACTCCAGTTAAGTAAATAGTATAGAGTTTCATGATTCATCCCTGGTTTGGTTGGCATGCTCCATATTGAAAGCTTATATTGAAAGCTTTAAAGAATCCATTAATTTGGAGAATAACAACAGATTCATTGGTGCATTAAAATGTAGATGGTTTAGTTCGAATCATTTTATTTTTTCGTTTACGCAAATAGGATACTAGGACGTCGAGGATTGAAAACCGTAAATGGCTAAAGACACAACTCGAACCTTGAGAATGCTTTTAAGGGTGCATTGAATTTTTTTATCTATCTTGAACTCTCTTTGCACGAACAATACTAAGGCAGTGAAATTCGAGACAGATCACCCTGATGCTCAGTCGATAACTCCCGCTTGATTTGAAGTAGATGCTTACTCAACCTGCAGCTGACTCTTTATGTTGGCCATCACATGGGCCTGCAATGAAATACATGTTCATTAGCTCCTTGGCTGTGTCTCCCCAGATCATTTTGGTAGACAAGTAAAAGAATGTATCCGGAACACAGGTGTTCCTTGGTTGTGCAGCTGACTCCTTAGTGCATGCACAAGTATCTTCTTCATTTTCGGTTTATTAGTTATTCGGCCCATCCTAACCGAGGCACACCAAATAAAAAATCTAAAGGCTGCATTGGGACAGGGCGAGGCGAAGCCGAGCCCCACCAAATCAAAAATAGATGGTTTTTGGGTCCGCCTGGTGAGTAGCATGGGCACAAAATCTAGTCATATTATTGCGGCTGCACCCATTTGGGCTGGGGCTTCACAAGATTCTAGTATGGGAAAATTAGGCTAAGGCCCAACCCATGGATAACACATAATATGAGGCCCCTAGTTAAAAGATTTGTAAAACCAGGCCCCGAATTAAAAAATAAATTTAATAAGAGGGAAAAGATTAAATTACCCTCAAGTATATAAGAGACATCACCTACCTTTCTCTCGTTCAGACGCCATTATTTCATTTCCCAGGAGAGAGAAAACAAATCTCACTCACCTGAAAACAGAAACAAATCTAGAAAAAAACCCAAAAAATCAAGAAATCTTCCTGAAATCTGTTGCAAAACAAAGATCGATATCAAAAACTATTCATCATCTGCTGAATCTGCTAACCCCTAAATCAGAGAAACAGTTCGAAAAAGTTTCAGATTCAAAACCCAAAAAAATCACAAAAACAGTTTCAGTTTCAGATTCAAAACCTAAATCGCCGTTGTTACTGATTCCTGTTGATGAAATACTCCGACGATGAATCACTAGGTATGTTTTGATTTGAATCTGTTAGTTTTGATTCCTATTGTTACTAATTCGTGTGTCAATAATTTTTGAACTAGGGTTTGTAATGAGATTACAACGAACATAACTCATTCTGACTGATAATATTACAGATCGGAGAAGGAGAACAATCGTTTGTGCATAAAATCCATGAAATAACTGACTAAATATAAACAAAGGTAAGTTATGGATGTGATATAACTGATTGTAATATGATTTAGTGGATTTCATTTCGGAGATGTTACTGTTTGAAAACCCTAGAAACTCTAAGTTGAATTGCAATCAACTAACTTGATTTTATTACTACATAAACTGCAGATTCAGAATCAATTTTCTTTTGAAATAAAAATGGTGAAAGGAAAAATGAATCTTCCTGGAAAAGATGATACAATTACAGGTACTAAGATGTGAAAAATATTGTTGTCATGGTCTCATGTTTATTTCTCATGTAATACTTGTGAATATGTAACTACACAACAAGGACATGTGCAACTATAAGTTACACACTCAAAATGTCACCACTGACTGTGTTGTGGTTGTATATTGATTGTGTAACTTATAGTTACACATACCAAATGAGCCTGTCATCACTGACTTGCCTTGGGATGTGTAACTAGTAGTGATTGACAATGTTTTGTTCTTAGATATGAAATTATTTAAGTATGTGTGTTGTTATGGTATCATGCTAGTGAAAATGCCTTTGAATGTTTAACTATACAAACAAGGCCCTGTGTAACTTTAAGTTACACATTCAAAATCTAACCACTGACTGTATTGTGGTATGTATATTGAGTGTGTAACTTGAAGTTACACATACAAATGAGCCTATATAACTGTAAGTTACACATTCAAGATGTTGCCACTGAGTTTCCAATGAGCTGTGTAACTATAATTTACACATTTGGAATCTCATGTTTTGATCATATGTAATGCCTGTGTATGTGTAACTATAATTTACACATTAAAAATCTCAACACTAACTTGCCAAATTGACTGTGTAACTATAAGTTACACATGGAAAATCTCGTCATGAACTAAATTTAATTCTGAATTTTGCTTGTGATGATGTCATGAATTAAATTTGATCTCATGATATGCTTGTAAATTTTCATAGAAATAGAGAGTGGGTAAATATGAGTTACACATTTAAAATCTTATAGAAAATAGAGCATGGTTTGTATATTGATTGTGTAGCTTATAGTTACACATTAAAAATCTTATAGAAATGAGACTAGATTTGTAACTATAAGTTACACATAAAAAATCTCACCACTGACTTGCTAAGGGCATGTGTAACTTTAAGTTACACTTAAAAAAATCTCACCAATGACTCTACAATGGTTTATATATTGATTGACTGTGTAACTACAAGCTACACATTCAAAATCTCACCACTGACTTGCCATGTGGTGTGATTAACTTATAGTTACACAACAAATACAGATTCATATGCATGTGTAAATTGAGCTTACACAACACATAATAGAATGATTCAATTTGTGTACTTGGAAAATACACATAGTTTGTGACATGATTTTGATTTTGCAGTTATAAAGGAGTGTATTTGATAAGTACACAAAATACTGACTCATGCTATTTTTGTGTGTGATGTGTACAGGAAAATTAAGGCAATTCTTGAATGCCGTTAAGGATTTGGTAAAGGTGATAAAACCTATAGGACTGACTGATAGGGCTCAGAGATATCTTTTGAGAGTTGCTTACAGTAAGCTCGTAATGATGTATTACGATGAGTATAATCCAGCTGCACCAAGTACAACAAAACAAATCACTACCAACAAAAGCGGCGTCTTGAAGCTTTTGAACTGCTTTGATCTGGATTGTGACACACCTTGTTCTTTCAAGTTTGGTGATGATAAGTTTATAGAGTCTACACCGTCAAAGCTTGCTGGTTTATTTTACATGCAAAGGATTGGAAGTAAAAAGGGTCAAAAGCTATTAAAGTACTTTTCTCATAAGGATTTGAATGACAATGTTTTGTACAACAAGTCATTCACTGATATCAAGTCTACAACACATCAGACAATAGTGACTAAGACAAAAATTTTAGAGAAGATAAAACAACTTATGACTAGAAGGAGCAAAAGTGAGAAAAGAAAGAAAATTGATGAGAAGGATCTAGTTTGTTTGATAGGTTTTTATCTTTGCTGTGTATTATTGTTTGGCGACATAAATGCTAATGGAGTGAACGTGAAAAATCTTAGTATCGTTAAACATATGAGACGGTGCTCAAGGTGTCTTGGCCTGACTTAATACACGAGCACTTGTTTGAAGAAATTCATGATAATATTAATTGCTTGGAAAATGTGAAGGCTTGTGTGCGGTACTTGCTGGTAAAGCTTGTGTGTAATTTCTATTCCAGCACTTTTAGTGTTACGTTCAGGATATTTTAATATTAATTGCTTGACTAATTAAAATTTATATATGTTGCAGATATTGTTTGCTGAACATGCACCAGAAGGCTCAATCCCGAAAGTTGCAAACAACAAAGAAGATATCCCGCGGGTTGGAAGGTGGGATCTATACCAGATTTCGGATTGCATTTCTATAACAGACATGACACAGTTTTCGATAAGTGTTAGTTGGTTTATGTTTTGTAAATTTATGGTAATATTAATATAATTTAGATATAACTTTTGATGTAATCAGAATTGTCATGTGTAGCTATAAGTTACACATTTAAATGTGCTTGTGTAACCTATAGTTACACATGCAAACATAACACCAGTGAATTCAATTTATATGTGTAACTATAGGTTACACATATAAAATGTGCTTATGTAACTTTAAGTTACACATCCAACTGAAAATTTGTATATTTAGAATGTTCAACTGTTTTTTCTATCTCTTTTTAACCTCTCCATCTGTTAATTGCAGCCAACTCCTAGCTTTGTGGCTGAGTTTTCACAGCTTGAGAAGCAGCTAGGTATATCAACCGTGGTACCCAGCAAGGACGACCTGCAAAGCTGGCTGAAAGAACAAACCATTTAGAATGGCCAACTGAAAGAGAAACTTCAAGCAAACCAAGCAATGTTTAAAGAAGTGTATGCAATTACCAGAGAAGGGATATCAGAAGGGGACCTTTCAGGAACAACAAAATTCAAGATTCACAATTTTAGTTGCCAAATTATGGAAGCAATGGGTATGATCCTTACAAAGTGACCCAGGAAGAGTTTATGCAACATGAAGATGCTGGACATGAAGGTATTGATAGTGGAACTACTGAGCATGAAGAAGTAGAGTTACTGCATGGAACAACTGATCAACAAGGATATGGAGCTACTGAGCATGGAGATAGTGAACATGAAGAAGAAGAGTCTGAGAAAGAGACAGAGCAAGAGAAAGAGAAAGATGACACGTAAAAATCCTTCCATGAAGAATGTAAGTAGTTGTTCATTTTTAATATGCTTCTCTAACTTGATAAAGGTACCCAATTAGTTGACACTAAGGTCTTTGAACCTTTTTAGGTTCATATTTTAGTTGTTCAGTTTTAATACGCTTGTTTAACTTGATTATTGTTGAGTAAACTAATCATATGGATGTGTAATCCCTAATTACACATGCTATATGCATGTGAAACTTCTAGTGACACTAGTTAGATGCATGTGTAATTGCATGTTACACTAGGTATCCATGCCATATTCATGTGTAACATGAAGTTACACATGCTAGTTATCCAAGCCAGTCAATCACACATGATATATTATTCTTGAAATTTTATTAAATTTTTTTAACATCATAATCATAATCATCATCCTAATTCTCATTTCAATGCTTGTGCATTTCCATATATGAGCCTTGCAGCTGGAAATACGCCAAAAATTCTGCAAGCTCAAACTTCTGCAGAGGGGTGCAAGGCTCATCAAAAGAAGAAGCCCACTGGTAAGAAAAAGCGCACTACTGCAGATGTTTTTGATGAGGCGCAGAAGAAAGCTGATGAAGAGACGCATGCTGCTGATGAGGCACAAAATAAAGATGCATAAGGTGGTGTTGTAGTTGAGCTGCGTGAGAAATCTACAAGTGATGATGCAAATGTCATTGAAGAGACACCTGAAACTGTTGGTGACTGTTTGGTTCTGACTGCTCCAACTCAGCCAACATCAGAAACTATTGACGACAGTTTTGCTTCAACACAATTTGAGAACTCCATGGTGATAACTGCTACAACACCGCAAACACATCCTGACAATGCTCAGACCTACAGGTTGGTGCAACTAGGATCTAAAACCCTACTGACATGACGGATGCTGTAGTGAGTGAAATGCTAGATGAGATTGTCGGTGACATTAACAAAATTGAACCTGGACCTGCAGTGATGGAGAATGCAGAACCTAGATCAAGTGGTAACCACTATTCCGTTATATTTTTCCTTTATGTTTTGTTTGTAATGGAAGTGTAACTTCAAGTTACACATTGTAAAAGGCATGTGTAGCTTGAGGTTACATATAGTACATTATTATTTTGGCTTGTTTTGTTTGTAATGGAAGTGTAACTTCAAGTTACACATTGTAAAAGGCATGTGTAGCTTGAGGTTACATACAGTACATTATTATTTTGGCTTGTGTAACTTTAAGTTACATATATGTGCTAGTTTACTGAGATTCTGCCTATATTTGTTTGCGCAACTACAACACAGGAGAACTTTTTCAGCCTTGGAATAGATAAAACTCCAATACCTGCAGGAGAGTTGCTGAAGGAAGCTGCGAATACAATAAGAGAAAACTAGGGCTGGCAATGGATAGCCGAAATCCGAGATCCGTTTCCGAAAATCCGACATCCTATAGGATTTAATCCGATATATCGTATATCGGATATCGGAATCCGATAAGCTATCGGATAATATCTCTTATCGGAATCAGAATCAGATTGGTGTCCTTCCGTTAGGTTAATATCCGACATCCGATAATATAGGGGTGTACTTGTAATTTCCACCCCAAATATTAGATATCATGTCGAGTCGAGAGCTTTCATTCAAGATTCAACCTTTCGTTTCAACATTTTTTTTCTTCTCTTAACAGAAATCAGAAAGAAATCGAGAGATAAAGAACTTGAGGGAGTCAAAGAGAGGGTTTGATCGAGAGATTGATTGAATCAAAAGGAGGGTTTGATTGGAATCCAGAAACCAAGAGAAAAGCCAAGAGAAAACTCGTGAGTTAGATCTGTAATGGTGATGTTTTGATTTTGGTTAGAGATTCTCAGAGAAGATTACTTTTTCATTCATAAAACAAGTAAGTAATCTAATCGACTAAACCCTTTGTTGATTTTTGTTAAAATCAAATCATTATTGAAGTTTCTAAAATAGGGTTTGAGATATCTGAAATTAAGAATTTCAAAATTAGGTTTTTATTTTTTACACAAATTGATTTGGTGTATTGTTGTTGTTATTATTGTTGTGAAGCATGAAATTTACATGATTATTAATTTTATTATGTAGATTTGTGTTTTATGTTTGATAGGAAAGTTGTTCTTGTACTACTGTTGGATTTAACAATTTGAGAAATGGGTTTATCAATTTGAGTACTTGATTTCTTTGTACTATGAAATTAGGGTAGGCTGGTAAGGTATGTTGCATTGGGGTACTTTAGGTTCATATCAGCCGCTCCTCCTTTGTTGATACTGCTGTTGATACTTTAGGTTCATGATTATTTGCAAGTTATGAATGTAAATATGCAGGTTTGGGTTTCGTGTTTGTTTGTAATTATCATGTCAGAAATTTGACTTTGTATGGCAAAATATTTGTTGAGAATTTAAATATCTTTGGATTGGGGTACTTTAGGTTCATATCAGCCGCTCCTCCTTTGTTGATACTGCTGTTTTTGCTGGGAAGGTGAGTTTCTTCACTTGATCACTTGTTTAGTTACTTATATGTTATCAGTAATTGCTTAAGAATAGTTCATGTAGTTATGCCGCTCTTGCGAATGCAACTTTCCTACGTAGAGAATAAAAAATAGGACATATATAGGTTGTGATGGCCAAGTTATGAATGCATGATAATTTGGTAATGCTGATTAATCCAATTCTAACTTGGCCATATATTGTGGTCATACATACTGATATTGCTGATACTCCTGGTACATTTTAATTAAAATGTTTGGTGATTTTATTATATGCTTTAAGAACTAGTTATGTAGTAGCCTGATATGTTTGGTGATTTTCTAATTGATTGTTTGTGAATGCAGATATGGAAGTCATCGACTGAAGTTGATGCAATGATGAAACATGCAACCAGGCGGCCAAGGAAAGATCATCACTAGCATGTTGTTTAACATTATTGTTGAGTCTCTGTGTATAAGAAAACATGGTTTTTTATTTTTTGCTGGTGTGTACTTTAGTTTGCAGACTGTTTGGTTGGGTGTTTGTAGTTTTTTTAGCTTTTGCTTCTGTTCCCATATTAACGGATAAAAATCCGATATCCGATAGCTTAATCTTAACCTTATCGAATTGGAATTTTTAGTATACGCCGGATATCCGATAATTCTTAACCTTAACCTTACCGGATTTGCCAATATCCGTCGAATATCTATCCGTTGCCAGCCCTAGAGAAAACCAACCAACATTCATACAATAACGTGTGCTGAGGAATAGAAAAATTCCAACACAAGATCTGAAGCAGTATGGAAAGAGGCCAAAGAAGATTAAGAAGACTGTTAATGAAGAAAGAATGGCCGCAGTTCCAGAAGTGGAAAAAGAAAGAATGGATGAGGTTGCTGAAGAAGATGACGGAATAATGAGAAAGGATGTGAAAGGTTCTGAAGTTATCGAAAGGATGGAAGGCGAGAAAAAGGAGAAAGTGCTTGAATATTTTAATACTCATCCAAAACGTAAGTAGATTGAATCCAAGTAGGCTTGATTCTGTTATTGATTGTTGTATATTACTACTTATGTAGGTACTGAATATCGCAAGATAATAGTTCACGAGTATCGTAATAAATAAAGGAGGAAAGAGTTATAAAATGATACGATGATAGAAGTAGTGCGGGGAAATATGAAGTTTTGAGAGGATGAATTGCGATACTTCGCAATTCATATACAACTGCATAAGTTTTACTATAAATAGGAGTTCAAATGTAAAATTCGAGAGGTTCTTTTAATGAGTGTAAGAAATTATCTTAGGAAAGAGAATAGAAAAAGTTGTAACTATTCTAGTTCCATTTTGATAATTCTATGTAATCAACTAAGAGAATTAATAAGAAAGTTATCATTCACCATCAAGAACTTCTTGAGTTTTTACTAATTCTATTGAGGGTGTAGTTGTAGATTATTCTGCAACTACATAATTGGCGCTAGAAACAGGGATTTGAAGAATTCCTGTACCAGAAAAATGACAAGAAGAAGAAACACATCAGAACCATTAACTGAAGTAAGAAGAAGTGTAAGACTCGCAGGAGGAGAAGAAAATATAACAGGAGAACCTAGTAGGAGAAGGAGTAATCGAAGAAATCAAGCTCAACAAATAATAGATCATGATCGAGTGAATATACACACTTGGAGAACTGATACACCAGAAGAAGAAGATAGAGAACCACAAATCAGAGAAAATGGGAGGTTGATGGGAGGAACAATTCTTGAAAGAGAAAGGGAGATGTTAGAAACATTGAGATAAGGAATCCAAGAAGAACGAATGATCGAAGCTGAAGAACATGCCAATTTAACAAGACAAACTCAAGAATTGAGGATGGAAAATGAGATGCTACAAGAAGGAAATCTCAAAGTGTTGCAATATCAAATGTTAGAACAGAAAGAGAAGGGCAAAATTCACCGATAATCAATAATGAAAATAATATGCAAGAACAAGCGCAGAATCAAGGTGAAAGAAATCAAGAAAATCGTTTCATTTTAATACCAAACCACGAACAAAATATGGAGAATTTACGAACAAGGCCAAATCCTAGAGAAAACAATCAGAATCGAGAGGAAGAACAACAACTTATGGAAGAAACTGAGAGACAACAAGCAGTACATCAAAACAATCACGAGAATGGAGTAAGAAGATATGAAGAGGCTCGTAACAAACAAAATGTTGAGTATGAAAGAATTAAGAGAAGAATTGTAAATCAACAAACAGAAGTGGAGAGGAATGAACCAAACTCTCGAATCAGAGTACAAGCAAATCAAGAAGAAATAAATCACAGAAGGAGGAGAAATGAAGAAGAAGAAATTCCTGATATTCGCATGAGAAGAATGAGAAGAATAGAAAGGGAAGAACAAGAATTCCAAGATGCTCTGCGACTGAACAATTATGATAATTTAGAAAGAAGATATTTGCAAAATTATGCAAATGAAAACATTAATGAAGAATATGATAGAATGCGAAGGATCGCAAGGGAGGAAGCGCAAGAATGTAGAAGAAGAGAAGCTGCATTAAAAAGACCAATGTATGAGAATTCTGAGGCAAATGCACGGATCTTTCGAGAATTAGCAGAAATGAGAGGGATGATAAACAATAGAAGAGGAGGAGATAGAAGGCAATTAGATGAAGCAATAGAAGAAGCTGCGAGGACTCCATTTGATAGAGAAGTACAATTGGGAGGAATTCCACCAAAATTCAATTTGCCCACACTTACCAGTATCTTTGATGGGACTTCATGTGCTATTCAGCACATTAAAGCATACATAAGATGCATGTTACAATGGGAGAATCATGATGCTGTGTTATGCAAGTACTTCGCATCGAGTTTAACAGGGGAAGCTTTAAAGTGGTTCGAAGGACTCCCTAAGAACACTATTACGTCATTCAGTCATTTGCAAGCAACTTTCCTTGGAGCATATATCACAAATCACTCTTCACGGCTTGGTATTGAAGATGTATTTGGTTTAAAACAAAGAGTGGGTTAAAGTTTGAAGCATTTGGTAAGACGATGGAAGACTATGTGCAGTGATATGGCAGGGCGCGTGGATGAGAGATACTTGATTCTGTCCTTCATAAATGCGATGTTCGCAATGAACAATTATATGTTCAAATCTTCAGAAGAAAGAATTCCATAATGATGACAGAGTTACGAGAATTGCAAGAAGAATACATTACACTAGAGGAAAAGCAAAACAGTATGGAGTCATATCCAGTAGCAAACACTAGCAATCAAGATGGAGGAGCAAATTTACTTCCCAAAATAATCAATGTAGTAGCAGGTACTTCGCAAACATCCTCACAAACTTCTTCGCAAATTTCAGAAGAGAAGAAAATCAATGATAGCCAGCCAAAAATGGTAGCAATGGGTAGTAGAGATCAAGAAGAGTATGATAGAGAGAGGAATTTCTATAATCGAATAGGAAATAACCAAATTCCAAGATTAGATCAACAACAAGAAAATTATGGGGGACAAAGGCAAAATTATTTTGGACAAGGGAGCCAGAGACAAAATTATAACAATGGTCAAGGAGGTTAAAGAATGGTAAGGGAAGAGATAAAGTTGCCACCTTTGAATACAAGTGTAGAAAAGATATGGCAAGCAATTATCCTGGTAGAGCATATACCAACTCCATGGAACATGGGAAAGGAACCACCAATGGGTCCAAGAAGTCATGAATTTTGTTCATATCATCATTTTCATGGACATTCTACAAATAATTTCCATAATATCAAGAGGATAATCTTGCGAATGATTGATCAAGGAAAACTAAATCAATTTTTACTTAAGCATACACAGTCGCAACAATTACCACAGGCTCCAGCCATAACTCGCAGGGAGAACACAGCACAAGAAAAGGGAGAAGAAATCCTACATATAGAAGTGGGATCAAAAGCAAGGAATGTTTTCTGTAATTCCATTGTTCATTCATATAAAACCATAGAGGATTTTCATGATAATGTGTTAAGCAGGGTATATGCGAGGGATGGTGAAGGAAAGGAAGTAATAAACATCGCAAAAATTTCACGACTTGAAGATTGGCAGAAATGTGAAATTTCTTTTGAAGCCACTGAAATTCCAGAAGGTTGTGAAGCACATGATAATCCATTGGTAGTAAGATTAGCAATATACATGAATATGGAAGAAAACGAAGATGATATGGAGGAAGAATCAATTGGTCTTAATAAGATTTTGATTGATACGGGAAGTTCTGTCAATATCCTCTTCTATTCTGGTTACAAAACTATGGGGGGGAAAGATGCAGATTTAATACCTTCTACTTACAGAATTTATGGTTTTAATGGAACTGCTAACAAGCCCAAAGGATAAGTTAGCATGCGAATTCCATTAAGTGGAATGCGAACTGAAATTCTGTTCTGCGTTGTTGATGTCGAATCACCATATAATGCTTTGATAGGAAGACCATGGATTCATGGAATTCTAGGCGTAGCTTCCACTCTACATCAGTGAATAAAGTTTCCTCATATGAAGGGTATTGGAATTATCAAGGGTGATTGGGCTGAGGGAAAGAAATGTTACGATACAGAAGTAGAAGTTTGCGAAGGAAAAACTACTGAGAAGGAAAATTGGAGAAAAAGAGCAAAGGCTTTGAAAAGAAGTGAAAATTTAATGGCGGAGGATTAAGGCAAAAGAGAATAAAATTACGATGATAATCATACAAGAAATTTACGATGATAATAAGGGGTTGTGATTTGCGAAGAAAGAAGAAGGAAAATAATAAAACAAGAAGGTAATCAGTATGTTTGCTCGTGGAAATGAGGTATGTTGCAAAACAAAATTTTTTATTTCGTGATAAATTTTACGAATATTGTTTGCTCGCAGGAAATTGGGAAAAGTTACGAATTTCAAAATTTATATTGCGATTAAACTTTCATTAAATTGCGAATAAAAGACCGCAATCTGTGATCAGCCTCCAAAAAAGAAAGAGAGCCGCAGAAAATTTTATACAGGCAAACCTTTGTGGCATACACCCTAGTTCGCTAAGCTATATTTCGTAAGAGGCAAAGTCCTAAAGTACGTCATTTAAGGGGGTACCTATAAACGTGGCTAAGGGTAACCGGAACACCACCAAGGGCCCTTAGTACATGGTAAAATTTTAGGGGTACAACCCAATAATGGGGTACCTATCCGGGTTAGACACCTTGGATTCTCACCTAATCTAGCGACATTACGCAATATAAAATGCGGTGTAAGAGGATTTAGGTTGGGCGACTAAGGCATACTGTCTTTCCCAAGAAGTGCAGAAAACGATCAAGGCGCCGAGGTACACGGTTGAGTCAAGAGTTCCGGGTGAGGTTGAACCACATCTGCCATTTTTGACAAGTCTTGGAAAATGATGCACTTGGCCCAAAGATACCCCATAGGGTGCAACCTCGTAATTATAATCCCTATAGGCAAAAAGGATAAGAGGTTGCGATCAAAAGCTGGTTGTTGGAAGAACCGGATGGGAAGAGCTAACCTTGTATGGTCGATGTACGCTTCCTTGAAGGGGCAACCAGGGGAAAGATAAAGGGCAACACCCTCCATTAGGGAGCTAATACGTGCTATAAGACGCAAATGTCACGAGGCTTCTTGTTTGCGAAAACATAAAGGCTTGTCATATTTGTGCAACAAATGAAGTTCTGCGAGCATTCTAAAAAAAAAAAAAAAAAAGAGAGAAGGAAAACATACAAAAAGAACTCGCAGAATGAAACAAAGAAGTTAAGATGAGATCAATGGGTTATTACATGAAAGTGTAAAAACGTCCTGCGATTTCATCGCAAGACAATAATGTCACGAGGTTGTATGTTCGCAAGAATGTTCAGACTTGTCATATTATCGCAAATACAAAAATTTACTACAAAAGAGGTGGCAAAATAAGACCTTTACTTAGGAAGGCGTGATAAGACCACAGAAATTAATGAAATTCATTACATCAAAATCATTGAAGAAATTATACAAGAATATACATTATGAAGATCTGAAAAGAAGACAACTTCGTTGATATCATTGAAGAAATTTTACAAGAATATACATCATGGAGTTTTGAAGAGAAGACAGCTTCGTCAATATCATTGAAGAATTTTTACAAGAAGTCCTATCAAAGAAGATAACATCATTGAAGAATTTTCACGAAGACTTAACAAAAGATGCGATTTTGATAGCAATCAAATACAGATAAGTTCATACTCGTAAAATTTTACGAGAATTACATAATTCTTATACTTCTCCATATATTGAATATTTCTCCACAAATTCAATACTATTTATACTTCTTCAAGAATATATCATATTTATTATAATTCTTCAACGGATATTTAATTTTACGAAGGTTAAGTACTTATTATACTTCTTCATACAGTGAGTAATAATTCTTATACTTCTTCATATATTGGGCAATTCTTCATGAATTGAATACTGCTAATACTTCTTCAAAGATATTTTATACTTCTTATACTTCTTAAGGGTATTTCATATTTCGTATTCATACTTCCTATACTTCAAGGGGAGATTTATTATTTACTTCGCAACATTCCGCAAAAGGCAAAAGGCTTATATTTCTTATACTTCAAAGGGAGGACTTTTTATTCATAATCACAATAAGACGAAACTTCGTAAGATAAATTGAGAAGGATATTCTAATACTTCCAGCGATAGTTGATCATTTGAAGAGCAATAATAAGGGGAAGGGGAATACTAAGCTAAGTCTTTAAGATATATTATTTCTCTCCACATGATCAAGTTATGCGAATAAGGGAAACAATCAATCAAAGAAAGATTAATTCAAATTAAGCTTTGAAAAAGAAATTGTTGGATTGATTAAAAGTGCAATCAAGAAGAAAGTGTTGTATTGAAAAGAAACAGTACAGACATACAAAAAAGAGTGAAGTTATTTTCAGGCGATCTATTCCCATCAAAATGATCTTCTTCTTCAACTTCACTATCATCTTCAACTTCACTATTAGAGATTTCCAGATATGGAGTATCTTCAGGAATTTCTTCGGAAAGGAGCGTATGGTACTTATTGAGAGGAATTTCATTATCTTCGCAAATCTTGCGAGTCATCTTAGCTCGAAAACGCTTGACATATAAACTATGGTTATGCTGGGAAATTAGAAGCTGAGATCTCAAATCAGAAATTTTCTTATTACGGTTAGCAAGGATAGTTTCCAGATCGTCATTCATCTTCGCATAATTTTCTGCAGCAAGGAGAGAAATTAAGGAATTGGTTAGCAAATTACGAAGGAAAAGTAATCAAAATAATTACCATCGCAAAGAATTTACCTTCTAATTGCTTCTTATCATTACGAAGAGAAGAATTTTCAAGATTTAATTGATTATTCTCCTCAAGAAGAGAAGAATTATCAATTGCGATGCTCGCAGATTGTGAATTATCTTCGTGACGGAATGTTAATTCTGCGTTATCAATACTTAAATCCTCTACTTTCTGACGGAGATTTGAATTTTCAACCTCTAACTTCTTACAACGATTCAAAGTTTTCTTCTCAGCAATAGAATGACGTCTTTCCCAATCAGAAGCAGCTGCACAACTAACTCTTCCAACCTAAACAAGAAAAAGGGGTTAGAAATCAACAAAATAAGGGAAATAAACAAGGAATAGAGAAGAAACTTAACATGCTACCTAAATCATATAATGAAGCATGAGAGACGAATCTTGAAATGCCTTTGAGGGAGTTATTATCAATTACAGTATGAACTTTACAAGCCTTCGCAATAAGTTTGCGAGCATTCGCTGTAGGAGAATTTCCTAATCCACGAGAAGAATGGAGGAAAGCCTCAGATATGCTAACCATTGCTGAGGCAAAAGTTTCTGGGATACTGCAATCTTCATTTTCACCTTCATCAACATCATTATCATCATCTCCTTCGTCAGAAAGGGTATCGAAATTAGAACTAAAGTCCTTCTCAGGAAATTTATCATCTTTATCACCAAGATCTTCCTCAATATTCTCATTAGAAGAGATTACATTGGAATGAGACTTGGTTGAGAGTTTCTTATTTTTCCTCCTCTCGTAAACAACATCTTGAAGTTTCCTTTTCCCTTTGCGAAGAGCATCATCTTAACTACCAGAAACTTGGGTAACCTTCGCAGAACGAAGAGTTTTTTGTCTTGTAGTAAACCTTTTAGAAGAAGTAGAACTCTTATTTTCACTCGCAGCAATCTCAGGAAGAAGTGGAACCTGCAAATTCAAATAAGGATAAGAAACAGAGGCAACAATATATTGTTTAGAAAAATACAAGAGTGTTTCTTACCTCATTTGAAATTAAAGGGTAACAAAAAGATAAGGAGATGGAAGTACATACATTTCTATAAACCCAAGGTTGATAATGGCGGTTCTGAAGGTTCGCAGAAGTTCTACTATCCTTAAATATAAGAACCCGATAATATTAAAGGGTACTTATACCAATCTTCATCATTAGAATGACGAGGTGTCTTATTATTTCCTGAGGCATAATCAATATCGTGCATGAGAAGATCATCTGTTGCGATATTAGCTTTACGATGAAGACGAACACCCCAACGATTATCTTCTTTCCTCGCAGGAATTAGTGTGTAATTTTTGAAGAAACCCTCAACTGTATAATTCGCAGCAACAATTTCCATATTTTCAAATCCAGGTTTCCTAAGATCAACTGAATACAAAGATTTCCCAAAAGCGGCACGATTTGAGAATTCAACTAAGAGGAGAATACAATCACCAGTCAATTGGTAAATGGCACAAGAAAAATTGGGGTGGGAAATAATTTCATAGAATATAGGAAGGTTAACATCATAAAGAGGAAGAGGAAGACCTGCGAGGATTTGACCTCGTGAGATTAAAATTTTCTGATCATCCCAAACATAGTTGGTAAAGAGCTTCACACAGAGAGAAGATTTATTATCATAACCTTCAATCTCAGAGAGAATGAGGTCCCTATCAGCAAGTTCCGCATTAATCTTTTCAATAGTTTTCTTCTTTGGTGCCATTGAATATAAGATGGAAAATAGAAAGGAAAAAAGATAAAAGAGATTGCAGAGGCAGAAGTGGTGAAGAAGATGAATAAGATAAGAGAATAAAAAGCAAAAACAAAGGATAATATTTATAAATAGAGAGAGTTTGATGAAGATAGAAACTCATTAATACGAGTAAGCGTGAACGGTTAAAAATAACGGTTACGAAGAAACATGTCAAAAAGGTAAGGGAAAAGTAAAAAGACGTGTTGCGAACTTGATGGGTGGTAATAACTACACTAAATTTACGAGAATAGAGATTCTCATGACATTTCTTCTTCGTAGAATTGACATGAGAAGAGGCAAGATGTAGGTACTGAATATCGCAAGATAATAGTTCACGAGTATCGTAATAAATAAAGGAGGAAAGAGTTATAAAATGATACGATGATAGAAGTAGTGCGGGGAAATATGAAGTTTTGCGAGGATGAAATAATTTTGCGAGGATGAATTGCGATACTTCAAAATTCATATACAACTGCATAAGTTTTACTATAAATAGGAGTTCAAATGTAAAATTCGAGAGGTTCTTTTAATGAGTGTAAGAAATTATCTTAGGAAAGAGAATAGAAAAAGTTGTAACTATTCTATTTCCATTTTGATAATTCTATGTAATCAACTAAGATAATTAATAAGAAAGTTATCATTCACCATCAAGAACTTCTTGAGTTTTTACTAATTCTATTGAGGGTGTAGTTGTAGATTATTCTGCAACTACAACTTGATTCTATTATGTTGATTAATAATAGTTTACTTCTTTGTAATGCAGAGACATTACTTGGATTGAACTCAACGAAAATGGTAGCCAACTGTTTAATATATCTGGAGAACTAATGCTACATCTTACCAAGAAAGAATTCTTCTTGGAGTCAGAATTTATCGACTTCTACATTAGCAGATTGAGGACAAAGATGAACTCTAACAACAAGTATGACAAAGCGATATTCCTGTCGCCACAAGCATACGTAAGTACTTTGATATATTTGAAATCTTATTGTATTTATAATGTGTAGTGTGTGTTGTAAGATTATGTTTTTTTTTTATGTCGGAAAACAGTTATAATATGTAATCTGAAGTTACAAATGCATTTATAATGTGTAATCTGAAGTTACACAACCATTTATAATGTGTAATCTGAAGTTACACATTCTTATTTTTCCAGTGTAAAACTCAAGGCCCTATTGTAACTTCTGTTTACATAATCACTTGTTAATTTATAAACTTTTGATTAAAAATGTGAGTTTGACATTCCAAATGGTTTTTGCAGATCACGTACTTGAAGGATTACGGAAAATTCAATAAATTTTGGATTCCAAAGCTTGCAAAGGAGTATGTCAAGTACAAGAACGATGCAGTCAGACTTTTCGTCCCAATGTGCAACAACAACACACACTACACACTGCTAGAGTATGAGTTGAATAGCTCTAATGCTTGGTCCTACATGAACTCATCAAATATTAAGGAACTCAGGAGTGAACACCTTCTTCAAGCCAAGAAATATGCTTTTGAAATTACTACAGAATTGAGACTCTTGTGTCCTTATGCTCTTGGGATGAATGAAAATGCCAAGTATATCCCTTCACTCTCATAAGGTACAATTCCTGACTATCTTCCATGTTTATGCGCTTATATGAAGATCATGATGAAGAATAAACCACTTGACAAAAAATTAACCTCAAGTATGATGCTATAGTGGACTGACAAGCTGAACCGCATGAGGGGAAGCATGCTATACAAGATTCTTTCGGATCCATCCAGAGATGTGTAAAGCAGTCATTAGGATTAGAAAAAAAATCTATACTAGTAAATATGTTGTTAGCCACAAGCAGATGTTAGACTTGGAAAATATGTTGTTAGAAACTTTTAAATTTCATCAGTTAGTAGATTTTAGCAGTTCTTGGTTTTGAAAATATTTTTGGATTGAAATTCTTTGAATTAAAAACTTTTATCTTGTTAGAACTTTTACTGCTGTGTGTACAGGTTTCAGAAAGTATGCAACAGGTTAAGTAACTACACATCTTAACTTGATGCAGAATGTGTAACCTGAGTTTACATATGCATTTATCATGTGTAACCTAATATTACACATGCATTCATAGTAGTGTAACTTCTGGTTACACATCCATATATTTGAGTGTAGACTGAAGTTACACAAGCCATTGATCGGACTTGCCCAATAAATCAAAATAAAATAAAGTTACACCAGCATTTATCATGTGTAACCTAATGTTACACATGCATTCACAGCAGTGTAACTTCTGGTTACACATATGATCAGAAGTTACACAAGCATTTGACCACTGATCAGACATATACAATAAATCAAAAATAGAATAAAATGCATTTCAACTATTAATTGACAAAATATAAAATCTGAATGAATAGATCCTTGAACATAATCAACGTTGCAGAAAAATAAAAACGTTTGGTCCATGCGAACCGAAATAAAGAAAACTAAAAAGCAAACAATCCAAGACAAATAACTATCCACACATCAAATCATTACTTGCAGAAATCAACTTTGGTAGGCTCAATCTAGTGAGGTGTGAACTTCCGAGGATTCTTGCAACCTGCCTTGTTGTGACCTGTTTCCTTGCAGTTGCTGCAATAAACTTTTCTCTTCACCTTTTTCTCACGTTTACTTATAATCCTATTTCTTGGGGGTCTATCTGGTTGCTTCTTCACGGTAGGCGGGATGACGGTATTGTCTGGATGATATTCAACAGGCCTGTTGTAGTTGGGAATCGGCTGGATGACATGCATATAAGTCTTCCTAAAATAGTCGCTTGTAAAATACGGTGAAATGAAATCAATAACCTCACGTTTTATCTTCCGTATGGATGCAAGAGCATGAGCACAAGGAAAACCATATACGCGCCACCTTGAAAAAAACAAAAACAAACAAAAAATCAGTTAGTTGCACATAGAAATCATAAAACACTCAAAATTAGATAGTTACAGGTGCATATACAGGATGTATATCTTTAAGTTACACTTTCAAAATAGATGTGTAACTAGTATTTACACATACATATATCTAATCTGAAAAGGAAAAAAAGAACATACAAAGAGAAGAAAAATCATAAGAAACCAAACCTTTGACAGGTGCAAGTCTCGTGTTCGAGGTCCACCATGTGAGACCTTTCGCTAATAACTTCAAACACGGTAGGACTAGAAACCAATACTTCCCAAGCCAAACCTTCATCTTGAAGAACCACAAGCTTTTCTTCATACTCAGGGGTTTAATAGAGTCATCATATTAGCACCAATTTCACGACGCTCTGCCATCAAACACACTATTTTCCTCCTAATCTGAAAAGGAAAAAAAAACCTGATGAATACATAAAGTGACAAAACATGAAATAAAAAGACAGCAAACAAAAAAACACTCACACACACTCAATAAACTTGATCAAGAAGAGCAGATGCAGGCATCTTCTTGTGAACCGGAACCCAGCTATTGACTGATTCTGCTAGAGTACTAGATGTTCGTCCATACCGATAACATTTGAAATAGGAATTCACATATTCTTCAGGTGGGATGGTCTCGATGTAATCATCCACCCAATCGCAGTTCAAGTCTCTAATATTTTGTATGGCTTTCGCATGGTTTTCAGGTGAGAATGCGTATGTCGCCTCTCGTAAATGGTCCATCACAAGCGAGTACCTAGGATTTGTTGCAGTGATGGGTATATTTTTCATCAAATGATAGTAGCAGAAGCTATGGAACCCATCTGGATAGACAAGTGGAACACCCTGCAAGAGTCCTTCATGGCGATCCGAAAGGAAGGTGATTGGCCACCCATCACCAACAACTTCAGTCAAATTCCTCAAAAACCACTCCCAGTTGTCAACAGTCTCAGAATCGACTAGTGCAAAAACAAGGGGGAAAAATCCTACAAAAAAAATTGTGCATAATCGAAAGAATAATAAGTTTCACACAAACAGAAAACAATGTGTAAATAAAAGTTACACATGCTAAAACAAATATGTAACTTAATGTTACAGATGCTATTTCTTAGTTACACACTGAGTAAAGTAATGTGTAACTGAGAGTTACACATGTGTAACTCTCAGTTATTTGTCAACTGAAGTTGTTAAAAAAAAACATACCTTTACCACCATTGATCCCAGTAGCTTCCTTCAAGCAACCTTTGAATGTACCAGTAAGGAAAGTAGTATCCAAGTATACCATTGGACGACAAAACCGGTACCCTTTGATGCATGCAGAAAATGCGATGAAAATCTGTTGGAACTGTTTATTTTCACGTTCAAGCTCTATCACGCTACCAGGGTTGGTTTCCCTTATAGCATCAATATACCATACCAAGTGCGAGTAGGAATTGACATCGTCGCTATAAATCGTGTCATAAACCTTTTCCCTAGCATTATAGGCATGATAGTACTCCATGTTAATCCCATAGTTGGTATGGAAATCAGCAGAAATTTGCTTGGGATTCTTGTGAGGATTTTTCCGAACTTCTTCCTCAATCAAAGTAGACGAGAAGCTGGTGGAGTAAGTTTGGTTCAAGTTGCGCCCACCAGCACCACAAATGTGATCAGGGTTATAAGACCTGACCTGAAGAGGTTCATATAAAATATAAACAATTCAAACAGAAAACAATATGGTGCAAAAAACATGTGTAAACCAAAGTTACACATACTGTAACAAAACATAACATATGCTAAGCATTAGATGACAGAACACGGAAAACCTACCTGAAACATTTCGTTCCTTTTAACGATAGAAGCTGGATGTAATTTCCAGCCGCATTTTTCATCTGCACACTTAGCCGTGAACCTAGAATGCTCATTGTGAGTTACAATCATTTGGAAACCAGTGCGAAGATGATACTTGGTGAAAGCAACCCTGACTTTCTTAACTCCTTCAACAAACACATGACCAATCTCACCAAGAACCTTGGGCCAACCATCCGATAACAAAGGTTTCGCAGGCTTGCTGTTATCTTCCAAATAAATTGCAACAGTAACATTATTTCTGGACGAAGACATACTACTAGACTCATTAGAAATATAATAATCTGCCCTAGAGCTGGAGGAAGAGGCCACACGAGGAATATTTTGCAAGAAAATATCAACACTGGTCTTCTGTTTACTATTTGTGATGGATATAAGAGCTTGCAACGAAAAATCACAGTCAAGCGGGAAATCTTTCCCACTTTCTCGAAAGAAGAAATTAATACCAAGAGGAGTAAACTGCTTCTATTCCCGACAAATTTGTTCCTTCAACTCTTCAAGTCTGATATCAGTATTAACACACAAGGTAATAAAATCTGAAAAGTAGTGAACAACAACAATGCAACTAATAGCAGCGCAACTAACAGAATCCATGACAACCTGAAAAATATAAAAACACACAATAACAATATCAAAATTTTAAAGCGAACGCAATTCACTCGGGGGCGTTTCCCCCTCATGAGAAGTATATTCTATGCGACAAGCTAAATATGAGTAAAAGATACAGATGATACAACTATTTACACATAAACATGTTACAGGACATATATATGTAACTTCAACTTACACATGCTTAAAAAACAACATGATACATATGTGTAAACTAAAATTACACATGCTACAACTAAAAAACATGTGCATCTTCCTCACACATGCTTAAAATACAAACATGATATATGTGTGTAAACTAAAATTACACATGCTGCAACTAAAAAACATCTACATCTTCCTTACACATGCTTAAAAATACAACATGATATATATGTGTAACCTAAAGTTACACATCGTGTAACAAAAAAATAGCATGTCCAACAAATCAAATTGAAGTTGTTCTACTAAAAAAAAAATGTTTCTTCATACTCCTCTCAGTATCAACAAAAATTAACAGATCGGAAATGCAAGAAGAACAAATAATTCAAAAAAATAATTTGAAAACAGATCTGAAATCAAAACAAAATAAAATTCTTACCTAGATTTGTTGTTTTCTTACTTCTGAAACAATGTTCTTACTATTCCTCTTCTCGATATCAACCAAACATGTGTAAGCATCAACAAAAACATACTCAGTATCAAAACCAAATAAAAAAAATGAAAAAACTAGATCGCAATTGTAACAATAAAAAATCAGTTGAATTGAAAACTATATCAAAAATCAGTTGAATTATTCGTACCTACGTTGATTTCTCTATTCCAACCTGTCTTCTTCCTCTTCCCAGACTCAATAAAATCGAAACAAAACAAAAATAATCTATCATTAGAAGATAGAAATCTAACAATCAATCGGAAAAAGTAATGAATCAAACCTATTTGATACAAACAGAAGACAAAATTGATACGAACCTATTTGTTGTTCTTCAATGCATCGTCTCAAACTCTTCAGATCTGAAATCCAATGAATAACATCAATAAATTGAGGAAAAACAACAACGAATCCTTGTTCTTCGTCTCTTCTTCAACACATCAACAGACTAACGAACTCTTGTTCTTCAATGCAACAATTCGTGTAGAAGAAATAAACCTAATTCTGCTACTGAAGAAAAATAATCGAGAGAAGAGAATAGAGAGCTAAAACCTGAATTGGATTTCTGTTTATGTTTCCGTTATAAAACGACTATAAATACTGGAGGTTATTTTGGGTATTTTCACTTTTATTAAAGAAAGTGCCGACGTCAGCAATCCGGGATAATTCAAAACCAGGCCCCAAAATAAAAGTTATGGTCCTAGAAATATCAAAAATAAAAAGTGTAGAGTTGATAGTGGAGGATCCACTTTGTGGGGCTTGTATATGTTGAACCCATATAGTAGGGGGATTCAAGTATTTTTCACTTCTAGTATCCTAAAATTGGATAGGGGGAGACCTAATCAGTGTTAACAATCAAATTAACCCTTTAATTATTCTTATTACCTAACATCAAAATTAATTCAAAACCAAAAAATCAAAATTAATCATCACCAACCTCTTTTTTTCTTCATCGATTCTCAAAAATGTTTATGAAGGTTGATTCTCAAGATGACAAGATCAAGGCGATTTGGATTGAATCCATCATCATCTGGTTATGATTCTAATGTTTATGAAGGTGTTGAACCACAAATTGAAGTTTCAGTGGTTGGATCCGTCCAAACACTAGTAAATCCTCTAAAATGTTAAGAATCGAAAAACGCACTACTTATTTTACCTTTAGATTAACATGTAAGATTGATAAATTTAGGGTTTAGTAAATTTGCTTCTGGGTTGATTAAGATTAGGAGTTCTTGTCAACCTAGCCATGAAAGGTTAGTTGAAGTTGGGACTCTAAGAACTCCCAGACGTGTTAGGACTTTCCTAGTTGTTAGTTGTTCTATATTTGCAGAAAACTAGAAATTTTCCTTGTGTTTCGGCTAGGAATTTCTCATCGTAACTGTAGTTTTATTTGCTTTTAACAACTAGATATTGTAGTTTTTCTAGTCGTGTACATTTTTGGAGGTTGGGTTGAAAAGCACCTTCCAGCCGTTAATGTTATTTACGACCGGGTTTTGTATTGTTTCATAACCGCAATCTGAGTGAAAGATAATTGTTTCTCTATTCTTATATAATTGTGTTGTTTTTAGGAATCATTAAAAAGAAAAAAGCATACATATTTCATAGCATTTCATTGAAGCAAAAAGGTATGCATATTTCAGAACATAAAATTGAAAGAAAAGATCATTACATTGCAAACATGGGTCTTAATAATAGTGATCGAAATCATCACAAGTACTTTCTTCCAAGACATGATAACAAACATGAAGGTCAAACTTATTGCCATGGATATCCTCATAATCGGCTTCGACATCTCCCACAAAAAATCAAATAAATTATAAGTTAGTATTATTCAAAATAATTTTTGATGGATGAATTATTGACAAGCTTACTCTTTGAGCACGTGGCATGTTGGGATTATTTTCCTTTACGACTTTCATTTCCTCTTTGAAAGCTTCCAATTGTAGAAAGAGCTTCTCGATTCTTTTCTTAATGAGTTTCAATGATCTTCCATTATGATTTACATCCAATGCCACAAAAACAATAGGTACACGCTTCCAAAAAATATCGGAGGTTTCATGGATAATATTTACATATTCGTAATGCTTTGCTACCGTCAGCCACACTCTCAAGATTTCAACATATTCTTGGGTACTGTAGCGAATAACCATGTTTTTATTTTTTATCGGAACAAATTGTGGGAAATGTTAGAAATTTGAGAGTTTTGGCACAATTTGTTTGTTGGAAAAAGGTCATTTTATAGCAAAGGATGACCCAACGACTAGTTTTTTACTCGAAAAACTCAATACAATCCCAGATTTACGGTCATGATACATAGAAGAGACCAAGTCATATAAAGACAATCGGGTGGGTTTTAACACTTAACAAGCCGTAAATCTGAACTTTCCAAGTTTATTCATATGCAGTCCCAGATTTACATCCAGGTGTTGATGGTGGATTTTCATTTAAGGCTAAAATGGTAAAAGCCAAAAAATTATGCGCTAACATCTTGTAAAAGATAAATCCATTAATAAGTGATGAGTACTTCTTCACTTTACTAATTCACCTAGAATGGAGCATGTGGCAACAATCCCAGTCTGTGAATTAAGTACAACATTATTAATTAGTGCATAACCAGCCTTGTATTTCCTGTACTCATTATCAGTGCGGCATGACGACTGAGTGTTGTTCTAAGCAGAGCAACACGAACCTCCAAGCATTATAATGAAGCATGTACGAAATAACCATACAGGCTGCAAATCTCGGTGTGCTATACTAGACCGATTGAGCATATTACTCTCGGTGTGCTATACTAGCCCGATTGGGCATATTCAAATCTGGACTGACCATGTCAGTCTCAGAAACGATCACGACCATCCAACTTCACCAGCATGAATTGGATAGCTCAGATCGGATACATGACCCCACGCAGGAATTGGAATATTCACTACCGAACCAACGCGGGCCCCGCATGGTCGGCCTCCACAAAAGATTGGCATAGCTTGCCAAAACGTCCAAGCCAGAGCAGTATGGACGGAAAACCCTAAATTAGGGTTTGCGGCACATTACATGTGTTGCAAAACAGTCTCAACCATCCATCTTAACAGATATAGATGAAGGGTGTAGATGTAGATTCAAAGGGCCCAGAGCATGTCAACACAATCACCGTGGGCCCGCCTACATACCTGACTAATCGGTCAGGACCAACAATGTTTGGTCATCCCAATTCGTGCGCACGAACAGAGCATGATGCACGACCGTGAAACCCAAATTAGGGTTTTGAACATCACGAGCGTCTATTTTCTCCGGCACGAATGAAGGGTACAAGATTAGATTAAGCAGGTCGGGTCATACCAACATTACTACAGTAGACCCATATATCCCCTCACCTGATCGGCCAAGGCATACCATGCCTGGTTATTCCAAATCGTACGCCCAAACTAGCGTGGTCACACTTCCCAATTGCAAACTAATCTCGACCACTCAACTTCGCCGGACAATTTGAGTAGATTAGATCACATTTTCATAGGACATTCAGGTATAGACGTGAACACCAGCCTACCACCTACACGCCAGACCAATCGGGCAAGACCGACCAAGATTGGTTGTCTTGGAACGCGCCCCCGAAGTTGGCACGATGTGCGGATTTTGCGGCACCAGTTTTCTGTCGCAAATTGATCTCGACCACTCAACTTCGCCAGACGAATTTAGTGGCCCAGATCACACTTTTGTGAGACAATGGGTATGGGGGCCTACACCGTCATGCCATCTACACGCATGTACGATCGGCCAACCAAAATCGTATCCCAAGCTTGGATTCAACCAGGCTGAAGAATGGTGCTTGCGCACCTCCTCCAAAACCCTAATTCCACCAACGGTCGCAGATGAGTGTCTCAAAGATCATCTTGTCCGTCCAACTTCACCGGCTTGGTTATGCAACCCTAGTCAGGAGTTAATTGGTCAGTGAGGCGTCATGGTGATCACCACCCGTCACTCTACCACACCATGTGGTCGTCCAAGGGAGGACTTGCTTGCGCAACCTCCAAACCATCACATGAAATAGGATGGACATTAGGCTATTTTGAGATGCTCAAACAACGATGCTTCATATATGCTGAGTATACTCGATGCGGTACCTGCATAGAATACACACGATACTTCACAAGTATCAACTTCCTAAATAACTTAGTTATTTAATATAGCATTACATGCTACTTACTGTGGGTCCCACGATCCACACGCCCGAGACATCAATCATGTCACAAACTGGGGGATACATACTGGGGTATTGGTCTGGCGGTTTACAGCGTGTATCGCACAACGCGCCATCACAAGAATGTGTCAGGAAGTCATGGACGGTTAGTGATGATGGAAGAAGTGGGAAAGACTGGTCGTGTGACACTAACACACTACTCCACTACTCCATCACTCCACTTCCCACGAGATACGAGGGTTAGGCTAAAGACTTGTATAAATAGGTTCTCCACCCTATTTTCCGAACAAGATAAGACAACAGAAACAAGTGTTGATAAAATCGTATTCAAACACCGGAACTGATAGCTTACATCCTGCAAGCCAGTTTAGCTTTCTGATACAAGTCATACATAGCCAACACCTTCTTCGCTTCCCTCCCTAAGATCAACCCCATCTCCTTCACTTTGTGACCGAAACAAGTCTGGAACGGCCATTTCTTGGTTTAGGCCGGATTTGCACATGTTGATTTCTCGAATCTACAGGCACTCACCGCGCAGTGCATTTGTTTAAGGTTTACATTCATTCCTCATCCACACACCCCAAATTACCAAAAACTGGCAGGAACAGTTTTCACCCATAAATAATTGGCGACCACAGTGGGAGGTTGATCTTTCGGTTGCAAAAAATTGAATTCTCATTTTTTTGGTTTTCATCTCGCGATGTATCCTCACCGGAAACCACAGGTGGTTTAGATATTATGTGAAGTATATATAGAATGCTGGAGGATGTCTTGGCAAATCAAGTCGGTATCGCTAGAAGACAGAGTGAAACATTCCGCCTTTTGAATGATATAACAACACAATTACAAGAAGGGTCGACGGACATCTAATCAGACAGTGCGAGAAACGCTGGATCCTTAGCCAGGGGTCACACCTTTACCAATGGAGAAGTAAAAAGGGCGCGTAATCGCAGGAGACTCAGGAAAGATGAATAACATGGTCCAGCTGACAATGAATACTCGAGGCAACTCCACAGAGGAAAGGACTTGTCCGGAGTACCACAACGTCTACCGGATAAAAAAAGGGAGCCTGCAGCTTACAGAGCCCTGCTAGAAGATTTATATCTCAAGACTCTTGTTGAAGCCCGAAAGACTGTCCAATCCGCATCGACCTTTCAACTAAGTGAAGAAATGCTTGAGGAAGGAGAGATCAATCAAGAAATACGTGAATACAGAGGATGAGAGCGTTCAATTCGATCACTTATCAGTGATATTACGACACCTTCCACACCCCTTTACCAAGGCAAGCGCTCCGCGGATATGATGGCACTCGCAAATCTTCCAACTTCATCTCCGAAACGTGCTCCACATAAAAGCCATGTATATACATCACAACGCCCACTAACGCACGAAAATCTAGACTCAAAGTACATACACTTTCCCTTCCCAATGAAAAATATTTTGGAGTTGGTGGAGGCGTGGGTGCGAAACGGAGAGGTGGAGATACCTCCGGTATGGCGTCCACCCATTGATCAAGAAGTAATGGACCCGAGGTATTGTCATTTCGACTAGTTCCTTCACCACCCCACCAGTGAATGCAACGCTTTGAAGCGCATTGCTCATGAGAAGCTTGATTCAAAGGGATAGCTTTCCTTTTCTCAGAAATTAATGCAGACGACTTCCTTGGAGGGGCTACTTTGGTTTGATACAAGTGATGTCTCAAAAGCAAGTAAGTTATATCCAATAATCTTACAAGAAATTTTTAAAATTCACTTGGGATTTAGCATCCCGTGCGTTTAAAAAAGAGGCACAATAATCAAACGCTATGTTTGTTTCCTTTCATACTTCCCTTTTACGCGAAATTTGCAATTTCATATGATATAAGCAATCGTTCATGATCAAGATGAAAATTCCATTTAAAATAATCCCTTTCAGAAAAGTCGATTCACAAAACTATCTCAAAATAAACCAATTTAATTATCTATTAATTCAAAACCGGAAGTCAAATTGAGAAAGGAAATCCTCATTATCACTCAAAAAAAAGGGTGGGGGGAAGAGCATCAAAAAGAAAAGACAAATAAGTTGCGTGAATCCTTCAAGGAAAGTCCTTTAACAACAACTCGTCTTTCTGTGCAAGAACGACTTTCATTTTCTGAAGAACGACCTGTTCCAGGCTTTAACTCATTAGAAAGCCTTTCAATCTTCTCTTCCTGGTGAGTAACACAGTCTGCAGAAGGGACTTCATCTTGTAGTTTCTGGAGCTCCTGAATCTCGGAGAACCCTTTGAAGAACCAAGGAGCATTGCAGTTGGTCGGTTGTCAGCCGGCACAAATATAATTTCACTTTCTTACTTCCTAAAATAAAAATAGTATGCGATAAGAAAGAGTTCGTATCCACAGAGAGGCCTTTGTTGTTATAAAAAAATCAGTTTCTTAGTAACCAGGGGGGGGGTTTGATTTATCAAAGCAACAAAAATGAATTGAAAGCAAAGTAATAATAAAAATAATCAATAAGGAGAAGATATTGGCCATGGGATAGTTTCATTCACAAACTCGAATTATCAACAATGACTAGAATTGAAATTTTAATCTCTCATTTACTAAAATTCCTAGGATACCTTGATCGCAAGAGTATCCCGCTAATTCCCTGATTTCATCACAACCACATTAAAAGATGCATATGTGAATTCTTCCTAGAAAGCAACCTAAAGTGTAAAAGAACAATTATATTTAACTCCCTAAAAGCAATGAGTTCTATGGAATAAGACTAATCAAGGCAACCAAAATGTGTAAAAGCACTAATTCGATTTAACCCAAGTTATGATTCATATGTGACTAGTAGGATATATCACTACAAGCACTACCCACATTTATGCTACTTAGAATCAGGGACAAACAACGTTTTCGTATTGAAAACCCTAATATAGATCTAGATATGAAAGCAAATCGGATTGATTCCAGACTCAACCAAATAAACAATCAAATCATAAACAATATGAACAATGAATCATAAACAATAAAGTATTGAGACAAAACTACATCATTGAATCAAATATCATTTGTGAAATCCACTTTATCCCATAACCAATAAAAGGTATTTAGATACTCATAGTGTTTGG
Source organism: Papaver bracteatum (assembly GCA_023529315.1). Lineage (NCBI taxonomy): Eukaryota > Viridiplantae > Streptophyta > Magnoliopsida > Ranunculales > Papaveraceae > Papaver > Papaver bracteatum. The sequence goes on from JAJJWX010004210.1 coordinate 2,952,175, forward strand.
ATTCAACATAATTATTATCAAAAATAAAATGAAGAACATAAAAATTAAACGAAAGCAAACCCTAGTAGAATCGCTCTCCTCCAAAACTCCAGTAGAAAGATGCGTGATAAGTAATCCGTCCAAAAGAATAGAAACTTGTTTCTTTTATAGTTTTTCAACTTGCCAAAACAAGGCTAATTCTTCAAAGTCCATCACCAAAAAGTCCACCAAGCCCATGAACCATGTGTGAGAAAAACCATTGTGAAAATATGACCCAAAAATTGTTCGCCGAAAAATTGGTGCACTGGCTGGAATATGGTCGGAATCCTGCGTCGGAAAATCTCAGGTGACCGGCAAAGTCCACCCGGCCACCTGTGAACGAGCCAAATCGGATAGTCAAATGAGTTAGGTTCGAGTCAGGGCTGAGTCTGGTATTATAGCTCAGCTGAATGGGTTAGTTGCCAAGCCTAAACAGTTTGCACATCATTGTGCTTCCAGCCATGATGGCTGTGCATTTTTCACAGCAACTCAAGCCAAAATCTGCACCAGACCAACATGCCTGCAAATCCATCTCCTCATCTCAGCTGTTCCACCTCCATCAATGCCTTGGCTTACACCAATTCAGTTCAGCTGTACTGCCTATGAGCAGCAACACTAACTTCATTGCTTATTATCTTCATCTCCACGCACCATCTCTTTGTACCACCAACCATTCATCTGTAGCCAATCACAGTGGCAACACGCTACACATTTCATAACCTCCAACTCTTCTCAGGCCAAAAGCATAACCTGCAATATAGCTCAGGTCAACTGCAACAGTTGATGCCATCATCTGAACTGCAATTTCAACACCAATACCACCAGGAACACAACATAGCTCCTTCCTTGAGCACCTGTAGCTGCTTCTCCTTGAACTGCACCTGCTACACCTGCAGTTTCATAACTCAGCATCCAAGTCTTCATTGCAGTATTACTTGCGACTCCTGCAACAATATCATACACTCCATTGCATCTTTACCCGCAATTATGTCACTTCAAATTACAGTGAACTGCAAACTCCAGTCAATCTCAGTTCAGCTCAACTTCACCAGAATCAAGTCACCAATTGCAGCTCAGTTCAACCTACAACCATACACAATGGCACTAACATACCTCCTTGTGCATTGAATTTCCGACTCCCCTGTTTACAAATGCAGCTATAATTCACATTCATTCATCACTTAAAATAAGTTCAATACCCATTAGCTTCAGAATTCCCTCAACTGCCACCACTTCTAGCTGACAAACAACATTTCTATGCACCCAAATCCCTGTAATACCAATTGACCAGACTTAATTTGCATAATTCAACCCATACACAGTTTCAACTATAAATCAACCTGCAATCTCCATGACAAACCCATTTGACCAAAGTTTCACAGTTGCATTCAAGTCTAGCTGCTACATTTATTCTCTATCTCAATCAACACATGCAATTCCAGACTGTTCCTTCATCAACACCAGCCAACTGCAACACAGTACACCTGCTACTCACTAACTCTGTGCAACCTAGTTCACCACTTCACCAAGCCAAACCCAACCTTCACTGCAGTGCCATGCTGCATCTCCATTTGCTCATAAAACCCATTTCAGCACTGCCAATTCAGCTTTAATCAATAAAACCCATTCTAAATCATCACCAGATTCTATCAAATTCACTGAGTTTCCTCCCTATCAACTCAGCAGCTGACATCAAACCATCCACCACTCAGCTGCAACACTTCTAGCCATTTCATCACACCACAAAGCTTCATCACTTCAACCTGCAATGCAACATTCCAGTACCATTCTCCATATTGCAGCAACCACAACCCAAATATGATCTCAATCCATCTAGCATAATCCTTGCAATTAATAGGTTCATCTGTAAAACCCTAACAAACCCATTTCAGTTATGGAGCCTCAATTCTTCACTGAGCTTCATTGCTAGCTAATTCTCATTGCAAATGTAACTGCAATAACACCATACTTCAACCCCCTCAAGCTGCAGCTGCAATCAGGCCATCTCTTCCATGTTCAAGTTCTTCAATCAATACCTAATTCACACAATCACTGGATTCATTCAACAACTCGACCAGAGACTCAGCCACATGAACCCATCTATGAACAGATTCAAGCTTGAATCAAACCCTAATTTCCAACAAACCCATATCTGATTGCTTCTTCTAATCCTCAATTTCAACCTCAGATTCAACCAAATCAACATCTGAGCAACAAAAAAAACAAACCCTAACTTCATAACTTTTGATTTCTTTTGATTCAAACATAAGCAGATCTTCTTCCCCTGTCAATTACCAGCCCTAATTATTCATTGTTAACTTTTATTCATCATCACAGTAGCATCCTCAATCTTCCTCTCTCGATTTCTCTCCTCTGATATTTTTCCAACACTAAAACATACAGCAGCCGCCCAACAAATGAGAGAAAAAATGATTGTCTCTGAATTTTAGGTTTTCTGTCAGAATTAGATAAAACCACCCCAAGTGACAAGATAAGGAGTACTCAAATACTTTGGCTTGTCGGTTCTAGACGATTGACAACCCACTCGCTTCTTGCTCAACTGTCAGTTATGGAAAATTGACGGTTCATCTTCACCTCCTCCTTGCGCACGTCAGCACGCTCCGAATGTAGCTCGTATGTGAATTGACCTTTGTGCTCCTTTTCGCTCCAAAAGGACAATTTCTCCTTCTTTCGCTTCAAAAGACTCCATCGCACCTGATATCTCAAAACTAAACATAAGAGATGCAATTTCCAATGATAATAGCAAAGAAAGCATAAATACTAGATATAAAATTAGGTGTTTTACAACACCTATCAAATTACCCCACACTTAGACTTTGCTAGTCCTCGAGAAAATCAAACAAAACTTATTCTAAAGGATACATATATCACAAAACCTACTTTACCAACTTACAAGTTCTCCGAAATGATAGTATCCAACGCGCTAAGAAGACATAAATATTCTGCACACTAGTCATAAGAAGTTAGACACATAAATGAAAGCAATCTCATTCTTAAAGTTGAGAGAGAAATAACCATCCCTTATCGAAAGAAATTCGGGTTCAGAGTGATCAAAAGTCTTGACTCTGCCTCACAAGAAAGGGTTTTATGAAATTGCACTCAATAATAAACAACTCTTTATGGGTCACACATGTGTCCAGGTAGGAATGAAGAGAGAATCCTGCGACACGTTGAATAGTAGGAAGGCAAACCCTCCGAAATGTTCATCTTTTATTTATTTTGAAAACCCTTTTTTTTCTGACGATCTCTTAGAAAGGAAATCAACCACTTAACGAAGGTGGGAATATGCTTACTTACCTCGTTATCCATTCGGCGTGCAGTTAGCACCACTCCCACATCATCCATAGAAACGTCTTCGGTCTTCAATCCCTGTCTTCATCTTCGGTCTTCAACTCTTGATGATAACTCTTGAACTTTGTAGAATCTTGACAATGTGATTCTTTCCTCTTATTCCTTGTTGCTTGAAACTTCAATGTAGATATTTCTTCTTCCGTTGGCTTATTGAATGAATACAAAACCAAAATATGATCTAAACAAACCAAAATATGATGCAATGAATATATATATATATTATTTTTTTCTTCTTTTTTTTTCTGTTTTTTTTAAGCATTAAATACAAAGTAAATACAAAATGAAAACAAACAAAAATAAAAACTAATGATGATCCTAAAGAACTTTTCTCTTTGTCTTTTTTTTTTTTTTTCATTGTTTTGTGACAAGAGAATATAATACAAAATAAAATAAAATGCAAGTACAAATGCCATGGTGTGAGTACTTTACCGCTTGATTCTTCACAACTTATATGTCTTAATATCATAAACTTCTTGAATTCTCATCTTGATAATCTTCACTCTTGTACAATAGTCTTCAACTTGTAAAAATTATGCTCCTTATCTTGTTGCTTAACTTGAATATGAAATCTACTCATTATTGTACCGTTGCTTGTAAACCTAGAACGTATTCAACTTTCCTTCGAACTTGTGATGCTTCTCTTGTTGATGATGATGGTGTTTCTATGGACCTGTTGGTGTAGAGAGAGAGAAAGTGGATGGTGCTAACTGCGAACAAGATTACAAGTGGTATGTAAGTTAGCAATTCGATGTCACCATTCATGATTGATAAAATAACACTCAAGAGATCAAAATAGTGCTTCTATTGGTGGGAGGTTGGGTAGCTCACCATTCTACCCGGAGTTTACGTACGGTGACACACACTCTAAAAGCACAAATTTAGACAGGTACAAATAAATGAAGGTCGGTGCCTCTCATGATGTAACATGGGTAGTCTCCACTATAAGGGACCACTACTCTACTACCGAATTCAGTCTGCACCATATTTGCCACTGGCATGGTTAAATCCAACTTTAACTCTCATACAAGTAAGAAACCCGATCATGTTCTCTGTCATATCTAAGTTCAGTCACTCTTATGAGAATCTGGATGTAATCTTAGCGACATGGATACTATATGACTCTAAACTAACTACAAGTTGGAGTTTTTCATGCACTAATTTACACAAAAGTTGAAAATTTTGAAAAAATTTACAATGCAAATGCTTAACCACTACCCCACACTTAAACTTTACATTGTCCTCAATGTAAATTGAGTCATCCAAAGTAAGTCAAGGTGGGAAATTATGCATGAAAAATGACAAGAAATCAGAAAAATAAAATACAAGATAAGAAAAAAAAACTAAAAACAAGACAAGAAAATGAAAATAAGACAAGAGATACTCATCCTATGGGGTGCCTCCCATTTAGCGCTTGGTTTAAAGTCATCAGCCCGACTATCTCCTTGCTTTCTATGACTCCTCCAGAGGAGTGCATCCACAAAATTCGCTCCTTCCACCTCTTCGGAAGTGAAATTCTCATAATATGGTTTCAACCGGTGCCCATTAACTTTAAGTTCCTTTCCTGTAGCAATACTACGAATTTCTACTGCACCATGAGAAAACACATTAGTAATAATGAAAGGTCCAATCCAACGTGACCTTAGTTTACCCGGAAATAAATGCAAGCGAGAATTAAAAAAAAGCACTTTCTGCCCAACAAAAAATTGTTTTCTAGAAATCATAGTATCATGAAAGGCCTTCGTTTTCTCCTTGTAAATGCGAGAGCTTTCAAATGCATCATTGCGAAGCTCCTCTAGCTCTTGGAGTTGTAACTTCCTTTGCTTTCCAGCCCCATCCATCTCCATATTGCATTGCTTAATCGCCCAAAATGCTTTATGTTCAATCTCCATGGGTAAGTAACAAGGTTTACCGTACACAAGCCTAAAAGGGGACATCCCAATAGGTGTCTTGTATGCGGTTCTATAAGAAAGAGTTCACTTTCACCGGCAACGGCGCCAAAATCTGGTCGGTTGTCAGCCGGCACAAATATAATTTCACTTTCTTACTTCCTAAAATAAAAATAGTATGCGATAAGAAAGAGTTCGTATCCACAGAGAGGCCTTTGTTGTTATAAAAATTTTCAGTTTCTTAGTAACCAGGGGGGGGTTGATTTATCAAAGCAACAAAAATGAACTGAAAGCAAAGTAATAATAAAAATAATCAATAAGGAGAAGATATTGGTCACGGGATAGTTTCATTCACAAACTCGAATTATCAACAATGACTAGAATTGAAATTTTAATCTCTCATTTACTAAAATTCCTAGGATACCTTGATCGCAAGAGTATCCCGCTAATTCCCTGATTTCATCACAACCACATTAAAAGATGAATATGTGAATTCTTCCTAGAAAGCAACCTAAAGTGTAAAAGCACAATTAGATTTAACTCCCTAAAAGCAATGAGTTATATGGAATAAGACTAATCAAGGCAACCAAAATGTGTAAAAGCACTAATTCGATTTAACCCAAGTTATGATTCATATGTGACTAGTAGGATATATCACTACAAGCACTACCCACATTTATGCTACTTAGAATCAGGGACAAACAACGTATTCGTATTGAAAACCCTAATATAGCTCTAGATATGAAAGCAAATCGGATTGATTCCGGACTCAACAAAATAAACAATCAAATCATAAACAATATGAACAATGAATCATAAACAATAAAGTATTGAGACAAAACTATATCATTGAATCAAATATCATTTGTGAAATCCACTTTATCCCATAACCAATAAAAGGTATTTAGCTACTCATAGTGTTTGGATTCAACATAATTATTATCAAAAATAAAATGAAGAACGTAAAAAATAAACGAAAGCAAACCCTAGTAGAATCGCTCTCCTCCAAAACTCCAGTAGAAAGATGCGTGATAAGTGAACCGTCCAAAAGAATAGAAACTTCTTTCTTTTATAGTTTTTCAACTTGCCAAAACTAGGTATAATTCTTCAAAATCCATCACCAAAAAGTCCACCAAGCCCATGAACCATGTGTGAGAAAAACCATTGTGGAAATATGACCCAAAAAAATTTCGCCGGAAAACTGGTGAACTGGCCGGAATCCGGCGCCGGAAAAATCTCAGGTGACCGGCAAAGTCCACCAGGCCACCTGTGAATGAGCCAAATCGGATAGTCAACTGAGTTAGGTTCGAGTCAGGGCTGAGTCTGGTCTTATAGCTCAACTGAATGGGTTAGTTTCCAAGCCTAAAGAATTTGCACATCATTGTGCTTCCAACCATGATGGCTGTGCATTGTTCACAGCAACTCAAGCCAAAATTTGCACCAGACCAACATGCCTGCAAATCCATCTCCTCATCTCAGCTGTTCCACCTCCATCAATGCCTTGGCTAACACCAATTCAGTTCAGCTATACTGCCTATGAGCAGCAACACTAACTTCATTGCTTATTATCTTCATCGCCATGCACCATTTCTTTGTACCACCAACCATTCATCTGTAGCCAATCACAGTGGCGACACGCTACACATTTCATAACCTCCAACTCTTCTCAGGCCAAAAGCATAACCTGCAATATAGCTCAGGTCAACTGCAACAGTTGATGCCATCATCTGAACTGCAATTTCAACACCAATACCACCAGGAACACAACATAACTCCTTCTCTGAGCACCTGTAACTGCTTCTCCTTGAACTGCACCTGCTACACCTGCAGTTTCATAACTCAGCATCCAAGTCTTCATTGCAGTATTACTTGCGACTCCTGCAATAACATCATACACTCCATTGCATCTTTACCCGCAATTCTGTCACTTCAAATTACAGTGAACTGCAAACTCCAGTCAATCTCAGTTCAGCTCAACTTCACCAGACTCAAGTCACCAATTGAAGCTCAGTTCAACCTATAGCCATACACAATGGAACTAACATACCTCCTTGTGAATTGAATTTTTGACTCCCCTGTTTACAAATGCAGCTATAATTCACATTCATTCATCACTTCAAATAAGTTCAATACCCATTAGCTTCAGAATTCCCTCAACTGCCACGACTTCTAGCTGACAAACAATATTTCTATGCACCCAAATCCATGTAATACCAATTGCCCAGACTTACTTTGCATAATTCAACCCATACACAGTTTCAACTATAAATCAACCTGCAATCTCCATGACAAACCCATTTTACCAAAGTTTCACAGCTGCATTCATGTCCAGCTGCTACATTTGTTATCTATCTCAATCAACACCTGCAATTCCAGACTGTTCCTTCATCAACACCAGCCAACTGCAACACAGTACACCTGCTACTCACTAACTCTGTTCAACCTAGTTCACCACTTCACCACTTCACCAAGCCAAACCCAACCTTCACTGTAGTGCCATGCTGCATCTTCATTTGCTCATAAAACCCATTTAAGCACTGCCAATTCAGCTTTAATCAATTAAACCCATTCTAAATCATCACCAGATTCTATCAAATTCACTGAGTTTCCTCCCTGTCAACTCAGCAGCTGACATCTAACCATCCACCACAAAGCTTCATCACTTCAACCTACAATGCAACATTCCAGTACCATTCTCCATATTGCAGCAACCACAACCCAAATCTGAGCTCAATCCATCTAGCACAATCCTTGCAATTATTAGGTTCATCTGTAAAACCCTAACAAACCCATTTCTGTTATGGAGCCTCAATTCTTCACAGATTTTCATTGCTATCTAATTCTCATTGCAAATGTAACTGCAATAACACCATACTTAAACCCCCTCAAGCTGTAGCTGCAATCAGGCCATCTTTTCGATGTTCAAGTTCTTCAATCAATACCTAATTCACACAATCACTGGATTTATTCAACAACTCGACCATAGACTCAGCCACATAAACCCATCTCTGAACAGATTCAAGCTTGAATCAAACCCTAATTTCCAACAAACCCATCTCTGATTATTCTTATCCTCAATTTCAACCTCAGATTCAACCAAATCACCATCTGGGCAACAAAAAAAACAAACCCTAACTTTAGAATTCTTGATTTCTTTTGATTCAAACATAAGCATATCTTCTTCCCCTGTCAATTACCAGCCCTAATTCTTCATTGTTAACTTTTCTTCATCATCACAGTAGCATCCTCAATCTTCCTCTCTCGATTTCTCTCCTCTGATATTTTTCCAACACTCAAAAATACAGCAGCCGCCCAACAAATGAGAGAAAAAATGATTGTCTCTGAATTTTAGGTTTTCTGTCAGAATTAGATAAAACCACCCCAAGTGACAAGATAAGGGGTACTCAAATACTTTAGCTTGTCGGTTCTAGACGATTGACAACCCACTCGCTTCTTGATCAACTGTCAGTTATGGCAAACTGACAGTTCATCTTCACCTCCTCCTTGCGCACGTCAGTACACTCCGAATGTAGCTCGCATGTGAATTGACCTTTGTGCTCCTTTTCGCTCCAAAAGGACAATTTATCCTTCTTTCGCTCCAAAAGACTCCATCGCACCTGATATCTCAAAACTAAACATAATAGATGCAATTCCCAATGATAATAGCAAAGAAAGCATAAATACTAGATATAAAATTAGGTGTTTTAAAACACCTATCAGAAGTCATACTGCACAAACACATCTCGATGGCACTTCCAGTCTTCAATCATCTCCTCATAAACTGTTCGACTAGTCGTGACGCTCATCCCATGGATAGAAAATAAAGCTTCTTGGACACGATTGGCCAAGGCAAGGCGAATTTTGATATTCGTAGTGGTAGCAATGTGGCCGTGCTTCTCCCATATCGCCTTGTACAACCTTTCGAACTGAGATGGCACACTAAATCCTCCAACCAACACATGACCTGGATAAGGAGTAGTGAAAGGAGGATCGAACAAAGACCCAGGCTGCATTACCAATACTTCACCAATTGCAGGAGCCTTGTCAGTTGCAGGAGGACTTTCGGAAGAAGTCAACACAGCTTGATTGATCGGAACTTGTTCAGAATGTGCTTCAAGGGGAGTCATCTCAACAATAACATATGTTGCCTCTCCTACATTTCTATTGATGTCTACTTCTCTCTAGGTACTTATTTCCATCACCACCTCATCAACAAGATCACTTGCGGAGGCGCCTTGTCCAGCCGAGCTTGCGTCATCTCTGTCATTGTTCGGTGAAGGAGCGTTTCTATTTCACTAGACTTCTCAGAATGGGGATCAGTGTCGCCAGACTTCTTAACACGAAGGCCAACGTCACCGAACTTTTCGTTCTGAATGCGCACCAACCTTGTGAAAACATTCTCTTTTGGAATTCCATGAATTCAAGCAAGGATCACTCTTAGAAGAAATCACTCTGGAGAAATGAAGGAGTCGACGGAAAGAGATTTAAATACCTGCATATTGGAGGAATTGAGGATCACCAAATCGCATGCCTGCCTTTTGGATCTCCCTCCTGCTTGGGGACTGCAGTCATCAGCTCTGGTCCGTTTTCCTGGGAGTGGTTTCAACCGAAAATGCTTCTTCAAGATGTCAGAGGATTGACCACCACAGGAATTTGTCACAACATCATATAAGAACTTCTGAAAATCCAACAGTTGCTTCCTCCAAAATTTCTCATACTGATCGGTTACCATTGGATTTCTCCCAATAGGACAGAAAGGAAGACTCATCCGTTCTAAAAACACGTCAGCATTAAGAATATCCGATAGAAGTTCTTTCGGAGCCTCTGATGGACGGATAAATGGAACACCCTGGTCAAATCCCATTTGACGAGCAACCCTGTCAATATTATACGGAGTCACAGTAAATAATTCGTTGAATAGAGACGGGACATATCCTGGGATACAGCTGTGCAGATAAACAAGTTCTCCAAATCTCATAGTCTTAGCATCGGCATACAACACAGCATCAAGACCTTCAGAAGCAATAGCAAAGGTCTTCCATTAAACAATGAAAGAATGGATCGGCCCCCATGGACGGAAATCTACGGAAGACACATTGTCAAAGATTTCCACGAATTTTGCACCGGTTCTAGGATGCCTCATATGCCAACAGAGTATTCTCGAGCCGCCATACAAACTGTTGAGTGAGGTTGCAGGAGCAAGAGCATAGATTTTGAAATGTTCCCATAAGAATGCCCGAAGAAAAGCGAAGTGAACGTCCGACTCCACCTTCTTGTACCCGTTGGAAACATGCATGTCCATTGCTAAGGCGTCCAAATGAGAATACAGCGATCCAAGGAACAATGCACCTAGGGTAAGAACTTCACCTTTTGCTAGCTTTATAGCAATCCTAACGAGGTCACCTCTTATGGTATTCTTTCCAGAACCGTCGTCAAATATATCTCTGGATAGCCATAAAGACAGGAACACAATCACGCTGAGCTCTTTTTCCAACTCTTGATCCGGTTCTGGGTCTGCAGGAGACCACTCCAGCACCCACCAGGTGTAAAAGCATCTCATATCTTTTTTCCCCTCATTTTCCATACTGTCGAATCCTTCCACATTTTGAAGTATAGCGTTATAATTACGTTGTTCCGTGTTAGAAAGATCGTAACAAAGACTTCCGAAGACATGCAGGTTCATTAATGCAGCTACGCTCTTTAGAGTAATAGTCATCTCTCCATATCTAGATATAGCTGTATGAGTAGAAGGGAGCCACCGAGAAATGAAGGTAATCAAACCTGTATCGTCTTTTGTAATTTCAAGAGCAGCAGATGCCATGACCACATTAAGGATTAACGCTTTTGTCAAATTAGCTTTAACATCCTTATTATTCAACATGCGTCTCATCCATCCTTCATAAGAACCCAGTGGAGTATGGAAAATCTTGAAGTCGATAGGAGAAGGCGGATATTCATTTCTCCGGAGACAAAATCTCATCACAAGTGCTGAAGAAAAAGATGGATCAGCTTCCATATTTTCTGAACCGGAGAGCAGGACTATCTTGTGAGAAGGATGTCTCCTGATGTTTGGAAAAGGAGAGGTGAAAAACTCATCATCGATGTTCGGCATATCTTTGAAGCTGTCAACACTTCCTGACTTGGCGCCAATATTATCTCCGGAAGACATCTTAACAGGAATTCTTTTCTTCATTCCACAATGAAATAAAAGTCAGGAGTTATAAATCGTATAAAAAACGCATGAGATGTGTAGTCACACACGATAAGACACAACTCACGTTGGAATGCAAAAAGCCAGGATTGGGTCCAAACACCGGTATTGCTCAAGTTTCAAGTCCGGTATTGGTTTCAAGTCCGGTATTGCCCAAGTTTCAAGTCTGGTATTGCTCAAGTTTCAAGTCCGGTGTTGGTTCAGGGCACAAGGCTAGTATAAGGTCGACTTTCGGTCAAGCATATATGGGTGGGACCCACGTTCAAATAAAACGCACATGGTGGGGCCTCATTCATGTGCACGTATTATAACACAGTTTTATTATATTCATGGGAACTGTGTTTACGAAATTGAAGACAAAATTTCTTTCCAAGATACAACCTAAGAAGCTAGTTTTGCATGCAACAACGGAAGAAGAAGCAAAAACGACATATTCACGGACTCGTGGAACTAAACCATCCTAGCAAATATGGGCAGTTTTACTATCAATCTTGATGGGAAAGCTAAGCATGATGTATCTTACAAAAGGTTTTTACCTAAGAGAGAAATTGACATTTTTGGTGATCATGCTGTGCATTATGCGAATGAGGTAGGTCTAAAATTTAGACATGATCTAGTGTGTGATACAATTGCAGACATATGCTATCGGGCTGGAGTCCTAGAGCGTAAGGAGGTGGATTTGGGACTTCTTGCTAATAATGGCACTTCTCTGAGACCGGCAGACATTCTAGTGCATAATTGGGATAATGGTCGGGATGTTTGTTTGGATGTGACGATTATCTCGCCCTTTGCGGGAAGTCGTACTTTGGAACTGGGACAAGCTCTCAAGAATGCTGTCATTCGTAAGAACACCAAATATCTGGAGAAATGCACATCGCAGGGCTATGGGTTTGAGGCTTTGGCTTTTACTACTCCCGGTGAGCTTGGAGTTGAAACGATTAATTTTATTAAACGTCTTCGTAATTACATGGCCAGTTATGATGCAAATGTGCATGTTGGAGATTTTATTTTTCATAGGCTAAGTGTGGTAGTACAAAAAGGGGTTGGAGCCCAGCTTGTTGCTAGGCTCCCGACCAGTTTTTTGTCCAATGAGAATCCTTTTGAATAATTTGTATTCTATATAAATTTCAATAAAAGCTGTAAATTGACGTTTTCTAAAATAAAAAAAAAATAAAAAAAAAGAAGAAGAAGAAGAGAGAAACCGAAACTTACCTTGGCGCGGACGGACGGACGAACAACAGCGGGCGACGGCGGCAGCAACTGCGACGACGTTGGCAGGAGTGGCAGTGGTAGTCGCGAACGGGGGCTGCCAAACAAAAAAAAATCGTGAGAAAAAGAAAAGGGGTTGGTCTCTTTTATAGACAAAAATTAGAAGAATCCCAATAGAACACAAATTCTTCTTTTGATTGGATTCCTCTTTTAATTCAAACACCCAAAGAAGGAAACCGGTCCCACCAAAGGATTCCATACGAGCACAGCGGCGTTTACATGGAAAACTACTAGCGGTCGGTCAAAGTTCTTCCGGGTAAACTTCCTTTATCCTGTCTTTCTCACATATGTATGTCACCATCTCATGCCTACCCCACAAAAGTGTAACTATTATGCGCTAGGCATGGGACTTAATGTTGATGGTGGATTTTCATTTAATGCTAAAATTTTAAAAGACAAAAATTATGCGCTAACATCTTGTAAAAGATAAAGCCATTAATAAGTGATGAATACTTCTTCACTTTACTAATTCACCTAGAATGGAGCATGTGGCAACAATCCCAGTCTGTGAATTAAGTACAACATTATTAATTAATGCATAACCATCCTTGTATTTCCTGTACTCATTATCAGTGCGGCATGATGACTGAGTGTTGTTCTAAGCAGAGCAACACGAACCTCCAAGCATTATAATGAAGCATGTACGAAATAACCGTACAGGCTGCAACTCTCAGTGTGCTATACTAGCCCGATTGGGCATATTCAGTCTCAGAAACGATCACGACCATCCAACTTAACCATCATGAATTGGATATATAAGATCGGATCCATGACCCCACGCAGGTATTGGAATATTCACTACCGAACCAACGCGGTCCCCGCATGGTCGGCCTCCCCAAAAGATTGGCATAGCTTTCCAAAACGTCCAATCCAGAGCAGTATGGACGGAAAACCCTAAATTAGGGTTTTCGGCACATTACATGTGTCGGAAAACAGTCTCAACCATCCATCTTCACAGGTATAGATGGAGGGTGTAGATGTAGATTCAAAGGGGGCCCAGAGCATGTCAACAAAATCACTGTGGGCCCGCCTACATACCTGACCGATCGGTCAGGACCAACCATGTTTGGTCATCCCAATTCGTGCGCACGAACAGAGCATGACGCATGGCCGTGAAACCCAAATTAGGATTTTGAACATCACGAGCGTCTATATTCTCCGGCACGAATGAAGGGTCCAAGATTAAATTAAGCAGGTCCGGTCATACCAACATGACCACCGTAGACCCATATATCCCCTCACCTGATCGGCCAAGGCATACCATGTCTGGTTATTCCAAATCGCACGCCCAAACTAGCGTGGTCACACTTCCCAATTGTAAACTAATCTCGACCACTCAACTTCGCCAGACAATTTGAGTGGCTTAGATCACGTTTTCATGGGACAGTCAGGTATAGGCGTGAACACCAGCCTACCACCTACATGCCAGACTAATCGGACAATACCTACCACGATTGGTCGCCTTGGAACGCGCTTCCGAAGTTGGCACAATGTGCGGCTTTTGCGGCACCAGTTTTCTGTCGCAAATTGATCTCGACCACTCAACTTCGCCAAACGAATTTAGTGGCCCATATCACACTTTTGTGAGACAATGGGTATGAGGGCCTATACCGTCATGCCATCTACACGCATGTATGATCGGCCACCCAAAATCGTATCCCAAGCTTAGATTTTACCAGGCTGAAGAGTGGTGCTTGCACACCTCCTCCAAAACCCTAATTTCACCAACGGTCGCAAATGAGTGTCTCAAAGATCATCTCGTCCATCCAACTACACCGGCTTGGTTATGCATCCATGGTCAGGAGTTAATTGGTCAGTGAGGCGACATGGTGATCACTACCCGTCACTCTACCACACCATGTGGTCGGCCAAGGGATGACTTGCTTGCGCAACCTCCAAACCATCACATGAAATAGACTGGACATGAGGCTATTTTGAGACGCTCAAACAACGATGCTTCATACATGCTGAGTATACTCGATGCGGTACCTGCATAGAATACACACGATACTTCACAAGTATCAACTTCCTAAATAACTTAGTTATTGAATCTAGCATTACATGCTACTTACTATGGGTCCCACGATCCACACGCCCGATACATCAATCATGTCAAAAACTGGGGGATACATACTGGGGTATAGGTCTGGCGATTTACAGCATGCAACACATAATGCGCCATCACACGAACATGTAAGGAAGTCATGGACGGTTAGTGATGATGGGAGAAGTGGGAAAGAGTGGTCGTGTGACACTAACACACAAATCCACTACTCCATCACTCCACTTTCTCCACTTCCCACGAGATACGAGGGTTAGGCTAAAGACTCGTATAAATAGGTTCTCCACCCTATTTTTCGAACAAGACAAGAAAACAGAAACAAGTGTTGATACAATCGTATTCAAACACCGAAACTGATAGCTTACATCCTGCAAGCCAGTTCAAATTTCTGATACAAGTCATACATAGCCAACACCTTCACATTCTCAACACCTTCTTCGCTTCCCTCCCTAAGATCAACCCCATCTCCTTCACTTTGTGACTGAAAAAAGTCTGGAACGGCCATTTCTTGGTTTAGGACGGATTTGCACAGATTGATTTCTCGAATATACAAGCACTCATCGCGCATTGCATTTGTTTAAGGTTTAGATTCATTCCTCATTCACACACCCCAAATTACCAAAACCGACAGGAATAGTTTTCACCCATAAACACCAGGATACATGGAAGGACCATGCATGCCGTATAAACACAATTTGCTTGGTTTTAATGTTAACCCAGTCGTAAATATGAACTTTCTCGGCTGATTCATACACGTCCTAGACATAAGTTTGTTTGTAATACCTGTGTCCAGACTTACGTCTAGGTAAGGGTTAAGATCCAACCGATTGTATTTATACAGCATGGTATCTTTCAAGTATCCTGGCCTTAAATCTGGGATTGCATTGAGTTTTTCGAGGAACGACTAGTTTTTTCATAAAATAGTCGTTGGGTCATCCTTTTCTATAAAATGACCCTTCTCCAACAAACAAATTGTGCTAAAACTCTCAGATTTCTTCTTTTGTGTATAATATGTTCCAACAAAAAAAAAGAAACATGGTTAATCGCTATACTACCTAATAGGTTGTTGCTATTGTTAGAGCGTCGCTCATGGTCCGGAAGCATGACAAAGATCAAGGCATTAACATGGACGAAAGTACTGATTCTCGATGGAACCATGTATTTATGGTCTTTGTGGCCATAAATGGTAATAAAAATGGATGTTTAATGAACCAAATAAAGGAAAGATTCGAGGAGATCTACCTAGAAAATGAAAGTTTTAAGGAGGCAATTGGAATGAGTGAAAACGAAGAGTCCCATAATGTCCTTTTTCAGAAGAGTGAGTTTGTGGAAAAGTTGTTCATCAAGTAAGTTTTGAATAATATACTAACTTAACCTTGATTATTTTTTTCCGGAAGCGTTGGCTCATTTCCGATACCAAGATATTTATTGCAAAAAAATTGAGCATGAGCAATGTTATTGGATCACGAAAGAGTTTCTTGAGTACTTCAACAAAGCTTGACAATTTAAATGTAACACTCTAAGTTTTCTTTTCTCCATTTAGGTATAATTTGATGTAACGCGGGTTAATTATGTTATGGTAACATTATAAATTGATGAATAAAAGTGTAAAGTTTGATGAATAACGACAACACAATTCAGGAATACCACACAGACGGCCAGGTAAACCAACTGTAATTCTAGAAATCACACGTAACAGCCAGAATAACATGCCGTAACTTGTTATTCCCAGATAAAACATCAAATTCCAATCTGTAACTTCTACTGAAAAACAAGTTATGTCCAGGAATGACCAAGGACCCAGTTCTAGTCTAGTTTACAGTTTGGTTATGGTCCATTATCTAAACCGTAAATCTGATAATTTTCGTTTTTCTTCCATTTAGGTTAAAACAACTAGGTCGTTACTGCATAAAACCTAGCCGAAAGTACCTATAAATTTTCAAAACTCTTCATTTTTCCTTTTAAGAAATTGAACAAACATAAAACACATTAATGGAACAAAGATAAAATACAATAGACCAAAATGTTTTTTTTCGTTCATTGAATCGAAAAAGCATACATCTTTAATAGCATTGATTGAATATATTATAACATTTCAATTAAACTCTTAAATCGTATTGGGTAAAATCATGATCCTAGAGATTAAAGAAAATCTTTAGAATATTTTCCTTTGTGCTCTTTGAGATCTTCCTCATTTATTTAAAATTGAGGACAAAATGAGGAATTTCTTACACAACAATACTAGTTGTTGAAATGAGCTTTTAATCGCTCAATATCACAAAAAGAACAATATCTTCCAAAGCTATCAACAAGACTCTCAAGATCCGATTGACGATTTCAGACATCCCTTTTTCTAGATCAATTACTGATGTTTGTCTTCCATCTTTGCAAGTCATGATATGTCAGACCTGGTTTAACTAACAAACCTATTAAAAAATGAACAGAGTTGTAAGTGTGATTTGTGAAACATTGATCATTCAGTAGAGTATGATTCCTTTGTTGACTTTGCATTGCCCTGGATTTTGTAGACAACATCTTATAAAATTGTTTCTTTAAATCAGTTGGCTAGACTCATGAAAAATAACAAACCTATATGAGTTGTAATCACTAGTATGCTTGTATTTAAACCAATTCTTGCTCTTTCTAAAACAGTAACACCTTTTGCTACAGTTGTTAAAAACCATTTTAAGTAATTTATCGATTACTAGGTAATGGATTATGTTCAGATTTTTTTTTTTTTTTGGTTTTTACAGGCGGTAAGACTTTTGAATTCAGATGTCGAGGATAGTCAAGTGATCTTTAACGCCAGAGTCACGCAAACTTGTCGTAGATATAAATGTCATCGCTAACTTTTCTTCAAGTTATCTGATTTTCAAGTGGGCATCAAATAACTTAGATTCAATTTCAAGAAGTTGGATTTTTAAAAACTCTTATTAATTTTTACTTTAAGAGATACAAGTACTTATCATCGTATCATTTGGTACATGATATTCAAGAACTTCTTGAAGCAAGCTATTCCCACGATACATGGTGTTTATCAATGAGCCTTTGATATTATCATTGACTAAAAAATAATAAACTTTATCTCTAAGATTATGTTTTTCAGTAATAAAAATGGCAATCTTGTCACTATCTTCTGAATCTGAAACGTTTACTGCAGGTGTTTGTTTTAATATGTTATCGTTAATATTCCCCTTGAGCGTGTTCTTTGAATGAACTAACAATGTTGAATTATTGAACTGGGATTGAAAACAATTTGGCTCTTATCTGAGTACACTGTGGACATAGTATATCAAAACCTTGTGAAACATTAACTGTGTCTTTTACTCTCTCCTTACTTTTCTTCTGACTCATTGTCTTAAATAGGTTGGACCGCACTAAACACAGATTGTTAGATCTTTTGGTGTTTTCCTGCTATGATACCAATTAAAATGACGAGGGCACCAAGTACACTATAATATTTTCTATACGAACCTACAAGTCGGATACCTTGTGTGATCTATTATAGACAAAGACTGTCAAGAATATGGCAACAACAAGGCATACGCTTGGTATATAAAATAGGCATCGAAACGAACCTAACTATTTGGATTGAAGTACAATGTATTTTATTTTAACTATAACTAAAACAATAAGTATAATTGTGAAAAGTAAAAGTAAAGACATAACAAGATTTTGTTAACGAGGAAACCGCAAATGCAGAAAAACCCCGGGGTCTAGTCCAATTTTGAATACTCTCAGAATTAACCCGCTATATGAAGACTACTACGAACTCTGTATAGCTCAGACCAATTAAATTACCCCCCATTATCCTTGTGCATACAACCAATCTGGCCATCGCACGCGAATCCTAAGATAGAGTCCACTATCTTAAGTTCCTTTAATCGCTATGAATACTTCAAGCACTCAACTCATTTGAATCGTCTTCCAAAACAATAAAGGATTAATCTGTTCAATAACCACTCTTTCAGTCTCAATAAGTAAATCAGAGATTATTTGTTGAGTTCAACAAAGGCTCTTCCGTTTGAACTAATGAACTCCTTTGTTGGGTAAGATCTACCAAGATATAGTTTATTAAGATAACCAGTTCCAGGTATACAAACTATCAGATTCGGATACTGAAGAATACTGCCAGATGATAGTTTTCCGATCTAATACGACTAACAAATAAGATGTCTATCAATTTTTGGCGCCGCCGACGCGGACTTGTCTTTAGGTTTAGATTTTAGATTTTTTGTTTATAATCTTTGTTTAACTTAATTAGGATTTTATTTTGTTTATTATTTTCTATTTTACTTTGGTATTTTTTGTTCTGCTTACCATAAAAAGAGAAAGCCGAAGATTTTATTGTTAAGAACTATTATTTATTAGTATCTTTATTTCCTTTTGGACTTGTAATTCTATTTTATTTGGTTGCTTGTTATTATTTTATTGAAAAAAAACAAACACGCACACACACACCAATTGCATTCTCGTCCGACATCGATTTTAGGAAAACAAGTGGTTTAGTAAGGCGAACCCTCTGGGCGTTATTATCCGAAACACCACAAGCCTCAGCCTTGTACCTGTGACCAGTCTTTGATTGTAGGTATATTTTGATGTAGGTAACCCAAGCTTACCTAATTTAGTGAGCCCAGCATTTGCATGTGCACAGAGTTTTGCTTAATTCTTGTGTATACCTAAACGTAAAAGAGATACTCTAGGTTGATTTGTTAGATAAAAATATAGTGGTTGCATTTTAGTAAACAAGGATCTTGATTACTTTAAGGTTTTCCTTATTTTCCACCCACACTTTCCCTATTTACCACTCACATAAATTATCACCCCTACTTATTCTATTTACCACCCATATAATTTTAAAAATATCCTAAATGACACCTCTTGACTTTTTATTTATCCCAAACAACAAAACCACCCCAATAGATAATAAAAAAAAACCTCGAGTCGCGTATTATTTATTCTCTCTCCATAAGTCCACACACATCAACCATATTCTTCTACTTCATCTCCAAAGACTCCACCAACCGACCATCATCTTTCACCAACCTTTTCTTATTTGATTGATTAAACAAACCTTGAAAACAGAAATTGAATTTATCGGAGCCAAGTGAATCATCGCTTGAACATATATATTCCACTAAAGGATCTAATAGAGATCAGAACTTAATAGTTTGTGGTCGTCAATTTTTGGACGACTACAATCATTGTGGACTGTCGCACGACGATTACATGTATCCTTCCTCTTTAGAGTTTTTGATTATGTAATCTCAAATTCAATTCATTTAATTTATTAATGCATGAAGAATTACCATTAACTCAAATAAATAAATTGAATACTTTTATTGGTTTTGATAAATTTAAACAAAACTCTAATCTAGGATTAATGGTTTTTTAATGAAAGGGAATTAATGAAGAAAAAGGAGAACAAGAAGAACAAAAATGGGTTTTTCAATAAAAAGGGAAAATAATGAAGAAGAAAAGTGGAAACAGATGCAGTCAAATTTAATTTGACTTTTTAGGTGGTAAATATGATAAAATAAAATTGAAAAGCAAAATTACTTTAATATTTTGAGGGAGGTGGCAAATAGGTGAAATCTTACCTTAATCTAGAAACCTCTAATTTTGGAAAGTCTACTTTTGAACGTTCGTCTCTTGGTGAGAAACCTAGTAATACGATAGTGCCAGAAATGGCAACTTTGAAAACTTTGCTAAATCTTACTAGGACCACTTGTTCTTCGTGTATCAAGTTAGCTGAAACAGAGGAAAATTATGAACTGAAACCCGGGACCATACAGATGCTCCTAATCTTTTTAGGGGAGGAAAACGAAAACCCCTATTTTCATGTTAGGGATTTTGAGGAAATTGTTGTACCCAAAAAATTAGAGTCCCAGATGATGATTCGTTGAAACTTAGGTTATTCCCCTTTTCCTTGAAAGATAAAGCCCAATCTTGGATGTATAGTTTGACTTCCGAGTCAATTGAAACCTATGGACAACTTACACTAGCCTTTTTCAATAAGTTTTTCCCTAGGCACAAAACATCGTCTATTATGACGCAAATCAGCATATTTGCCCAGCAAGAGGGAGAATCGTTGAATAGGTATTTGGAAGGTTCAATGACTTATTAGCCCAATGTACTCATCACGGTTTAGAAAAGATTAGGCTAGTTAAGATCCTTTATAAGGGTTTAGATTATTCGACAACAACCATGGCTGAGTCTCTATGCACCGGTGGGTTTGAAAACCAAACTGTTGATGCGGCGATGGATTTTTTGAATGAAATCGCCGAGAAAACCCAGCAATGGAAAAATAGCAGGGAACCTCACAAAACAATTCTTCTAAGTAGAGGAAACATTAATATGGTAGAAGGAAATTCTAAATCAGACGCTAGAATTGCAGCAATAGCCAAAAGATTAGAAGCTTTAGAATTGGGTCACACTAGTGGT
The DNA here is from genome assembly GCA_023529315.1 of Papaver bracteatum. NCBI lineage: Eukaryota > Viridiplantae > Streptophyta > Magnoliopsida > Ranunculales > Papaveraceae > Papaver > Papaver bracteatum. The sequence continues at coordinate 2,973,437 of JAJJWX010004210.1, forward strand.
CGAGTGAAGCCTTTTTGGGAAGGACAGACTATTGAAGAGCAAGCCAATGCTCTCTTTAATAATACTAGATTCAATAACCGTCAAAAGCTTGATCCATATTCAGAAACTTACAATCCTGGTAAGAGAAACCATCCGAACCTTCCGTGGTCTAAGGGCCAGAATCAAGGTCAATCAAATAGTTCTAATTGCTCCCCCAGGTTTTGTCTATACTAAGAATCCTTCGGTACAAGCTCAATTTCTGAATCAGTCAGATAAGAAAATCCTAAGTTTAGAGGAGTCTCTCGCCTTGTTAACTCAGCAAACTGGAAATTTTCACCTATCAGTAGAATAAAGTCTACTAGCTACTAACATGATAGGATAAGAAAATAATCAGGCTATTTCTGAGTTAAAAATACAGGTTAGTATGATAAATGAATCTTTGAGAGAAAAAGGTTGGTTTTCCCAATCAAACACAACCCAACCCTAGAGGAGGAGTTCATGAAGTAGGTGCAAAACCATCGAATCAATTGAATGCTATTAGAACCGTTAGGAGTGGTAGAGTTGTAGACAATGAAGTAACCATGCCCGATAATGAACATTTTGTAGTTTACCTCTCAGGATCTCACCCTTCAGGACCACCAGTAGTTGAGGAGACTGATAAGGTTTCTGATGATGCCAATTCAGTTTCTGAGAGGTCCGATTCTATGCCAAGAGCCCCATTTCTCAAACTATTAGTACCAACAAAGAAGGAATCGAACTTTAATGACATATTTGAGGTTTTTAAGAAAGTCACCATAAACCTTCCTTTATTAGATGCAATTAGGTGACTTCCTACTTACGCTAAGTTCCTTCAGGATATGTGTACGAGAAAGAGAAATATAAATGTCCCTAAGAAATCCTTTTTAGCTACTCATGTAAGTTCGATCATGCAGAACACCACAACTCCTAAGTATGAAGAACCAGGTAACCCTACTATTGCTTGCACAATAGGTAACTTTCGGGTAGAAAAAACTTTACTTGCCTTAGGAGGCAGTGTGAACTTACTGTCGTACCATACATAGTTACAACTAGGGCTTGGTTAAATGAAACCTACTCAGATGACACTGCAGTTAGCTGATAGGTCTGTCAAAATTCCTCGAGGTGTTATTGAGAATGTTCTTATTGAGGTCGACAAGCTTATCTATCCAGTGGATTTTGTTATCCTAGATACTCAACCCGTCCCTGACCCACAAAACCAGATACCTATGATTTTAGGTCGCCCATTTTTAGCTACATCCAATGCGATCATTAACTGCCGAAATGGTATTATGAATTTGTATTTTGGTAACATGACTATTGAGATGAATATTTTCAATATTAGTAAACTACCCTATGAACTAAATGAATCGAGCATAGAAGAGGTAAACATGATAGGAACATTAGTTAAGGAGTCATTACCAAATGCTTTGTTAGAAGACATGTTAGAGAAATGCCTGGCCCACTTTGGATTAATTTTGATGATGATAGCGTGATTAATGAGGTGAATGATATGTTAGATTCCGTCCCTTTGATAGACACTAATAATAGATGGAAACTGATAGACACATTTTTGTGTCTGATTTGTCTCGATTCTATATATTATTAGTGCTCAATTGTTGTACTTATTATGGTTTTTATGTCTTTGTAGGTATATTTGGATAAATAAGCTTTTGTGGAGAAAGTTGCTCGAAAAGTGGCATTCGGACCACCGAAGTTAATTACTAAAGGCACCCCAGATATGCGTTGAAGGCACCCATGATAACTACTATTTGCACCCACCAAGGCATCTGCCAAAAGGACCCCATCAACGGATAAGGGGTACCCCAAATACTAAGGGGCAACCCAGTTACTATCGGCACCCCAACAGCAGGATAGGGGGCACCTTCTTCCCAAATTAAAATTTCAGAAAAGGCGGGAAAATGTATTCTTCACGTACAGATTTAGGGTTCAGATTTTGGAAGAGTTTTAACGAGATTCAATCACGGATTTCAATTGCGTTGGACCTATTTGGGCTTAACATGAATGGTATGGTGATTGAAATTCACCTAGTTGGGCTGGATAATCCTATTAGAGGTGAAACAGGGAAGTAAAGCTATTATCGGGAATTTTCTATATACTTGGGAGTTTACGCGGGAAGGAAATGGAAAGGAGATATTCTGTGTTGATTTGATATTATGCTGAAGATCGTTTGACAGCTGCAAACACGTGTGAAGATGAAAGAAGGGGATACTCGATAAAACAGGGTGATATTCTCGTGAATCTGTTGGATTTGTTTATGGCAGTTACATCTTATTTAGGGGAAGATACTATCCCTGAATATTTGAGTCTACCGACTACAGAGAAGGTTGGGCTGAGAAATGGAAAGACACGGGAAATTGGGAAAGAAAGTATTAGAAAATATTCTCGAGAATAATCTCTTTACCGTGAAGATTCTAATCATTTATTACGTGAGATTTTGTTGTTGTTGCTATATAAATAGGAGTTGACAGTCAGAGGATGTGGTACGTAAACTTTGGGGGGATTTTGAAGAGCGAGAATAGGTGAAACGAGAGCTGAGAAAATCTTTCTGCTACTGTTGAAGACAAAGAACAAGAAGAACTTAAGACCCACAGAAACTGTCGTTAAGCTATAGTGACTGCAACATAAACTTTTTATCGTTTTTTTTGTAACAGTGTATCCCCAACCCTATATCCGTTGCAAATTTCAGTATTAGCACTTTTCACCTCTTTTAATCAACTTTTGAGCCATAAACATGTATTTTGAACGCACAATTAATATGAGAAGCTAAACCCCTTTGCTGAGGTGACGAAGGAAGCCATTTTTCCAAGATTTGTATGGTAATTTTTAATTAATTATAGAGCATGCTTATCCTAGGTTTTGATGTTCTGTGCTTTCGATAAACAATTGTTATTTCTAAAACTCTAATTATTGAAATATATTAGAATCACTTGTATGTATGAGTTGCATGATTATTATTGGTTGAATCACGTGTAAATTGGAAAATAGTGGAATCATAAGTCTCAGTGTTTTTACAATCTTGATAACATCTTTCAATTGTGCTTCTTTCTTCTGGTTTTAGAAATTTAAGTTTAAAACCAAAATTTCTACTAGTTTGAGAATTGAATCTCTTTTTACCACTATCTACAACATATCAGAAACCTAAGTTGGAACCTCTCCCAGTTTCTAAGTCTACCCTAGTCCCTTCTTTAGAAGAGCCTCTTAAGTTGGACCTTAAACAACTACCAGATACCATGAAGTATGTGTGTTTAGGCCCATCTGAGACTTTACCTGTGGTTGTTTCTTCCAAATTGGATAGTGATCAGGAAAGTAAGCTAGTTACCGTACTTCAAAATAACAAGGAAGCTTTAGGGTGGACCATAGCAGACATTAATGGTATAAGTCCTTCTATCTGTATGCATCAGATTTATTAAGAGGAAGACACTAAACCTTCTAGGGAGATGCAACGTCGACTTAACCCTAATATTATTAAAGCACTGCTCTGTCGAACTCGCAAGCGTTGCTATCTCAAGCTTGTTGTCAAGTTTAGTTTCCAAAACTATAAGTATTGATTTATAGTCTACTTATAGCTAAGTCTCGGATTAGCAGGGATAGAGCAAGAAATTTAATTCAAAGAGGGAAAACTTATATAAATTTTATTCAAGGGAGGCAAATAACAATTTGTTCTGATAAATACTACAAAATTTCAAGGGCTTTTAAGAGAATATGATTTTTTAGGGGGGTCGGGAGCCACCCTTAGTTAAGATGTAGCTCCGTACCTGCGGATTAGGATAAAAAGCGTAGTTGAGCATTAGACTTCACGGAGTTCATCGACTGAAGACGGTGAACTACTAAGGGAGCTTGTGGAACTTCATCAACAAAAGGTATGTGGAGACTTGAACTCATCTATCACTCAAAAGTCTATCTACTATATCTCCTATTTGAGACAAAAGTCGTATAGCTATATAAACCTCTATTATACACATTTGATATTTCGGGCTGAGTTTAACTCGCTTACATATTTCTCGAAATATGTGTTGGTAAGCTTTCGCTTTAACCAAGTTCATCTTATATTCTTGATGAAAGTCAAAATATGATCATGTGAAAATCGCCTGGTAACATCTTACATGATTTGTGTGAGACAGTCATTTGATGTACACTAAGAATGTTTCGTATTGATAATTTGATCACTTGAAAATTTCTTTGAAGCTAATAGTTCGTGTGAGACATCTATTCCCGTCTTCCAAAAATGTTTCAATGGTTGAAATGAGAGTTTAGAACAAATGGATTTAAGCATAGTATGCGTACTTGCATATATGTAATCCATGTCCGGGAACGCTGGTATGCATACTCGTATGCTTACTGGTTGGTTTGTGAAGTCCGGGAACCTGGTATGTAAACCGGTACGCGTACTGGCGTAAGGTTCAAGTATGGGAATTTATGTTGAGTTTGGATAGTATGCCTACACGTTCGTGTACTGGCGAAACCCAAACTTGGTCCGGCGACTACTTAGGTACGCATACCTAAGTAGATGATGTTCTAAATTTGATTTGTTCATGAACTAATACATTTATATAATAAGGAATGAAATATTTTGCAAATCGTGGCTATAATGTTCATGACCTGATTCGAGTGAATCAAAATCGATTTTGCTTCAATTGTGTCTTGTAAAATTCTATGAGAATATAAACAATTGAACAACTCTAGCTAGTTTCATTTGAGTCATTTGAACTAGTCATGGTTAAGATGAATGAGGTTGATATGAAAGTGTTCATATGGCTAACTTCAGTTAACTATTGTTGAGCCAACAAGGTGTACACGTTTAGGTATGGTTACTCATATCTAAATTAAGGTACATTTCATTTGTGTATAACAAGCTAAGTTCAATCTAATGGTTGAAAGATATTAGCTTGAGTCTAATCAAGTTTTCATCTAACGGTGAATATTGAATGCTTTGTTACCAAAGTAACATTGATTGCAAATCCTGATTCGAAGACTATATAAAGGAGAACTCTAGAAACTGGGAAACCTAATCCTTACACCTCCTGTGTGATACTAGTTGCGACTAGAGTCGATTCTCCTTAACCTTAGGTTTCTCACGAAACCCAATCACCTTGGTATCCAAATTGAAAAAGAGGGGGTCTAACAACCACACCCAATATTTCACTTAGCAATCTGTATGGACAAACTCCAATGTAATTCCAAGAGAATCAACTAGACAGTCAGACTCAATCAATGGAAATATATCCAAGAGTTGTATCTCTATTTCACAATATAATCAACAAATTAAACAGATAGAAATCTGTTAGCCTGATTATTATGTGAAACAACTTGAACAGTACCAAAAGACCGATGTTCAAGTGCCAATCAATATAATCAACAACCAAAGGTTGGATTCTCTAATTGATTGAACTACGCACAACCTGTGATATTTTAATTATATAAACAAATATAATGCAGAAAAGAAATAACACAGACACCAGAAATTTTGTTAACAAGGAAACTGCAAATGCAAAAAAAACCCGGGACCTAGTCCATATTTGAACATCACATTGTATTAAGCCGCTATAGACACTAGCCTACTCCAAGTTAACTTCCGACTGAAATGTAGTTGAGCCCTAACCAATATCACACTGATCAACGTACAGTTACGCTCCTTACGTATCTGAATCCCACCAAGACTCTACGCACTTGATTCCCTTAGCTGATCTCACCCATAACTAAGACTTGCTACAACCCAAAGTCTAAGACTTGATAAACCAATCTGTCTCACACAGAAAAGTCTATTGAATAGGTAAATCTGTCTCCCACAGATAAACCTATGATTTTTGTTCCGTCTTTTGATAAATCATGGTGAACATGAACCAATTAATATACCGGACTTATATTCCTGATCCTAAAAATATCAATCACCTCACAATAATCTTAATCGTATGGTAGTAAAACAAGATATTGTGGAATCACAAACAATGTGATGAAGATGTTTGTGACTACTTTTTATCTTGCCAATCGGAGATTATATCTCGAGCAAATCTTAGATAAGATAGTACTAAATCATGATAGAAAATAGCAAGATCAGAACACGCAACTACAGAGAAAATAGTTGGGTCTAGATTCGTAATCCCAATAATGAAGTCTTCAAGTCGTTAACCTATAGGGTTTCTTGAAAAACCTAAGGTTAAAGGAGAATCGACTCTAGTCGCAACTAGTATCACATAGAAGGTGTGAGGATTAGGTTTCCCAGTTGATAGAGTTATCCTTTATAAAGTCTTCAAATCATGGTTTGCAATCAATGTTACCTTGGTAACAAAACATTCAATATTCACCGTTAGATGAAAACATTATTAGACTCAAGCTAATATCTTTCAACCGTTAGATCGAACTTAGATTTTTACACACAAATGAAAAGTGACTTCATTTAAATATGAGTAACCATAACTAAACGTATGTACCTTGTTGGATCAATAATAGTTAACCGAGGTTAGCCATATGAACACTTTCATATCAACCTTATTCATCTTAACCATAACTAGTTCAAATGACACAAGTTCTAGAGTTGTTCAATTGTTTATATTCTCATAGAAGTATACAAGACACAATTAAAGCAAAATCAATTTTGATTCACTCGAAGCAGGTCATAAAAATTATAGCCACGGTTTGCAAAATATTGCATTCCTTATTATATAAATGTATTAGTACATGAACAAACCGATTTTAGAACATTATCCACTAGGTATGCAAACGGGTATGCATACCATAGTGGCCGAACTAAGTTTGGGTTTCTCCAGTTCGCGGATTGGTACGCATTGCTTTCAAATTGAGCATAAATTCCCAGACCTGAATCTCATGATAGTACGTGTACTGGTATGTGTACTTGGTACCCAGACTTCTCCAAACCAAGCAGTACGCATACCTTGGTTCCCGAACTTGGATTACATATATGCAAGTACGCATACTATGCTTATATCCAATTGTTCTAAACTTTCATTTCAATCATTGAAACATTCTCGGAAGACGACAATAGATGTCTCACACAAACTATTAGCTTCAAAGAAATTTTCAAGCGATCGAATGATCAATATAAAATATTCTTAGTCTACATCAAATGACTGTCTCACACAAATCATGTAAGATGTTACCAGGCGATTTTCACATGATGATCATCTTTTGACTTTCGTCAAGAATATAAGATGAACTTGGTTAAAGCGAAATTTTACCAACATATATTTCGAGAAATATGTAAGAGAGTTAAACTCAGCTCGAGATATCAAATGTGTATAATTGAAGTCTATATATAGCTATACGACTTTTGTCTCAAATAGGAGATAGAGTAGATATACTTTTGAGCGATAAATGAGTTCAAGTCTCCACATACCTTTTGTTGATGAAGTTCCACAAGCTCCCCTTAATAGTTCTTCGTCTTCAATCGATGAACGCCGTGAAGTCTAATGCTCAACTATATTTTCTATCCTAATCCGAGACTTATCTATAAGTAGACTAGAAATCAAGACTTATAGTTTTGACAACTAAACTTAACAACAAGCTTGAGATAGAAACGCTTGCGAGTTTGACCGAGCAGTGCTCTAACAATCTCCCCCTTTGTCAATTTTAGTGACAAAACTATCAATACATATGGAATACAAAATAAATAAACTTTGTAGCTCTTAATCCAAATGCTTGATTTCATTGGTTCTTCAACATTAATCGAAGTCTTCGTCACTTCCAAGTACTCCAGTGATTCTGAATGTGTTCAACTCAGCATCATCATTGTTGAAGATTCCTAGCTATAATAATGAGAAAATAGTTTCTCTCAATCATTGTTATACAGTGTCATAGTATTATTACAAAACAACAAAGTCCAATTGTATCACTCCCCCTTAGTCAATACTTTATCTCACATGAAAACCACTCCCGTTTACATAATGATCTGTAAACCATATGTATTTGTAGTGTAAACTACACATTAATTCTCCCCTTTTTGTCAATAAAAATTGGAAAAGGTACGAAAACTAGTGGGATCCTAATGAAATTTCCATAGAGATACTTCAAGACCAAAATAGAAAAACATATAGTCTTTGTTTAGATGCAATCATATAGCCGAAACTAAATGCATTCATCAAGGATTTTATTAAGATACAACATAACCCCTATTATATTACACAACCGCACTCTCCACAAAGATTTGGAAATTAAGCACAAGTTCAATTAAGAACTCTCCCCCATTTAATGCCATTCCCGAAATAACAACAAGAGCGACCATAAGTTCACATGAAAATAAGGATTTTATAAAGATATAAGATAACCCCTGTTATCTACGTAGAAACAAATGCGAAATTGAAACAACACTACATTGACGTTTTAAGCCTTGATTGCCCAAAAGATGTGAATAAGTCCAGGGAAAAAATGCTAGAAAACTAATTAACCAAAAAAACACCAATAGACTCCCGTAAGTGTTGAAACGTAGCAATATCTAAAGGTTTGATGAGTATATCAGCCAATTGTTGTTCGGAAGGCACGAATTCCATATTGATGATACCATTTGTAGATGTTGGATTTTCGACAAGGGGAAAAATTATAAAACTATACTCCGTATTCGGCAACCGGATGTGTATTGAGGCCCATGTCTATCATGTGAAGCATAAAAGCTCATGACATAAACCTCTGATGGAGAAAGTCTCTCAGAGTATCGAGACTCATGTCTCTTAGCATGAAAGCTCATTCCATAAACCTCTGACGGAGAAAGGATGTCAGAGTATCGAGATCCATGTCTCTAAGCATGAAAGCTCATTCCATAAACCTCTGGTGAAGAAAGTCTCTCAGATTATCGAGACTCATGTCTCTAAGCATGAAAGCTCATGCCATAAACCTCTGATGGATAAAGTCTCTCAGAGTATCGAGGCTCATTTCTCTAAGCATGAAAGCTCATGCCATAAACCTCTGATGGAGAAAGTCTCTCAGATTATCGAGACTCATGTCTCAAAGCATGAAAGCTCATGCCATAAACCTTTGATGGAGAAAGTCTCTCAGAGAAGATGTAGATGTACAATCTTCCAGCTGAGATCACATGTCATACTGTATAAAATCGAAAGATTGGGCGGCTCCTAGACAACATGCCTGCTAGTATAGAGCGACAACGTCTTCGGGATGCAACCAGGTTTTCTCCGACTATGCAAGAGGAATATGACACTCCAGCAAGTTCATATTTATCAACCCTCAGATGATTAATGCTCCTAGACAAGAAGCCCTACTAGTATAGAGCCATCAATTAATTTTCTGAAATCGTCTGAATATCCAGCAATATTCTACGAACCATCGTCTGAATATCCAGCAATATTTTACGAACCATCGTCTGAATATCCAGCAATATTCTACGAGCCATCTTTAATCGTATGAATATCCAGCAATATTTTACGATTCTTCGTTATATTTCGTCACTTCAATTCGTGGTTCTTCCTAGCAGAATTCCACGGGTTAGTGATAAATATTCAAAGAAAACATGCATCTGAGCATCGAATAAGCCCTGACAAAAATGGTGCAAGTGTAATTAGCAGATAATGCACAGACCAGCATTTTGAATGCACGAACGAGCACTTCAAAAATGCGAACGAACGAGGAACCTATGCAAAATAGGAAGCAATAATAATAATAAAAAAATATTAGCAAAAGCGCTAGGGGACTGGGCTTACCAGCCGGCCAGCCATGCCGTGACCAGTCCCGTGCCCAATTTTATATTTTATCATTTTTTACTATTTTCCTGATCTCATGAAAATCCTCTCATTGGAGCAAATTTTCTTTATTTCAAAGAAATTTTCTAAATCACATGATTTTATCAACAAATAATAAAATTAGGGAAAGGTGTCATGGGACCGCCGGCCGGCCGGTCATGCCTTGGTCGTGGCCAGTCCCACACCTCATGTCCCCATTACTTTATTATTTCTCTTAAATTATGAAAATTCATTGATTTCATGAATTTTCCCTAAAATTACCTAATTTCATGTATTTTCTCTAAAATCATAGAAAATATTAAAAAATTAGGGAAAACTTGTGGGACCGGGCTCTAGCCGGCCGGTCATGCCCTAGCCGATCCCACACGCCTATTATTTTATTATTATTTCTTGTTTTGTTTTCTGATTTCATGAAAACTCTCTGATTTCTACAAAATATCTTGGTTTCCAACAAATCCCTTTGATTTTATGAAAATTCTCTAAAATCATCAAAATTTGGTAAAATTGGGAAGAGTGGCTTGGGACCTGCACCCATTGGCCGGCCGGCCATGCCTCAGCCATTGCCAGTCCCACACCCCTACACCCCCATTCCCTATTTTATTATTAATTTATTTCTCTCATCTTATGGAAGTTTCCTAGTTTTATCAAAACTCTCAAGTTTCATGGAATTTCCCTCAAATCATAGAAAATACATAAAATTACATAAAACTTGGAAATATGTGGGACCGTGCTGTCAACCGGCCGGCCATGCCCTAGCCGTGGCCGTTCCCACACCTTGCAATTCCCTGTTTTATTTATTTTCCTTTATCTCATGTATTTTTCCCAGTTTCAGTAAAACCATGGATTTTGCATATTTTTCTCCAAATGTTGCTCAAACGCGCACCAGGAAATATCAAAATTCTCAGGACTGAAACATGGACATTATGGTGATACGGTCACATCCCCTTGACCGACCGAGGGTGACCCCGAGGCTTGCAAACAGCTGGTCCCGCATGTTTTAATGATTTTAACCTAATTTTCTCAACTGCTCATATTAGGTTCAAACTCTTTCCAAACAATTGGAAGTTTGCTCAAACGACCATCACTGGTCCCACACGCACCAAGAGCCGGTATCATGACCTCTTGGTCGGTCCTTTGTATTTTCATAATACCCAGTTTTATTATTTGTCACTCACGCGAGAATTATTTCAGTGATTAAATCAGCATTTAACCATTATTTCACCAACTGGTCCTCAAGAGACTTTGGTATTTTTGCTCATTCGAGCATCTGGGCGATACATCGTGAACCCGTCATCCCATGTAGCCAGTTCCTGTGTCACTCTGTATTGATTTGCAATAAATCACCATTTCGGTAAAATTAGGGTTTTGAATCCAGAGCTCTGCAGAAACGTGATTTTGAGCAGATTCAAACACTCTGATAATTTTATGTTGATTCCATGATTAACATTTTTATTTATTTTTCTCGACCCAGCAGTCAGTAAATTAAATTAATATTTTATTCGGTCCTGCTACCAATAAATTCATCAAACGAGCAATATTTGCTCGAATCGGCAATATTCACTCAAATTAGCAATATTCGCCCAGACTAGCAATATTTGCTCGGATCAAAGAATATTGGTTCAACTATCAATATTCGACAATTCAGCAACACAGTTTGTTCATTTTAGGTTATAATGGTACCTCGTCTCAACAGATATACATTTAATTCATGAGTTTTGGAACATTTGCTAACACGTGTTCAACTCAGCACTACATGGACTCATCGTCCCAAAAAGTCAGCAACTGACTCCACAATCGCGAGATTTCAATCATGTCACAATGGGGGGGTTATTAACTAGGGTTTTGGTCTGGAGGTCTACGACACGTGTGTTCACCCACGATGAGAATGTGATCAAGTCGTGCAATCAGTTAGAAGAATCAACAAAGTATTGGGTAGAAAATTAACCAAGTCTTTGCACGATGAGTAATTGGTTTAACACGATTTCCCACTTTCCCACTCTATGATTCCAACAATTGTCACACTTCATGGGATCATGGTGTTTACAATTCCGGCATTATAAAATATCTCTGAATCCTGATTGAAACAACAACATTGAACAACATTCAAAGAGTTTTCAAACATTCGAACATCAGTCTCCTGAACGAGCAATTTCTTATCAAAGTTCATATAAACAATCTTTCGTCTACACGAACTCACAGAAATCACTCTCAATCAGGAAAAATTTCAATCATTCAGAGCATTTTCACCCTGAATTCATAACACACCTACAATCTCAGATCACCATTGATCTCACACATTTCTGATCTTCCCTCCTACAGATCAACCCATCCTCTCTTGTGACCGAATCGACTCTTGAACGACCATTTTTCTTGGTGTAGGCCTGGGTCTTACAGAATGATCTCTCAAACTAAAAGCACTCCCTTCTTGCAGTGCATCTATATGAGGTTCAACATTTCGCTCGGTTCAAGGAGTCTCCACATGGTCGACTCTTCAGTTCCATAAAAATCAGCAAATCGTTTTCCCCCATCTACACCATTTTTATAGAGATCTATAATAAAATGATACCTTATGTTAATGTGCTTAGTTATTGAGTGCTCAACAAGATTCTCAGTGATGCGAATCGCACTTGAGTTATCACCAAATATCTTCATTACACCAGTGTCAATTCCATAATCAGCAAGCATTTTTTTCATCCATAGAAGTTGAGTACAACATGAACCTACATCAATGTATTCTTCTTCGCATGTGGACATGGATTGTGATTTTTGTTGCTTGCTATGCCGTGCCACAAGATTCAACCCAATATATTAAAATCCCGCCTATGTACTCTTTTTGTCTTCTACACATCCTGCCCAATCTTCATCTGAATAGGCAGTAATATCAGTGTTAGTATAAAAAGTATAGGATAGACCATACCCGCTAGTATGTTGGATATAACGCATGATCCTCTTCGCAGCTGCAAGATGAGATTCCTTTGGATTAGCCTGAAACCTAGCCCAACAACCAACATTAAAAGAAATATCATGTCTAGAAGTTGTAAGATATAAAAGACTTCCAATGATAGATCGATAGAGATTTTGATCCATATTTACTCCTATGTCATGTCTATATAGTTTACCAGTAGTGGGCATAGGCGTTAGTTTTGAAGTTGACTTATCCAGACCGAACCTTGATACAAGATCTTTAGCATATATTTCATGAGATAAGTAAATTCCATCACTATGTTGCTGAATTTGTAGTCCTAAAAAGAACTTTAATTCACCAACATTGCTAATTTCAAATTCCTTGCCAAGAGAGACTTGAAAATATTTTGCAAGTTTCTCAGACGTTGAACCATAGATGACATCATCTACATATACCTGAGCAATGACAACATCTTTCCCACTCCACTTGGTAAACAAGGTTTTATCAGCTCCGCCTATGTTTGGGTTGTCGTAGGCTTCACAAATTAATAAATATATTTCCCACTAATTAACTGGTAATATAGCGGTAGTAATAGATCGTTCCCACAGAGAGCTGTGTAATTGATAGGTTATTTGTATTAGAAAAATTAAGTAAAACAAATGGGGTTTTGGTTGTAAGATAATTATAAAGACAATAATAAAGAAAAGAGATGATTAAGGAATCATTCGCCGTTACCAAGCGATAACTGGATTAATATACTTATCTATCTTTCGTAAGATCCAAACCATAGAATAACAGATGGATCAGTATTATCCCCAAAACTCCTTCAATCACTGGATACGGAAGTTATCGACTACCATATTCTATCCAACGAACCACCAAGTATTATATCACTCAAGGTGTAATTCAATCGAACACCTTAAGCTTTGTGAATTTAGATTGATCCCAGTAGTTAAACTATTAGATCAAGGTTTACTTGCTGGTGTTGTCTTTACTCCCAATATCTCCATAGAATATCCCTGTAAGGTCTCGCGATTTCTACTTGTGTAGAGAGTCAATCGACGATTACTTATCTCATAACTTATACTAGCAATAGAACAATCAATAGACTAATTTAGTATTCATCCCAAATCAATATAAGAATCACTCATAAACCCTAGATATATAGTAAAGACAAATGATGATGATTAAAAACTCGCAATAGATTTGTATTAATAATAAAGCTTCACGCTTAGAACATTGAATTCATCCTTAATCAACAAAGGATTTAGCTACTCATATTACAAAAAAGATGAATAATGGTGGTTCCCCCATAAAGGGGTAAACCCTAGGTTTTGATGCAGAACTTGTGATATAAGATTCGATATGATATCTCTTTTACATAACTTAATACCTTTTTTATAGATTTACATTGCTTGGTCTCCAAGTATTTAGTTCGGTTCAAGAACCCGGCCCAAAATAACGAAATAACGAACGTGCCCTTAAGCCTTCCAAGGAGTTTATACATGTTTTCCACTTGCTAAGTTCGCAAACCCAGTCCACAAAATTCAAATTCCATCAGAAGTTTTCAGAATTAAAGTATGAAATCCGTCCGCGAACTTTACTGTCTTCGGTATTCAATAAAACCTTGTTTTGGCCACAAATTCTTCACCCGAACTCGGAATGACCTCATTCTTTTTATATTTAAATTATATTCAAGATGGTGATAAGAAATACTTGATTTGATTGAGATAATACTGGTCTTTGACACGTGTCTTGATTTTGAGCGTTTTGCTCCTTTTCGCCGCACTTCTTCCACTTCTCTTGGACTTGGGAACTTGGATACTTGGAATACTTATCTTCCTAGCTCTTTTTAGCACTTTGTAGCTCATTTTTGGATGATTCACCTATTAGAGAAAAATAAGAGAAAACAAGAGTAATAATACAAAAATATGCAAGAATAATAGCTTAAACAAGTATGAAATGGACACTAAAATCATATGAATTATGCACTTATCAAATTCCCCCACACTTAGACTTTGCTAGTCCTCGAGCAAACTAAATGAAACTAATCCTAAATACAACAACTCCATGTCGTCGAGAATATGGTTACACTTAGCATGTATAACAAGCCTTTAAACCCTTAGGTGTCCCTAGTGGACGAGTTATAGTCTCGTGAGGGTTTACAAGAGGTATACCCACAAAACCTACTCCAATCTCTTGCCTTGGAAGAACCACTAAGTATAGACACAAATTAGTAGCTAATAAGATAATCAACATACATATGTTCTTTAGCTGCAAACATCCCACATACATTCCAATCAACGCACATAAGCAATTACTTGCGTGTGACATTCAACCTAATTGAAAAACTCTACTAAGATAGTCATCGTACTTGTTGCAATGTTTGTCACAACACTCGGATACTGAAATCACATGGATAGATAAGAAAATGGAAATATAAAAGTGAAGTATGCAAATGTTGACTAAAGTGAAAGATGTTACCCACAATACTTGTATGAATGTCGTCAAAGGATTCTTATATATAGCGCAATAGTTGAGAGAAGCACCCATTTAACTCGACCACATGATTAGATACTCTAAGCGCATGTTCCTTTTAAGCAAGTACATGATAGTTGCCTTGGATCCTGCATTCCACACTTGTTTAAGCGACGGAGACAGGGACAACGTTTCACACATATTGCTATCCAAGTGTCAAGAACCTCATTAATAGTCCTTTTGACTTGCTATATAATGATGATAGGTTTTTTGTTTCATCGACTATGATTAGTCCACAATTCCGGACCTATCATTTATTAATGTTTAAAAGAAGAGGAGCCTTATATATGTTTTTTTCCCCCAGCTCATTCTTACTGAGTGTAAGACAATCATCTTATGGGGATTTTATTTAACTCAACCAATGATTACCTTGATACAACATCCACGACAGTATCAGGATCCCACCAAATCACTTTAGAGAAAAATAAAACTGCAAAAATAAAAATAAAATGATTCACTAATGATTAATTGTGAGGATGAATCTTTCAAACTACTACCATAGTCGAGTTTCTCATTCAATTATGAACGTATATATTATTAAGGATTGTAGAATGATAAAATGGAACTCAATCTATAGTTGTAAGAACTTTTTCAACCTGAAAAGGTTTAGAGTGTCATCCTAAATAGATCATAATTAACTCCAAAATATGAAGTCTCAAGAATGCAAGAAATCAAAGAGTATTATTTATTATTTATTTTATATGCAAGCCAAACATGCTTAACTACTCTCCCACACTTAAACTCAACATTGTCCTCAATATTCAAAACCGAAAATTATGATTTCTGACATAACAGCCCAGAAAAACTCGAAAAATGTACCAATAGGTAGGGAACTAGGAAAAACATCCTAAACAAAACTTTTTCGCCTACATCTTTTCTATAAGATTTCAAAAGGGCACAGTGTTTAGATAAAAGTTCTGACTTTGATGGCCTCCGGACTGACTATCATGCAATCTAAAGAAGTTCTGGAAAAATACCGAAACTAAAATGTCCATGCCAATCATTCCAACTTAACAGACTCCAAATTCATATTTTCTTTTTGGAAAAGAAAGACGAGTCCGTCCTCTTTAAAAGTTTGGGTCAACCAATCAAATCGGACTTCGTATGAAGTCTCGATAGCTGTTTTTGTGACAACTGCACAGTCAGAATTTTCTGACGAGAATAACTTCGTCAAAACTTTCATTATAAATATATGACTTATAAAATTTAAGATGGGAATGCAAGGTATGATATGCAAAACTAATAAAATTAAAAAAAAAGGGATAGAGATACAAAACCGATGGGTTGCCTTCCACGCAGCGCTTGGTTTAACATCGTCAGCCCGACGTTATTGTTATCGTCCGTACACCAATAATCTGAAAATTTGGTAATCCTTCCAAATAACAATCTGAAGTTCAAGTAACAATTTCACAAAAACATTAGCACAAAATATAAATATTGAAGCTATCACTTTATTGAAGTTTCCCCCACACTTAGTCCTTTCTACACTCGGAAGTGGATAGAGAATATAGAATTCGGGAACTTCAAAAAGTTCCCCATCTTGGTGAACCTGCAAAATACTCGAATCAAACACATCAAGTGGTGGATACTTAGAAGCAAAATAATTCTTAAGAATATTAATAACAAATATACCCAAACTTAAGTGAGGTAGCTCCTTAAAAATCGGGTCAAAGACTCTTTCGAAAACTATTTCAATTGGGAGAGGAGAATCAAAAGATATAGAATCATGCAAAGGATTAGACAAACCTTTCACAAACTCTTGTATTACGAGATCTTCGTCATTCTTAAAGAATTTCAATGAATTATCTACCTCATTTGTATCGTGGTCCTCTATCAAACTATTTAGCCATTTTTCGTCAGCTTCAACCGTAATCTCATCAACATTATAATCCTTGGAAAGCTCAATTGGGTCTTCCACGACATCGATCAATTTGGTTTCATTCTCAATCTCCATCTCTTCAACACTCTCGTCATCGGAATCGGAATCCTCTTCTAAAAAGTCTAGTTCATTGATGCAACTCCTAATTTCTTCGTTTGAGTACGTACGCCATTTATAACAATAAATATGTCATACCCAAACTCCTCCTTTTGAATAGGCGAATGATCATTATAAAGATATGGAGTTGGAATAATTGTATCATTGTTACATGAAATTTCCAAAGGTTTCTCATCTACAAAATATTTGTTGACTTCCGTAGGAATTTCAGAATTATTTTGGTTTTGAGGCCAAACTTCTTCTTCATTCCTTGTCTCCATGAGTTGAGCAATTTGTTTTTATATTTTGTCAGAATTCCTTTAAATTTATTGGTGTGATTCTTCAGTCTTTTTGTTGAACTCGTCCATCATTTGATGAAACTCTTTCATTGTATGGTTATCTCGATCCAACTTATCCATAAATTGGTGCATTAGATCTGCTTTTTTTTTGTTAAGTCAAAAATATATTGATAAGAAATAGTTACAAGTTAGCAAATAGGAAAAGAGGTCACAGCAACCCCAAAAAACCTATAAGCTAATTAAATATGTAGTAAGATACATTTGGAAGTTCAATTGAATTAATGAAAACTGGTCTCCCAATAAACTCTAAACCAACTCCATTGCCAAGATCACGCCCCCTTTTGGCCATAGTGTCCGCAGCAAAATTACACTCTCTGAAAGAGTGCTCAAAAATAAAAAAATCGTAATTCCTTTGAATTTCTCCCCAGCGAGCTCTGGCAAACCAAGGAATAGAATCTTGTGTAAACGCCCACCTAGCAGCAGCAGAATCCATGCGGATTTTCACTCTCCTGAAACCCAACTTCATTGCCCATTCCAAACCAATGATTATGGCATAAACCTCCGCCAAATAATTAGTAGTTATACCTAGGCCAAAAGAGATTTCCCCAAGCACAACACAATAGGAGTCACGAGCCACAACTCCCTCCCCCGCCCTACCAGGATTGCCTCTAACCGCGCCATCACAGCAAAGGAATATCTCCCCAACCACTGGAGGTGACCAAAATCATTCGACTACTTCATGCATCTTCACTCTTCTATGCCTGACTCAGAAATAATCCAACACCCGCAAATCTTCACAACAATTCTTCATAAAATCCTTTATCCG
The DNA here is from genome assembly GCA_023529315.1 of Papaver bracteatum. Taxonomy (NCBI): domain Eukaryota; kingdom Viridiplantae; phylum Streptophyta; class Magnoliopsida; order Ranunculales; family Papaveraceae; genus Papaver; species Papaver bracteatum. The sequence goes on from JAJJWX010004210.1 coordinate 2,991,699, forward strand.
GACTGAAAAGTCTTGAATTTGATATAAAACACGCTTGTAAAACATTGGCCAGTTTGGCTTTTTGTTTTCAAACACTCTTTTATTCCTAGTATACCACAGTTCAGAACGGATTACCAATATGGATAGTAGCCATAACTCTTGAATCATCTTACTGCGGTTTCTTGCAGCTTTAAAGGAAACCACCAAATTGTGATGCGGAAAAATTCCAAAAATATCAGCTATCCATGTCCAAGCCTTGGCAGCAAAGGAACAACTCCAAAGAATGTGCTCCAGCGACTCCTCGGCACAAGAACACAAAACATATTTAGTTCGCATTTCAACTTTAAAACGAGAACGCACCTGGTCTAGAGTAGCGCAAGCACCACGAAGAATTTTCTAGTTCTGTGCAGCGATACAAGGATGGATGCTCTTCCTACATAACAAATTAGCACCATCAAAAATCTGAAAACGTGGTCTAATAAGCTCTCTGGCTGAATGGACTGTGAACTGCCCCGTGTAGTCTGGCATCCAAAAATGCACATCATCACCCTGAATAGTCCGTGGTAAATCCGACAACTGAATCCCCGCAGCAGCAAGTCTTGCACGATGGCCATCTTCAATAACCAAATCACTATTCACCAATAAATCACTAACTCGAATAGTTCTACCCAAGTCCTCTAACTGAAGTATACTAGCAATACTCTTATTGCCACACCAATTATCAAAATAAAGAGAAGTAGAACGATCATCCCCAATAGTGACTTTGATGTTCTCCTCAACGTGCGAATAGATCATTCTAATGCCAGGAAAAATAGTAGACTTAACCCCTCTTCGCTTCAACACCCCATTCCTGCCAAAAAAAATTGCAACCAAAAATCTCGCCAATTTCTTATTGGAAGTTCTGATTTTCCACCAAAGCTTCATCAATAAAGATCTATTCATAACTGACATAGAGGTAATACCAAGACCACCTTCATTATAGGGAGCACATACTTTATCATAACCCACCACAAAAGACCTTCTCGTGTTAGAATCACCTGTCCAAATGAAGTTTCTAATTGCTCTTTCACATTGCAAAATAAATTTGCGTGGCCATTTATAAACAACCATATTGTGAATAGAGTAACTTGCAATAACGGATTTTACAAGGACCACTCTTGCAATAAATTTTGGCGCCGTTGCCGGGGAGGCAACGGTTTTCACTTGTTTTTGTTTTTTTTTTTTGTTTTTAGTTTTTCTTATTTTCTGGTTTTTAACCTTGGTTTGGGAATCTTATTTCAGGTACCAATTCTATGTAAAGAGCATATTGGAACAATGGATATGGCTTTCAACCTCCTCAACACTATGATAATTTCCCACCATCTATGGAATGCAATCAAAACCAATTTATTGGCTATGATGCATATCCTAGAGAACCTTATGGTGATTTTCATACATATCAATAACAACCTTGTAGTGGGTATGTAAGTCAATCACCTAGGTGGGATAATTCTACTTCTAATTGGATTTATTCGAGTTGTATGCAGATTATGCATGGATTTCAAGATATGCAACAAAGGCTAGACCAACTTGACCGTAATAGAGAGAACGTCGCACAAACCAATTTCTGGAATATGCCTTCATACCCGACTCCGGATCGTAGTTATGATCATTCACCCATTCAAAGGGAAGATTCATGGGAAAGAGAACCTATTGTAGCTAATGGTGGTAAGCGTGTGAACGTCCGAAAACTTGCGCAGAAATTATACAAGTTGGAAGACGATGGATACTCGGAAGAGCTTGTCGATGAAATTAGTAGGACCATTCATATGGAACTCAAACGACGTCATGATAAAGGTTGGGAAACCGACGACGATTCTGATTATGGTGAGTCTGAAGATGAAGACGAAGATGATTGTGTTAAAAAGGACCAACCTTTGGCGATATTTGATGATGTTAGTGTAGTTGACTCAACTCTTGATCTTTATAATGATCAAGCACCTATTCAAAAGGTACATGAGTATGATGAAACTAATGTTTTTCAGAATTGTGCAACATGGTTTGAGTCTAATGAAGAGGAGTATGTTGAGAATGAAACCGTTATGACCAATATTATGGAAGACCCAATTGAACTTATGAATGATTGTAATGATGATGTTTATGTCGAGATTATGGTTAAGGCAGAAACGGACGAAGAATGGTTGCAAGGTTTGATAGAGGACCATGATATACAAGAGGTGAATAGTTCACTTGAATTTTTCAAGTATGAAGAAGATTCCGTGATCCAAGAGATTGTGATAGGTTTGTCTAACCCTTTGCATATTATTTCTTCTCATTTACCTCTTATTGGTTTGAATTTATGTGCTTCAAAAATATTGTTGAATGATTTTATATCTCGATATCCGCCATTAGAGATACTTGATTCTCATACTATGCAAGTTTGTGAACGAGAAACCGTGGAAGTACGCCTATATTCTTTATGCACTTCCAAGTGTAGACAAGAATAAGTGTGGGGGAAGCTTTTATCGGTTAATAGCTTCATTTCTATTTTATATTACTAATATTTGTGCGAAGCTAGTGTTTGGAAAACAGGTGCTATGGAAGGATCCCCAACTTTTTCGATTATTGGTGTATGGGGAATGAATCTTACAAGAAGATAAGTCGGGCCGTCGACTTTAAAACAAGCGCTAAGTGGGAGGCAACCCACCGGTTTTGTATCTTTATTCTTATCTTTTTATTTTTATGCATTTGCTTTTATCTTTATTTTCTTGTTTTTGCATATCATTTGCGGAATTTCCCTCCTTGAACTTTCTTTGGATGATTCAATTTTACATTGAGGACAATGTAAAGTTTAAGTGTGGGGGAGAATTTATATGTTTTTATAATTTGTTTTAGTTTGTTTTATTCCTTTGCCTTTAAAAAAAAATTAGAAGAAAAAAATTAGAAAAAAAACAAAATAAAATAAAATTGCTTTTTGAACTCCGAAATTTAGAAACTTGTGCCTTTAGGATGACACCATTAGTGGATGGAACCATTTTGAATGCAGGAGTTGAGGAACCAATTAACTAAAAGGGACGAACATAGCTCAGAAATCACAAATAACATGATAGTTGTTACCATATCTCGGAATACCACCATATCACATTCTATTTTATTTTTTCCCATATTTTTTCTATTGTTCTCTAAGTGTTTTGGTGGGTCACTAAACATCGACTTGTTATTACTGCTAGAATGAAATAGAGTGATTGAGTTGCAAAGAAAAAAAAAAAAAAAAAAGAAGACCGACCAATTAGACCAAAATGGAATAAAAATGACACTTGGATAGCAGTATGTGTGAAACGTAGTCCCTGTCTCCATCGCCTAAACAAGCATGGAATGCAGGATCCAAGGAAACTATCATGTACTTGCTGACAAGAAGCATACGCTTGGATCCAAAAGATTGAATCATGATGTCACAAAAAAAAGTGAAAAAGAAAAGAAAAAGAAAAGAAAGTATTATGTTGGTTGAATAAAGTCACTTCTAGTTCCCTTGTATATGCCAGTGAGTTGATGTAGAATTCAAACCAGTAGCTCAATCCAATAGGATGAATAAGTTCATCTTGGCAGTGACCTTCTGACAAATATGGGATACATCGATCACTTGTGAACATTCGCCAACATCTACATCTATATCCATCTTCTTAATCTTTTCATTGTGATTGTAGTTTGTTAGTTTCCGAGTATTGTGGCTTGTTCGACTATCTAATTAGAGCTTTATTTACTTAAATATGAACTGAATTTGCGCAAGGTACCTCCTCCTATAGTCATTTTGGATTCATTCATTGATTTGTCACAAATAGATGGAGTTGAAAATATAGGTTTTGTAGGCAGACCTCTTGTAAACCTTCACGAGACTATAACTCGTCCACTAGGGGAACCTAGGGGTTTAAAGGCTTGTTATTTATGCTAAAATTAACCGTAGCCTCGACGAGACAGAGTTGTATGTATGTTCTATTATTGTTTTGTTTGATATGCTCGAGGACTAGCAAAGTCTAAGTGTGGGGAAATTTGATAGGTGTAGAATACACCATATTTTCTATGTAGAGTTTATGCTTTCTTTGCTATTTTTCGTGTGAATTATGTATCTTATGTGTAAGTTTGAGCGTATTAGGTGCTTTGGTGTCATATGGAGCAAAAGAAGGAGAAATTAGCCATTTAAAGCCAAAAGGGCAAAAAGGTCATTTCACTGCGAGCAATATCGGGAGACGAGCCACGGTTAAGGGGCAACTCTCTCAGAGGAGTATTAAAAACAGTCGGCTGATGTTAAGGGGTGACTACATGTTATATGGTATCCACTGGGGTATCCCTTATCTTATGCAGTGGGGTGTCAATAACCACCCCAATCATTTCTAACCCTATAATCGAGAGACCCTTATTTCATTCATCCATTTCACTCGGTTCACCTGAAATTGAGAAAGTTAAACAGCAGTTGCCGCTGTTGAGCTCGAGGTGGAGATGCTGTGCGAATTTGAAGAACAGAAAGATAGAGATCTGAGCAGCTGAGGCCATCTGAATCGATGAGGAGAAGAATTCAGGCATAGTTGAGTCTGTTGTGAGATCTCAGTAGAGGGATTAGCTGCCAGAAATTGCAGATGAGGAGATGTTGGTTCTTGTAGCTGTTGTGGTGATATTGCAGTGGGTGTTTGAAATGAAGGAAATTGATGGTTGGATGAAGAGAATGGATGGTGCTCTCGCGTTGGTTATGTTGTTGGAGTTACAGGGTTGGAGTGTTGGCAAGATATGAAGAACGGTGACCAACTAATGAATGTTCGTGTGTATAATAAGGTTTATGAGAATGGGTGTATGTTGAATTCGAAATTGAAGGTTAAAGGAGAGCTCATAGAACAGAAAAATGGTCATCTCCACATTACCAGTTTCTGGCACACCTACTGTTTGAGAAAATGCGTGAATGAGCAACTCCCCTCTGAAAGGGGTGATTCGATGTCGATGATATTCAGTGGTGAGGTTCAGGTGGGATTCTGAGGTGAGCTTGAGCTGTGAGACTGAAATTGAATATGTTGATGTGCAAGTAAGGTAGTGATACTGGTGTGCAGCTGTTGAATTGGTAGCGGTGGTGAAGCTGTGCTGTTGTTGCAGCTACAATATGAGACTGTTGGTAACTAGTAGTATTAGCTGATGTTGTGAGCAGTATGGTGATTGATTCTGGTTCAATTGAAAACGCAGGTGAACTAGATGATGTAGAAGAACAATGGATATAGAATGGGTGTTACAACTGAACAAAGGAGAATGGCTACATGAAGATTTGTGTTGGTAAAGATACAAGAGGGAGCTGTGAACTGATGCTGTGACTTGATGTTACAGCAAGGTGATATAGCATACAGAAGAGAGAGTGACACTGGATTGCAGTTAGGCGTTGCAGGTTGGTTGAAGCCACTAGTAAACAGGTGTTGCTGGTGATGTTTCATGAGGCAATGGTCTACTAATGAAGATGATAGTACTGGAGCTAAAGAACTGGTGGATATATGGTGGTTGTTCAGGTAGTTCTGGTGTCAATGGAAATGAATCATTTAGATGCATGCTTGCTGGTGCAGGAGGCGAACGTTGGTGCTGTTGTAGTTGTGAGTTGATGCCGTAACGAGTAACGGAACTTGGCAGAGGAGCTCGAACTGGAACTGTGATGAAAGAGAGCTACAGATGTTGCAGTGGAGCAGGTATGGTGCTGTTATGCAATGGATGTGAACTGAGATTGATTGGTTGCAGATGCGCTATGGCGGGAAGGAGTCGGTTTAGCGAACTGACAGGCTCAGCAAGATAATGTACATAATGGTGTTGTGCAACTGTGATTGCTGCTGGGTTTTGTATGAATTGAACAGGGATGGAGTTTGTGCTCAAAGTGGTACTGATGCAGTTGAGCGTAGAGATTGAAGTGCAGTTCTGGTGTGAGAAATTGAACCTCATAAACTGTTGGTGGTATGCAGAATTGCAGTTGCAATGGAGGTATAAAATTGAGAAGTTATGCGAAAATGGAGCAGAATTGGTGCACCGGTGGTACTAGCCCGGGATGCCGGATTTCAGAGGTTAAAGTGTCGATCATAATGTTTCACTGAATCATGAAGGGGGTATGAGTTGGATGCGGGAGTTGGCCACGGGATATGGGAGCTACGAGTCGCGCTTTTGGGTGCGTTTTCGCAAGAAATAAGAAGCTGGGTTGGATGATTCTTGTGGTGAATGTTTGAACTTCAGAGAATTAGTTGAGCTGTTGGGAGTATGCACACACTGGTGAGAGTTTTAGATGACAAAGGCGGCCATAGACAATTTTCCGACGACCGGATTCCGGCGATGACGTTAGCAATTCCGACGACTAGTTTTGGACCCAAATTTTCCAGAGACTTATTTTCACACATGGGCTTGGTGGACGAATTTGAGACGGATTTTGAGAATACTTGACCTAATTTTGGGTATCCTTTTGGGAGAGGCATATATATAGAACTTTTTCTCTAAACCTAAATATCATATATCTTTTATCATATCATATCTTCTACTACTTTGTTCTAGGGTTTAGAAACATGTTAGGGTTTCTTCTTCTTCTTGTTATGAACTCCTTGAATATGAATACCTAAGTTTATTATTGGTTATGGAATATTTGGATTTCACAAAGCATGATTCTTTGATTCAATATATTAGTTTTGTCTCATATTTATCGTGTACGATTCTCTGAAAATATAGTTACATGATTTGATTGATTGTTTTGTCAAGTTGCAAATTGGTAGAACTTCTAATCATATCTATTGCTAGTTTAGGGTTTATTATACATAAAAGTGATAATCCTTGAATACAAGTAGCATCAATATGATTATAGTTTGTAGTGATATATTCTTATGATCATATGTGAATCGTAACCTTTGTTAAATTGAATTAGTGCGCTTTCCACGTTCAATTGCTTTGATTGGACTGATTTCATAGAACTTAATGCATCTAGGGAATTAAACTTGATTAGTGCTTTTACACGTTAGGTTGTTCTTTTAGATAGAACTCATAGTCGCATCTTTTAATGTGTTTGTTGATGACAAAAAGATATTAGCGGGATATTCTTGCGATCAAGATATTCTAGGGCTTTTGATAAAAGTTGAGATTAAAATATCAATTCTAGTTATTGTGAAGAAAACATATTTGTGAATGAAGATGAATCCTTAACCAATATTCTCACTACCTTGATTTGATTTGTTTACTATTCTTTGTTTGCTTTTATTTTACTTTTAGTATATAAAAATCAGAAAACCCCCGTGTTATTTATAGGAACCGAAAATATATTGACAACCAAGACCTCTCTGTGGGATCGATCCTTTCTTTCCCTTGCTATATTTATATTTTGAGTAGTAAGAAAGTGTAAATTATTTTTGACGCATACGACAGCGATCATTAGAAGCACAACTATCCCCCCATCCTTGTGGATGCTCACTTACATACCAGTCATAAGGTTGTTGATATGCATGAGGGTATCCATAAGGTTCTGTGGGATATTGATCATATCCAAAAGATTGGTTTTGATTATACCCATATAGGATGGTTGGTAGTTGTCATATGAATGAGACTGAAAACCATATTGATTACCACTGTTGTATGTGTCATCTTGTGCTCCATACATGTTATTTCCGTAAAGAAACATGGCGACTCACAAGAAACAGAAAAACAAAACAAAAATCTAAAAACAAGCTAAATAAATAACAAATCAATTAGCGGCTGCTCCCCGGCAACGGCGCCAATATTTGTTTGGGTTGTCGCAGGCTCAACAAATTAATAAATATACTTCCCACTAATTAACTGGTAATATAGCGGTAGTAAGAGATCGTTCCCACAGAGAGTTGTGTAATTGATAGTTTATTTGTATTAGCAAAATAAAGTAAAACAAATGGGGTTTTGGTTGTAAGATAATTATAAAGACAATAATAAAAAAAAGAGATGATTAGGGAATCCTTCGCCATTACCAAACGATAACTGGATTAATATACTTATCTATCTTTCATAAGAACCATTCATCACCAACCATATAATAACAACTGGATCAGTGTTATCCCCAAAACTCCTTCAATCACTGGATACGGAAGTTCTAGACTACCAGATTCTATACAACGAACCACCAAGTAGTAGATCACTCAAGGTGTAATTCAATCGAACGCCTTAAGCTTTGTGAATTTAGGTTGATCCCAATAGTTAAACTCTTAGATCAAGGTTTACTTGCTGGTGTTGTATTTACTCACAATAGCTCCACAGAATCCCTATGTAAGGTGTCACTATTTCTACTCGTGTAGATAGTTAATCGACGATTACTTATCTAATAATTTCTACTAGCAATAGAACAATCTATAGACTAATATGGTATGCATCCCAAATCAATCTAAGAATCACCCATAAACCCTAGATATAGTAAAGACAAACGATAATGATTAAAAACTCTCAATAGATTTGTATTAATAACACGCTTAGAACATTGAATTCATCCTTAATCAACAAAGGATTTAGCTACTCATATTACAAAGAAGATGAATAATGGTGGTTTCCCCCTAAAGGAGTAAACCATAGGTTTTGATGTAGAACTTGTGATATGAGATTCGATATGATATCTCTTTTACATAACTTAATACCTTTTTATAGGTTTTTGTTGCTTGGTCTCCAAGTATTTAGTTCGGTTCAAGAACCCGACCCAAAATAACGAAATAACGTTCCCAAACGTACCCTTAAGCCTTCCAAGGAGTTTATACACGTTTTCCACTTGTAGGATCAGAATATTGTCACAACAATATTCCTGAGAAATAAGCGAGTGTTCTGCGATATATCGATAATAAACGAATTACTCTGCGATACATCAGTAATATTCTGCGACACATCCAAAGATGACTTAAACAATGACGTAGTGACTGAAAACGACAGAAACACGAAGAAAGTATGACATGTCTGCGATATATCAATAAAACCTGCGAAAGTTAAAGGCGGTGCTAACTGCGATTTATCGCAAGAATTCAGATCCGAAATTGAAGGGAATCTTAGCTGTAAATGAGCTGTCATGAGCTGTAATCCACTATGTAAATACCTATATAAAGGAGATGAATAGTTCCAAAGAGGGGATGAATTTTTTAGTGTTAGGAAAGTTTTTAGGAAAGAGAAAATCTTTATCAAGTGTTCTGTGTTCTTGATTTCTGTAATTCCTTAAGATCAAATTAATAAAAAGTGTCTTTAATCTTCAAATTATGTCATAGATGTTGGTAAATTCTTGAATAGGGTGTAGTGTGGGAATTCCTGCAACTACATTTTGGCGCCCAGAAACAGGGATTGAAGAGTTGAAAATTAAAGTAAAAGTTAAGTAAAAGAGAGAAATTATTCAAGAATTAGAAGAGTATTAAGAAATTTGGTGAAGAAAAGATGATTGAAATCAAAGATAATCAAAAGAAATTGGAGTGTGATGTAATAACAAAAATAATGATAGATAAATTCCATGAAGATATTAGAGGAAGGATACACAAGCGAGATTTTGAAGGAAAGAAAATCTTGATGGTAGATGAGACATCACCGCTAAAAGATTGGGAAAAACAAAAGATCACATTTACGGCAGCAGAAATTCCGAAAGAGAATTTAAGTCATACGTCTCCATTGGTGATCACAGTGTCTGTTGTACCAACAAGAAAAGAGAAATCAGTAAGATCTACAGAAGAGTGGGCTGTGAATAGGACTCGGTGGACGTCAGGAAGTTCTGTGGATATAATATTTTACCACACATTCAAGAAAATGGGATATAAAGATGAAGAAATTCTTAGTCCAACATATCATATTCATGGATTTGGAAAATCTCTAACAAAACCTAAAGGTGAAATTGTAGTGCGAATTCCGCTGAGGGAAATAGAGACGCAGGTCACTTTGAGCGTGGTGGATGTGAAATCACCTTATAACATGCTATTGGGAAGACCTTGGATACATGCAATCAAGGCTGTATCATCAACTCTACATCAGTGTTTAAAGTTCCCTATGCCTAGTGGAATTGGCGAAATTAGAGGAGATGCAGATTATGCAGCGTTATGCTTCCAAAATGAAGTAAGGAATCGTGAAAATCAAATTCAATTGCGAAAACAGCGCAGAAAAATGAGGAGAGAAGAAAAGAAATAGGAAGAATTCAAGATTTACATGATAAAGTCAGAAGAAGGAAAAGGAATATTTGGCGACGTATCGCAAGAAAATAATGAACCAGCGGAGGTAATAAAGGCACCAACACCAATGCGAGAACATGAAGCTAGTTATACTGCAGCAGAATCAACAAAAGAAGTAAATGTTGTAAGTGAAGAAGATCCAAAGATACTGAAAATTGGAACTAAGATGGATGTGGAGGAAGAAGAGCAAACTGTAAACCTTTTGCGAGAATACAGAGATATTTTTGTGTGGAATATGGATGAGATTCCTGGGATAGATCCATCTGTTGCGTGCCATAAATTGGAGATTAACAAAAATATGAGACCAATCAAACAAAGAATAAGAAAGATTGCAACTACTTATCATGCCAAGATAGAGGAAGAATTGCAAAAGATGCTTGATGCAGGAATTATTAGGCAAGCGAAATATCCAGAATGGATCGCCAACATGGTAGTCGTTCCTAAGAAAAACAAGGGGATAAGAATTTGCATCGATTTTACTGATTTAAATAAAGCATGTCCCAAAGATAGTTTTCCCTTGCCAGATATTCCGCAGATGGTGGAATGCAGCGAGAAATGATCGAATATCTTCGTTAGATGGATACAAGGGCTATAATCAAATCCCACTTGCGGAAGAAGATCAAGAACATACTGCATTCTTTTCTCCTAGAGGATTGTATTGTTACACAAAGATGCCTTTTGGGTTACGAAATGCAGGAGCAACATACCAAAGAATGGTGGAAAAAGTGTTCACAAAATGGATACATAAAACTTTAGAGGTATATGTGGATGATATGTTGGTAAAAATCAAAGAAGTTAAAAATCATGTGCAAGACTTAAGGGAAATTTTTGATCAGATGCGGCTTTTTAATATCAAAGTAAATCCTGAGAAATGTACTTTTGGAGTATCGTCTGGGAAATTCTTGGGATATATTGTATCAAAAGAAGGAATACAAGTTGATCCTGAAAAGGTACAAGAAGTTCGAGATATGCCAACTCCAGCAACAAGTAAAAGATGTGCAAAAATTGAATGGACTTTTAGCCTCACTAGGAAGATTTATTTCGCGGTCATCAGATAAATGCAAGCATTTCTTCAACATACTAAAGAAGGGAACAAAATGTAAATGGACAGACGAATGTGAGAAAGCTTTTCAAGGAATTAAGGAATATTTGATGAATATATCCATATTACAGAAGGCTGAACCAGGAGAAGAATTGCTGATATATCTTGCGACAACTCCACATGCTTTAAGTGCAGTACTTTTGCAAAATGACGCAGGAGTTGAAAAACCTATTTACTACATCAGCAAAATATTTAATGCTGCGGAGAAAAATTATTCGAAGATTGAAAAACTAATTTTGGCATTAGTTTATGCAGCTTCTAAACTTCGCATATATTTCCAAGCGCATAAAATCAAAGTACTAACAAAAGTACCAATCGAGTCAGTAATGAAAAATTCAAAAAGATCAGGCAGAGTCGAAAGATGAAATGCACAAGTGGGGCATTTTGAGATCCAATATGCAATTTTATCTTCGCCAAAATCTCAAATTGTCGCAGAATTTCCTTTGGAGGATGATGAAGTTGTAGAAGACATGATGGATATAGAAGAAGAATATGGGGATCCTAGAGATCTTTTAACAGAACCAAATAGGTGGGAGATATTAGTGGATGGATCATATAATGGAGAAGGAAATGGAGTGGGAGTCGTTTTTATTTCGCCAGAAGGTGCAAAAATGGCATTTGCATTTCTCCTGGAATTCAAATCTACCAATAATGAGACAGAATATGAGGCTGTAGTACATGCCCTAAAATTTGCGATAGAAATGAAGGTAGAGAATGCAAGAATTACCAGTGATTCACAGTTGATTATTCGCCAAATTGAAGGGGAATATGCAACTAATGATATATCTTTGAAAAAATATAAGAAACTTGTAGAAGAATTATATGCGAAAATACCAAAACTCAAATGGAGGCATATTTCAAGAAGAGATAATAGGCTTGCATATGCTTTTGCGTTCATATCAAGTATGATGGTAGATCCGACTGCGAGAAATATAAAAATACAAACACTCATAGCACCATCAATTAATAAAGAAGAAGAAGAGGAAGCTGAGGCAATGGTAGTAGCAAATAATGGTGAAGAATCAAGCCGAATTATCGCATATTGGCATGCGGAAATTCACGCATATCTAGCAAGGGGGGATATACCAAGAAACATATTGGAATAACATAAATTAAAAAGTAGAGCAACAAATTATGAGTTGAGAGATGGGGTATTATATCGAAAATCTTTAAATGGGCCTTCCCTCAGATGTTTGACACAAGAAGAAGGAAAGCAGATATTAAAAATGCTGCATAGTGGGGATGCTGGTAATCACAGCGGTGGCGGATCCTTAGCATACAGAACTAAAATGCAAGGTTATTATTGGCCATATATGCATGAAGATGCAAAGAATTTATCAAGAAGTTGCGAAGAATGTCAGCGATTTGAAAAAAGAATACATGCACCAGGTGAAACATTAACATCTTCAAAAAATGTTTGGCCATTTGGAAAGTGGGGTTTAGATATTGTGGGAGATACTTAATTGTCGCAACAGATTACTTCAAAAAATGGGCGGAAGTTAAAGCGGTACAACATATTCGTGATAAGGACATTTTCACATTTATATTTGAAAATATCATTTGCGGATTCGGAATTCCAGCACAATTGGTGTCAGATAATGGAAAACAATTTGAAGGACAAAATATAGAGATGTTACTTAATGCATTCAAGATAAAATGTGGAAAATCAACTCCTTTATATCCACAGTCCAATGGTCAATCTGAAGCAACTAACAAAACAATTGCAGATATTCTCAAAAAGAAGTTAGAAGGGCATCATAGAACGTGGTGTCAACAAGTCCATAATGCAGTTTGGGCTTATAATACAACACGAAGAGAAGCAACTTGGGTATCACCTTTTTGTTTAACATATGGGGTTGAGGCAGTATTACCAACAGAAGTTGTTATTCCTACAACAAAAAGAGAAGCTTGGTAAAAGAATCTTAGTGCCGGTATGATTCTAGAAAAGCTTGATGAGGTAGAAGAGAAGAGAGAAAAAGCACTACAACATATGGAAAACTACCATCGCAGATTAGCTCGTGAATATAATAAACGAGTAAAGAAGCGGGAATTCCAAGTTGGAGATTTGGTTCTGCGAGAAACACCAGAATATCAGCGAGAAAATGGAGGAAAATTAGCGAAAAAATGGGATGGGCCATATATAATCAAAGAAATAGTTGGAACTGGAGCATATAAATTAATGGATCCAGAAGGAAGATACATGGGTCAAAGACTGGGCAGACCATGGAATAGACAATATCTGAGAAAATATTACCAATAAGGATTTGAAAGACTAGAATGAAGGGATTACACGCAAGAAATTGCGAGAGAATAAAAGAAATATTCTGCAAGGACAAAGTTAGTTGAGTATAAAAGCTATTTTCCGCAACAATTTGCGAGATAATTAAATTTTTTAATGCAAATGCATAAGATGGGCGCAAATCGCCTAAAAATACATAAGAACGGGACGAAATTTTATGGCGTACACCTTAGTTCACGGATTCTATTCTGTAAGAGGCAATGTCCTTAAAGTGCGTCATAAGGGGGGTATCTCTTTGCATGGCTATGGGAAAGGCTATACCGTTGCTGGAACCTAGTCATGGAGATTTGGGATTATAGAAAATCCATCTGGGAGAGATAACTTGGATTCCTAACTATATAAGGTTATACCCTGGTTGGGCGCCCGAGAGTTTCTCCTAAGGAATGCAACGTATGATCAAGGCGCCGAGGTACACGGTTGAGCTGTGGGTGCCCGGGATGGATGAACCTACCTTGGCCATCCATGGAAAGTCTTGGCTTATGATGTGTTCGGCCCAAAGAAAATCCCACTTAGGGTGCAATCTTGTAACTATAAGCCATATAAGGCATAAAGGACAAGGCTGCGAAAACAACTGGTTGTTGGCAGAACCGGATGGGAAAGTGCTAGTCTTGTATGGCCGATGTATAATCCTTGAAGGGGCAACCGGGGGGAGAGATAAGGGCGATACCCTCCATTAGGGAGCTGTGTATCAAAAAAGATGGAAATGTCATGGGACTTTATATTCGCAAGAATATTTAGGCCCGTCATATTGTCGCGTGACAGAGACAGCAATGTCATGGGACTTTATATTCACAAGAATATTTAGGCCCGTCATATTGCCGCGTGACTGGCCAAAAAGCCTAATAAGAAATGTTAAGATGAGATCAATGGGTTTTTGCGATAAGATCAAATAATGAGATAAATGAAATCAATAATAAGAGGATATAAATCGCAAAGACGTCCTGCGATTTCATCGCAAAGACGACAATATCATAAGTCTTAAAAAGCAAAGGGAGATTAATCTCACAAGATGGCTTAGATTTATCATATTGTCACAGAAATTAAAATTAAATGATAAGGCAAGATCAATAGATTATTACGTATAAAGGTAAGAATGTCCTGCGATCTTGTCGCATAAAAGTGGCATAATAAGACCTTTAACTAGGAAGGCGAAATAAGACCACAAGAAAAGTTATATCTGCGAAAGCATATAAAAAATTCTTCGCAGAAATATTTGCGATAATATTACAAATTGATAACAAGAGGCAAGAATGGGATTTCTTACAAGGGTAACAAATAAAATACTTCACAAGGAAGATTATGAGGGGCAAATATGGGGATTATAAAACAACATTTCATTATCTTCCTTGAGAAGAATTAAAATAATAAAAAATAAGGAAGATAATCAAGTTTATGAAGATTGGATTCAGAATTAATAAAAATATATAAATCAGAGCATGTGATTGAGTTACAAGGAACTTCAATGTTTCGCAAAAAGAGCAGGAAGGAGAAAGATTCAGAAATTACAATCATTCGCAGAACCAGAAATATTTCGCAAGAATACATGATAATTTAAAGAAAATTCTTCTCTAATTTCATCATTCTTGTTCACCACTATTATCTTCACCAGCATCATCTTTTTCAGTTTGAGTTTCTTCATCTCCAGCGATTGTTTCATGATGAGGATTTTGTTCTTCATGAGGAGGATTTTGTTCTTCTGCTTCATTAAGAGGGTTTCCTTCGTCCTCAGGTGGATTTTGTTCGTCTTCAGAAAAATCTTCTTCATTACTTGAATAATTCAGATCTTCATCTATGGGATGAGGAACTTCATTATCATCTATCTCCAAGGGTTTGATCTTCATAGGAGGTAAAGAATGAGAGAGTAGAACATTATTTATGAAAACCTCAGCGCCTAAATGAGCTTTGCGGAGGCAATTATTTTCCCGGTTTCTGATCTCTATATCTTTGAAATATTCAAGATAGTCGAATCTTCTTAATGCCCTATCGTGAGAGTTGGAAAGCGCGGTATTCTTTTTGCGAAGTTTGGCTAACCTCATAGATAAATTAGAAATTGAAGCTTGAAGATGCTTCTCAGATTCTGCGAGAGAAAAATTTAATATTAGAGGGAATTTTCGCGAAAAATAAGATGAGAAAATACAATGAAGTAATTAATAGATGAGGCAGTCAAAATAAATACCTTCCTTTTGTGAAGATTAAGTGTGAATTATATTAAAGAAGCAACTCTTCCGTCGGTTCATGGCATCATCAAAATTATCTCCAACTTTACCTTTTAAACGAGATTTTATACTTTTTCGCAATTGCGAAGATAAACATTTTCTTCCTTTAGTCGAGTACAATCATCTTTGAGATTGTTGACTTTTACACTTAGAGCTAATCTGCCCTTCATAAGCTTCTCTTGTTCAACAGCAGATGATTCAATTTTCTTTTTAAGTTCATCTTTCAGTGTGCGAAGGGATTGCTCTTGGTCCTTACACAACTTTTGAAGATTGTCTAATTGCTGCGAATAAGTCTTTGTTCTATCCACAAAACTACGTTTTTCTTGGGATAAAACTCTGTTTTCATCTGATAAAGACTCCACCCTCAAGTTAATCTGGTTTAGCGAATATAAAAGTTGGGTGGCTTCATTACTTAGATGATCTCGTTCGTGAATTAGTTGATCTCGTTCATGAATTAGTTGGTTGTTCTCATTCTTAAGATTATTTATCTCGTCAATCGAATATGTATGAAGAACATTCAAATTATCAAATTGATTCTTCAAAGATTCTTTCCCAATGCGGGCCTCATCAGCGATTGTTTCCCACTCAAGTATCTTCATTAATTGGTTATGTTTTGAAGCTAAATAAGCATCAACAAATAAATAAAGGAAAATTGAGTATATAAAAAGCAAAGATTTACAGAGGCAAAAGCAAAGGCAAGAAAGTTATACCTTTTAGATCATCATTTCTGCTGCGAAGAATTTCACAGTCTAATTCAGAGTTATGAAGCTTATGATCGAGAAGTTCACACTCCAAAGTTAAAGTTAAAGCAGCTTCAACCCCTGTCGCTATTTCTTTGGAAGAAGGAAGAGAAGTAGAGGAAGAAGTTTTGGCGATAGTAGAGGAAGAAATTTTGGCGATAGTAAGAATGGAAGAATGAATTTGATTGGTCGCGATTCGTTTCATTCTTGTAACATCATTCATCATGACTTCCTTAATCTGCAGTTTCGTTTACCACGGTTTCATTATTTACAACTTCATTCACCGCAGCCTCATTAACCGTCATATCATTTTCTATAGTCTCATTCACCGCAGTTTCATTTGTCACAGATTTATTTCCAACTATCGTAGACTCATCCATCGCAGTTTTTAAAATGTTGGGATTATCAGAAATAGGAATATTAGTATCAATAACTTTATTAGAAGTTGATGAAGAAGTAATATGGGTATTGAAATTCACGCAAGGATAAGAAGAAGATTTATCTTGCGACGGAACAGGTTTTGCAGGTAAAAATTCAAGAATATCCACTTCATCTGAAAGAGCTTTAACTTGACGAAAACGCTTAAAAGGTTTAGGAATATTCTCTTCATTCTGCGAATAATAATGTAGGTAAGAAACAAAGGCAACAATATTGTTATTTCAAAGGAATAGGTGTTTCTTACTACCTTATCATCCTCAGATCTTTTCGTCTTCCCAACGCGCCTTTTCTGAGAACCCTTAGGGTTAGGATTTTTGATATTAATTTTAATTTGAGAAGTGGTGTTACTGAAAAAGATGACAAAATATGGGGATTATAAAGAAAAATGGGCGATAAAGATAACATAACGTGAACAGAATAAAATGGAAGATAAGAACATACCTTTGAGCCTCCATTAGAGCAGCAGCAGAAAGAATAACAAGAAAGAAAAAGTTGCAGACAAAAAAGATTTTGAAGAAGAAAGAGAAGGTGATAAGAAGGAAATAGTCTCGAGTGGAACATCTATTTATAGATGAAGAATGGGTAACCGGGTTAATCGGTAAATATTGAAGTGTGTCAGCAGTAAGAGTGTAAAGTAGGGAACTTTGTCGGGTAAAATATAAGGAGTTGCGGCAAATCAAGAAGTTTAAATTCTCATAATCTTTACCTTCTTCGCAGAAAAGATATGAGAAGAGGCAAGATGTAGGATCAGAATATTGTCACAACAATATTCCTGAGAAATAAGCGACTGTTCTGCGATATATCGATAATAAACGAATTACTCTTCGATACATCAGTAATATTCTGCGACACATCCAAAGATGACTTAAACAATGACGTAATGACTGAAAACGACAGAAACACGAAGAAAGTGTGACATGTCTGTGATATATCAATAAAACCTGCGAAAGTTAAAGGCGGTGCTAACTGCGATTTATCGCAAGAACTCAGATCCGAAATTGAAGGGAATCTTAGTTGTAAATGAGCTGTCATGAGCTGTAATCCACTATGTAAATACCTATATAAAGGAGATGAATAGTTCCAAAGAGTGGATGAATTTTTTAGTGTTAGGAAAGTTTTTAGGAAAGAGAACATCTTTATCAAGTGTTCTGTGTTCTTGATTTCTGTAATTCCTTAAGATCAAATTAATAAAAAGTGTCTTTAATCTTAAAATTATGTCATATATGTTGGTAAATTCTTGAATAGGGTGTAGTGTGGGAATTCCTGCAACTACACCACTTGCTAAGTTTGCAAACCCAGTCACCAAACTTCAAATTTCAGCAGAATGTTTCGGAATTAAAGTATGAAATCCGTCCGCGAACTTTACTGTCTTCGGTATTCAATAAAAGCTTGTTTTGGCCACAACTTCTTCACCCGAACTCGGAATGACCTCATTTTTTTTTTCATTCTTTTTATATTTGAATTATATTAAAGATGGTGATGAGAAATACTTGATTTGATTGAGATAAGATCGGTCTTTGGCATGTGTCTTGATTTTGAGCATTTTTCTCCTTTGCGTCACACTTCTTCCACTTCTCTTGTACTTGGGAACTTGGATACTTGGAATACTTCTCTTCCTAGAAAAAAAGAATAATAATATGAAAATATGCAAGAATAATAGCTTAAAAAAGTATGGAATGGACACTAATATCATGTGAATTATGCACTTATCAGCCTCTCGAAAAACCTTTCCTAAGAAGAGAATTAGTTAGTTTTTCGAACCAGGCACGAGGTGCTTGTTTTAACCCATATAATGCATTTTTGAGCTTAAGAACATGATATGGGAAATCAGGATTTTCAAAACCCTTAGGTTGAGCGACATAGACCTCTTCCTTTAAATTTCCATTTAGGAACGCGGATTTTATGTCCATTTGAAACAACTTAACCTTAAGAAAACAAGCATGATCTAATAAAAACCAAATGGACTCAAGGCATGCCACATGAGCAAAGGTTTCGTCAAAGTTGAGCGACATAGACCTCTTCCTTTAAATTTCCATTTTGGAACGCGGATTTTATGTCCATTTGAAACAGCTTAACCTTAAGAAAACAAGCATGATCTAATAACAACTGAGTGGACTCAAGGCATGCCACATGAGCAAATATTTCGTCAAAGTTGATGCCTTCAATCTATGAATTTCCCTAAGCAACAAGTCTAGCTTTATTTATGACAATGGTGCCAAATTCATCAGACTTGTTCTTAAATATCCATTTGGTACCAACAATATTGATATTGTAGGGACAAAGTACGAGCTCCCATGCATCTTGTCTTTGAAATTGATTTAACTCTTCATGCATTGCATTCACCCAAAAGGGATTGCTAAGAGCTTCATCAATATTTCTCGGTTCTACTTGTGATAGATAACAACCAAAGTTACAAATATTTTGAAGTTGTCATCTTGTCTTAGCAGTAGAATCTCTTCCTCTAATAATATTGTTAGGATCATGATTCCTTTGAACCCAGAGGTTTCGTGGAGGGACACGTTCTTGTTCAGCATAGGTATCCTGATCAGTGCTCTTCTCCTCGTCACTAGAATTATCAGGATTAGTAACCGTTCGGACAACTTCAACTGATTCTGGGATTTCCTTGACTTTCTCAATTATCTCAGTTGGAGGAAATTAAGCAAGAGGATCATCATGGTGCAAATTTCTCAGATCATCAATGATGACATTAGCAGATTCCATCATAACTTGGGTTCTGAGATTAAATAATCGAAAACTACGACTATCAGAAGCAGAGCCAAGGAAGATACCTTCATCGCTTTTAGTATCAAACTTCCGTCTCTGTTCTCGATCTCTCAGAATGTAGCACTTACTTCCAAACACTATGAGATAATGTAAATTGGGATTCCTACCATACCACAACTCATAAGGAGTGTTTAGGGTTTTAGACCGTAGGTAGACACGGTTTATCAGATAACATGTTGTGAAAACAGTTTCTCTCCAAAATCTTAACGGTAAGTTTTTGTTATGGAGCATTACCCTGGACATTTCCTGAATGTTCTTATTCTTCCTTTCTGCAACTCCATTAGCTTGAGGAGTAATGGGTGGTGAGTATTGTTGAATAATCCCCAGTTTGTCACAAAATTCAAACACTTTAGTGTCCTTGAATTCAGTTTCACTGTCACTTCTAATTTTCTTTAGTTTGCGACCTTGTTCATTCAGGATTTTATTAACAATAATCTTGAATTCATCAAGGGTTTCATTCTTATGATCTAAAAATGCCACCCAAGTGAATATGGTGTAATTATCTACCATAACTAAAGGATACTTCTTTCCGGCAACCGTAGGTTGTTGAATAGGGCCGAAGAGATCCATATGAATTAAATCAATTGGATCTTTAGTGAGAATATCTCGAGATGATTTATGGCGAACTTTTGTTTGTTTACCCTTTTGACAGGCACCACAGACACCATCAATCTTTGTATTGATTTTGGGAACGCCTCTAACAAGTTATTTGTTAATGATCTTAGTTAGAAGGTGTAATTGATGTGACCAAAATGCTCATGCCAAAGATGTGTAGATTCCACCTTAGTCAAATTGCAACAATTACTAAACTGAGTATCAAGATGATAACAATTATTTTTACCACGAGTTCCCTGAAAAATTACTTTTCCAGTTTTATCTACAATGTCACATCCATTCGCATTGAAGACAACTTTATCTCCTTTGTCAAAAAATTGACTAATAGAAAGAAGATTTGCATCATACCTTTAACATATACTACATCATGGATTCTAGGAATGCCAGGTAGTTTGATCGTCCCTTTCTTGCTTATGTAGCAACAACTCCCATTTTCGAAAGTTACAGGATCACCTTCATAGTTACTTGCATTCACAAACCACGAGAGTTCACCTGTTATATGTCGGCTACATCCACTTTCAAGAAACCATTGAAAGGGCGATGCTGATTTTAAAGGAAAATCTCTCATACTAACACTACTATCCCGTTTGGGATTTCTTGTTAGATGTGTACACTCATTTAGAGAAGTAAACAGTTATTCAGCTTTCTTTCGAAGATTACTCGCAAATTTTATACATTTCCTAAAGGATGTACATGTATGTTAAAAATGATTGTGGGAATCACATAACACACATGAACCAACTGAAAAAGCGGGGGTCTAACAACCACACCCAATATTTCGATTAGCAATCTGTATGGACAACTCCGAGTTACTTTCAAGAGAATCAACTAGACAGCCAGACTCAATCAATAGAAAATATCACAAGGAGTTATTATCTCAATCTATCGATTTGATCTTTACTCAAGCAAATAGAAATCTGCGAGTCTTATCAAAGATAGATAACTTGGATGGTACCAAAGACCAATATCCAAGTGTCAATCAATTTAAATCAACAACCAAAGAGGTCGGATATTCTAA
The DNA here is from genome assembly GCA_023529315.1 of Papaver bracteatum. NCBI lineage: Eukaryota > Viridiplantae > Streptophyta > Magnoliopsida > Ranunculales > Papaveraceae > Papaver > Papaver bracteatum. The sequence continues at coordinate 3,013,065 of JAJJWX010004210.1, forward strand.
TTGATTGAACAACACACAACCTGTATTATTTCAATTATATAACAAAATATAATGCGGAAAAAAAATAACACAGATACCAGAATTTTCTTAACGAGGAAACCGCAAATGCAGAAAAACACCGGGACCTAGTCCAGATTAAACATACACTGTATTAAGCCGCTACAGACACTAGCCTACTCTAAGCTAACTTCGGTCTGGACTGTAGTTGAACCCCAATCAATCTCACACTAATCCAAGGTACAGTTATGCTCCTACGCCTCTGATCCCAGTAGGATACTGTGCACTTGATTCCCTTAGATGATCTCACCCACAACCAAGAGTTTCTATGACCCAAAGTCGAAGACTTTAATAAACAAATCTGTATCACACAGAAAAGTTTACAAGGATAGATAAACTCGTTTCTCACGAATAAACCTATGAGTTTTGTTCCGTCTTTTGATAAATCAAGGTGAACAGGAACCAATTGATAAAACCATACTTATATTCCTAAAGAACAGCTCAGTTTTATCAATCACTTCACAATAAACTTAATCGACGCAACCAAGAAGATTATTGAGGATCACAAACGATGAGAGGAAGTGTTTGTGACTACTTTTATATCTTGCCTATCGGAGATAGAAATCTCAAGCCAATTATTAAAATTGTACTCGTACGATAGAAGATACAAGATCAGATCACACAACTATAAGAAAAGTAATATCAGTCTGACTTTACAATCCCAATGAAGTCTTTAAGTCGTTAACCTGGTTTTAGTAGAAGAAAACCAAAGGTTAAAGGAGAATCGACTCTAGCTTAGAAAACTAGTATCACACAGAATGTATGGGGATTAGGTTTCCCAGTTGCTAGAGTTCTCCCTTATATAGTTTTCAAATCAGGGTTTGCAATTAATGTTAGCTTAGTAATAAAGCATTCGATATTCACCGTTAGATGAAAACCTTATTAGATTCAAGCTAATATTTATCAACCGTTATATCAAAAATATAGCTTGTTACACACATGTGAAATGCACGTTTGTAGGCTTGTGAAAACCGTACACAAACTTGTACATTAGTTGGTTCAACAATAGTTAACTAAATGGTTAGCCATATGATAACTTTCATATCAACCATATTCTTCTTCACCATAGCTAGTCCAAATGACTCAAATGAATTAGTTAGAGAGTTGTTCAATTGCTTAGATATTTATGTACTACACAAGACACAATCGAAGCAAAAATAATGTGATTCACTCAGATCGATTCATGAACTATAAAGCCACGGTTTGCAATAGCATTCCTTAGTTTATTAAGATAAGTTCACAAAAATCATTTTTAGACATAACCTACTCAAGTTCGCGGACTGGGTTCGCAGACTTAAGTTCCCGGACGGAGTTCACAAACTCCAGCAGAAATTCTCAGGTTCGAGAACTATGCCAGTTCGCGGACTGGGTTTGCAGACTGAGTTTGTATGCTGAGTTCGCGGACTGAGCTCACCCACTACTTCGGTTTCACTTGATCAACAAAGTTCGCAAACTTCAGTTCAAGCAATAAAGACTTATACATATATGTGTTACCACAATAATGCTTATATCCTGCAATGGTTATATTGTCTAAACTCTCATTTTAATCATTGAAACATTCTCAGAGGGCGTTATATAGTTGTTATTCTCAAACTATTTTTCGTCAGAACAATTTCCAAAATGATTGAAACATAACATGACTTTCGTCACTAGGTAAAGATGAACTTGGCTAAAGCGAAAGCTTTACCAACACATATTTCTAGAAATAGATAAGCGAGATATGCTCAGCTCGAAATATCCACATGTGTATAATTTTAATCTATATAGTAATACGACTTTTGTCTCAAGATAGGAGATAGAGTAGATATACTTTTAAGTGATAGATAAGTTTAAGTCTCCACATACCTTTTAGTCGATGAAGATCCACTGGTTCCTTGAGTAGTCCTTCATCTTGTATGATGATTTCCATGGAGTTCTTGAGCTCAACTACACTTTCTATCCTAGTCCGAGACCTTAGCTATAGTAGATTAGAAATCAAGACTTTATAGTTTTGATCACTAACATTGACAAACATGCTTGAGATAGCAACGCATGTGAGTTTGACCGAGCAGTGCTCTAACAATCTCCTCCTTTGTCAATTTTAGTGGCAAAACTATTAATACATTTGGAATACAAAAAATATATAAATAAACTTTGTAGCTCCTTTTCCACATGTCTAATATTCAACATTACTCGAAATCTTCGTCACTTCCAAGTACTCCAATGATCCCAAAGGTTATAAGTTTAGCATCATCATTGTTGAAAATACATAGCTATAACAACGAGAAAACAATAGTTCTCAATCATTGTTATATAGTGTCATAGTATTATTACATAACGTCAAAGTCCAATTGTGTCACAACTTTAACAACAATACTATGGTGATACTTCACTCACCCTTAGTCAATACTCCATCTCACATGGAAACCACTCCCCCTTACATAATGATCCGAAAACCATATGTATTTGTAGTATGAACTACATATTAATTCTCCCCCTTTTTGTCAATAAAATTGGCAAAGGTACAAGAACGGGATCCTAATGAAATTTCCGTAAGAGATGGTTTATGACCAAAGGTAAATGTATATCATCTTGTTTAGATGCAATCATAAAGCCTAAGCTAAATGCATTCATCAAGGAATCTATAAAGATATAAGATAACCCCTATAATATTCCACAGCCGCACTCCCCAAAAAAATTTGGCAATTAAGCTCAAGTTCAAAAGAACTCTCCCCCATAAAATGTCATTCCCAAGGGAACAACAAGAGCGACCTTAATTTCAAAAGAAAAGAAGGATTTCTTTGAACTCAACAAATATCATACAAGTATGAATTTGAATTCAAAAAGGATATATATTTAACCATATATGCTCAACACAAGTAAACTTATGGAGACTTAATAACTCGATTAGATTAATCACAAGAGAACCCATAACTAATCTAACCGGGATACACAATTAAACTAATTACAAAAGTAATCAATTTAATCATTTATACTCACATAAGAAAATCTATGGAGCGACGACTAAGTTAATCATAAAAAAAACAACCCAGTCGAAAATGCTCAAACATAAGATAAACTTACGGAGTCATAACTAAATAATCACACAAGATGATTAATTTAGTTCAATATACTCGACATAAAGTACCTTACGGAAAACAACTAAGCTAATCACAAAGATAATCAACTTGGTTGTCTAGTGCTCAACATAAGACACAATACGGAGTCTCACAGTAATATAAAAAATGGATCATGGAAGATCATTTACTGCGGAATACACAAGGATTCATTCTATGTTTCCATCACTATTTGCACAATGACACACAATAGACATAATCCTTGAATCACAAAATATTCTAACCTATCTTATATCAATAATTGACAATATAGGTTTAACTTTTATGTTTGTCAAAAGTCTATTCATCCTTATATCAATACTTGCATATCAACACACGAATGACTTTACTTTTTAAAAAATATGGAACAATCAAGTTCACAGACGTAAACACACATATCCCATAAAATATTGCAATATATAAAATCATAAAGATTAATACTGCAAAATTCATCTTCCAAACATGTTTAGAATTTAAACAAATAAATATAAAAATAAGAAGATGAAAACATTGGACATAGCTATGTGTAATCACTATAATGGCTATTCCAAACACTAGTTATTCTTTTAAATTAAATAAGAAAAATAGAATTCTCATCAGAAGACTTACTAGTTGTCGTAGATCTTTCTCAGAGCATCTACTGAGAATTCCTTTTCATTATTGAAAAACCCATTGATTATGACATCGCTCAATTCCACCAAATCTTCAGAAATATCAGTTAACTCACTGAGTTCTCTTCTCAAATCACGCAGGGTGTTCTTGGATAGTGACAACATTTGTTCATAGTGAGTTATACTTTCTAAAGAGGAAATAATTTGATATTTTAAACCATTTCTTTTGTTGATGAACTCTTTTACTATGCTCCCAAAATTAGCATCAATAGGACAAATAAAAAAGAGACAGTTATAGGAAGAACCTTCTCCATTAATTGTAGTCTTCACTTTCTTCACCCTTGAGGAAGAAATCCCTTTACACATATTAGATGCTTCAACTGCATCCCTGCTTGTGATGCTTCTGGTTACAGGAGCCATAAAGTTGTATCTTTTCAAGGAAAGAGGAAGTCTACCAATGACTTAAATAGACTTATGAACATCAAACGTTTCTTACCTTTTCTAATTCTGGAATCATTGTTTTTAGGAGAGCCGCGCAGATTATCCAGATTCATCTTTTGCATGTTCTTCTGTAGTTTGGCAATTCTTTCAATGTTCCTATTGAATCTCCAACACGTACTTTTAACATGCCTTGCATTTCCACAAAACAAACATACCATTTTTTTTTTTGTTGAGGTATATTTTGTTTAACACAGCTGCCAGCTTTTATTTTTCCCTGATCAATAGAAGCAACAAGATTGACAATGTCTGCACACGTGCATTTGTATCCTAAACCACTAGTGTTTCCAACAGACTTTTGACCAAATAACATTGGTGAAATTTTGTCAGTGCTTCCAGACAATATTTGTAGATCATCCTTAAGAGTATTAATCTCTTTCTCCTTTAGATTAATAGTTCTGGTGAGTTTATCATTAAGACAATCAATCTCAAGATTTTTCACCGGGATTAATGATTCTAGTTTCTTCAATGAAGCTTTTAATTGAAGTTTTTCTTGAAGAATCTCTTTATCCAAGAAATTAAAAATATTAGAGCATTGCTCGGTCGAACTCGCATGCGTTGCTATCTCAAGCATGTTTGTCAATATTAGTGATCAAAACTATAAAGTCTTTGATTTCTAGTCTACTATATCTAAGGTCTCGGACTAGGATAGAAAGTGTAGTTGAGATCAAGAACTCCATGGAGATCATCATAAAAGATGAAGGACTACTAAAGGAATCAGTGGATCTTCATCGACTAAAAGGTATGTGGAGACTTGAACTTATCTATCACTCAAAAATCTATCTACTCTATCTCTTATCTTGAGACAAAAGTCGTATTACTATATAAACTAAGAATATACACATATGATATTTCGTGCTGAGTATATCTTGCTTATCTATTTCCCAAAATATGTGCTGGTAAAGCTTTTGCTTTAGCCAAGTTCATCTTTACTTAGTGATGAAAGTCATGTTATGTTTCAATCATTTTGGAAATTTCTCTAACGAAAAATAGTTTGTGAATAACAACTATATAACGCCCTCTGAGAATGTTTCAATGATAGAAATGGGAGTTTAGACAATATAACCATTGGAGGATAGAAGCATTTTTGTGGTAACACATATATGTATAGGTCCTTATTGCTTGTACCGAAGTTTGCGAACTTTTTTGATCAAGTGAAACCAGAGAAGTGCATGAGATTCAGTCCGCGAACTGGTGGAAGTTCTCGACTGAGAATTTCTGCTGGAGTTTGTGAACTCCATCCGGGAACTTAAGTCCGCGAACCCAGTCCGCGAACTTGAGTAGGTTATGTCTAAAAATGATATTTGTGAACTTATCTTAATAAACTAGGGAATGCTATTGCAAACCATGGCTTTATAGTTTATGAATCGATTCGAGTGAATCACATCGTTTTTGCTTCAATTGTGTCTTGTATAGCACATAAATATCTAAGCAAATGAACAACTCTCTAACTAGTTCATTTGAGTCATTTGGACTAGTTATGGTGAAGAAGAATATGGTTGATATGAAATTATCATTTGGCTAACCATTTGGTTAAATAGTGTTGAACCAACTAATGTACAAGTTTGGGTACTGTTTTGACAAGCCTACAAACGTGCAGTACATGTGTGTATAACAAGTTATGTTTTCGATCTAATGGTTGATAAATATTGGCTTGTATCTAATCAGGTTTTTATCTAACAGTGAATATTGAATGCTTTGTTACTAATCTTACATTGATTGCAAACCCTGATTTGAAAGACTATATAAGGGAGAACTCTAGCAACTGGGAAACCTAATCCCCACACATTCTGTGTGATAATAGTTTGCTAAGCTAGAGTCGGTTCTCCTTTAACCTTTGGTTTTCTTCTTCTAAAATCAGGTTAATGACTTAAAGACTTCATTGGGATTGTGAAGCTAGACCGATACTACTTTTATCGTAGTTGTGTGATATGATCTTGTATCTTCTATCGTACAAGTACACTTGTAATATTTGGCTTGATATTTCTATCTCCGATAGTCAAGATATAAAATTAGTCACAAACACTCCGTCTCATCGTTTATGATTCCTCAATAATCTTCTTCGCTGCGTAGATTAAGTTTATTATGAGTTGATTGATAAAACTGAGCTGTTCTTAGGGAATATAAGTCTGGTTTTATCAATTAGTTCATGTTCAGCTTGATTTATCAAAAGACGGAACAAAACTCATAGGTTTATTCGTGGGAGACGAATTTATCTATCCTTGTAGAATTTTCTATGTGAGACAGATTTGTTTATTAAAGTCTTCAACTTTGGGTCGTAGCAACTCTTGGTTGTGGGTGAGATAAACTAAGGGAATCAAGTGCGCAGTATCCTGTTGGGATCAGAGGCGTATGATCATAACTATACCTTGGATTAGTGTGAGATTGGTTGGGGTTAAACTACAGTCCAGACTGAAATTAGCTTGGAGTAGGCTAGTGTCTGTAGCGGCTTAATACACTATATGTTTAATCTGGACTAGGTCTTGGGGTTTTTCTACATTTGCGGTTTTCTCGTTAACAAAATTCTGGTATCTGTGTTATTTATTTTCTGTATTATATTTCGTTATATAATTGAAATAATACAGGTTGTGCGTTGTTCAATCAATTAGAATATCCGACCTTATTGGTTGTTGATTTAAATTTATTGAAACTTGGATATTGGTCTTTGGTACCATCCAAGTTATTTCTCTTTGATTAAGACTTTTAGACTGTATTTTCTTGAGTAAATCAAATTGAGAGATTGAGATAATAACTCCTTGAGATATTTTCTATTGATTGAGTCTGACTGTCTAGTTGATTCTCTAGAAAGTTACTCGGAGTTGTCCATACAGATTGTTAATCGAAATATTGGGTGTGGTTGTTAGACCCCCGCTTTTTCAATTGGTATTAGAGCAGGCAAACACGTTCAAGACCTAACAAGTCTGTGTTTGTAGCGATCTGACTCTATGGACAAAGGTGGTATCTCAATTAATGTACCACCAGTCTTCGATGGCTCTAATTACTTACAATGGAAAATTTCTATGCGAGCTTTACTTCAAGCACGTGATTTCCAATCATGGGTATATGTTGTTAATGGCTATGATGCTCCTATTGAGGCAGTTGGAGGTGTAAACGTTCCAAATAATATTGGTCAATACACTCCTGCCGAGATTCTTGCTGCAAAGCAAAACTCTGACGGTTTGAATGCGATCATATATGCCATTACCCCAAATCTTCAGCACCATGTGTCTAATTGTACTAAGTTTCAAGATGCTCGGGATATCTTAGCAACCATATTCGAAGGTAATTCCAGTGAAAAGGAAGCTAGACTTCAAAATCTTAATTCCGATTGGGAAAACCTTCGGATGGCATATGAAGAAACATTTGATAAGTTTAATCACAAAGTGTCTGAAATTGTTAATGCATCTTTTGCATTGGGTAAGACTATTCCTGAAAAGGACATTGTGATGAAAATTCTCAGATCGCCGCCATCTAGATACGATTCTAAGAAGCATGCCATCGTTGAGGGAAATAACCTTGATACTCTCTCCAGAAATACCCTGGTTGGAATGCTTAAGATCTTTGATCATGAACATTCATCCAAATCTAAGGATGTTGCGTTCAAAGCACTAAAAGACACTAAATTACTTGATAAAAGTAAAAAAGTGTATATCTCTGAAGATGATCACTCTGAGACAGATTCATCATATGAAGATCTTGAAAATTAGTCTCGATGATCACAAGACAGTTTAGGGATCTTCTGTTGAAGAGAAGTAAACAGTTCTCCAGAGATAAGCCTATAGCATCAGTCAAATCTCATAGTCGTATTCCTCCTAAAATAGGGATATTGATGAAACTGATGATGAGGATATGCCCCAGTGCTTTAAGTGTAAGGGTTTTGGTTATTTTGCGAATGAGTGTCCAAATCGGAGAAAATACACTGGGAATAAAGGTCTTGCTGCAACTCTTGATGAAATGTCTGACAATTATGATTCTAATGAAGATGAGAAATCAAGTGTTGTACTTCTTGGTAAAAAATATTGATTTTGATAATTGTAGCAATACACATATCAATCTTGATATTCTTTCAGAAGATAACCAACTATTTTGGAAGAAAAAATTGACCCAATCTTTTGAAACACTGCTTATAATATTTCAGGTCCCAATATGTGCTAGGCTTCTTGCACATTCTAGAAGCCTGATTTTTATCCAAGTATGACGTGCTCATATTGTTCATTAAAGGGTCATGAACTCTCAAAGTGTTACAAGTTCAAACACCAACAAAGGCATGTCAACAAACTTCAACGAAGAACAAATCATCTAGCAAGAAAGCTTAAACTTGCTCAGAAGACCACTGAGGTATGTAAGATTTTATCTTATCTAAGAAGTTAGTTTCCAAGGATAAACTAAGACCATTAGAGAATAAATTATGGTCAAATAGTTTTGATAGACAGTGGTCTGGGAATTCCTCCCAAAAGGAAATTGGTGGACAAATTGTTGCTCACCACAGTACAACATGATTGTGTTGTTTTAAAATCTTGTCTCATGTACCTGATCAAAAGAGACAATGATTTTGTACCTCTCGGGCTTTAGGAAAAGTTTTTTTTTTCTTTTCTTAGATTTGTCTTCTTTTTGTCTATAAAAAAGAAAAAAAGGGTGCTATCGACAATTCTACTCTTCATAGGTTTAAGAGTTGGTTGTTTACGAACCTGTTTAAAGGTTTCGAACCCTACATTCCTTTTCCTTCCTTAAAACCTCCTTTTATCTCAAGACTACTTGTTGAGATAATTGTGAATTCCTCTCACAAACCCATACGTTCATGGACGCTCCAAGAATGATGTCTTCAGATGTAAAGGACGGTAATATGATTGCTAAGCCATCAATCAAGAAGGAAAAAGAACAATCTCCATTTCCTCCTACATTGAAAAGGAAAAGAAGGAATGTGAGGAAGCCAAGAGCCGTTCCTTCAAATTCTCAGAAGTTTTCTGATATTCTTGAAGTAATGAAGGAGTTGCGTAAGGAGATTCAACAAATAAAGGCTTTTGTGTATAAGACTCACGAGATTCAAAAGTCCCTGGTTCAACAATAGCAACCTAGAAGGTTTATTGATATAAACCCATACCTTAATGAACCTTATGTTCCAATGGTTGTTGACGACAAGGAGTTTGGGGACGATATAGAATTCTTCAAAGGTCTTATCGCCTAGTAAATCTTCTATTTTTCTTGTTTTGATTAGAAGAATAAATAGTGTCTTGGAATAGCCATTATTGTGATTACACATAGCTATGTCCAAAGTTTTCATCTTCTTGTCTTTAGATTTATTGTCTTAAATTCTAAACTTGTTTGGAAGATGATTTTTTGCAGTATTAATCTTTTTGATTTTATATATTGCAATATTGTTATGGGATATGTGTGTTTACGTACATGAACTTGATTGTCCCATATTTTGTCAAAAAGTAAAGTCGTTCGTGAGTTGATATGCAAATATTGATAAAAAAAAAAGAATAGACTTTTGACAAACACAAAAGTTAAGCCAATATTGTCAATTATTGATGTAAGATATGTTAAAATCTTTTGTGATTCAAGGATTATGTCTATTGTGTGTCATTGTGCAAATAGTGATGCAAACATATAATGCATCCTTGCTTATTCCACAGTATAAGGTCAATTCTCCGATCCACAAATTTTGTGTAAATACTGTGTTGTTCCATGAAGTGTCTTATGTTGAGAACTAAAATAACAAAAGTTGATTACTTTTGTGATTAGCTTAGTTGTTTTTCCGTAAGGTACTTTATGTTGAACATGATTAAACTAAATTAATCATTTTGTGTGATTATTTAGTTAGCACTCCATAAGATTTCTTATGTTTGAGCATTTCTTCGACTGAGTTGGTTTTTCATGATTAACTTAGTCATTGCTCCATAGATTTTCTTATGTCGAGTGTGACCAATTAAATTGATTACTTTTGTAATTAGTTTGTTTGAGCATGGAGGTTATATTAATTATGAGTTCTCTTGTGAATAATCAAATCGAGTTATTAAGTCTCCATAAGTTTAATTGTGTTGAGCATATTTAGTCAAATTAATCTTGGTTCGCTTTGGTTAATATGATTGAATATTTCTTGTTGGATTCCAAATTCATACTTGTATGTAATTTGTTGAGTCTAAAGAAATGCTTATTTTCTTTTTAAATTAAGGTCGCTATTGTTGTTCCCTTGGGAATGACATTTTATGGGGGAGAGTTTTTTTGAACTTGTGTTTAATTGCCAAATCTTTGTAGGGAGTGCGGCTGTGGAATATTAGAGGGGTTATCTTGTATCTTCATAGACTCCTTGATGAATGCATTTAGCTTCGGATTTATGATTGCATCTAAACAAGATGATATACATTTACCTTTGGTCATGAAATGTCTCTTACAAAAATTTCATTAGGATCTCGTTCTTGTACCTTTGCTTATTTTATTGACAAAAAGGGGGAGAATTAATATGTAGTTCACACTACAAATACATATGGTTTTCGGATCATTATGTAAGGGGGGAGTGGTTTCCATGTGAGATGGAGTATTTACTTAGGGGGAGTGAAGTATCACCATAGTATTGTTGTTAAAGTTGTGATAAAATTGGACTTTGACGCTGTGTAACGATACTATGACACTGTATAACAATGATTGAGAACTCTTGTTTTCTCGTTGTTATAGCTATGGATTTTCAACAACGATGATGCTAAACTTACAACCTTTTGGATCATTGGGTTACTTGGAAGTGACAAAGATTTCGAGTATTGTTGAAGATCAGACGACATGTGGAATAGGAGCTATAAATTTTATTTGTACATTTTTTGTATTCCATATGTATTAATAGTTTTACCACTAAAATTTACAAAGGGAGAGATTGTTAGAGCATTGCTCGGTCGAACTCGCATGCGTTGCTATCTCAAGCATGTTTGTCAATATTAGTGATCAAAATTATAAAGTCTTTGATTTCTAGTTTACTATAGCTAAGGTCTCGGAATAGGATAGAAAGTGTAGTTAATCTCAAGAACTCCATGGCGATCATCATACAAGACGAATGACTACTCAAGGAACCAGTGGATCTTCATCGACTAAAAGGTATGTGGAGACTTGAACATATCTATCACTCAAAAGTCTATCTACTCTATCTCCTATCATGAGACAAAAGTCATATTACTATATAGACTAAGAATATAAACATGATATTTCGAGCTGAGTATATCTCTCGCTTATTTATTTCTCGAAATATGTGTTGGTAAAGCTTTCTCTTTAGCCAAGTTCATCTTTACCTAGTGAGGAAAGTCATGTTATGTTTCAATCATTTTGGAAATTGCTCTGATGAAAAATAGTTTGTGAATAACAACTATATAACGCCCTCTGAGAATGTTTTAATGATTGAAATGAGAGTTTAGACAACATAACCATTGGAGGATATAAGCATTATTGTGGTAACACATATATGTATAAGTCCTTATTGCTTGAACCGAAGTTTGCGAACTTTGCTGATCAAGTGAAACCGGGGAAGTACGTGAGCTTCAGTACCCGAACTGGCGGAAGTTCTCGACCGAGAATTTCTACTGGAGTTTGTGAACTCCATCTGGGAACTTAAGTCCGCGAACTTGAGTAGGTTATGTCTAAAAACGATGTTTGTGAACTTATCTTAATAAACTAAGGAATGCTATTGCAAACCATGGCTTAATAGTTCATGAATGAATCGGTTCGAGTGAATCACATCATTTTTTCTTCAATTGTGTCTTGTGTAGTACATAAAGATCTAGGAAATTGAACAACTCTCTAACTAGTTCATTTGAGTCATTTGGACTAGTTATGGTGAAGAAGAATATGGTTGATATGAAAGTTATCATTTAGCTAACCATTTGGTTAAATTGTGTTGAACCAACTAATGTACAAGTTTGGGTACGGTTTTCACAAGCCTACAAACGTGCAGTACATGTGTATATATCAAGCTATATTTTCGATCTAACGGTTGATAAATATTAGCTTGTATCTAATCAGGTTTTTATCTAACGGTGAATATTAAATGTTTTGTTACTAAGCTAACATTGATTGCAAACCTTGATTTGAAAGATTATATAAGGGAGAACTCTAGCAATTGGGAAACCTAATCCCCACACATTCGGTGTGATACTAGTTTGCAAAGCTAGAGTCGATTATTCTTTAACCTTTGGTTTTCTTCTTCTAAAACCAGGTTAACAACTTAAAGACTTTATTGGGATTGTGAAGCCAGAACGATACTACTTTTATCGTAGTTGTGTGATCTGATCTTGCGTATTCTATCGTACGAGTAAAATTGTAATAATTATGTCCCATGGTAAAATTGTAATACGATCTGATCTTGAAAAAGCGGGGGTCTAAAAACCACACCTAATATTTCGATTAGCAATCTGTATGGACAACTCCGAGTTACTTTCTAGAGATTCAACTAGACAGTCAGACTCAATAAATAGAAAATATCTCAAGGAGTTATTATCTCAATCTCTCGATTTGATCTTTATCAAAGTGAAATAACTTGGATGGTACCAAAGAACAATATCCAAGTGTCAATCAATTTAAATCAACAACCAAAGATGTCGGATATTCTAATTGATTGAACAACACATAGCCTGTATTATTTCTATTATATAACAAAATATAATGTGGAAAACAAATAACACAGATACCAGAATTTTGTTAACGAGGAAACCGCAAATACAGAAAATCCCCGGGACCTAGTCCATATTAAAAGTACACTGTATTAAGCCGTTACATACACTAGCCTACTGCAAGCTAACTTCGGTCTGGACTGTAATTGAACCCTAATTAATCTCACACTGATCCAAGGTACAGTTATGCTCCTACGCCTCTGATCCCAGCAGGATACTACGCACTTGATTCCCTTAGCTGATCTCAAGAGTTGCTACGACCCAAAGTGGAAGAATTTAATAAACAAATCTGTATCACACATAAAAGTCTATATGGATAGATAAATTCGTCTCCCACGAATAAACCTATGAGTTTTGTTTCGTGTTTTGATAAATCAAGGTGAATAGGAACCAATTGATAAAACTAGACTTATATTCCCGAAGAACAACTCAGTTTTATCAATCACCTCACAATAAACTTAATCGACACAATGAAGAAGATTATTGAGGATCATAAACGATGAGAGGAAGTGTTTGTGACTACTTTTATATCTTGCCTATCGGAGATAGAAATCTCAACCTAATTATTACAACTCCTCAATGTGTGGTTCAAGTAAATACTCAAGTTGTTCATCCCCATACAATTTCCAAAAGAGAAATCTTCAAATCCAAAAAACCAAAATTTGGATTTGGCGCCTTTTACTTTTCAACTAAAGTCGAACACAGGGAGCATTGAACTTGATAAATACAGATAAAATATTATGCAATCATCTCATATAAACTATAAAGTACCAGTCAAACTGCCGGTACTGCCCAACCATTATAAGATACAGAGAAGTCTACATGTATTTTGTACAAGGAGACTTGATCATCATATCTTAAAACTAGTCAAATCATAATTCTAGAAATTGTTAACAGTAATAAACCAATACACATAGTATAAAAATATGATATACTCATTATAGGCCTTGAAACAATCAAAGGAAGCATTCCAAAATTTTGTCGGCATCAGGTCTCTCACAAGGAAAAGGTGATTACCAACTATGCCTGTTATGGGGTCTGAAAGCCAATATCTTTATCACAAAGGATAAATTCTACAAAACATATGAGTAAAATTTCTAGCATGAATGTGCATGGTATACTTCCAAACATCAAATCGATGAAAAGATACATAATAATCGTTTATGCAATCAAATCAAATTCAGTTTCACATGAAAATTCCCAATATGACATTTTCTATCTCAAATCCCCACTGATGGATTAATAATAGAAAAATTGAAAGGGATGCTTCAATCATCTTCCCTTATTCAACCATTGGCAATTGGTTGGTCGTATTCAAAATAAGGGAAGGATGACAATGATTTCAAATAATCACATACGCATAAACTTTCTTAGTCGTTAAATTGATACTAACCTTTCTTTGCAGTTCCAGTTCAACCTTTGAATTAAGATGATTCCGATCCACAAACACAAAATTAATTCTTGTAATCGATTGCGGCAGAGAGGATTCACAACGGAGGTTTCTCTAAATTGTTCTCCCTTAATTCTTCATAGTTTTGTTTTCACTTCTAAAACTGTTTCGTCAACGAAATTTGAACAAGTGATAATGGTCAAGTTTTGAGCGTATGTGGAGGCCCAAACTTTACCCTTAACACAACATGATATAACAGAGAACGAGAATCTCAATCTCAATCCTATCGGTGTATATCCCGGACACCTGCATCTCCTTCATATTCTGTAGCCTTCCTTTATAAACATGAACCCAAAAAAAAAAAAAAAAATCGTTCGCAAAGAATTCCCAGAATCCAATAATGTTGCGTTGAAATCTTATCCTCCCTTATCCAGGAAATAATCATCTAAAACTGTTGGAAAATATGGGTAAAAAACGGAGGATGATAACACTAAAAGAAATTGTTGTACTCCAAACTTTCAAGGCTCATAAGATTTCTTTTAGACGATTATTTCTACCCTCCCAATATTAATTGGCGATTGCAATAGGTGTGCGAAATAATGCCTTCAGGATACAATGAAATCCCAACAACAGAGAAATTGGATTCAAGGTTTGCACCCCTTGTCCCAATCAAGAACACACAGTATTAAGTTTCTGATGATGCTTAGAGAGAAAAGAAATCAAATGTATTTTCCATTGTTTGAATGAAAACAAACCATCACTATTTATAGGGAATTCATGCCCATTGGAGATGCCTTTTCACTTCCAAAAGACACCAATAGTGTCTAATGGGAATGGATGTGTCTCTTGTGAACCATCACACCCTATGGAGATGCCTTTTCATCTCCAACTAACATCCATTACATCTATTAGGCTCATGACACTCCCCATTGTAGTGTCTAACCAAAAATGAAAACCATTTTATTTTCTATATTATTGAAAATATCCAAAAATTGACACAGTGGTGTGGGAATTAGGGTTTGGCTTATCGAAATCCTAATTAGTATTTAAAAAAAAGATACCCTGGAAATTTCTCGCAGACACATTGAAAGGGTTCAATAAATGTGCCTAGTAAAGACATTATTACTTAAATTATGTGACGTCACTGTCTGGCTAGGGTTTTACGATTTTAACCCTAAGCTAAAAACCACCATCAACATTAAGTCCCCTGCTTAGCTCGAAACAAGGGCATTGTTGTGAGGTAAGCATATGATGGTGATAGCCAAGGACAAGATCGAAACGTAAGTCACGCAAGATGGTCAGGAAAGTCCGACTAACCTTTTTTGAGAGGTGAGGAGAGTTCATGATCCCGTGTTTGGCAGCCTTATATAGATTCTATTTGTGGTGTAGACCGAGAAGCGGTGAGATGAGGACCGTCGGTTTGGTCCGACTAAGCATCATCTTGACTGGGTTAGGGAACATCATAACGATGGCTTGGAAATTTGGTGCTGGCGCGACAAGTCATGGCACGGATATCTTGGCATGATGGGGCCACGTAAATAGAACGGATAACTCGGCACGGTGCGTTCATGGTAAGGCGCGGTTTGGTGAGGCAAGGAGTGCATGGACGGCTTGGCGTGGTGGGCCAAGGAGAGGCGTGGTTTGGTAAGGCAAAGCGCGTATGGACGGCTTGGTGTGGTCGGGCCAAGTCATGGCGCGAACGTCTTGGTGACTTATCTTCACGGGACCAGTTGCCTCTTTTCCTTACTTGACTCAAATATGAAGTCCTTTCCTTATTCAAACTCCCAAGCATCACATCTATAAAAGGGGCCGGCCTCTCCTTTTATTTCATGTCTTCATCTTTTTTTTCTGGTCGTGTGGTATCAATAAAGTGGACGAGCGAATCCAGGTATGTCTTCCAGCACTTCCTCTTTAACTTGTTATTTTTTTTTTGCTTCTTTGTTGGTGCAAAGCCCTAGTTGTAGGCGTACATTTTCATGACCTTGTAGAAAATATTGTTCTTCTGTGTTGGTGTGAATTCTAGCCGTAGGTATGTTTTGCACGAGCTTGCAGTAGTATTTAGGCATGAATACCGTATCAATGTTGACCGCCCCAACTTATTGTGCGAAGTAGGCGAGAGATAGTAGCTGTCATTCCCTTCGCATGAAAATTTATCTTTTAGGGTTTCCCATTTTCCTGGTGTGGCCATGTGCATGTTCCCATGGTGGGGCGCGCCTACTCGTCAAGGCGCGAATTTCCCACTGCATAAAGTGGCGATGTAGAGTCTGCCAATCCCCATTTCTTCGCATATGTGCAAAATAATTTTTGAACCAATTGGCTTGCATCGAGGACTGCTCTCCTGCTTCGGATAAAATAATTTACATGCACTTTCCGTAATAATTTCTCTTTGTATTGTTCCATTGTAGTTATCTCGAAGGACGAAAGCAGCGTAAGAGAATCTTCTTTAGGATGTCAATAATTTCTGCCGTACCGAAGGATGTTGGAAATTCCAAGCCAAACGTGACTGATAAATTCTTCATGATAGTTTCTACCAGGAGAAGTTATCTTAAGCATATGCCAATTCTCTTGACAGGTTCGGAGAGTGAGGGAGGGGATCAGTCATTTCCGACCGGAAATGTAATACGGTTTTGTCTTCAGAGGAAATAGTATTTCGCCTCTCTTATTGATTTCAAAATCTTGGTGAGTCCATTGCGTTCCTTTGATAAATGGATGCAATTTATGATAAGTAAAGATTGTATAAGAGCTAGTTTGAACAAGGCACAAATCATTAATGCTGTTGCGGTTTCTGCATCACTTCAAATTAGGAAAGACATCTCAGGCTTGGTTGCTTTCATCTCCAGGTGGTGTCCAGATACTCACATGGCCATATGCAGGTGGGGAGAAATGACTACATCCTTAGAAAGTGTGGCCATCCAGCTGAATCTTCCCATGACAGGAAACTTCAACATCAAACTGTCAGATGATGAAGAAAAAATGTGTACCGCCCTGGTTACGAAGTCAAAAGGTTTTTTTCGAAAAGAGAACGAGACGAAGTGTTTCTATATCTTATGGGTGTCTCAATGGTTCCCTGATAAGCTGGTACCATATCAAAATAATAATACACTCCATGTCGCGGCATTCTTGGCTCTTTGGTTATCCCTGGATGTTTTCGATGATGGATCTGGTAAGAAGGAGATAAGGCCTGAACTCATCAATTTTGCAATAAGATTGGCGAAAGGAGTCGTTCTCCCCATTGGCGGATTGTTTCTCGGTTCTCTGTACATACACTTGGATCATATGGATATGGACATGCGCGCTTCAAATGGTTACATGAAAGCGGACTTATATGTTCACGTTGTTTTTCTCCAGGCGTGGCTGTGGGAGCATTTTGAAAAATACGCTCCTAAACCGTTGGTTTCACTTCCCGCATCTTGGGGTGGCTCGAGAATACTTCGCTGGTCGAATAGGCGCCTAAGATCTAGCTCAAACCTGGATGATTTCCTCGATAATTTGTGTGCCGCTAATTTTCGTCCATGGGCCCCGGTGTGTACATCCATAGTCCAGGTCAATACTTTTTCTTCTGATCCAAACATGTCTTTGCTTTCTGACGAAGGGAACCTGGGCGTCGACGAGGTTGTATTCATGCGAAGTTGCACGTCTGGTTATATATCATCTTTTTTTCTAGGATCGTGTCAGGCAGTCTCTTACAATATTGATCGGGCAGCTCGTCATATGGGTTTCGACCAAGGGATATCTCTTGTTCGTCAGTTAGTAGCTCCAAAGGACTCATTACCGGTCGTTCTTGATGCTAGTGTTCTCGTGCCGGGAAAAAGCCTCCCTTTCTTTCTTTCAGAACGAAATCCTTCGACTACCTCCAAGTATAACGCGTTTTGGCAGAGTGAATTCCTTGTCATCCAGGAATTTGTGAAAGTGGTAGTGGAAAACACCCGTGGTAGGCCTTCTGCCACGATTTTAGCAAAGCATCTGTTTTTGAGGGATACTTCTTTATCCAAAAGAAAATCCGTCGGTCCGGACGCGGATAGTCCCCAAGCGAATGAGTTAAGGTCTAAAAATCGTGCAGGAGATTTCTAGTCAGGTTCTACAACTCTACCGACTTTTAGTTCATCCAACATGCGGGTACGTATGATTTTCCTCTTGAATTTAGTTAGATCATGCATATCCTTGTTTCCTTTCTGAGTATCCATATTTGTATCTCGTCCAGGGTCTCGGCAGCGTGAACACCTTTACCAAGCTTGCAAGTAATCATAAAACGTCCCTTCTCGGGACGGAGGGTGGCGGTGCTGAGCCTATCCATGGAAATGGGGAACCCAAGAAGAATGAAAGCTCAGAGTCCAGAGATGGCGAGAGTAGTTCTTCCGATAGCAGTGCTGAATCTTCCTCTAGTCGGTATGAAAGAGAATCAATGAGTCTTCTCCATGTTCCTTTTTTTTTTTTTTTAAGTGTCTAAGCCGTGATATCACAGAGCGAAGCCGGTTCTAAAGATGAACTTGAGATGAAAACTAGTAAAGATACGGCTTCGTATCCAGTCGTGTCGGCCAAGCCTGGTAGTTTTAAAATAGAGGCCGATCAAGATGTAAGCGTAATTGTGACTCAGACAACGGAGATTGCTCATGTGAATGTTGGCGCAATTGTTGTTAGGAATCCTTTGCCAGTTACTGATGCAGTCTCAGGCGCCATCTTTGTTCCTCAATACCTGGTTCCTTATCC
Organism: Papaver bracteatum; assembly: GCA_023529315.1. Taxonomy (NCBI): domain Eukaryota; kingdom Viridiplantae; phylum Streptophyta; class Magnoliopsida; order Ranunculales; family Papaveraceae; genus Papaver; species Papaver bracteatum. The sequence continues at coordinate 3,032,074 of JAJJWX010004210.1, forward strand.
GGATAACATGTTGATTGGGGGATTTAGCGTGCCAGCTAAACATGCAGTGTTATACACCAAGATATGGGAAAGCTATGGTCATATTTCCACGACCAATAAAATTACTAGTCGATACGCGCTGGTCAAGCGTGTAGAGGAAGCCTTGTCTTCGATTGACGACATGCACAATGTGACTGGTCACACGGTTTCTGGGGATGTAATCTCAAGCTGGAGGTTCCATCGCGATATCTGCATAAAGTTAGAGTTTAATGCTCCTTGGTTCGTCGAAGGTGTCTCCGAGGTTGAAAAGTTGCTAGCCCAAACAGTCGACGGTCCTTCTGCGGATACGGTGAAGAAACAAGAAGCGGAAGTTGAAATTTTTTCCAGGAAGCTGAAGTTGAAGAGGGCGGCTCTCCAAAGCACGAAAGAGGCTCTTGCTAAGAAGAACAATCCATTGTTGGAAAACTTTCCCTGAATGCATTTCTGTCTTATGAACTTCTTATTTTTTAGGTTTTTTTTTTTTTTTGAAAGGCAAATGAAACGCCTAGTTTGTGGTTTTGATTTTCTGGATTTTTTTGGGTTGATAGACAAGTGTTACCTATGAGGGTTTTGGATTATTATTCTGGATGAACTGTTTTAGGATGATGCCGCATTTGGTTATGATTGGTTATGAACGTTGCGTGTTGGTAGATGACATGGGATGAAACATAACATGGCTATCGGTTTTATCATTCCCGTGAAAACTTGAAATAGTAAACCAACGTATTTTTTCTAGGCAAGACTTACTCGGATTTTTAGATCTACTAACGAAAAATGAGTCATGTGCAAGCCCGACTCTCGTGGAAAACACCGCTGATTATGAAAAGTCCCAAGTCATCCCTGAGTCACTTGATAAGAGTCGTCGATCTCTGAGCGGATCATGTGCTTTTAACCTCTGGGAAGTCCCCAGTCATCCCTTGCTATGTTAAGACTGATAATCGGGTTGTCTAGTAACTGATTTTTCGATCCCTGAGCAGATCGTCTGCTCCTACCATCTTGATATCTGGGTAGAAGCATGAGATCGATGGTCGAAAATTGACATTGTAACCGAAAGAACAATCTCCCACTGTGGTCGCCAATTGTTTGAGGGTGAAAATAGTTTCTGCTGATTTCGGTAATTTCAGGTGTGTGGGTGAGAAACGAATTGAAACCCTGAAAAATGTACTGCAAGGGAGTACTTTAGATTCGAGAGATCAATCTGTCCAAGTTCGGCCTATACCAATAAATGGCCGTTCTAGACTTGCTTCGGTCACAAAAAGAAGGAGAATGGGTTGGTTTTGTGGAGAAAGCAAGGAAAGTGATGAGACCAGAATAGTTGATTTCTGGAAGAGTAGTTGTTTTCTACAACTTATATTAGAAAGTGAGAAGCTAGCAAAATGGAAAGCTATCAAATATTTTCTGAGTGTTGTATTCTCCTGACTGAACTTGTTGTTCGTGGGAAATAGGTAAGACCTATTTACGCAAGTTGAAGTGAAATGTACTCTGGTCTCATTAAGGAATGGAAAAATGGGTGAGTAAATGGGAGGAAGTGGTAACCGTTAACGCATGGAATTGATGTTCCATAAAAAGGAGCGTTTCACAATTAACTCCTGAATTTACTAACCGCCTCACCCTCATGACACTTTTTTATGACGGGCGTAGTGTACGCCGCATGCTATAAACCGCCAAACCAATACCCAAAGAGAATCCCCCAGTTTGTGATATGTGTTGATGTCTTGAATGTTTTTGTGGAAAACATGTAGCATATTGTTGTTACATGTCAAGTTGAGCTTGGGAGACTTGCTAGCTTGGTGATATTCGACGGTCGATATTTTGCATATTAAGAGGAAAGGTAGCCATTGATCGTCGCGTGCTTTCATTTTTGGTGGCCGTATAGGGAAGGCCAGCATGGTGGAGCAACAAGGTTGCATGGCATGTCTTGGCGCGGCCAAATTAGGGTTTTAGGTCAAAGGTTACCATGCGTTGTCTGGTAACCTTGGACGGCTAGGATTTGCTCCTGGGATTGAAGGGCGACCGTTGATTTTCGTACGCCTTCGTTTCGGTAGCCGCATAGGGAAGGCCATCATGGTGGCGCGGCTAGGTTGGCATGCCATGGCGCGGTTTGGCGCGGCCAAATTAGGGTTTTAGGTCAAAGATTACCATGCATTGTCTGGTAACCTTGGACGACTAGGATTTGCTCCTGGGATTAAAGGGCGACCGTTGATTGTTGCACACCTTCATTTTGGTAGTCGCATAGGGAAGGCCAGCATGGTGGCGCGGCTAGGTTGGCATGCCTTGGCGTGGACAAACTAGGGTTTCGGGATAATGGTTACCATGTGTTGTATGGTAACCATGGACGGCTAAGATTTTCTCTTGGGATTGAAGGGCGACCGTTGATTTTCGCATACCTTCGTTTTGGTAGCTGCATAGGGAAGGCCAGCATGGTGGCGCGGCTAGGTATATGGCCATGGCAAGGCGCGTTTGGCATGGCACGGTGGGGCCAAGGGCTTGACATGGACGGTTTGGTTTGGCATGGTGGGGCCAAGGGTTTGGCATGCCGTTGGCACATGGTGCGGCTAGCATGGCTAGGGCCAAGGCAAGGTGCGTTTGGCTTGGCATGGTGGGGCCAAGGGCTTGGCATGGACGGTTTGGCTTGGAATGGTGGGGCCAAGGGTTTGGAATTCCGTTGGGCGTGTAGGGATGGCTAGCACGGCTTGGGCAAGGCAAGGTGCGTTTGTCTTAGCATGGTGGGGCCAAGGGCTTGGCATAGACGGTTTGGCTTGGCATTGTGTGGCCAAGGGTTTGGCATTGATGGTTTGGCTTGGCATGGTGGGGCCAAAGGTTTGGCATGCCGTTGGGCGCGTAGGTGTGGTTGGCACGGCTTCGGCCAAGGCAAGGTGCGTTTGGCTTGGCATGGTGGGGCCAAGGGCTTGGCATGGACGGTTTGGCTTGGCATGGTTGGGCCAAGGGCTTGGCATGGACGGTTTGGCTTGGCATGGTAGGGCCAAGGGTTTGGCATGTCGTTGGGCGCGTAGGTGTGGCTGGCACGGTTTGGGAGAAGGCAAGGTGAGTTTGGCTTGGCATGATGGGTCCAAGGGCTTGGCATAGACGGTTTGGCTTGGCATGGTGGGGCCAAGGGTTTGGCATGCCGTTGGTCGCGTAGGTGTGGCTGGCATAGTGGTGCGGCTGGCATGGTTGGCATGCATTTGGCATGGTAGGTGTGGCTGGCACGGCTTGCCATTGGCACAATGGTGTGGATGGCATGGTTGGAATGCCTTTGGCGCGGTAGGTGTGGCTGGCACGGCTTGCCATTGGCGCGGTAGGTGTGGCTGGCACGGCTTGCCATTGGCACAGTGGTGTGGGAATTAGGGTTTGGCTTATTGAAACCCTAATTAGTATTTTAAAAAAAGATACCCTGATAATTTTCTCGCAGACCCATTAAAAGGGTTCAATAAATGTGCCTAGTAAAGGCACTATTACTTAAATTATGTGACATCACTGTCTGGCTGGGGTTTTACAATTTTAACCCTAAGCTAAAAACCACCATCAACAGGGACGATCCTTATTTGTTTAAGTATTGTCCAGACCAGATTATTAGAAGATGTATACCTGAGAGTGGCCAGTCTAGTTTTATGTCCTTTTGTCATGAACATGCATGTGGGGGTCATTTTAGTACTAAGTAGACTGATGCTAAGATATTGCAGTGTGGATTTTATTGGCCTTCATTGTTTAAAGACTCCCATAGTTATTGTATTTTTTGTTAGCGTTTCTAGAAGTTAGGGACCATTTCCCGTAGGAATATGATGCCTTTGAACCCTATTTTAGTGATTGAGGTCTTTGATGTGTGGGGCATTGATTTTATGGGTCCATTTCTTAATTATTTGGGTTATCTTTACATACTTGTCACTATAGACTATGTGTCTAAGTGCGTTGAGGCGGTTCTGTGTAAAAAAAATGAACACAAGCTCGTACTCCAGTTTTTGAAAGATAATATACTTGCACGTTTTGGTACACCTCGAGCTATAATTAGTGATGGAGGAACAAACTTTCGTAATAGGCCATTTTCACTTTTAATGAAATGGTCGGTTGTCATCCGGTCAAATATAATTTCACTTTCTTACTTCACTAAAATAAATGTAGTATGTGATAAGAAAGAGTTTGTATCCACAGAGAGGCTATTGTTGTTATGCAAATTTTCAGATTCTTAGTAACCAGGGGGGGGGGGGGGGTGATATTACAAAGAAATATAAATAAATTGAAAGCAAAGTAAAAATAAAAGTAATCAATAAGGAGAAAGTATTGGTCACGGGATAGTTTCATTCACAAACTTCAATTCTCAACAATGACTAGAATTGAAATTTTAATTTCTCATTTACTAAAAGTCCTAGGATACCTTGATCGCAAGAGTATCCCGCTAATTCCCTGATTTCATCACAACCACATTAAAAGATGCATATGTGACTTCTTCCTAGAAAGCAACCTAAAGTGTAAAAGCACAATTATATTAACTCCCTAAAAGAAATAAGTTCTCTGGAATAAGACTAATTAAGGCAATCAAAATGTGTAAAAGCACTAAATCGATTTAACCCAAGTTATGATTCATATGTGACTATTAGGATATATCACTACAAGCACTACCCACATTTATTGTAACGACGCTAAAATTTCTCTTAGGCTTTGAGTTGGGCCTAACCTGTTTAGCTAGAACTGTGTAGTGAGCATGTGGGATCCCAGTATCGGATGCGCTTATAACAATACTAGTAGGGTGCGCCCTAAACCAAGTTTAGGTTTTCTTAGCTAACTGGCTATCCCTTAGTGAAATTAATGAGTCTAACTAGTAGGTGTCGTGGGAATCGACGCATGAGCGCCACGTTTTTGAATGAGCAACTAGGGACTTAATCGACCTTTTTATAACTTTTAACTCTAAATTGCAAATCTCTATTGGTTTTTCCTCCCCGTTCTCCTACCACCTACCACCGTTTCTACTAAAAAAAAAATCCAGCAAATGAACTGTTTTGATCTTGAGACTCAATTTTTAGCATAGTTTACCATCCGTATTTTTCCAAGGAACAATCTAATTTACGAAGGTAGGGGTTCTTTCTTTCTCAATTTCGTTGATTTTGCTTATTGCTTTCAATTCTCTGTGCTTAAAAAAAAAAAAAAAAAAAAAAAAAAAAAGAATCCTTCTTGCTTTAAGAATTACGGGTTTAATGGCTTTAGTTGATTTGGTGGTTTGATTTTAATATCTAAAAAAAAAAAATCGTGTATTTGCATTCACTTGTCACTGTTAACTTCTTACAACTAGCTTTTGTAGCTAATATTCTAGACTGCATTCTGTTTATGCTCTATATTTCTGCTTATGCAAGATTTTATGGCATGATGCATGGAATACAGTTAACTGGATTACTTTTGTATGTCTAATGGATTACTTCCATCCCTGAAATTTGTACTCGCTGTATTGTGTATTGTTTCCTTCTTATGAACAAGCCTAATAGGAAACCAGACGACTATACTTTAGGAATGTCAGGCCCGTTGGGGCCCCCACTTACGAGTGGTAACCCGTGGTAACCCGGAAGACCGTTAGCTGTAACGGTGGCAGGTTTCCAGAACTACCCTGACATCGGCGCTGGCCAAAAGAATAGTAGAGTCACTTAACTTGATTTACAACTATTTGTTTCATTATGAATTTCAGTTGCGAAATGCCTTTCATTTTGAACATTATTTTTAGTTGATGCTCTTGTTTATCCATTTATGTTTCTCACTGGCACTACATTTTTCGTCGTTATAACTCCTACTGGGCATTTGCTCACCCCGTTTTGTTTTGTTTTTCCCCCCACAGAGGACGAAAGGAATTTGGAGTAGTAAGCTAGATTGAGCTTATGTCAAGCTTTGGAAGCTTGAAGTGTTAGTATTTTTTTCACCAATGATGTGTATATCACTGGGATAAATCTGGGGTAGTATATGTTGGTGTGAATCAATGCTTTTTCTCCTTATTTTTATGTATAAATGTGTATATATATACTGTGGTCTTATTCAAGCCCAGCTATAAGCATTTAGATAGATGCTTTTGAAACTTCCTTGTTGCTTATCGGTACACTGATTTTTGTATGTAACTCATTTCCTTGTCAGTATCCTCATGTAAAGCATCATACCTTTATGTTTGTATAAAATTTTCAAATACTCACCCAATGTTGTTCTTTTGAATGGTTAACAATTTCAGATCTTTCCCATGTCATTAAAACTCTCCTGACACTTAAGTTCAAATTTATTTTCATTTAACTTTTGGGCTTAACTAATTTAGTTCAAAACCGGTCACGTCTCGTAAATGCTCACTTTAATTAAATTCTTTTAGTGACCATGGTTTAGTTTAAGTTCTGAAATGGATGTATATTTCTGAAATTCCTTGAAGAAATGAAAATTTGAAATGGATGTATATTTCTGAAATTCCTTGAAGAAATGAAAATTTGTATTACTGTACTTACATACTTATTTCTTTTTTTATATTTATTTCATTTTGTTTGGTCTGAGCGTTCATCATTACTTGGATGTCAAAATGAACATGTATATTTTATTTAGTTTTGAGCGATGCACCGGAGGGTTTTTCCTTGCTAGATGGGTTGAAACCCAACCCGCTAGAAGGGAAAATCACCGTTCCGTCATAGTTGGTAATCAGAACAAAGGTTCCGACTTACCGGGACTGTGCGTGGTTTTCTTACCTGCTGAAATGACCGGTACTTTAAGTAACTATTTATTTTCGTACTTTAAGGTCTATGGTGAATCAATTTAATCCCTCACTTATATGGATTGCTGAACCTAAAGTTTCTTGTAGTGCATCTTTTTGTAGTAAACTTAATCTTCCAGGTATGCAGAGTATGGTGATTCACAACTCAACTACAAGTACAAAAGGTAACATTTGGTTATTTTGGAATGTATCTTTAGCTACTCCTCAAGTTGTTTCTATGTCAAGTCAAATGGTCATTGTAAGTATCGGATAAGTTTTAGTTTCAGGAGTACATGCACATGTTAAGAAAAATCAAAGGAAGTTTTTATGGTCTGAAATGGAAATAATTAGTCAACTTAATAAGCCATGGATTGTTTTGGGTGACTTTAATGCAATAGTATCTCCTGAAGAAAAAGTAGGTGGTAAAGCACCTAATAGAAATTCAATGATGGATTTTATTCACTGTCTGAACAACTGTAATCTGATTCAAGCTCCAAGTACAGGTCAACAATTTACTTGGTCAAATTGCCAACAAGGAAAGAAGAGAATCCTATGCATTCTTGATAGAGTGGTGTTCAATTCTTTATGGTTACAAAATTATGGTGACTGGGGTTACAAAGTAAGTTTGAGAATAGCATCAGATCATGCTCCTTTATTAGGTGGTTGTGCAAGTATTCCAAAACCAAAAAATGCACCATGGAGGTTTCAAAAAATGTGGATTGAACATCCTACTTTCTTAACTGAAGTTCAAAAAATTTGGTCTGAAGAGGTCTTTGGAGATCCAGCTTTTACATTTATGCAGAAGTTGAAGAAACTCAAAAACAATTTAAATGACTGGAATTGGAGAGTGTTTGGTAACATTCATACCAAAGTTAAGGAAGCTGAAGAACAAGTTAGACAGGCTATGGAATTATCTGATAAAAATCCTATGGATGAAAATCTCTTGAATAATTTGGTAAAAGCTCAAAATGAACATGCTCAGAGAGAAGTGCAAGTCAATACTCTTATGAAACTTAAATCAAGAGATAAATGGGTTAAGGAAGGGTCTGCAAATACTGCTTATTTTCATGCCAAGATGAAGATTAGGCAAGCCAAAAACTCCATTAATGAATTAGAAGATATAAATGGAAATATTATAAGTGATCAGAATCAAGTTGCTGAGGCCTTGATTAGTCATTTTCAAAAGAAATTTGAGGTTCAAGAGCTTGATATTGATGAATATTTAATAGATGTCATTCCTTCAGTCATTACAGAAGAAGATCAAGCCATGCTGGATAAGATTCCAAATCTGGAAGAAATTAAAAAAATAGTTTTTGCAATGGATTCAGACAGTGCTCCAGGCCCAGATGGATTCTCTGGTTCTTTCTATAAAAGTTGCTGGGAGATTATTCATATGGATTTACAGAATGCTATTCAGTTTTGTTGGAGAAGGAGATTCATTCCTAAAGGTCTTAACTCAAACTTTCTAACTCTTATTCCTAAATGTGCTGGAGCTAAAAATGCAAGTCAGTTTAGACCTATAGGATTAAGTAATGTGCTATTTAAAATTTTTACAAAAATCATTTCTGTAAGAATGAATGGATTAATGGAAAAGCTAATATCTCCTCAGCAAGCTGCTTATGTTAAGGGTAGAAGTATCCAAGAACAAATTTTTCTTGCTTCAGAGATGGTCAATGAAATGAGGAAAACGAGAAGAGGTGGTAATGTAGCTTTTAAGCTGGATATATCTCAGGCATATGATTCTGTAAGTTGGTCCTTCCTTATGCAAGTTCTTCTCAAATATGGATTTTCTATTTCTTGGTGTGATTGGTTATTAACCATGTTTAAGTCTGCAAGATTATCTGTAATGGTGAATGGAGGGCCTTGTGGCTTTTTCTCAATGGGTAGGGGACTTAAACAGGGTGATCCTCTATCCCCTCTATTATTTATCTTGATGGAGGATGTTTTAAGTAGAAATATCACTAAAATGGTCAATGCAAGACAAATAATTCCAATGGTTGTTAGAAATTGAGTCTATCCAACACATTTATTTTTTTCTGATGATGTTTTTGTGTTCTGCAATGGAGCTAAGAAGACTTTACAGAATCTATTTAAGCTATTGGAGAAATATCAACATAGTTCTGGACAACTGATTAATAAAGTCAAAAGCAAATGCTTTATAGATGGATCTACTTCAGCCAGGAAACTTCAAATAAGTAGTATTGTTGATATGGATATTTCTGCATTTCCAGATAAATACCTTGGTATTATCCTTTCTCCTGGAAGAGTAACTACTGAAATGGTATGGCCAATAGCTCTTATGATTCAGAGAAGACTTGCAGCTTGGAAAGGAAAATTGCTATCTTTTCATGACAGATTAGTTCTTATCAAGTCAGTACTGTGCAGTTATCCTCTGTATAATATGACAGTCTATAAATGGCCTTCCTCTGTTATTAAGATCTGTGAGAAGTTAATAAGAAATTTTTTATGGTCAGGGGATGGTGAAGTTAGAAAATATAAGACAATCTCTTGGAAAAGGATTTGTGCTCCTTATGAGGAAGGAGGCTTGGGGATTAAAAGGCTAGAAGTAATTAATAAAGTCTTGCTTATGAAAATGATGTGGAAACTTTTATCTTCTACTGAGGAATGAGCATTATTTTTTACAGCTAAATTCAAAAATAAATATGGCATTTGGTTTTCTAGCTGGAAGTTATCTTCAATCAGAGCTGGTATAAGTTGGGCTTGGAACTCCTTGCAAGATGATATAATCTGGAAAATTGGAAATGGAGAAAAGGTGTCTGTATGGTTTGATAGTTGGTATGGCTCTTCTCCTTTAATTAATGAAATTGGTTATTCAAGTTTAGTTCATAATCATATGCAGTTAAAAGTCCAGGAGTTAATTTCTAATAATGAGTGGAGTGTGAATCCTCAATTACAACAAGTTTTGCAGTTAAACAATATGCCTCAGATTCATGGAGGTTATGATTCAGTTATATGGAATCTGCATAGTAGTGGTCTCTTCAATAACTCAGCTGCAATGGACAAAATCAGGCATAAAGAGGATAATTTGGTATGGTCTTCTTTTATCTGGAGGAAATCTTTGCATCCAAGTATTGCTAGCAACATTTGGAAGATTCTGCAGGGGGTTTATGTAGATGATGAAGTTAGAAGAAATCAAGGTTATAATATGCCATCTAGATGCTGCATTTGCAAATTAGAGCAAGACTACATGGATCATACTCTATGGTACTGTGAGTTTGCTGTCCAAATCTGGACATGGTTGGTAAGCATATTTCATTTTGTTCAGCCAATTTCTTTTCATGACATATTCTCGTGACAAGGCAATGCGGTCCATCATTGAAGAAATCTGGATAATTGGTGCTTGTATAGTAATCAAAGATCTTTGGTTTCAAAGGAATAAGATCTTCTTTGAAGGAGGAGGAGTCAATATACACAGTTTCAAACTCAGGGTCAATAAAGATATAAATATTCAGAAAGCAAGAGTACATGGAACAAGATGGAAGAATGAATATGAAAACAACATTCTTAGACATTTTAAGATAGATGCTTAGTTTCTTGTTATCTTTTTAGTTTCTGCTTTTCTTTAGCAATTTTTTTTTTGTATTTTCATTTGATTTTTTGTTCCTTTTTGTAATCCTTGAGTTTTTTCATTAATAAAATAAATGTGATTTAGCAAAAAAAAAAAAAAAAAAATACACTTTGTTTAAAAAACTACAGTTTTATGTTGATGCGTCGTATTTGAATTTGTTTCTGTTTAAGAAAACATTTCCTTTCCTTCATGTTAACGTATCGTGTTTTGTTATGCAACTCTGAAATTGGATATATGATGGTTAAAACGTTTCCTGAAAATTTTGCATTGAGTTTGACAATTTTGTTGTTTGAAAGAGTCATGTTGATTTTGGGGATTGGGGAAAGTTAACCAGAACCGTGATATACATATCTTTGGGTGTGTTAGTAATGTACATTAGTAACCAATTATAAATCTGACGCTATTTTGTTTTGAAGATACTACGTTGCCTTACCTACAACGTAAGAAAAAGGATCTCATCAAGGGAGTAGAACGCCTTGAGAACGATTTGGAACAACTGGTAATTTCGGGATGATTAGTGCCGACGCAGTTAAGGACCCCAAAGAAGTTGCGTACTGCTGTAGACTTTCAAGAAGGTTGTGGGAAGCAACGAGAAGTTGAACGGAACAGATAATCCTATCTAAGCGGAGAACTAGTTGAGTGGTATTGAGAGAAGTTTCATGCTATGAAAATACTGAAAGAGAAGAAGTTTAGCTAGCGTTAAGGTAAGGATTTTTTTTTTCTTACTCGATTTGGTTTAACTTTCACTAGGTGCTAACTGATTTTAGACATTGAAACTTTAGTGAATGCTTTTTAAACTCTACACATTTAGTTAAGTAAGAAATTGGTTTTGTGTTGTTTTATCTGTTATACGTTCTCGCTGAGACGTCGGTTACCGGAATTTCCTTTGCCTATTTGGAAAATGCAACCGAAGTGTATTGTCGATGCTTTCCCTGGATCAATTTGTTTCTCAATTTTTATTTATTTTTAAAGGATACTCCATTTTGAAAATAATTTGAACAGTAAGACCTGCTTTTTCTTTAATTTATGAACGCTTTTTCACATATAGTTTGCAATGAACCGTGTTCAAGACAAATGATTATTTTACTCATTTTTTTTCTTTCCTTATATCGCATGGAAAATAACAGTTGTGGTCTCTTCATAAAGCTTTCTGTTTTAGTTTCTCCGCATTATTAATAAAGACATAAGATGTTCGTAGAGATGGCTTTAAAGATGTCACTCCACCCATTGATATAATTTTTCTTTTTTTAATGCAAATTCTATTCCCACCCTTGCAGTACAAGCTTTTAACAATCTTTTCGTCTTTTTCTATTGCTAATTTTGAACTTCAATGAGTATACAAGTTTTACTAATGTACTTTGACTACTAATATATATATATAGTCGTCAGTGTTGTACACTTGTCAAAAATGCTATGCCGATCAGATATATCTCACCAACCTGAACAACATCCCTGTTTTTCATTAACTGCATTGTACAACTAACTTTTGTTACTCCCTCTCTGATTGCTAGCTCTATACTATCCAAGAACATTACATTTCGTATTTCATTGACTTTTTTTTTATGATAGTCGATCATCGTGTTGGATTATACCTTAACTAGTTAATGAACCGTGTTTGTTGAGGAGTCTCAGAAGAAATGCTGTTTTATTTCAATTAAGGTGTCTTGCGTATCCGCGAGTGAAAGAAAAGAATGTATGACGAGAAGGAGTACTGTTACAGCCATTGGACTTTGTCGCTATGAATTTTGGCAAGGAAATGACAATATAGTACTAGTGTGACCATTAGTCTACCAACAAAGCCAGCTTGGTTTCTTTCGGTGTGACGTACGGACATCGTCATACCCTATGCAACTTTTACTTCAAAGAAATTATCATGGTATTTCTTGGTCAATCTGTTAGAGTGGGTCATGTTGTTCACGGCCGAGTATCACAAGAGATTCCGTCAAGTTCTGGGATCGAGCTAGATACGAGTACCACATTTTACCCTCAGTAGATGCTAACTCAGGACGGACTTTACAGGTTCCAGAAGCCATATATCATGCATGTGTGAATGACTACAGATACAAGTACCATCTAGCACTGGTATGGCATCATATGAATATTTGTATGGAAGACCCCCGTCAGACGCCTTTGTGTTGGGGAGACTGAAAGGAGTTGGGATTTGTGGCATGCTTGCAAATTCTACAAATGGTGAGACTAGAATGGATCACATCACTCTCTTGAAGAAGCTACATGGGAGCTCGAGTCTAGCGTGAGAGCAAAGTATCCGGAGAAACTTGAAGGTAACTTTCATTGCCCTTCGTTTAGTTTTTGAATTTGGGGACCAAATTCATTTTTTAGTGGGTAATGGTGTAACGACGCTAAAATTTCTCTTAGGCTTTGAGTCGGGCCTAACCTGTTTAGCTAAATCTGTGTAGTGAGCATGTGGGATCCCAGTATCGGATGCGCTTATAACAGTACTAGTAGGGTGCGCCCTAAACCAAGTTTAGGTTTTCTTAGCTAACTGGCTATCCCTTAGGTGTCGTGGGAATCGACGCATGAGCGCCACGTTTTTGACATGAGCAGCTAGGAACTTAATCGACCTTTTTATAACTTTTAACTCTAAATTGCAAATCTCTATTGGTTTTTCCTCCCCGTTCTCCTACCACCTACCACCGTTTCTACTATAAAAAAAAATCCAGCAAATGAACTGTTTTGATCTTGAGACTCAATTTTTAGCATAGTTTACCATCCGTATTTTTCCAAGGAACAATCTAATTTACGAAGGTAGGGGTTCTTTCTTTCTCAATTTCGTTGATTTTGCTTATTGCTTTCAATTCTCTGTGCTTACAAAAAAAAAAGAAAAAAAAGAATCCTTCTTGCTTTAAGAATTACGGGTTTAATGGCTTTAGTTGATTTGGTGGTTTGATTTTAATATCTAAAAAAAAAAAAAATCGTGATTTCTACGAACCAATAAATTGGTATTCACAATTTCGTCTAATTTGTGGATAGTTAGGTTTTAAGTGAAATCCTTAAGAATATTAACATGCATGTGGTTTGGTTAATTTTTTTAAATCCTTCGCAGTATGTGTAAATTTCCATTCATTGATTATTTGAAAAATCTCATTACTTCATAAACTTTAGTCTAACTTTTTTATAGTGTTTTTCTATGAACACTTCGTGATTTAAGTCCGGGTCTTACTGCTTATTGGTGTCTCCATCATTTTTATCACCTGAGTTCTTGTTGGAACATGGAATAACAGTTTGGACATCTCTTGCCTTTTAACTGAATTAAATTTCTTACTGTTGTGGGTCTTGAAACAAGCTTTAACAAATGATATACAACTACTCAAGTTTTGTTTTCTCATCTAAAATCAAGTCTTGAGTTGAACTTTCTAAACTTGCATATTTTCTGTTTGTTAAAGGGACCCAATGAGTAACATTTTTAAAATGTAATATACTTAATGGTTGTAACCTGATCTTTTAGTTCTCCATTTTTAAATCTTGATGCTTATGTTTCCACTAAATGATCATTTTAGACTTCACCATAATCCAAAGAGCTGAACATTTTCTATGGATTTTGTAATTTATTTAACACATTTTAGCTCATTGTTTTCCTCAAGCCACTAGTTTAAGTTTCTTTCTAAAATCCATGTTTGCTGAACTTGATTCAACAAAGGGTAGCTTTTATTTTCGTAGTGTCTTAACTTGGATTAATTTCACTTACGTGGGTACTGTATTTGCATTCACTTGTCACTATTAACTTCTTACTACTAGCTTTTGTAGCTAATATTCTAGACTGCATTCTGTTTATGCTCTATATTTCTGCTTATGCAAGATTTTATGGCATGATGCATGGAATACAGTTAACTGGATTACTTTTGTATGTCTAATGGATTACTTCCATCCCTGAAATTTGTACTCGCTGTATTGTGTATTGTTTCCTTCTTATGAACAAGCCTAATAGGAAACCAGAGGACTCTACTTAGGAATGTCAGGCTCGTTGGGGCCCCCCACTTACGAGTGGCAACCCGGAAGACGGTTAGATATAACGGTGGTTGGTATCTAGAACTACCCTGACATCGGCGCTGGCCAAAAGAATAGTAGAGTCACTTAACTTGATTTACAACTATTTGTTTCATTATGAATTTCAGTTGCGAAATGCCTTTCATTTTGAACATTATTTTTAGTTGCTGCTCTTGTCTATCCATTTATGTTTCTCACAGGCACTACATTTTTCGTCGTTATAACTCCTACTGGGCATTCGCTCACCCCGTTTTGTTTTGTTTTCCCCTCCACAAAGGACAAAAGGAATTTGGAGTAGTAAGCTAGATTGAGCTTATGTCAAGCTTTGGAAGCTTGAAGTGTTAGTATTTTTTTCACCTATGATGTGTATATAACTGGGATAAATCTGGGGTAGTATATGTTGGTGTGAATCAATGCTTTTTCTCCTTATTTTTCTGTATAAATGTGTATATATATACTGTGGTCTTATTCAAGCCCAGCTATAAGCATTTAGATAGATGCTTTTGAAACTTCCTTGTTGCTTAACGGTGCACTGATTTTTGTATGTAACTCATTTCCTTGTCAGTATCCTCATGTAAAGCATCATACCTTTATGTTTGTATAAAATTTTCAAATACTCACCCAACAATTTCAGATCTTTCCCTTGTCATTAAAACTCTCCTGACACTTTAAGTTCAAATTTATTTTCATTTAACTTTTGGGCTTAACTAATTTAGTTCAAAATCGGTCACGACTCGTAAATGCTCACTTTAATTAATTTCTTTTAGTGACCATGGTTTAGTTTAAGTTCTGAAATGGATGTATATTTATGAAATGCATTGAAGAAATTAAAATTTGTATTACTGTACTTACATACTTATTTCTTTTTTTATATTTATTTCATTTTGTTTGGTCTGAGCGTTCATCATTACTTGGATGTCAAAATGAACGTGTATATTTTATTTAGTTTTGCGCGATGCACCGGAGGGTTTTTCCTTGCTTGATGGGTTGAAACCCAACTCCCTAGAAGGGAAAATGAAGGGAAAATCACCAGTCCGTCACATTTATGCTACTTAAAATCAGGGATAAACAACGTTTTCGTATTGAAAACCCTAATATAGCTCTAGATATGAATGCCATCGGATTGATTCCGGACTCAACCAAACAAACAATCAAATCATAAACAATATGAAATATGAATCATAAACAGTAAATTATTGAGACAAAACTAATATATTGAATCAAATCTTATTTGTGAAATCCACTTTATATCCCATAACCAATAATAAATGTTTAGCTACTCATAGTTTTTGGATTCATCATATTCATGTTCATAATCAATAATAAAAATGAAATGAAGAAGATGAAAAATAAACGAAAGCAAACCCTAGTCGCTGCTTTTTTCCAAAATTCCCGTCGAATCAAAATCCGAAAAATTGTAGAAACTTTTCTTTTTGTAGCTTTTTCTTCAAAATTAGGTCCAAGTCTTCAAAGTCCATTAGATGAATACCCACCAAGCCCACACGTGAGATAAACCCATGTAGAAAATATGTCCCAAAAACCATCGCCGGAAAACTGTGTTTTTGGCTGGAATTGGGCCGGAATCCGGCACTGGAAAAGCATCTCAGGTGACCGGAAAAGTCCACCCGGTCACGGTTAGAACTAATGATCCAACCGTTAAAAACGACGGTGACTAACGGTCAACTCAGTCAAACATCGAGTCAGAATGAATCAAAAGCGAGTCGGTGACTAACTCGGCTGACTAGTTCTGACCAGGCCACTTGCAAACATTGCACATGCCAAATACAGCACAGCCAAGATGGCCCTTCATCAACCATACAACCATTCCATTCCTGCATATCTGCATTGTCTACTCCTCATTCATTATATCCTGCGACATACTCATTGTTCCTAATCCCCTTCTGTATGGCAACAACAATTCGACGGCAATAACCTCCATTTCTTCCCTGAAATATCAATCTCAACTGCCACTGTGAACCATCAACACCTACATCTTCAATCAACATCATTGCTCATCAAGTCAGCTTCATAATCCCTTCTCATTACAACCAAGCCAATAACTCCAGCTGCACCTCCAGATCCACCTGAGCCACTGCAACTCAGCTGTAACTACAACCTTGTGGCTTCACAACTCAAAGAAATAACACCATTAACCAAACCAGTAACTGCACATTTCCATTACAATTCAGTTCAAACATCTCTAATCCATTGCACCACCAGATTCATATCAGCAGAATCACCACAAGACTGCATTGTATCACCTAATCATACATCTAATTCACTCCACAACATAGTCAATTCCCATCTCAGTTTATTCCTTGCTTAGCCAACCAACACCAGCTGCAACTGCATTAAATAAATTCATCTCTGCAATTCTCACCAGCAAACCAACACCATCAGTGCATTCTTGAGCACCATCACCTAAACTGCCTGCCACCAACACAGATAATCACCTCAACAACTTCAAGCACGACTGCAATACCAGACCACCATATCTTTCTACATTTGCAATACCCATGAACCATTTTCATCTTTGTCACAGCTCAAGCCATAAATTCCATGTTCCTAGACATTTATTTAAACTCCTTTAGCTTCAATCATTCTTCCCATTTTGGTTCCCTACAATTGCACCTTCTCAACCATTACTGTCATAATCTCTGCTCCTCCAACAGACCTCAATCATTTAAAAACATCACCAACAACTCCATCTTCTCCCTGTAATAATAGCAACAACATCAGCTTCAAGTTTTGGTCACTACCATTGCAGCAAAACCTACATTGCAAACTACTCAACCAAATTCACCAATTCTTCATTTCTTCTTCTCCCTCTTCAATTCAAAACAGCAGCATCAATTCACACTCATACATCACATTGTGGAAAATTCACCATCTTCATATTTGAACAATTTCAGTTCAATCTCAAAATTTCAGTTACGGCCAGATCCCTTTTTTTCTACTCAATATGAGCCAAACCCAGTTCAGTTCTCCATCCACAGAATCACCATAATCCGCACCACCTTCTTCCATGTGTTGCAATTGCAATTCCACTGAGTTCTTCTCACTCTGGTTTTCAATCAAATCCCATGGCAGAAAACTCATCTTCTTCTCAGGGTAACAACACCAAAATCATCTGCTTAATTGAATTCAACCCTAAGTAATCTTTTTCTTTTTCTTTTCAATCTCCATTCCATCTCTGCTTCATCATCTGTTCAATTTCTTCTGATTCAAAGACCTAACCTAAAACTCCTCCACTGCCATTAATAACCGCAAATTCATCTTCTCTTTAACCCCTTCTTCTTCCCAGATAGACAGAAACACAACTCATCTCACTAAGAATCAGTATCTCTCAATCTCTCTGTTAGTTCATCTCTCCCTGAACACCAATGGAGCCGCCGCACTTTCTCTTAATTTCAGGCAAAGAGACAATGATGAGAGAAATTACAACTTCTCTGAATTTTAGGTTTGTGTAGGAGGTGGAATTGGATATATCCACCCAGGTGGATTGGATAAGGGTCAACCAACCCATACAATGCTTGTCGGTTTCAGCTAACCGATAACTCAATTCTTCGACTCAACTGTCATTTATTCGGAACTGACACTTCATTCTTCACCTCCTTTTCGCACACCTTAGCTCGCTCCAAGTATAGCTAGCATGTGAATTGACCTTTGTGCTCCTTTTCGCTCCAAATGAATGATTTCATCAACTTTTGTTCCCAAGGACTCCATTGCACCTAATAACTCAAAATTAAACATAAGAGATGCAATTTCCAAGGATAATAGCAAAGAAAGACGATACAATTAGGTGTTTTACAACACCTATCAAATTCCCCCACACTTATACTTTGATAGTCCTCGAGCAAATCAAACAAAACTTATTCTAAAATATACAAACAACTCCCGTGAGCGTTTACTATAGAAATACCCACAAAACCTACATTTCCAACTTACAAGTTCTCCGAAATGATATTATCCAACGCGCTAAGAATACATAGAGATTCTTCACACTAGTCATAAGAAGTTAGACACATAAATGAACACAATCTCATCCTTAAAAGTTGAGAGAGAAATAACCATCCCTTACCGAAAGAAATTCGGGTTCAGAGTGATCAAAAGTCTCGACTCTGCCTCACAAGAAAGGGTTTTATGAAATTGCTCTCAATAATAAACAGCTCTTTATGGGTCACACATGTGTCCAGGTAGGAATGAAGAGAGAATCCTGCGACACGTTGAATAGTGGGAAGGCAAACCCTCCGAATTGTTTTGAAAACCCACATCTTTTATTCATTTTGAAAACCCTTTTTTCTGACGATCTCTAAGAAAGGAAATCAACCAATTAACGAAGGTGGGAATATGCTTACTTACCTCGTTATCCGTTCGGCATGCAGTTAGCACCACTCTCACAGCATCCATAGAAATGTCTTCGGTCTTCAATCCTTGTCTTCGGTCTTCAACTGTCGATGATAACTCTTGAACTTCGTAGAATCTTGACAATGTGATTCTTTCATCTAATTCTTGTTGCTTGAAACTCCATTATAGATATTTCTTCTTCCATTGGCTTTATTGAATGAATACAAAACCAAAAACGAACTAAACAAACCAAAAATATGATGCAATGATTTTTTTTTTCTTCTTCTATTTTTTTTTTGTGACAAGAGACAATAATACAAATACAAAATAAAGATAAAATAAAAATGCAAGTAAAAAAAATAAAGATAAAATAAAAATGCAAGTACCAAAAATAAAGATAAAATAAAAATGCAAGTACAAAGGCCATGGTGTGAGTACTTTACCGCTTGATTCTTCACAACTTGTATGTCTCGATATCATAAACTTCTTGAATTCTCATCTTGATAATCTTCACTCCTGTACAATAGTCTTCAACTTGTAAAAAAATTTGCTCCTTGTCTTGTTGCTTTATTTGAATCTGAAATCTGCTCATTTGTGTATCGTTGCTTGTAAACCTTGAACGTCTTCAACTTTCCTTTGAATTTTTGATGCTCCTCTTGTTGATGATGATGGTGTTTCTATGGACCTGTTGGTGTAGAGAGAGATAAAGTGGATGGTGCTAACTGCGAACAAGATTACAAGTGGTATGTAAGTTAGCAATTCGATGTCACCAACATGATTGATAAAATAGCACTCAAGAGATCAAAATAGTACTTCTATTGGTGGGAGGTTGGGTAGCTCACCATTCTACCCAGAGTTTACGTATGGTGACACACACTCTAAAAGCACATATTTAGACAGGTACAAAGAATATGAAGGTCGGTGCCTCTCATGATGTAACATGGGTAGTCTCCATTATAGGGGACCACTACTCTACTACCGAATTCAGTCTGCACCTTATTTGCCACTGGCATGGTTAAATCCAACTTTAACTCTCATACAAGTAAGAAACCCGATCATGTTCTCTGTCATCTCTAAGTTCAGTCACTCTTATGAGAATCTCGAGGTAATCTTAGCGACATGTATACTATGTGACTCTAAACTAACTACAAGTTGGAGTTTTTCATGCACTAATTTACACAAAAGTTGAAAATTTTGAAAAAAATTACAATGCAAATGCTTAACCACTCCCCCACACTTAAACTTTACATTGTCCTCAATGTAAATTGAGTCATCAAAAGTAAGTCAAGGTGGAAAATCATGCATGAAAAATGACAAGAAATCAGAAAAATAATATACAAGATAAGAAAAAACTAAAAACAAGACAAGAAAATGAAAATAAGACAAGAAATACTCATCCTATGGGTTGCCTCCCATTTAGTGCTTGGTTTAAAGTCGTCGGCCCGACTATCTCCTTGCTTTCTATGACACCTCCAGAGGGAGTGCATCCACAAAATTAGCTCCTTCCACCACTTCGGAAGTGAAATTCTCATAATATGGTTTTAACCGGTGCCCATTAACTTTAAGTTCCTTGCCTGTAGCTATGCTACGAATTTCTACCACACCATGAGAAAACACATTAGTAACAATGAAAGGTCCGATCCAACGTGACCTTAATTTACCCGGAAATAAATGCAAGCGAGAATTAAACAAAAGCACTTTCTGCCCAACACAAAATTGTTTTCTAGAAATCATAGTATCATGAAAGGCCTTCGTTTTCTCCTTATAAATGCGAGAGCTTTCAAATGCATCATTGCGAAGCTCTTCTAGCTCTTAGAGTTGTAGCTTCCTTTGCTTTCCAGCCCCATCCATCTCCATATTGCATTGCTTAATCGCCCCAAACGCCTTATGCTCAATCTCCACGGGTAAGTGACAAGGTTTACCATACACAAGCCTAAAGGGAGAATCCCAATAGGTGTCTTGTATGCGGTTTTATAAGCCCGCAAAGCATCATTTAGTCGCATGCTCCAATCTTTCCTTGTTGGATTCACCGTATTTTCTAGAATGGATTTCACCTCCCGGTTGGAAACCTCGGCTTGTCCATTTGTTTGAGGATGATAAGGTGTTGCAATATTGTGTGACACATTATACTTCTTTAATAAGCTTTGTAAAATCCTGTTTTTGAAGTGAGAACCCCCATCGCTAATTATGACTCTTGGAATTCCAAACCTTGCAAAAATGTTAGCTTGCACAAAATCTGAAACAACCTTGGAATTATTAGTTGGGGTGGCTTTAGCTTCCACCCATTTAGAGACATAGTCAACAACAAGTAAGATGTAATAATTCCCATGAGAGTTGACAAAAGGGCCCATAAAATCAATACCCCATATATCAAAAACTTCAATAAATTGAATAAAAGTTTGGGGCATTTGATTTCGGGCACCTAGATTTCCTGTTCTTTAGCACCTATCACAAGTTGTACAAAATGTATATGCATCCTTAAACAAGGTTGGCCAATAGAAACCGCTTTCAAGTACCTTGTGAGCGGTTCTTTTACTTCCAAAATGTCCTCCGCAAGCATAGGAGTGACAAAATGACAAGATAGAATTAAACTCATATTCGGGAACGCACCTTCTTATTACTTGGTCGCTGCCATGTTATAAGTATGGATCATCCCATATATATTGGTTCCCTAACCTCTTAAGTTTGTCCCTCTCAGCATGAGACAAGTTCTTTGGGATTTGTTTGGTTACCAAGTAATTCACAATATCTGCATACCATGGTTCTCCAAAGGCAATTGAGAATAGTTGATCATCCGGGAAACTTTCACGCAATGGGATATCTTCCGTGTCCACAGCAAGACGGATCAAGTGATCCGAAACGGTGTTCTCAATTCCTTTCTTTTCTTTGATTTCAATATCAAACTCTTGCAAGAGTAGAATCCATAGTATGAGCCTCGGTTTCGCTTCTTTCTTCATTAGCAAGTACCTAAGAGCTGCATGGTCAGAAAAAACAACAACTTTGGTACCAATTAGATTAGAGAGAAATTTATCTAATGCAAATACAATAACTAACAACTCCTTTTCAGTGGTTGTGTAGTTATGTTGGGCTTCATTTAATATTCTAGAAGCATAATAAATAGCATGAGGTACCTTCCCCACACGTTGCCAAAGCACCGCACCAACCGCATAGTCACTTGCATCACACATGAACTCAAAAGGCTTGCTCTAATCCGGTGGTTTAATGATAGGGGCTGAAATCAAAAGTTCTTTCAAACGATTGAATGCCGCCATACACTTTTCATCAAAGTTAAAAACCACATATTTTTGCAATAAGTTTCAAAGTGGTGATGCTATCTTGGAAAAATCCTTGAGAAATCTACGATAGAAACCTACATGACCAAGAAAATAACGTATCTCCCTCACCGTAGTGGGAGGGGTTAGAGCACGAATAAGGTCTATCTTAGATTTATCAACTTCCAAGCCTTTAGAAGATATTATATGGCCTAAAACTATGCCATGAGTTACCATGAAATGTCACTTCTCCCAAATCAGCACAAGGTTTGTTTCAACACATCGTTCAAGGATTAATGACAAGTAGTTCAAACAAAGGTCAAATGAATCACCAAAGACACTAAAGTTATCCATAAACACTTCAATGATGTTTTCAACATACTCGGAAAAGATACTTACCATACACCTTTGAAAGGTAGATGGAGCATTGCACAAGCCAAAAGGCATCCTTCTATACGCAAAAGTGTCGAAAGGACAAGTGAAAGTGGTTTTCTCTTGATCCTCCGGTGCTATCACAATCTGATTGTAACCTGAATAACCATCAAGAAAACAATAATACGAGTGTCCATCTAAAAGTTCAAGCATTTGATCAATAAAACGCAATGGAAAATGATCCTTCCTAGTGGTAGCATTCAACTTTCTATAATATATACAAACCCTCCAACCAGTTTGCACACGAGTTGGGACAAGTTCGTTCTTATCATTCTCTACCATCGTAAAACCTGATTTCTTTGGTACAACTTGTACCGGGCTCACCCACTTGCTATCAGATATGGGGTAGATAACACCCACTTCCAAAAGCTTGAGTATCTCCTTTTTCATAACTTCCATCATTGGGGGGTTCAAACGACGTTGCGCTTACCTTGTAGGCTTTGCATCATCCTCCAAACGAATCTTATGCATACAAACGGCATGTATTATACCCTTGATATCAGCAATTGTCCATCATATGGCCGTCTTGTGCTTCCTTAGCACCCTTAGAAGTTTTTTCTCCTGTAATTCACTAAGATCGTTAGAAACAATCACAGGTAACTCTTCATTGTCACCCAAGTACAAGTACTTTAAGTAACTTGGAAGAGGTTTCAATTCCAACTTTGGAGATTTAACAATAGAAGGTAAAAGCTTTTCATCACTGCATGGTAAAGAAATAAAAAAGATATTATGAGTTTCCAGACATCCTTGTAGTGAGTTAAGATCACCAAGGGCTTCCTTGACTTCGTTACCACACTCTACACCATCATCCATGGATATAGTTAAAACAGTTTCCAAAGCATCATCACCATTCAATTCAAACACTTTTTGCGCCAATGCATCCATAACTTCAACGGAGAAACAAGAGTGGACATCACTAGGATATCTCATCGTCTCCAAAATGTTGAAATGTATTATTTCTCCATCAAACTCCATAGTCAACGTTCCATTGTCCATATCAATAATGGTTTTAGCCGTTTTCATGAAGGGATGCCCAAGTATCAATGGAAGAGATGAGTCCGGTGAACCTTCATCCATCTCTAACACACAAAAGTCAGCAGGTAATACAAGTTGATTAACCTGCACAAGAACATCCTCAACAATACCCATTGGGTAAATATTAGAGCGATCGGCTAATTGCAACACAATTTCAGCCTTTTTCAAAGGACCTAGATTAAGTGAATTATACATGGATGCTGGCATAACATTAACGGATGCACCTAAGTCTAACATTGCTTTGTTAAAAATGGTGATACCAATTATGACGGGAATGTCAAAGCTACCGGGATCCTTGCATTTTAGTGGGAGTTTGTGTTGTAATATTGCCGAAGCATTCTCCTCCACACTTAGCACTTCATTTCCTTTAAGCCTTTGCTTGTTGGTACACAAGTCCTTCAACACTTTTGCATACTTTGGAACTTGCTTGATAGCATCAATGAGTGGTATGTTCACATGAATCTTCTTAAGAACATCTAAAATCTCATTTTCTAGTTCCGCCTTCTTAGAACTTGCAAATATGCGAGGAAAAGGTATAGGAGGACCATAAGTAGGAATAGGATTTTTAGAGTTAGGAATAGGTACCTCAGGTGTTTGGGGAATTTCATTCCTCTTTTTCTCCAAAACTGGCTCCTTTGGAGCTTCCTCTTCACCCAAATCAGCAACTTTGGGTTTCTCAAGTTGTGTACCACTTCTCAACGTAATAGCATTGACACCCTCTTTTGGGTTAATGGGTTGAGAAGGGAGTCTCCCACTATTTTGTTCCTTCAATTTGTTGATATCAATCTCCATAGAGCCCACTTGAGTATGCAACTCCTTGATAGCACTCTTAGTTTCTTGTTTGTAACTTTGCATCGAACATGGTAGAAATACCTGCATCATTGTTTGTAACTTTGCATCGATATCGGAACCTTGATTTTGCACTGATTGTTGTGGTTGCTGAAATTTTTGATGTTGTTGTTGCGGTTGAAATTGTTGTGGTTGTGGTTGAAATTGTTGTTGTTGCGGTTGAAATTGTTGTTGTTGCGGTTGAAATCCACTTGGACGGTTGAAAGTAGGTTGTTGAACCGCACCTTTCTTGTTGGCATAGCTGAAATTTGGATGATCTCTCCATCCCAGGTTGTAGGTGTTGGAATAGGGATCATACCGTCTTTGTGGGTTTGGAAAAACCGCATTAGCTTGCTCCAACTCTTCACCATACTAAGGTAATATAACCGCAGCCATCTTTTGCATCATGTGCTCCATATTGTCCATCCTTTGATCACGGTGTGATGATGATGAATCACTAACTTCATGCACTCCCCTAACCATTGGTTCACCTCTTGTGTAGAATTGTTGCGAGTTTTCATCCATGCTTTCAATCAACTCGGCAGCTTGGGCCACCGTCTTGTTCATTAGTGTACCACTACCCGCTGCATCAAGAAGATATCTATCACTTGATTGAAGACCTTCATAGAAGTATTGGATTATCATAGTGTCGCTGAATTGGTGATGAGGATAGATTGCCGCCAACCTCTTGTATCGCTCCCAACATTCATACAAAGATTCTCCCGCATGTTACTTTATTCCACAAATCTCTTTGCGAATTTGAGTAGCCTTTGACGCAGGAAAATACCTCTCTAGAAAGAGTTTCTTCAACCCGTTCCATGTAGTGACACTTCCGGATGGAAAACAATACAACCAATCCTTAGCGCTGTCCACCATAGAAAATGGAAAAACTTTCAACATTGCACCATCGGCTTGAATCTCTGCTGGAAGCATGGCCTTGACAATGGTATGGAACTCCATAAGATACTTATTTGGGTATTCATTCGCCATACCATGAAAATTCGGCAACTCTCTAATCAACCCTGGATTGATCTCGAATGTTGAATTTGTTTGAATACACCATCGTTGTGCATCAAGCCTATGAGAAGCCAAATACTTGAGTGTCCGATTTGCGTCACCCATTGCTTCTTCTTCTTCAAATAGTGGTTCTTCTACAAATGGAACCTCTTGTTCTCCTTCTAGTTGTAACTCTTCTTCCACTTCTAACTCTTGCTCTTCCGGTATGTCTTGACTTGGTTGGAGTATTATGCCTCTTCGAGTAGCAATCCCGCACCTTGGATAGTTCCAATCCTTAGAAGCCATGGATTAGGTACCTGAAAAAAATTCTCGCAAACAAGTAAGAATCAAGACAAGAAAAAAAAAAGCAAAGATAAAAGAAAAAATTGTAAAAAGAAACTAAAAACTTAATAACAAGCCGTTTGCCTCCCCGGCAACGGCGCCAAAATTTGGTCGGTTGTCAGCCAGTCAAATATAATTTCACTTTCTTACTTCACTAAAATAAATGTAGTATGTGATAAGAAAGAGTTCGTATCCACAACTATTGTTGTTATGCAAATTTTCAGATTCTTAGTAACCAAGGGGGGGGGGGGGGGTTGATATTTCAAAGCAATAGAAATAAATTGAAAGCAAAGTAAAAATAAAAGTAATCAATAAGGAGAAAGTATTGGTCACGGGATAGTTTCATTCACAAACTTGAATTCTCAACAATGACTATAATTGAAATTTTAATCTCTCATTTACTAAAAGTCCTAGGATACCTTGATCGCAAGAGTATCCCGCTAATTCCCTGATTTCATCACAACCACAATAAAAGATGCATATGTGACTTCTTCCTAGAAAGCAACCTAAAGTGTAAAAGCACAATTAGATTTAACTCCCTAAAAGCAATAAGTTCTCTGGAATAAGACTAATCAAGGAAATCAAAATGTGTAAAAGTACTAAATCGATTTAACCCAAGTTATGATTCATATGTGACTAGTAGGATATATCACTATAAGCACACTACCCATATTTATGCTACTTAAAATCAGGGATAAACAATGTTTTTGTATTGAAAACCCTAATATAGATCTATATATGAATGCCATCGGATTGATTCCGGACTCAACCAAAAAAACAATCAAACCATAAACAATATGAACCATGAATCATAAACAGTAAATTATTGAGACAAAACTAATACATTGAATCAAATCTTATTTGTGAAATCCACTTAATATCCCATAACCAATAATAAATGTTTAGCTACTCATAGTTTTTGGATTCATCATATTCATGTTCATAATCAATAATAAAAATGAAATGAAGAAGATGAAAAATAAACGAAATCAAACCCTAGTCGCTGCTTTTTTCCAAAATTCCCGTCGAATCAAAATCCGAAAAATTGTAGAAACTTTTCTTTTTGTAGCTTTTTCTTCAAAATTAGGTCCAAGTCTTCAAAGTCCATTAGATGAATACCCACCAAGCCCACACGTGAGAGAAACCCATGTAGAAAATATGTCCCAAAAACCATCGCCGGAAAGCTGTGTTTTTGGCTGGAATTGGGCCGGAATCCGGCACCAGAAAAGCATCTCAAGTGACCGAAAAAGTCCACACGGTCACCGGTTAGAACTAACAGTCAACCGTTAAAAACTGACGGCTGACTAACGGTCAACTCAGTCAAACACTGAGTCAGAATGAATCAAAACTGAGTCAGCTGACTAACTCGGCTGACTAGTTCTGACCAGGCCACTTGCAAACATTGCACAGGCCAAATACAGCACAGCCAAGATGGACCTTCATCAACCATACAACCATTCCATTCCTGCATATATGCACTGTCTACTCCTCATTCATTATATCCTGCGAAATATTCATTGTTCCTAATCCCCTTCTGTATGGCAGCAACAATTCGACGGTAATAACCTCCATTTCTTCCCTGAAATCTCAACCTCAACTGCCACTGCGAACCATCAACGCCTATATCTTCAATCAACATCACTGCTCATCAGGTCAGCTTCATAATCCCTTCTCATTACAACCAAGCCAATAACTCCAGCTGCACCTCCAGATCCACCTGAGCCACTGCAACTCAGCTGTAACTACAAACTTGTGGCTTCACAGATCAAAGCAATAACACCATTAACCAAACCAATAACTGCACATGTCCATTACAATTCAGTTCAAACATCTCTAATCCATTGCACCACCAGATTCATATCAGCAGAATCACCACAAGACTGCATTGTATCACCTAATCATACATCTAATTCACTCCACAACACAATTAATTCCCATCTCAGTTTATTCCTTGCTTATCCAACCAACACCAGCTGCAACTGCATTAAACAAATTCATCTCTGCAATTCTCACCAGCAAACCAACACCATCAGTGCATTCTTGAGCACCATCACCTACACTCCCTGCCACCAACATAGATAGTCACCTCAACAACTTCAAGCATGACTGCAATACCAGACCACCATATCTTGCTACATTTGCAATACCCATGAACCAGTTTCATCTTTGTCACAGCTCAATCCATAAATTCCATGTTCCTAGACATTTATTTAAACTCCTTTAGCTTCAATCATTCTTCCCATTTTGGTTCCTGCAATAGCACCTTCTCAACCATTACTGTCATAATCTCTGCTCCTCCAACAGACCCATTCAATCATTTAAAAACATTACCAACAACTCCATCTTCTCTCTGTAAAAATAGCAACAACAGCATCTTCAAGTTTTGGTCATTACCATTGCAACAAAACCTATACTGCAAACTGCTCAACCAAATTTACCAATTCTTCATTTCTTCTTCTCCTTCTTCAATTCAAAACAGCAGCATCAGTTCACACCCATACATCACATTGTGGAAAATTCACCATCTTCATATTTGAACAATTTCAGTTCAATCTCAAAATTTCAGTTACCGCCAGATCCCCTTTCTTCTTCTCAATCTGAGCCAAACCCAGTTCAGTTCTCCAGCCACAGAATTACCATAATCCGCACCACCTTCTTCCATGTGTTGCAATTGCAATTCCACTGAGTTCTTCTCACTCTGGTTTTCAATCAAACCCCATGGCAGAAAACTCATCTTCTTCTCAGGGTAATAGCACCAAAATCATCTTCTTAATTGAATTCAAACCCTAAGTAATATTTTTCTTTTTCTTTTCAATATCCATTCCATCTCTGCTTCATCATCTGTTCAATTTCTTCTGATTCAAAACACTAAACTAAAACTCCTTTATTGCCATTAATAACAACAAATTCATCATTTCTTTAACCCATTCTTCTTCCCAGATCGACAGAAACACAACTCATCTCACTAAGAATCAGTATCTCTCAATCTCTCTGTTAGTTCATCTCTCCCTGAACACCAATGGAGCCGCCGCACTTTCTCTTAATTTCAGGCAAAGAGACAATGATGAGAGAAATTACAACTTCTCTGAATTTTAGGTTTGTGTAGGAGGTGGAATTGGATATATCCACCCAGGTGGATTGGATAAGGGTCAACCAACCCATACAATGCTTGTCAGTTTCAGCTAACCGACAACTTAATTCTTCGACTCAACTGTCATTTATTCAGAACTGACACTTCATTCTTCACCTCCTTTTCGCACACCTTAGCTCGCTCCAAGTATAGCTCGCTTGCGAATTGACCTTTGTGCTCCTTTTCGCTCCAAATGAATGATTTCATCAACTTTTGTTCCCAAGGACTCCATTGCACCTAATAACTCAAAATTAAACATAAGAGATGCGATTTCCAAGGATAATAGCAAAGAAAGCATAAATACTAGATATAAAATTAGGTGTTTTACAACACCTATCATGAAACAATATGGTATTACCCACAAAGTAGCTACCCCATATCACCTGAAGACTAGTGGTCAGGTTGAGGTTTCCAATAACGAAATTAAGCGTATTTTAGAGAAAACATTCAATCCTAATCGGAAATACTGGTCATCAAGGCTTACTGATGCCTTATGGGCTTACCGTATTGTGTTTAAAACACCTATTGGAATGTCACCTTATTGACTTATGTATGGAAACGCATTTCAGTTACCTGTCGAGTTAGAGCATAGAGCATATTGAGTTGTTAAGCATCTAAAATCTCCACTTGACATGGCAGGAGCTCACAGAAAGCTCCATCTCGATGAGTTGGATGATATTAGTAGAGATGGATACGATAGTTCTAAGGAGTATAAGAACAAAATGAAACTTGTGCATGATGAATATATTTTAAGAAAGTCATTTTCTCAAGGTCAAAAAGTTCTTCTGCATGATACTCGTTTGCATCTATTCCCCGGGAAGTTGCGCTCTCGGTGGACTGGTCCTTTTGTGGTTCGTACTGTTTTTTCTCACGGCGTTGTTAAAATTGAGACACCAGTTGGTAGTAGTTCTTAAAATGTTAACGGTTATAGATTGAATACCTTTTTAGAGTCTTTTTCTATAGGTGACGTTGAGGAAGCCCCTCTAGAGGACCATGTTTACCTTGATTGACCAACAAGGTAGTCGTGTGTTGTATGTTTTAATTTTAATTTTAATTTTATTTCTCTCCTTATTCTCCATGGAAGGATTATTACGCTTCACCCAGGTACTATCTTTCCGACTTCTCTCTTTACTGAATCCTTTTGTTACTCATACTATTGGTATTGCTCTTTAATTAGAAACATTGAGGACAATGTTAGATTTAAGTTTGGGGGTGGAGAAGAAACTTTTTGTTAGCTTTTAGTTTCCATAATTAAACTCTAAAGCCTAGAAATCTGTGAAAATTAAGGAAACCACTAACCGGTCTAATTGGAAGGAAGCATCTTAGTTGTAGGAGTTGAGGAACCCAACAATAGAGTCTATTATTAAAGCACGAAGTTCAGGTGTTAGAAATAACATGGTAGTTTCACCGTGTCTCGGAATCGTCACTATATCACTTTCTATTTTTATTTTATTTATTTTGAAAACTTATATGTAAGTGATTTGGTGGGCACATGCATCAAATTGTTACCACTGTTGGGATGAAGTAGCTAGAGTGATTGAGTTACTAAAAAAAAAGCACTTAGATAACAATATGTGTGTGTTCTCACTGTCTCCGTCGCCTAACCAAACGTGGAATGCAGGATCCATGTGAATTACCATGTAATCTACTGACAAGAAGCATGCGATTGGATCCGCAAGATCTAATCATGTTGTTGGTTCTAAAAAAAATGATTAGACCAGACCATCAGACCAACCGAAATAAATTGTTCAATAAAAGCGACCACCGGTTCCCTTGTATATGCCAGCTGAGTTGATCGAGTATTAGGATTATCGACAACTGATTCCATTGTATATGCTAGTTGTGTTGATATTAGTCCATACCAGTATCTCAATCCATTAGGATAGGTTCATCTTGGAAGTGGCCTTCAGCCAGATATGGGAAACACCGTCACCTTAGTCAACATCATTCCAAACCATCTATTATCTCCATATTCATCTTCTTAATATATTCACATGTGATTTTGGTTTGTTTACTCCAGATATTGATGTCCATAATGCGAATACCTGAGTAGAGCTCGGTCACTCGAATCAGGGTACTTCATCCTGTAGTCAATGAGAGTATGCTAACCAAGGAGATTCTTTAGTGCCATTCGAAGGTTTCACATAGTTAGCTAGGGCCTGGAGTAAAGTTTTTGTGGGTATGCATCTTGTAAACTCGACCACTAGGGCCACCTAGGGGTTCAAAGGCTTGTTGCACGTGCTAAGTGCAATCGCGATGCCTACGAAAGTGAGTTCGGATTTTATTTTGTAGATTAGATTTTCTCAAAGACTAGCAAGTAATAAGTTGGAGGGTGTTTTGATAGACGCATTTATGTGTCTATGTTGATCTCATTTATATATATTGTTAGTGCTCATTTTTTTACTTATTATGGTATTTTATGTCTTTGTAGGTGTTTTTTGAGAAATAAGCTTTTGTGGAAAAAGTTACTCAAAAAGTGATGTTTGCACCCCTTGGAGGAATTACTAAAGGCACCACAGAAAAGTGTTAAAGCCACCTGGAGGAGTTGATAAAGGAGCCCCAGGAATTTTCACTATTTACAACCCAAAATTTATCTTTGAGATAAACTTTTGTCCATAGTAATCAGATTATTTCAAACACAGACTTATGAGGTCGTAGCGTGTTTTCCTGCTCTGATACCAATTGAAAACGCGCGGGGGGGGGGGGGGGGGGTACAACAACCACACCCAACTATTTCGTTCGGCAATCTGTATGGACAAAACTCCAATATAATTCCGAGAGTAACAACTTAATGAAACTCAAACAAGAAAGATGTGACCGGATTTGGATTGGGGCTGTCATATTTTTCTTTTGAATTTTGGCAGGAAAGAATGGAAGTGAAGAATCAAATTTAGGGTTCGAGATTTGGGTAGGATTAAAGGAGACTAAAAGGCTGATTTTGTTTGGGTTTACTCAACATGCCTGGTATATAAGGTTGTTGGAATCGATTGGAATTGGCGAGATTGTCGGATTTTTATAAAACATGGAAAAATATTATCGGGTTTCCTATTTAAATTTCATGTGAATGGTATTTACGTGGAGATAAGGAAGATTATTATCTGTTTGATTCGAAAATATCCCTAAGAGAGTCTGGGACGTTTGACTTGGCTTGGAGGATGCGTAAAAGAAGATTTGAAGAGATATTATCGTAGCTTGGCAGCAAAAAATAAAGTAATTAAAAAAAAATATTTTCGGGATTTTGAGACCCTGTGGTGTATAAAAAGAGAGGGTGGAGGCCAGAGAAGAGGTATCGAGAGTATAGGTGAGTTTAAAAGCAAGAACAGATAGAAACCGAAGGCTGCAAGAAACTGGTTTTGCTACTGCAGGAGTTGAAGATGAAGAACATAAAACCATTAAGAACTGTCATTTATTATACAACAAATCTGATATATCGTTTAATAACACCGGTTGCCATAGATCTCTAGTGACTGAGAGTACCCCTTTAGTAACTCCAGTTTGCGTCTGTTCTCCTATTTTTCACTATTTTCACCTTGTAAACACCTTTTTGAGTAATGAAAAGTTCTTTTGAGCGTGTTTCCAATATGATGAGCTAAACTTAATCTCTGGGCGATGGACGAAACTCTTTCACCAATGAAAAAGTGGTAACTTTTATTTTATTAATTTGTGCAATTTATTTTATGATTGTTTGATTAGAATAGAAAATGGATTTAATTATTTTTATCAAGCAATTGTGATTTCTACTGATGGTGTATGCTTAGCCTAGGGTTTTTGAGATGCCATAATTTCTATTTACAATTTTTCTTCTAAAAATATACTTTTGCAATAATTAGAATCAACTTGAATGTGTAGATTGCTTAATTACAATTATCAAAATCACTTTGGAAATTGGTGAAATAGTGGAATTATAGCCCCAATATCTCTTACTCTTGAAAATAGTTTTAATTTAATTTGTTGTTTTAGGATTAGAATTTAAATCTGAAATCGAACTTTCACAAGTCTTGAACGAACTTTTATATACCACTTAAAAATTTACACCACTTAGTCGGATCCCAGAAGATCAAGTGTGTGCACGGATTTAAAGCACAAAGATATGAAACCAATAAGAAATCTTCTTGTATTCAAATCTTCAACGTCTTCTTCTGTACCTGCACAAACAGACTTGATTCCCTTGTGATTGATCAGGTAGAGAACGGAGTATATTTGCAATAGATGATCACAATCCTATCGTCAAATTAAAAAACAGATCTAATTAACGTCGATCCTTGATCTAGTTTGAGTGACCTTAGGTCAAAAGAGAAGGCTCTCAAGAATAATTAAACTAGGTGCAATCAAGGTTCAACCATCGTTAGTCAATCAAATCAATAATAGAAAACTAAAACAACAATACAGATTCTAGTTTCCCACTAACGGTACTTGTAGAGATTCTTGATCCCAAAGAAGTCTTTAAACTAGCGGATGTAAGAGATTTCGCCTAATTAGGTTACGAGTAATACTATTAGTTGGGTACAACAATGACTATGAAACGAAGTGCCTGCCTCAGGATGAGTTTGTAAGAAGAACAAACTTCACTATTTATAGACCACGGTAGTTTGAACACCAAAGAATTTCCATAACCGAAAATATTCTCAAGATATACAATAAACACCAATTTTCGGTTTTGTCTAATTCAAACCAAAATCCAACTATAATACCAAAATCCTTCTTGGATGACAACTCAATATTAGTTGGTATACAAGTATACTTTACTAATATAACTTCCAGGGAAATGTTTTACTTGCTGGAAAAATAAAACTTATATATTCGAAAATATTAACAAAAAGATTCTCAAACATTTCGGTTTGGGATCTCACCTTAAGTAACAAGGAATATCTTTGAATAATTAAATATAAGATTAATACACATGTTCAAATTACCCATAGTGTCGACATCTTTAACTTTCCTATTTTGCAAAATTGACTTCCAAAATCACACAAACCCTAAAGTATACCCGAGATCGAAAATCGGTTTTGCCATGGGGATCGATCATACTATAAATCCCAAATAGGTAGGGATCGATTCTGCTGGAAATCCCCAATATGGATCGGTCCTACTATAGATCCCCAGTAGGATCCGGACCACAAATCTGTTGATTTATTTCAGCTACGAAATTAGTTTTGTATTCTACTTTCTTAAACTCATGTAATCAAACAAAGTTTTCTAAGTCACATGTCTGTTATTCTAGACACTTTCTATTAATGGGAGTATTGCACTCCTCATGCTGTAAACCGCCAGAGCAATACCCTAATGAACATCCCCCAATTGTGACATGTTTGATATCTCGAGCATTTTATAGGAAATATAGAGTAAGTTACAAAAAAGAATGTAACGAGTCTCACACGTTAATTGTTGAGTGGGTCCTGTTGGCAAGACCTAATAATTGGGACCAGTCACGTGCATGCTAAGTGATAGGTGGTCTTAAGTGGAAAGTCAAGTCTTATGAATAAGACTTTATGTGAGCCGACACTCAGAAAATAACGTATGTTTCTTTTAGGTTGAATAATTAAATTATACATGAAATCGATATTTATGAAATATCGTCTATTATGTAAGTAGCTTAAACATAATCGTTGTTCATAGCCTGCTCAAACCAGTTGCAAATTTCACGATATTATAAAGGAGTATAATCGGCTACCTTTGAGCAGCTGCCAGGATCTGTTTAGCGTAGGTTGATGACGGGGTGACCAGTCCTCATATATGAGAGGAATGATCGGCGGTCATCATGGCACCCAATTGGTTAGCCCAAATTAAATCTAGGCCAGTCAAATCATCCAGTCAACTTGGGAGAATGAGATGATTTGTAGCAGTTATTGATTGTCATTGAATTTATTTAAGATTTTGTCAGTAGCGTGACTAGCCTACTTTGGCTTATGATTCGGAGTAGAACCTGCAGGATAGGAGCGACGTGATTGGTCAAGGCCAAAGATGGGTCGCCGATGAGCATAATGGCACCTCATTGGTCACCCAAGATTGAATCTAAGCCAGATTCAGCATACTAAGTTGGGCGGTTGTGATCAATTTAAGACTTCCATGGGCGGTATTAACCTTATTAAAACCCTTTTTAAAGCCGCTCGACTACCCTACTTTGGCTAGCAATTTTGAACGTTGTCTGTGGGCTAGGAGAGTTCTGATTGGCTTAAATAAATGTGGGCCCATCGGTGAGTACCATGGAATTTGTTCGGTCACGCCAGGAGGTATCCAAGCTCGTCAAATCGACTGGCCAAGTCGTGTGATTATGATCATTCCGCGACTGACTTGGGCGGTCAAGATCATTTTTCTTATATAAGAAGCGGCGTGACTAGCCTACTTTTGCTAGCAATTTGGAGTAGCAGCAGGTAAGATAGAAGTGATATGATTGGTCGATTAGAAAGAAGCGATGACGGGCAACAATATGAGGCAGATCCGGTCGCTGATGGAAGGCGCCATCTAGGGTAAACTGACCGGCCAAGTGGTACGGCCGCGCCCCTTTTGATGCTGCCTTTAATTGTCGCAGTTTCCCGTTTTCTTATTTTTGGACTTTTAATAGGATTTAATTCCTACTATCTCTAGGACGGGCTGGTTACCTAGCTTTCCTAGGCTTAGTCTCGACCAATAGGGATCAAGATATCACGCGGACTCCATTTTTGGGAAAAATTCTAATTTTTGCAGGTTGACACAAAATTAGGTTAAAAATTGAAATTTTGCAAACTGATGCAAAATCACTCAATTTAGATATTTTGTGTACTAACACAAAATTATTAAATTTTTACTCTTATGAGCAGCGCAGCTCAGAACTTGCACTTTGATCAGGTACCTCCATGCATATCTCAATTTAAACACTTCGGGAAATTAATGTCACTAAGAATAAACATTAATCGTCATTTCATGTCAAAATTGAGAGTTCAGCTGGGAACAAAGCATATAATAGATACTCAGCAGGCTCCGGAATTAGTGAATAATGCAGCTAGGAGCTTAAATACTCGTTAGGATCTATACTAGTGAACAATTCATCTAAGAGCTTGAGTTTTAATACAATATGAAGAGAGGCATAGGCACTCATCAGATTTTGATATATTCTTCAAATTTCTTGCAGAATATAGACATGTCAAGGTCTATTACTTCTGATGCCGGGTCAGGTAGACAGACTTTTACAGTTTTCACCCTAAACTAAAAACCACCATCAAAATTAAGTCCCATGCTTAGCAAGTAACAGTGACATTGTTGCGGGGTAAGCACTAGATAGTGACAGACAAAAATAAATACTCGTAGTCGAATTGTTGAATATTACCCGGAAAGCAGTAGTCGTCCTGAATTCCTTTGACAATCGCACGGGTAAAGCAGCTATCGATCATCGATCGCAGGATAGAGGTAGTACCAAACACGCTAGGAGAGTCTGTTCACAGGTGTTGATGGTGGATTTTAGTTCAGGGATAAAATTTTAAAAGCCAAATTTTATACGCTGACATCCTGCAGAGGATAAGGCTATTTGATAAGTAATGAATACTTCTTCATTTTTTAATTCACCTAGAATGGAGCATGTAACAACAATCCCAATATTCTGTGAATTTATAGCATTATTAATTAATGCATGAATTGCCTTGTATTTCCTGTGCTGTTCTCAGCAGAACTCTCATTATTGGTGTGGCATGATGACTGATTGTTACTCTCAGTAGAGTAACATGAATATCCAAGTGTCAATAATGAGGCATGCACGAAATACCCGTACAGGCTATGCCATTCTCTAACAAAGAGAATCATGTATCGGTGTGCTTATACTAGCCCGATCGAGCATATTTAATTCCCTAAGGGAAATCTGGACTGTCCGTGTCAGCCTCAGAAACGATCATGGACATGCAAGTTGGCCGCATGATTTAACCAGCCTAGACAAACCCTAGCAGGATAAGGAAATCACTGCAACGAACAGCAACGGGCCCATTTTTTCCCTAGCCGGTCGAATGCAAGTCATGTCTCCAAAATGGCCACAAAACGCCAGCCTGGAAAAGGATGGTTGAACTGGTATGAAGCAGCATAGAGGAAGCTCGTACGAGCAAGACCGCCAACGATAGTCTTAAAACCAACCACGACCGTCCAACTTCACCGTCATGATTGGACGGCGTGGATTATCCCGTGTCCGGTCGGTCAAGTGTTGTTATACACTCTGACGGGCCCACCCTCTACCTACCTGCCCGACTCTCTCAAAGCCCATCCATGGAGAAGCATACGCTCGCTCGAAATATGGCCGGCGTGATGCTCAACGAGTCACGGAAAATTCCACTAAGTGTCTTAAATTGATCGCAACCATCCATCTTCACCTGCATGTTTGGATGGCTTAGATAAAGCCTATGACCATGGGATAGGTACCAACATGCTCACTGCCGGCCCAACGTGGGACCTACATGATCGTTTCCTCCAAAAGAGGAGCATAACTTGCCAAACCATTTGGCCAAAATCGTGTATATGTGTTGTTTTCAAAACCCTAATTAGGGTTTGCGGCGTTGCATAGTTTTCGCAGTTCGATCACGACCATCCATCTTCGCAAGCTTGGATGGAGGGAATAGATATGGACTTAAAAGGTCCCAACATGTCAACATGATCACCGTGGGCCCACCTTTGCGTGGAGCTGGTCGTCCTAGGAAGACTAGGACTCGATGACCTCGAAACGTGCGCCCAAAAGTGGCATGCTGAGCGGCTTCCAAATCCTTTGAGGCAATGGATTTCTGCCGCAAATCGATCTCGGACACTCCTCTTTGCCGGTCAAAGTGAGTGGCTTGGATCGCATCTTCATGAGACAAATAGGTACAGACATGTACACCGGCAAGCCGTCTACACACATGACCGGTCGGTCCCGCCAAAAATGTCTCCCATGCTTGGTTTCAGTCAATATGAAGAGTGATGCTTGCACACCTCTTCAAAACCCTAAAACTCTATCAACGGTCGTAGATGAGTGTCATAGATCATCTCGTCCATCCAACTCTACCAGCTTGGTTGGGAAGCCCAGGTTAGGAGTTAAATGTCCAATAAGGTGTCGTGGTGATTACCATCCATCACTCTACCACATGGAGTGATCGGTCGAGGGAGGGCTTGCATGTGCAGCCTCCAAACAATCATTCTAAGATGGCTAGACATGCATCTGTTTTAAGACGCTTAATCCGTGACTTACTCTGTTAAGCTTTAAAACAGCGATGCTTCATACATGTTAATTGTATTCGATGCATTACATGCATAAAGTATACATGATATTTCATGAATATCGATTTTCTAAATAACTTAGTTATTTAACCTAATAGCATCGCGTGCTATTTCCAGCGGGTCCCACAAATCGACCGACTCACTCGAGATATCAAGCATGTCACAAACTGGGGGATACTTATTGGGGTATTGGTCTGCCGGTTTACAACGTGCATCATGAAAAGCGTCATCACAAGAACGTGTCAGGAGGCATGGACGGTTAAGATGATGAGGGAAGTGGGCTAAGATGTGATCGTGCAATCACCCACACGACCGCACTACTCCATCACTCAACTTCCTCCACTTCTAATGAGATGAGGGTTTGCACTTAATGACTTGTATAAGCACATAAGTCATAAACAACCGATGACTTGTAGGACCTTTGCCTACGAGATGAGGGTTTGCGCTCAATGACTTGCAGGACCTTTGCCTATTTCCAAACAACACAGACAAGCACAGAAAACCAAGTGTTGTCATTCATATCCAGAAAACACCAGAGATGATTGCTTACATTATTGCAAGCCAATTCTATATTCTGATACAAGTCATAAACATCCAACACCTTCAAAATCTCAACACCTTCTTTTCTTCCCTCCCTAAGATCAACCCCATCTCATTCACTTTGTGACAGAAGCAAGTCTGGAATGACCATTTCTTGGTTTAGGCCAGAATTGTATAGATTGATCTCTCAAATCAAAAGCACTCTCGTGTAGTGCATTTGTCTAGGGTTTAGATTCATTTCTCATCCACACCCAAAATTACCGAAACCAGCAGAAATAGTTTTCACCCATAAATAACAGGTGACATGGCCTGTTAGCACCAATGACGCTTGTTTTTTCTCACATAGTTGTCCTTCTCATCTGTAAGAGCAGAATAATAATGAAAAGGTGGCCACATCAGGACATCTTTTCAAGAAGCTAATAACGTCAAGTAGAAGAGAACCCCAGTAGGTCACCCAATGCCGAACATCGCTTCAGTGATACCTTAGTGTATGTATGTTACCACGGTGAGCTTTCTGTAGAATAATATTTATTTTTCTTCTATGATATTGGAGATTGATAAGAAGAGTGTGAACACGAAAATAATGATGGAATCTTCGTGATCACAAACAATATTCGCATTATATATAAAATCATCTGTGGGGAATAAAGTACGTGTAAAATGATGTATGCTTAATGCCTATCAGACTCCGTGCCTTCGGGATCGTCCTCGTATGATCAATGAAAATTAAATTTAGCTATACATATCACCGTAATACATAATATATCATCATAGCATAATAGTAAAAGCAGAAGATTAAAGTGCTGAATGTAAATGAGATAGTGATTTACGTGGTTCAGCATTAAGGCCTACATCCATGGGAGTTTGTGTTTCACTGTGTATTTCAGAGTTAAAAATATATTCAAATGACTTTGTGCGAATAACGAAGCTAAGTGGGGAATGGAACTCATACTTACTCTTCCTGTTCTCCCTCTTATTATCTTCTCCTCTCCCACTCAAAAACCGTTCAGCCCCCTCTCTATTAGTGGAGAAGGTATTTATAAGGATAAAACATGGGGTCCACCATCATAGATGGTTGCATCCTTATATTCTTAATCTTTGTGCCAATCCCTCTGGTATCTTCGTTCCCGGCCGATGGTTCCAATGGTCATGTATGGTTACGATGGGTCACCTATTTCTCCTCCACAGATAGACTGAAACGTACCCCACGCTTAGGGTGTTTAATGCGGGTGGTTGGGGCGGTCTGCATGCGTTGGACAGATGTATAATGCCTCTATCACATCCGTGTCAGCGAGTCTAATCTCCCTCGTTGATCTTGAATCCTCCTCGAGATGTAGTAAAGTAGATCCTAGAGTTCCTTTCAGTACTTCTCAGTGGTTGGATACTTCAGTGCCCCTAGGTTCTTTGCCGTTTGATTAGTTCGATGATGTATATGTGTAGATAGGGGATGCCCCTTGGGTGTTTAGACGCGGCATCGTATCTTGATATCTCAGACCATGTATCCTCCACGTGTAATTCTTCCGACATGTGGTGAATCATGAATTATGTGTATACAATTTGCCCCTTTTCTCTAAGTTTGAAGTTGGTCAAAGTTTGGAGAAAACTGTCTTCACAGTCATCCCCACTCTCTTCATTAACTCCTCCTTATTCTTATGGCACGTTTCCCACTCTTGGCATAACTTCTACTTGAATCATGGTTGGTTTTATTTTGCTTTTTTGATATAAATATGAGAGAAGTCCCATTTGAAATAAATTTTATTATCTTCTTTGTTCTTGTCAGTCCAAAACTCTTTATTCCCTTCTCTAAAATTTTTTCATTTTTTTTGTTCTTTAGCTCTTAAATTCTGCTGGTGCTGCTTAGAACCAGAAACATCAGGAGTCTACGGCTGTCGATGTTCATTAGGCGCTTGAAAATTGTCTTTGTCTTTTTCTTAACACTTCTGATTTAGTTATGGTGTTCTTCTTTTCTTGATTTTGGTTGATGATCCTCCTTTTATTGATTTACCTAGGTTTTTTGATGAAGAACAAAATATACGAAAGTATATATACTTTCCCTTGTTCTTCATCGCAAAGCCTAAGGCTTTTCCGTTGATTATTGAGGCATGTATTCAATGTTCATAACTGGACTAGGGTTTTTACTTTTTATAGAGTTTATCAAAGCTGTCCATTTTTGTGACTTTTCATATCTTGATGGAGTTTCTTATGAACTGTGATGATCATAAGTTATGTTTTCTGATTTTTTTTAATTCCCCTGCCCCTTCACAGGTATGGGTGATCGTCCTCCTCTAAAAAAAACTGGTGTGTCTCCACCGAAGGGTGGGTCATCCAAACCTTCTCAATATGATCCTCGAGCTTATAAGAATCCCTCTGGTCCTCGGATCTCCTCACAACAATAGAAAGATCCGCCGAAGGGTTCTAAATATGCAGTCAATCGTTCTTCCAATCCGACTCCTCGTTCGGAGCCGATAAAAGCTCAACCTATTCCCTCACTGCCTCTTCAAGTTACATTGCCCCTTCAAACTAAGATGCCTTCTTCGAAGCCTAAAGCATCGCAGGTCCCTGTGTTGGTGAAAGAGTCTTCTAAAGGCACTATTCCGAAGGAAGATTTGTCAAGAAATCCTTCGATCAAGAAAAAAGCTTCGGAAATGAGTCATCCGAAGGAACCTATGTTAAATAAAGCTGTCGATTCTGACGTTTCCCCTGTTATAC
Organism: Papaver bracteatum; assembly: GCA_023529315.1. Classification (NCBI taxonomy): domain Eukaryota; kingdom Viridiplantae; phylum Streptophyta; class Magnoliopsida; order Ranunculales; family Papaveraceae; genus Papaver; species Papaver bracteatum. The sequence continues at coordinate 3,073,221 of JAJJWX010004210.1, forward strand.
GAAGCGTCTCGGTTGGTAAGAAAAAAGTTACTTTTAAGCACATAGATCTTGAAGCATTCAAGGTGAAGCATGGCCTCGAAGCTTTTGATGTCAAATTTTATGCTCCTGATGAAGATCTTACTTATGATCTAATTACCAACTATAAATATGATGATTTCCATTTGTTGACGATGGTGGGGGCCTTCGAAGATGGCCTCATGTTTCCGCTATACAAGTCGGGTGACTCATTTTATTACGATATCTTGGATCATCGTGAGGTCTCTACTCCTCATAATTACTTCCGCTCGGTGGTACAACTGACTGGGAACTTTGTTCGGGCACTTAAGGTGAGCTACCTTCGGAGTAAGGGGGAGACAATGATGACCTGCTATGTTCCCGATCCAGCTGAGAAAGATTGGTATACTCCCGAAAAATTTAATGCCTCCTTTGGAAACTACGTCAATGGAAGGAACCACAAACCATGGAGTGTTGTTCTTCGTAATATTTCTGCTCTTCACGGTGAGGTTCGTTTACTTAGTGAAGTGTGTGACGCGAAACTTCATTTCATCCCTGGTACCGAAGGGTCTTCACAGCGAAAGATTTTTCCTTCTCGTGAGCAGCTCAAGCGTGATTATGATTACGAGTGGCATGATACCGTTATTAAAGTCGTTGGTCCTTGGGATTATGTATGGGTACCTAGTCAGCATGGATGGATCCTTGTTACTGGTAGCCAACCTCGTGCTAGATCTCCAACTCGTTATGGCGACTTTTGCCCCTGGAAGTTGAACTTTGCAGGTATGAACTTTGAGTATGCCTTCGATGCTGCTGATGTGGACGAAGAGGAAAGTTTCGATGCTACTCTTCCTTCGAAAAATATGAAGGACCCTCATGAGTTTATAATGCTTCTACTTGCCCCTTTTTCTTCTTAGTTTGAGATTAGTCGAAGTATGAAGAAAAGTGTCTTCGTATTGAGTGGAACAATAAGCGTTGTGTTTTTAGGTACTGAATAAGAAAAAGATTAATACCGTTCAATCTTCCAATACCGTTGTTGGGGAGACCGAAGTTCCCGATGAAGTCACCAATCCAGTGAACGATGAGGTTATCGGGGAATGAGAAGAAGAGGAAGTCACTGATGATGAGGAACGTACAGAGACTTCTCCTCCTAGTCACGAGGAGGGTGAGAACATTGGTGGCGGAGCTATCGAAGAGGAATTTTCCCCTGGCGGTCAAGGAGGTATTCCCGCCGATGATCCCACACTTTCTCCCTCCCCGAACTAGGGGAACAAAGATGTTAATCTTCAATTAACAATCCCTAATGGGTCGGGTCAGGAATTTTATTTTGGAAAGATCTACTCCTCTGGCGGACAAGTCTATATTTGTGCCGCTATGGGTATAGCGTCGGATTTCAAATTGATCTCTCCAAATGATGAGTGGGATATCCTTGGGGAGACCGTTGGTGAGAAAGCAGCTGAAGTGGAAAAGAGTTCCAACGGTGAGGATGCCGAAGCCCTTGCTAACAATGAGGTCGAGGATAAGAGAAGTTCTGATGCTAGAAAGAATGTTGTGGAAGTGAGGCTTCTACTGAGGCATCTTCGGAGGGCTTCGAGAGGGCTATGATACACAATGGCGATGATGCCATACTTGACTGGATAATGAAGAAAATTTTGATGTTCATGTCTAATCCTGCCCCAGTGATCCCTGGTGAGAAGAGTTCTGATACTTTCACTCGTCAGAAGATGCAATTAACGTCCCAATATAAAGCTGCAAAAATTTGGGAGAAGGATTTGGGAGCTATTTCCACTAGTCTTTTAGTCGATCCACCATCTTTTGTTGCTGGTATGATGGCAATTGCTGATGGGTACCAATGTTGCAGATTTTATAATGATGAGAAGTAAACACTGTAACCATACCCTGTATCAGTTTTTCAAGGCGAAGGCCCGTAAAATGGAGGCCAAACTTCGTCACAGAGAAGGTGAGTTAACCGTTGCTGAGGCACTTATCACTGTTAAGGACCAATATATATTGGAATTGACGAATCGGTTGAAGGGGAAAGAGCAGCTTGGTGCTGAGGTGGAGAATCTTCTTCTTGAGCTTGCGCTGGTTCGTAGTGATTTGGAGAAGGCTCGTAACGATGCTTCTTCTTCCAAAGGTTTGTTTTCTTTCCATATTCTCCCCTTCTTCTCTCCCTTCCGTCTTCTAGTATACTATCTGAGTCTCCCGACTCTATCTTCAGTGGGTGATGCTAGAGAGTTAACATGGATTCGAAATGAGAGGGCTCACCAAGCTTCTCGGATTAGAGAGTTAGTGTAGAAGATCAAGGATGAAGCTTATAAATGGAATTCTCGATCTGATGAGCACATTGTCCAAGTGGTCGAGTGGCGAGAGAGACGGATTCAAATGGTTGATATGTAGAATAGTTATAATGTCGATCGTCGCCAGTTCAATGATGATTTATTGTGGACTCGTGAGAATTTTCGAGAAGCACTTGAGGATGTTTCTCATTTAAAGGCTAAGGTTACAAGCTTGGAAGAAGATCTGCTCCAAGATCATTCATCTCATGTCCCCGAAGTTAAGGATTATATATAATGACTTGTTAAGGAGAGGGACGATGCCAGAGCTGATGCCCATGCCCTTAGCAATGCTTTAAGTGCTTCTCGGGATGATGTTGCTCGTTTAGTCGAGTCAGAGAGAGACCTCGAAATTAATTTGTACAGGCTCACTAAAGGAGAATAATGAAGTCAATTATCTTCGTCACTTGGATTCCATGAAGAAGGTAGAGTTGGATGAGTGTCAGTTTGCTCTCACAAATCTTCGGTTGGATTATAGGAAAATTTCAGATGAGTATGATTTTCTTGACGAAGCTCGGGACGCTGTAGTTAATGAATATGAGATAGCTTCAGCTAATGTCGAAGGTATATATTTGTTTGGTCATGGGAAACTCTATAATCTTAATTTTTTAACTCAATTGTGCATTCTTTTTCAGAGCGCGAGGGATAGCTTAACCTTGCAAATGAAAAGCTTAAAAAGGCTCAATCTTCCTTAGTGTATCGGGAGGGTCAGACTAAGTATTATGAAGAATTGGCAGGGTTCGTGATGAAGTAGCAAAGGATGCATCCAAAGAAGTAACTTGTTTGAAGTCCGCTTTGTCGCAGTTTGAACTCAAGACTACCGTCATCGAGCACAAGGCTTGTTGTCAACTTGCCGAAGAGATTAACAAGACTCTGACCAAGATCGAGCAAGGTCTTTTGAAGGACTATAACATTGTTAAGCAGTACCCATGTCGTCCTATTCCTAATTCCCTGACTTGTATCTCCGATCCTTCTTCGGGGGGTAACGCCCCTTCGTCTCAGAAAAAGAATCCAGCTAAACACACCGGATCTTCTAGGGAGAAATAGGTTTCAAAGCTTGTTATAGAAAGTTGATCTTTGTTGATTATTTGGCTTTGGGCCATTTTTTGTGTATCTTGTATCACTTTTGTTTAATTTCCCGATCTTGTAATCAACTTTCATGGAATAGATTATCATTTGTTTGGATATGTACAACCCTGATTTACCTGCATTGTTAGTTTATTTACTTTTTTAGATAATGAGCAAATCTAGTTAAAAGAAATAAACAAGTAAATTAGGTAATAGTAAGTGTTTGATGGCAATAATTTAGATAATGAGCAAATCTAGTGTTCAAAAGTAAAGCTTTTATGATCTCTATTTTGTAAACAAGCAATACCGTTGCCTATCAGAAAGGTCCAATTGTTTTGTATGCGAGAGATGTGTTAGGATAGTGTATCACAATTCCTTTTGGGCTATACAGCTAGCCTTATCGAATTTAACTAGCGTTTATAGACAATCTCTGCAGTCTGGACACCATGAAGATGTCCAGGCTAAGTGCATTTGTCAAGCTTAGGCTAAGTGCATTTGTCAAGCTTAGGCTAAGTGCATGAAGATGTTTAGCAGGGGACGCACACACAAAAAAGCTTAGGTACATTCGGTCCGGGACGGTACGGAATTAGGATATGACCGTGTACCTGTACCTCCTTAGCCCCGGTTCTTATTTTTTGGACCGGTACCTGTACCCCTTCCTCGGTTCGGTACAAAAACAGGTACGGTTCCACCGGTTCCGGTACGGTACGGGTTTTCGGCTTGGTTCTTGTGCACCCTTATGATTGATGCAATCAGTGACAATAACGAATCTTGACAGTAACGATATGGCTGACAGTTGTGAGAACATCATCTGATTGATGGGTTCATGGACTGTTAGTCTTCTCCGGTGACAACATGCATGTGCGTCTTGATGTTAAGCAGATCGGTCATTAACCGTTACTAAATCTACGGACGGCACGGCAAACATCATGACATGGATCTTCCTTTGATTAAGTGGATTGCTTTCTTGCTTGGAAGTTAGATCTGATACGTAGCAAGTCTGCATATATAAATCTTCAAGCATGGAGGAAAACTGGGAAGCACAAAGTAATAGCAGCTAGACAACATCAGTGATCCTTATGAGTATCATCAGGGAGTAGCATTCATTCCAAAGGTTGACAGCATCTCCAGCAACATACAACGTCATTCGTGAAAAGGTAGTTAAGTTTGGATCTAGTAGCAGTTCTTCCTCCCATCATTAATAACTCCGGCACCAGAGAAGGATGTGATAACATGAAACCAGTCTTGACTGCATCCACAACTCATCGGTGCAGAGAGGTATTATCAGGAGCATATGGCGTGATATTTTGTTGTAATGATAAGTCCGTGCCGAGAACTCATGTTTTCAATCAGTGTATTTTAGGATCTTCAGGCGAAAAGCAAAGAGCCTTCTCGTAAGTGAAAATAGTTTCTATGTTCTCATAACGATAATTTGCTGCTCCAAAGGATTAGTTTTCTTGACTTATGTATCGCCGACTAGTGATTCTCCTGCTGATCAATTACATCTATCGATGTTCCGATTTGGTATAAAGAAAGGATTACTGACTTTCCGTGTGGCGTCGAGAACCAATGAAGCTGCAGTCTGAACAGGTTGAAATATGCCCAAGGCCTTCATGTCGTGATAGCTTCGAAGCTTTTAAGATGTCAATTCCAATTTAGGAGTAAAGGGGACATCAGTAGACTTTGGATCAACATCTGATAGGATAATTGGGAAACGCATGTCCGGTGATGGAAATTTAGATGAGGAACCAGCCACATAAATCCTTAGATGTACCCCAGGTTTAATTTTAGAGTATGAATTAGAAGAAGAGAAAATTAGGCTAAGGCCCCACCCATGGATAACCCATAATATGAGGCCCCTAGTTAAAAGAGTTTTAAAATCAGGCCCCGAATTAAAAATAAATTTTAATACAGGTCGAAATGACCATATTAACCTTTCGTATTTATATGACAGGACCTACCATTTTCCTCACAACCACCACATTCGACAGTTTTAGAGAGAAAAAAATTTCAAATCCAAAAAATTTCAAATCCAAAGAAGAAGAAGACGAAGAACCAAGAAGAAAGAGAGGTTTGAATCATTCTACTTTTATCTTCGATCTTCTCCTTTTGTATTTACTTTCGTTTTTTGATTCATTCTCTTCGTTTCATTCGTTTTTCGATTCATTCTCGATTTGTCATTTGATCTATTTTCGATCTGTTATTTGATTAATTTGATCTGTTATTTTTATCTTCGATCTGTTATTGTTATTTTCGATCTGTTATTTGATTGTTATTCGTTGTTTGATTCAGTCGTTTTTTTATCAAAGAACAAGACAAGGAAAGAAGAAGAAGACGAAGGTAGGTTTTGCATCTGTTTTCGTTTTTTCTTTCAGAGATTTTTTTTTGATTCAGATAACAGATCAAACAACTAACATATAAGACAGTTTGAAAACCCTAGAAACTCTAAGTTGAATTGCAATCAACTAACTCGATTTTGTTACTACATCAACTGCAGATTCAGAATCAATTTTCATTTGTGAACACTAATGGCGCAAGGAAGAAGGAATCCCCCTGAAGCAGATGCTTTAAGAGGTACTTAGATGTGAAATTTTTAGAGTATGTGTGTTGTTATGGTATCATGCTAGTGAAAATTCCTTTGAATGTTGAACTATACAAACAAGGCCCTGTGTAACTTTAAGTTACACATTCAAAATCTAACCACTGACTGTATTGTGGTCTGTATATTGAGTGTGTAACTTGAAGTTACACATACAAATGAGCCTATATAACTGTAAGTTACACCTTCAAGATGTCGTCGCTGAGTTTCCAAGGAGCTGTGTAAATATAATTTACACATTTGGAATCTCATGTTTTGATCATATGTAATGCCTGTGTATGTGTAACTATAATTTACACATTGAAAATCTCAAAAATAACTTGCCAATTGACTGTGTAACTATAAGTTACACATGGAAAATCTTGTCATGAACTAAATTTGATTCTGATTTTTGCTTGTGATGATGTCATGAACTAAATTTGATCTCATGATATGCTTGTAAATTTTCATTGAAATAGAGAGTGTGTAAATAAGAGTTACACATTCAAAATCTTATAGAAATAGAGCATGGTTTGTATATTGATTGTGTAACTTATAGTTACACATTAAAAATCTCATAGAATTGAGCCTAGATTTGTAACTATAAGTTACACATAAAAAATCTCACCAATGACTTGCTAAGGGCATGTGTAACTATAAGTTACACTATTAAAAAATCTCACCAATGACTACAATGGTTTATATACTGATTGATTGTGTAACTACAAGCTACACATTCAAATCTCACCACTGACTATAAGTTATGTGGTGTGATTAACTTATAGTTACACAACAAATAAAGATTCATATGCATGTGTAACTTGAGGTTACACAACACATAATAGAATGGGTCAGTTTGTGTACTTGGAAAATACACATAGTTTGTGACATGATTTTGATTTTGCATTTATAAAGGAGTGTATTTGATAAGTACACAAAATACTGACTCACGCTATTTTTGTGTGTGATGTGTACAGGAAAATTAAGGCAATCATTGAATGCCGTTAAGGATTTGGTGAAGGTGATAAAACCTATAGGACTGAGTGATAGGGCTCAGAGATATCTTTTGAGAGTTGCTTACGGTAAGCTAGTGATGATGTATTACGATGAGTATGATCCAGCTTCACCAAGTACAACCAAACAAGTCACTACCAACAAAAGCGGTGTCTTGAAGCTTTTGAAATGCTTTGATCTGGATTGCGACACACCTTGTTCTTTCAAATTTGGCGATGATAATTTTATAGAGTCTACACCGGCAAAGCTGGCTGGTTTATTTTACATGCAAAGGATTGGCAGTAGAAAGGGTCAAAAGCTATTAAAGAACTTTTCTCATAAGGATTTGAATGACAATGTTTTGTACAACAATTTCTTCACCGACATTAAATCTACAACACATCAGACAATAGTGACTAAAACAAAGATTTTAGAGAAGATAAAAGAACTTATGACCAAAAGGAGCAAAAGTGGGAAAATAAAGAAAAATGATGAGAAAGATCTGGTTTGTTTGATAGGTTTTTATCTATGTTGTGTATTATTTTTTGGCGACATAAATGCTAATGGAGTGAACGTGAAATATCTTAGTATCGTTGAAACATATGAGACGGTGCTCAAGGTGTCTTGGCCTGAATTAATACACGAGCACTTGTTTGAAGAAATTCATGATAATATTGATTGCTTGGCAAATGTGAAGGCTTGTGTGCAGTAATTACTGGTAAAAGCTTGTGTGTAATTTCTATTCCAGCACTTTTAGTGTTACGTTCATGATATTTTAATATTAATTGCTTGACTAATTAAAATTTATATATGGTTGCAGATATTGTTTGTTGAACATGCACCAGAAGGATCAATCCCGAAAGTAGCAAATCACGAAGAAGATATCCCGCGTGTTGGAAGGTGGGATCTATACCAGATTTCGGATTACATTTCTGTAACAGACATGTCACAGTTTTCGGTAAGTGTTTGTTGGTTTATGTTTTGTAAATTTATGTTAATACCAACATAATTTAGATGTAACTTTTATGTAATCAAAATTTTCATGTGTAGCTAGAAGTTACACATTTAAATGTGCTTGTGTAACCTATAGTTACACATGCAAACATAACACCAGTGAATTCAATTTATTTGTGTAACTATAGGTTACACATATAAAATGTTCTTATGAAACTTTAAGTTACACATACAAATGAAAATTTGTATATTTAGAATGTTCAATTGTTTTTGCTATCTCTTTCTAACCTCTACATATGTTAATTGCAGCCAACTACTAGCTTTGTGGCTGAGTTTTCACAGCTTGAGAAGCAGCTAGGTATATCAACCGTGGTACCAAGCAAGGACGACCTGCAAAGTTGGCTGAAAGCGCAGACAATTGAGAATAGCCAACTGAAAAAACAACTGCAAGAAAAGCAAGCAATGTTCAAAGAAGTGTATGGAATTGCCATAGAAGGGATATCAGAAGGGAACCTTAAAGGAACACAAGAATTCAAGATTCACAATTTTAGCTGCAGAATTATGAGAGCAATGGGTATTGAACCTTACGAAGTGACACAGGAAGAGTTCATGCAACATGAAGATGGTGGACATGGAGGTACTGAGCATGGACCTACTGAGCAGGGAGATGGTGGAGATGGATATACTGAGCATGGAGATGCTGAGCATGAAAAAGAAGAGTCCGAGAAACAGACTGAGCAAGAGAAAGAGAAAGATGACACACAAACTTCCTTCCATGATGAATGTAAGTAACTTGTTCATTTATAATATGCTTTAACTTCATAGTGATAATGCTATATTAGTTGACATGTGTAGAGTTACCAAAATTAGACTTGGTAATTGTCGAGTACACAGATGATATGGATGTGTAATCCCTGTTTACACATGTTATATGCATGTGTAACTTCTGGTTACACTAGTTACACATGGTAGGTATCCAAGTAATATGCATGTGTAGCTGTCGATTACACATGATATATACTTCTTGAAATTGTTTTAAAAAAATTTAACATTATCAATTCAATCCTTTTGCAGTTCCATGTGTCAGTCTAGCAGCTGGAAATACACCAAAAATTCTGCTGGCTCAAACTGCTGCAGAAGAGCTCAAAACGGCCCTAAGGACATACAGTTCGAGTATGAAGAGTGTCACAACATGCAAGACTCCTCCAAAGCTCAAAAGGCCCACTGCAAAGGGAAAGCGCACTACTTCAAGTCTTGTTGATGAGGCGCAAATAAAAGCTGGTGAAGAGACAACTGTTACAGATGATGCGCAGAAGAAATCTGCAGAATGTGGAGTTGTAGATGGGGCGCAAGAGAAAGCCGCAGGTGATGATGTAACTGCAAAAGTGAACGAGGAGATACCTGCAACTGTTGGTGACGGTTTGGTTATCACTGCTTCAACTCAGCCAACATTGGGGACTTTTGAAGACAGTTTCGCTTCAACACAGTTTGAGGAATCTGCGGTGATAACTGCTACAACACTGCCAACTTCGTGTGAAATTGCTGAGACCTACAGGTTGGTGCAACTAGGAGCTATCCCTCCTGACATTAATGTTAAAGATTTTGAAATGCTAAATGAAATTGTCCGCGACATCAACAAAAGCCAACATGGAACTGGAGTGATAAAGAATGCAGAAGCTGGCTCTAGCGGTAACCACTCTTCCTTGTCTAACTTAATTCTCTTTTTCCTTACTTTTCTCCCTTTATGTTTTGTTTGTAAAGAAAGTGTAACTTGAAGTTACACATGCTATGCAGGGCAAGTGTAACTTCAGGTTACACAATTATTACCATGTGCAATTTTCTTTTTGATGATTCCAAATTTTTATTATTTCACAGCTCAAAATCAGCTGAACTTTGATAGTGATCAAATAATGGAGAATGCACAACCTAGCTCAAGTGGTAAGCACTCTTACTTGTGAAAACTGTTGTGATTTTTTTTTCCGTTCGTGTTTTGTTTATAATGCAAGTGTAACTTAAGGTTACACATTGTAAAAGGCATGTGTAGCAGTATGATGCAAGTGTTCCTTTCTGTTATACATGATATGCAAGGCAAGTGTAACTTCAGGTTACACAAGTGAAGCATATGCGATTTTTTTTTTTGAGGCTGCTTATTTTTGTTGTTGCACAACTCAAAGTCAGGAGAACATTGGCAGTGCTGGAGTAAATTTTAGCCTTGGACTTGATAACACTCCGAAACCAGTTGGAGAACTAGTCAAGAAAGCCCAGAAATGTGTTTTGAGGAATAGAACAATAGATCAAGATCATCTGAAGCAGTATGAAAGGAAGCCAAAGAAGAGTAAGAAGACTGCAAATGAAAAAGAAATAGTGGCAGTTTCAGAAGTAGAAGAAGGAAGAATGGACGCAGTTCCAGAAGTACAAGTAGAAAACATGGCTCAGGCTGCTGAAGAAGATGACGGCACAATGAGAAAGGATGCCAAAGATTCTGAAGTTATTGAAAGGCTTAATGGCGATCAAAAGAAGAAAGTGCTTGAATATTTCAACACTCATCCCCCGTCGTAAAATACCTATAACCAAAACTCATGCTTTACTTTGTTATTGCTATTTAAATTTAGATTCATCGTATCTTACTATTTAATTCTGTTATACTATTTAATTGTTTCCTTCTTTCTAATGTAGACACATTTCTTGGATACTGTACAACGATGACCGCAGCCAATAATGAAATATAAGTGGAGAATTAATGCTACAACTTTCCAACAGAGAAGCCTACTTGGAGGCTGAGTTCATTGATTTCTACATAAGCAGGTTGAAAACAAAGATGAACTCAAACAACAAGTATGAGAAAGCGACATTCCTCTCGCCAAAAGCATACGTAAGTACTTAGAAATATTTAAAATTTTATTGCATTAATAATGTGTAGTGGGTGTTGTAAGACTATGATAACGTGCTCAGAGTTTTTTTCATGTGTAATCTGAGGTTACAAATACAGTTATAATGTGTAACCTGAAATTACAGATGCAGATATAATGTGTAACCTGAAGTTACACATACTTGTTTTTCTTTTGTAGAATCCAAAACCAAATAAGTAACTTGTGCTTACATAACCACTTGTGCATTTGTAACTTTTGATTTAAAATGGTTTTTGCAGAAATCTTACTTGGAGGATTATGCTGAATTCAAGAGATTTTGGATTCCAAGGCTTGCTAAGGAGTATGAAAAGTACAAGGACAGTGCAGTCAGACTTTAAGCCCCAATGTGCAATAACAACACACACTTCACACTGCTGGAGTATGACTTGAAGAGCTCTAATCCTTGGTCGTACATGAACTCATCAAATGTTAAGCAACTCAGGGGTCCACACTTAGTCGATGCCAGGAAATATGCATTTGCAATAACTAGAGAACTGACATTGCGCTGTCATCTAGCTCTTGGGATGAATGAAAATTCCAAGTACCTCGCTTCGCCCCCACAAGGTTCCATTCCTGACTGTCTTCTATTTGTATGCAATTACATGAAGATGAGGATGAAGGGTAGACAGATGGACAAAAAATACTCATCAACTATGGTGTTATGGTGGAGTGACAAGGTGAACAAGATGAGAGGAAGCATGCTTTACAAGATCCTTTCTGATCCATCCGCAAATGTGTAAACCAGTCGTCAGGATTAGAAAAAGAATCTACTACTTGCAAATATGTTGTTATCCACAAGCAGATGTTAGACTTGGAAAATATGTTGTTATAAACTTTTAAATTTCATCAGTTAGTAGATTTTAGCAGTTCTTGGTTTTGAAAATAATTTTGGATTGAAATTCTTTGAATTAAAAACTTTTATCTTGTTAGAACTTTTACTGCTGTGTGTACAGGGTTTTAAAGTATACATCTTAACTTGATGCAGAATGTGTAACCAGAGTTTACACATGCATTTATCATGTGAAACTTAATATTACACATGCATCCACAAAAGTGTAACTTGTGGTTACACATGCATATATTTGAGTGTAAACTCAAGTTACACAAGCCATTGATAGTACTTGCCCGGTAAATCAAAATAAAATAAAGTTACATATGCATTTATCATGTGTAACCTAATATTACACATGCATTCACAGCAGTGTAACTTCTGGTTACACATCCATATAATAACTGGTTCTAGACAACATGTAAAGACATTAAATAGTAGAATGTATAACAGGGTCAAATGTTGAAACATAGGTTAAGTAAATCATAGTTACACATGGAATTAAGACAAATCTAAACCCAAAAAATGAAAAATTTACAATGTGTAAGCAATAGTTACACATCCATATTTTATAAGTGTAAACCAAAGTTACACATGCATTTCCCTTCTGAATAGAAACACATTTCACCTGTGAACTCACAAAAATATAAAAAATCAATATTATAAAATATGAATGAATGATCCCTGCACATAATCAACGTTGCAGAAAAATAAAAGTGTTTGGTCCATGAAAACCAACATGAAGAAAACTAAAAAACAAATAATCAAAGACAAATAAGAATCCACACATCAAATCATTACTATCAGAAATGAACTTTGGTAGGCTCAAGCTAGTGAGGTGTGAACTTCCGAGGATTCCTGCAACCTGCCTTGTTGTGACCTGTTTCCTTGCAGTTGCTGCAACGAACTTTTCTCTTCACCTTTTTCTCACGTTTACTTATAATCCTCTTTCCTGGGGGTCTACCTGGTTGCTTCTTCAAGGTAGGCGGGATGACGATGTCGTCTGGATGATATTCAACATGCCTGTTGTAGTTGGGAATCGGCTGGATGGCATGCATATAAGTCTTCCTAAAATAGTCGCTTGTAAAATACGGTGAAATAAAATCAATAGCCTCACGTTTAATCTTCCGTATGGCTGCAAGAGCATGAGCACAAGGAAAAACATATACGCGCCACCTTGAAAAAAACAAAAACAAGCAAAAAATCAGTTAGTTGCACATACAAATCATAAAACAATCAAAATTATCTAGTTACAGGTGCATATACAGGATGTGTATCTTTAAGTTACACTTGCAAAATAGATGTGTAACTAGTATTTACACATGCATATATCTAATCTGAAAAGGAAAAAAAGAGCATACAGAGAGAAGAAAAAGCATAAGAAACCAAACCTTTGACAGGTGCAAGTCTCGTGTTCGAGGTCCACCATGTGAGACCTTTCGCTAATAACTTCAAACACGGTAGGACTAGCAACCAATACTTCCCAAGCCAAACCTTCATCTTTAAGAGCCGCAAGCTTTTCCTCGTACTCAGGGGTTAATGGAGTCATCATATTAGCGCCAATTTCACGACGCTCTGCCATCAAACACATTATTTTCCTCCTAATCTGAAAAGGGAAAAAAACATATGAATACATAAAGTGACAAAACAAGAAATAAAAAGACAACAAAACAACTAAAAACACATACACTCAATTAACCTGATCAAGAAGAGCAGATGCAGGCATCTTCTTGTGAACAAGAACCCAGCTATTGACTGATTTTGCTAGAGTACTAGATGTTCGTACATACCGACAACCTTTGAAATAGGCATTCGCATATGCTTCAGGTGGGATGGTCTCGATGTAATCAGCCACCCAATCACAGTTCAAGTCTCTAATCTTCTGTATGGCTTTCGCATGGTTTTCAGGTGAGAGTGCGTATGTCGCCTATCGGAAATGGTCCATAACAAGAGAGTACCTAGGATCTGTTGCAGTGATGGGTATATTTTTTGTCAAATGATAGTAGCAGAAGCTGTGGAACCCATCTGGATAGAAAAGTGGAACACCCTGCAAGAGTCCTTCATGGCGATCCGAAAGGAAGGTGATTGGTCTCCCATCACCAACAACTTCAGTCAAATTCCTCAAAAACCACTCCCAGTTGTCAACAGTCTCACAATTGACTAGTGCAAAAGCAAGGGGGGAAAATCCTACAAAAAAAATCGAAAGAATAATAAGTTTAACACAAACAGAAAACAATGTGTAAATACAAGTTACACATGATAAAACAAATGTGTAACTTAAGGTTACATATGCTATTTTCTTAGTTACATTAATCGAGTAAAGTAATGTGTAACTGAGAGTTACACATGTGTAACTCTCAGTTATTTGTCAACTGAAGTTGTTAAAAAAAAGAAAAAGAACGTTAAAAAAAACATACCTTTACCACCATTGATCCCAGTGGCTGCCATCAAGCAACCTTTGAATGTACCAGTAAGTAAAGTAGTATCCAAATATACCATTGGACGACAAAACCGGTACCCTATGATGCATGCATCAAATGCGATGAAAATCCGTTGGAACTGTTTATTTTCACGTTCAAACTTTATCACGCTACCAGGGTTGGTCTCCCTTATAGCATTAATATACCATACCAAGTGAGAGTAGGACTTGACATCGTCACCGTAAATCGTCTCATAAACCTTTTCCCTAGCATTATAGTCCTGATAGTACTCCATGTTAATCCCGTAGTTGGTCTGGAAATCAGCAGCAATTTTCTTGGGCTTCTCGTGAGGATTTTTGTGAAATTCTTCCTCAATCAAAGTAGACGAGAAGCTGGTGGAGTAAGTTTGGTTCAAGTTGCGGCAACCAGCACCACAAATGTGCTCAGGGTTATAAGACCTGACCTAAAGAGGTTCATACAAAATATAAAGTGAAAAATTAAACCAGAAAACAATATGGTGCAAAAAACATCATGTGTAAACCAAAGTTACACATACTGTAACAAAACATAACATATGCTAAGCATTAGATGACAGAACACGGAAAACCTACCTGAAACATTTCGTTCCTTTCATCGATAGAATCTGCATGGAATTTCCAGCCGCATTTTCATCTCGCACACTTAGCCGTGAACCTAGAACGCTCATTGTGAGTTACAATCATTTGAAAACCAAAGTGCGAAGACGATACTTGGTGAAAGCAACCCTGACTTGCTTAACTCCTTCAACAAACACATGACCAATCTCACCAAGAACCTTGGGCCAACCATCTGATAACAAAGGTTTCGCAGGCTTGCTTCTATCTTCCAAATACATTGCAACAGTAACATTGTTTCTGGACGAAGACATACTACTAGACTCATTATAAATAGAAGAATCTGCCCTAGAGCTGGAGGAAGATGCAACACGAGGAACATTTTGCAAGAAAATATCAACCACTACACCATATTTCAGGATTCGCAACTAAAATTCGTAACGGCCCAGCAGCCGTTACGAATTTTTCGGTTACAAAAAGCCGTTATAACTCAGTTGTAACAGGCAAAAGCCATTACGAATTTTTTTCATTATTCGTAACATGTCCTGGCCGTTACGAATCGTAACAGGCTAATATTTTTCCCGTGCTACTCACACGGTTGGTCACACTGGAGCCTGTAACATGTATGATTGTGCATGTGCCATTTACACAGTTACCATTTTTTTCCACCCAAGATCGGTTTTACTAGACGATATTTCCTCCCATGCACAAGGGTTTTCTCCCCCTTCTATCGACTTATCTTTAAAATTTTTATTTTCTTTCTTTCTATTTCCCTTTTCTGCTCCCGCCTCTCCTCTTCCTCTCACAGAAACCCTAGCTTTCGATCATCTGTAATCATCCTGAATCATCTATGGATTTTTTGGTAACAAAATCTACTTCATATGAAATCGATCATCTCTTGTGTAAGAAAATCACTCTTCTCTTTGTGTAAGCCATCTTCTGAGACTATCGATTTCAAAGCCATCTGCTGAGACTATCGATTTTAATCGGCTAAGGGTTTGTAAACTAGGGTTTGCTCAAGTCACTGTCTTTTCTTTATTCTTTCTCTAGCAGATGAAGATTAATGAAAAAGATAAAGGATGCTGGAACTTCTAAAAGGTATAGTTTCACGAACCCTAACTTTGTTTCTCTCTTCTTTGTTAATTTAGATGTTCAATCTTTGTTCTTGTATGGGTTTTTTACTCGATTTTCAACCAGGGTTTTTTAATTTGGGGGTATGTTCTACTTGATTTTAAGTTTTTCTATTGATTATGAGATTTGGGTTTCTGATTTAGGGATTTTTACCCAGATTTGTTTATTTTCTAGGATTTGTTAATTTGATGTTTGGTTCGTGTTTTGAGAATATAGGGTTTGGTTTAGCTTATGGGTTTTGCTCGATTTGTGTTTAATACTTTGATGATTATGTTAGATAATTGTGTAAATTCATTGGCTGCAAAATTAACCTTTGTATGGGAACTGAGAAGAAAGATACAATTGGGGGTGGGGGTATTGGTGTTGGAAATTTTACCTTGGATTCTCTTATTTCGTCTAGAAGCAGCTGCGAATCGCCTATTTATGCACACACATATTTAACACTATCAGTCTCTAATTTTCTAGACTAGAGAAATTAGAGACCATGAAGCAAGTGAACTTGGTAGTAACTACTGAGATAAAGAATCTAGGAAGTCCTAAATTATGCTATCCTTTCGTGCGGTAACTTTTTTGTTTTTGAATAAAATAGGAGACCAATCGAACGAGCCCGTTAGAATCCTGCTCGATTTTCGTTCTATTATGCTTGAATTATGGTGCAATAGTTCATATCCTTTGGTTGTTGATAACATGACTACAACTGTTTTAAAGAAGTGATAGTAAAATTAATTTTGTGTTTGGTTTTGTTTCATTCGGAGAACATGCAGTCATGGAGAAGATTAAAGAAGCACACAGTAGAGTGATGGTGGCTAACCTTTCTGACCAGGGTCGGAGCATTTATCTTGATAAAAAGGTCAATGGGTCTAAGGTAATTTTGATGGATAAGGTATGACTGATTTTTTGAGCTAGAAGTCAGAGAACAAGTCAAGCTGGTGTTGTATAAAATGAGAAGAATAATCAGCCAATAAGGGTACGATTGAATATGAGCCATGACAATCTCTATTTTTCTTTCTTGAGTTTTTTAAGCTTGGGTTTGCTGTTACAATTAACAGACGCTTGTGATGTTGGTGGGCGTACTCAAGTACAATATACAAATCCTGTTCCCAGACCTAGTAATGGATTGTCTGGAGAAATTTCTCTTAAAATTCTTAAAAAGGTGTGGGTTTGTTTTTCTGAATCCTATGATTTTGGTCAGCATTTGGTGATTTTAGTGAGTTGCAACTTGTTTCGGAAGGGTTGGATGTCTATAGCACAAGTCTTCTAAATCTATCCAGTTATTATCGTATCTTGATTACTAATATGAACCATGTTTCAGGAAGTTATATCCATAAGGGTATTGGTTAATGAGGGTTCAAGGCAGGTTATCGAGGTGGAGCAAGCAGCCATGTGGAAGTTTCTTCGGTGGTCGGGAATCATAGATGTCCATGTTATGGTTGATAAAAACAGAGATGTTCGCTTGGTAAGTGAAAGCTACTGTCATATGCATAAAAAAGTTGTTTGAAGACGTATACGAGAAGCATATTGATTGCTGTTATGTTTGAAGTTCCATTTTTATGGGCTGTTATAAGTAAATATATTTGTAGCAATTTCCTAGCTTGTATTACTTAGTCTTATTCTTGTTTTTTTTTCTATGGCTTTGTAGACGTATACGAGAAGCATCTTGATTGTTGTTAACCCATTCACAAAGATTCCTCATCTATATAATGCACCCATGATGGAGCATTATAAAGTATCTCCTTTTGGCTATCTAAATCCTCACGTGTTTGCAGTAGCTGATGCATCGTACAGGTGAAATTCTTAGGGTTGGGTTTGATTCTCTGCAGACGAAGCCATATTTAATTAGGGGTTGATTTGAATCATTGTAAACAAATTATAAACCTTCTCATCAATATGTAAAATTCTTAGGGTTGTAAACATATTCTCTTAGTGTTAAGTTTATGTCTCTTTAATAACTATACATGATAGGTAGGGTTCATTGCATAAATAAGTTTAAATTTTTTTGTGTAACTCATCTTTAAGTGTATGAATCAAGTATCAATCTTTTTTTGCACATGTATTCATAAATCCAGTCAGTTGCACTGATATGATAGTATATGAGTTTAGTTATATTTGTTTTGATGGTAGTTTTCCAAATATGTGTGCTGTCAAGAGTTGTTGCTAATGTCATTGTTTGGATTTACAGATGCCAAGATTTTGATTGGTAGGAGATTCAGTAACACCACTTCCTAGGGTGATATGAAGCACTGTCCATTCAAGGTTCTATCCGGTCCAGCTGACAAGCCCATGGTTGTATCCAAGTATTATGTCACACAAGCAATTTGAAGGGTGGGAAAGTTTTGATGAGCTTCGTAGATTAAAGCATCAGAAGCAACTGGATTTCAGAGTTGGAATTTATGGTGTGTTTGATGAATGCATTTCATCAAACATTAAAAAGGTACTCGATCTCTCAAGTTGCATATTTCCAAATTATATGAATGCAGTTCCATATACATTTCAGATGATCAATCAAAGATAACTTATATGTTGAATGGTTTTTCATAGTAGTTCTTTTTTATTTTTACTTTTGTAATTACAATATGCTTTTATGGAATTTTTTTAAAGGTATTGTAATCTTCCAATGTATGCTTTTTCCGGGTTTCAGTCTTCAAATGTTTGCTTTCTCTGCGTAGTTTGGATAAACATGCCAGTTGTTTCTCCTTCATATTCTTAGTATTTTCTTCTCATAATATTTAGAAATGAATTTTCTTGTCATTAGGGTGTTCCTTTAAGAATTTAAATTGGATCTCGCGATGTTATGTGAGTCATGTTTGTGTAGATTTGTAGGTTACAAGTCCTAAAGAGAGTATATGTCATGGTTTGTGTAATTTACATTCTCAACATATCTTGCATCTATCTTGTGGGGTTGTAGCTGGGTTGTTTGGTCAGACATTTACATACCAGCTAAATGTTGTTTGGAGGTGGATGCAGGTACCTCTTGGTTTTTATGTGTTGGTATATTCTATCTTAAGTATTCTTAAAGGCGGATGCAAGTACCTCTTGGTTTTTCTGTGTCCACATATTCTATCTTAAGTATTCGTAAAGGCATTCAGTTTAAACTTGATTTCTTTATTACTCAACTTAAACTTGCTTTCTTTTGTATTTTTTCTGTGCATATTGTTCCTTCAATAGCTATTGTATTCAAGTCGTACGACATGATGAAGTCTTGGCTACGAGTTTCTTTACTAAATTTCTACTGTGTTTTGTATCAGCAAAGGATATGTGATCAAACAACAAGAAGCACAAAGCAATCTTATACGAAATCGCCAAGAAGAGAAATCTGTATTAGTAAGTTACAAACAACTCAAAGTCTTTGATTTTAAAATTCAAACTGCTAATTATTTTCCTGGCATGTTGATCTTACAAACTGTCGTAAAATATTTTTTTTTTCTTTCAATGTGCAGGTTGGCATACATATTTCTGGATAGCTTTAGTTGCCCTCTTTGTAAGCTTGGTAATTCCTCGAGCTCTTTATACATGTTTTCATGATTTCCTATTCCACCATTCTTTGATTTTTGATTATGTTATCCTTTTTGTATTTTCCCATGCTTGATGTTATGTGCTATCTCTAACCAAATAAATTTGGTTTACACTCTTGCATTTGCCTAATTTTCTTGTCTAACAACATCGATGTTAAACCGTTGTTAACAGTGCTTTGTGTCTACATGTGAAGTACTGCGTAGATGCTTCTTTCTTGGTAAAGATCTCCTATAAAAGCAATGGAAAATGGATTGAAGATGCATCTTTGCCAATCCTGCTTCAGATGCAGTAGTCTGCGACATGAGAAGGCTTTTATGTGAGTCGTTTTTATGTTTTTGTTAGCCTGTGACATGGAAAAACTTAGATATAAGTTAGGAACTTAGAAAGTTTTTAAGTTTCTATGAACTGAACTTTGGAACTTAGTAAATTTCTATCTATGTATTCTCTCAGAATTTGATACTTAATAAAAAAAAAAATTGGTACTTAGAAAAATTTGTGTTTTTTATATGAATGTATAGATATATGAATTGATCTAAGTATGGTATGAATTGATTGAAACTATTGTTAGATATGGATAATCGGTAGAATAAAATGTGTATGTAGGTAGTTATTTGGAAATCCGGCATATTCCGGCCATTAATGATCTGCCGGTCAACCTTCACCCGGTCAAAATTGGTCATTGCTGACTGATTTTGACCAGGTCAAGGTTGACCGTGATTTTTTACGTTACAAAAAAATTCGTAACGGCTAGAACTTGTTACAACGTTGTGTTACTAAATAAATTCGTAACGGCTCGAGCATGTTACGACAGTGCCACGTAGTAACGGATCCAAACTGTTACAAGGGTCGTTACGAAAAAAAATCGTAACGGCTAGTGGGCCGTTGCGAAAAAATTATAGCACCCCTTTTCGTAACGGTCAAGAACCGTTACAACCCCGATTCGTAACACTCAAAAACCGTTTCGAATCGGAAAAAATGGTGTAGTGAACACTGGTCTTCTGTTTACTATTTGTGATGGATATAAGAGATTGCAACGAAAAATCACAGTCAAGCGGTAAATCTTTCCCACTTTCTCGAAAGAAGAAAGTAATACCAAGAGGAGTAAATTGCTTCCATTCCCGACAAAGTTGTTCCTTAAACTCTTCAAGTCTGATCTCAGTGTTAACACGCAGGGTAATAAAATCTGAAAAGTATCGAACAACAACAATACAACTAACAGCACCAGCGCAACTAACAGAATCCATGACAACCTGAAAAATATCAAAACACACAATAACAATATCAATATTTTAAAACGAACGCAATTCACTCGGGGGCGTTTCCCCCTCGTGAGAAGTATATTCTATGCGGCAAGCTAAATATGAGTAAAAGATACAGACGATACAACTATTTACACATAAACATGTTACAGGACATATATATGTAACTTCAACTTACACATGCTTAAAATACAACAGGATACATATGTGTAACCTAAAGTTACACATCCTTAACAAAAAAAAACATGTGCATCTTCCTCACACATGATTAAAAATAAAAACAGGATATATGTTTGTAAACTAAAATTACACATGCTACAACTAAAAAAAATCTGCATCTTACTTAAACATGCTTAAAAATAGAACATGATATATATGTGTAACCTAAAGTTACACATCCTGTAACATAAAAAACAGCATGTCCAACAAATCAAATTGAAGTTGTTCTACTGAGACAAAATTGCTTCTTCATACTCCTCTCAGTATCAACAAAAAGTAAAACAACAAATTAAGCAGATCGGACATGAAAGAACAACAAATAATTCAAAAAAAAAATTGAAAACAGATCTAAAATCAAAACAACATAAAATTCTTACCTAGATTTGTTATTTTCTTACTTCTGAAACAATGTTCTTACTATTCCTCTTCTCGGTATCAACCAAACCTGTGTAAGAATCAACAAAAACATAATCAGTATCAAAACCAAATAAAAAAAGTGAAAAAACTAGATCGAAATGGTAACAATCAAAAATCAGTTGAGTTGAAAACTAAATCGAAATAACAATTCGTACCTACGTTGATTTCTGTATTCCCAACTGTCTTGTTCCTCTTCTCAAACTCAACAAATTCGAAACAGAAAAAAAAAATCAAAATCAGTAGAACATCGAAATTAAAAAATCGATTAGAAAACTAGTGAATCAAACAACAGAAAATATAAATCGAACAAACCTATTTGTTGTTCATAAATGCACCTTCACAATCTCGTCAGATCTGAAAACAGATGAATATAGCTCAACAAAATTGATAGAAAGATTCGTTTTCTTCTTCTCAGCTCAACGAAAAATATGAATACAGCTCAACAAAATTGTTCTTCTTCTCGTTTTCCTCCTATCAACCTAACAAACTTTAGTATGAAACTATCAAACACAAGAATTTGTCTGAAAAAAATCTCCAATTCTATTTCTGAACGAGAGCGGAGAGAAGAAGATCTGATTTGATTTGATTTGATTTTCAGTTTTCGGTAGGTATAAAACGTCTATAAATACTGAAGGTTAATTTCGGAATTTTATGATTTATTAAAAGATTCGATGACTCAGCAAATCCGGAAAATTTTAAATCCTGGCCCCAAAAATAAAAGTTCTGGGCCTAGAAATATGAGAATTTGAAAGTATGGAGTAGAGGGTGGAAGATCCATTTTGTGGGGCTTGTAAATGTTGAACCCATATAGTAGGGGGGTTCTATTATTTTTCACTTAGAAGAATAATTCAGTGGTGATTCGTATTAGCTGCTACTTTGTTGAATATGCAATCCGTTTTCGGCCGAACTCTTCACAGTGTGTCTTGAACGCTCTATGGAACGAAAGTAATTGCCTCTCTCATAGATATCGGACGACTGAAGGTATAAGTCTCTCAAGACAGGAGGTGGTATACTTATAAGGAAGTAACATTCTTCCATGGGTTTAAGTGTACAAATTCCCCAAAATGGACCCTAAGGTTGTGAAAATGCCCCGGACGTTAGGGAAAAGATTAAAATGACACTTAACCCTTTATTCTTTGTTCATAATTCTCTTCTTAGGTGTTTTGAAAGACAAGAGATGTTCTTTTGTTGTGAATTTGATTTTCTGGTTTTTGAGTAAGTAGGTAATTATTTTGCAAAGATTTTGAGTTGGGATTGCTTTCAAATAGCTTGTAAACATAAAATATTAAAAGAGACCCGCCATCCATTTACATCGCTTAGTTACCGTTGGATTGATAGACAAATCAAGTTTCCAAGTCCTGATGGGATGAAGAATAGTTGATTGTAAAGAGGGTTGTTCAACAAGACTTACTTGTGTGTGGAACCTTTGGATGTATGATCGTGTATCCTCTCCAGAAGTTGCTTTATATATGCCAAGTGACGATGTTCCAAAAACATATAGTCTTACTTGTTTTTTTTTTGTTTTTGTTGCAGTAATAGGCACGAATAAAAAAAATCCTCACATAGTGGTAAGGCTCGTCTCGTTCCTTAGAGCTAGCAGCAGTAATATGGACAGGTCGCATCGAGCGAGAATAATAGCATGAGATGATGACTCGACTTGCAGCAGGTAACACTAAGGTAGAAAATGAGAGACGTGTGGAGAAGATGATGATGGAGCCTGTAGCTTCCTTGATGTTGACTGAAGCATGTAAAACTCATTAGGCTTCCTTAATATGATCAATTAGCCAAGTAAAAGAGTTGGCGATAACTTTATGGAAGGAGTTGAAGAGAGGGAGGAAGTTTCTTTCCCATGAGTACCCATGGAGCTTTCAACTTGGAGGACGCTTTTTGGTTGGTGCTGGAGGAAAAGATAAGTAGGAGGAATCCAAGTAATTTCCAGTCCCCAGTTCCAAACTGGGATGTACAGGATGGGGTTGTGCAAATATGATGAACCTATTGACATTGAGAAAATCCATGTGCACCCCTTTAGTCCCCAGGTGCAATCTCCTTTAGCAATTTAACTATTTCTTCCATGGAGAGGAAATTTTAAAAGAGTCTCTCATGTTGAAGTTGTTTTTGTCGAGCAAGAAATGGTATAGCTTGGAAGTGGTTTTCTCATTATGGTTGTTGCTCATGTGGTACTGGAGTTGGAGTCGGTAGGTTTGGACAAGCAATGTGTTGCATCTATGAGATGATGGCTTTCCTTTTCCTCCTTCAGTGAAACTGTTTACATAAGACCGAAGGTTGTATTGCTCATTGATGAGACGTATTCTTCCACGAGTCTCATGAGGCTCTTCTATCTTGGCGGTGCTAGTACTCTCCAACAAGACATGTAACGCGGTACCAAATTGTTTGGTTGCTTCATGCGGTTCAAAGATCATTTGGAAACGTGAGTTTTCCAATAATGCTCGGTAAAAGAAATCATGTTGTTGATGCATAACCCCGCAAGTTGTTATTTAGTGATATTTGGACCATGACAGTCCAACGCCTGGATATTGACACTCTTCACGTGTGGTGAAACTGACTTGTTGATTCCTTGATGATGGATGTTCACTGACACTAACTAGTGCTTCATCATCTCTTATGATAAGAGCTTTGGAGGTTCCAGGATCATCAGTGAGTGTTGAAGCATTCTTGGATTGCTCCGTCTGGTTTTGCTCAGAAGATTGAGTAGTTTTAGTAAGTACTCTAGTGATCATGTCTCATTGATTCTTAACAAGGATTAGTCGTGCGTCTGTTTCAGATTGGATATGGCAGGCAGAGATCGATTGTTCCGGGATTCTTCATCATCTTTTCTAGAGAAAGGCGAGTTGTTTAGCATCATCCTTGATCTCAGTGTTCACGGATGGTGATAGGGGTATTGCCTGCATTGCTGGTATATATTGGCATCTCGATGATAGAAGGATTGATACCTGAAGTACCAATTTTGGAGAAAGTAGTAGTAGCACCAGGAGTACCACCGTTGTTTATTTTGAGATTAGTGTTTGGTAATTAACCTAACCTAACCTAAGACAGACCATTTTATGAAATTAGAAATTAAAACTTTTTAGGAATTGATTTTGCAACCGAGAGATTAATCTCCCACTGTGATCATCTCCAATTTGTAGTAGGGTAAAAAACTGATTATGCCGAAAATGGTAAATTGGGTGTGTCGAAATGAGAAACGAATCTAAACCCTAAAAAAATGTACTGCACATGAGTACTTTAGATTCAAGAGATAAATATGTATAATCCTGGCCTA
Organism: Papaver bracteatum; assembly: GCA_023529315.1. Classification (NCBI taxonomy): domain Eukaryota; kingdom Viridiplantae; phylum Streptophyta; class Magnoliopsida; order Ranunculales; family Papaveraceae; genus Papaver; species Papaver bracteatum. The sequence continues at coordinate 3,097,711 of JAJJWX010004210.1, forward strand.
AACCAAGAAATGGTCGTTCCAGTATTGCTTCAGTCACAAAATAAAGGAGAAGGGTTGTTCTTAGCAGGAGGTACCGTTTGAGTGATCTGACGGCCAGGATCAGATATAACTCTTTTGTCTCATATGAAACGGTACCCCCCTGCTAATTTCGATCCCCTCCCCTTTAGCAATCATGCAACTGAGCTAGGAAAATTGCATGAGATCAGAAATGATTATTCCCATCACATATCAAAGGATAAGTTTTTTAAAGAATATGACCAGAATACGGAATATTTCCATACCTCGGCTTCCAATATTTCGTTTTCGGAAATCTGCATGGACTAAACTCCAATATAATTCTGAGAGCACCAACTTAAAAGTGAGACTCAATCAAGAAATATATCAAAGAGCTTTATCTCTTTCTCAATACAATCAAGTAAATCAACTAGATAGAAATTCGTGAGACTGATTGATATGAGAATAACTCGGATAGTACCAAAGACCAATGTCCGAGTGTCAATCAAGTTTTATCCAACAAGCAAGGTCGGATTTATCAACTATGATTGGACTACGCACAACCTGCGATATTTTAGTTATATAAACAAATATAATGTAGAAAATAAATAACACAGACACCAAAAATTTTGTTAACGAGGAAACCGCAAATGCAGAAAAACCTCGGGACCTAGTCCAGATTTAAACACCACATTGTATTAAGCCGCTACAGAATTTAGCCTACTACAAGTTAACTTCGGACTGAATTGTAGTTGAGAAATAACCAAGTCTCATACCGATTAAGGTACAGTCCCATTCCTTACGCCTCTTGAATCCCAGCGGGACTCTGCGTATGTGATTCCCTTAGCTGATCTCACCCACAACTAAGAGTTGCTACGACCCAAAGTCGAAGACTTATAAATAAATTTGTCTCCCACAGATAAGTCTATTCTGGTTGTTATTTTCGTATTTAGATAAATCAAGGTGAACAGGAAACTCAACTAATAATCCGGTTTTATACTCCTGAAGTGCATCCTAGAAATATTAGTCACCTCACAATAACCTAACTGATTAACAGTAGAAGTTATTGCGAAATCACAAGTGTCCGAGATGAAGAACTGTTGTGATTACTTTTTATATCTTACCCATCGGATATAAATCTCGAGAAAATCTTAGAGAAGATTAAACTCAATACGATAGAAAAATTAAGATCAGAATACGCAACTACAGAGAAAAAGTTGGATATGGCCTTCAAGTTGTTAGCCTAATAATGGTTTTGGAAAACCTAGTTTAATGGAGAGTCGTCTCTAGTTTGAAACTAGGACACACGAGAGTGTCAGGATTTGGTTTTCCAGATGCTAGAGTTATCCCTTATATAGTCTTTCAAATCAGGGTTGCTTACAATCAAAGCTAGCTTAGTAACAAAGCAATCGATATTCACCGTTAGATGAACTCCTGATTTAAGATTCAAGCTAAGTCTGCTTAGAATCTAAGAAATCATTCTCCATCGTTAGATGGTATTAGCTTGATACACACAAATGAAATATACCTATATTTAGATATGGATGAACCGTACCTAAACGTGTATAACCATTAGATCAATAATAGTTAATCGAAGTTAGCTACATGAACACTTATAACTTAGCCATATTCATCTAACACTTCTAGATCAAATATGATAAACAATCAATCATGATAAATAATAAAATGAATCTAAATGTGTTTCAAGAGAGTTGTTCAAATGTTCGTCATCTCATAGAAATATATATGAACCATTTGAAACATGTACGATTTGGTTTGTAATTGTACAAAATACTTATACAAGAACCAATTCATAAACATAATGCCACGGTTTGCAAAAAAAGTTCACATACCTTATTTCATTAAAGTTCCAGGGACTTGAGTTCGCAAACGAACCTGGGTTAATTAGTAAGAATTTCATACTTACCGATTTTAGAACCTAACCACTATGTTCGCAAACTGAGTACGCGAACCACAGTTTTCGACTTTGGCCAAGTCATGTCGTTTGCAAACAGAGTACGTGAACGTAGTTTCGGACTTAGCCTTGTCTAGCCGTTCGCAAACAGAGTACGTAAACAACAGTTCCAGACCTTTTCACAGGTTAACCCATTTGGAAACAAGAGTCCCGGAACTAAACTAGAACTTCACAGTGCACATACAAAGTATACATACTGTGTTATATCCAGGCATTGGTAGTCTTTCTAAAGCTCTCATTTAATCATTGAAACATCCTTAGAAGACAACAATGGTAATCTTACACATACCACTATCTTCAAGTAATTTTCAAGTTAAATCGATTAATACGAAACTTCCCAAGTTAACATCAAATGATTGTCTCACACAAATCATGTAAGATGTTCATGGTAATTTTCACATGATCATCTTGACTTAATATTTAGTTTCCAACAAATAAATTGTCTACAAGTAAATGATAAATTTTAAGCTAAAGCTCACGTATTTCGAGAAATATATAAACGAGATAAAATCGGCTCAAAATTTCAAATGTGTATAATGTAAAAGTCTATATAGATATACTTAGTCTCTTTAGAAGATAGAATATAATAGACTTCTGAGTGATAGATAAGTTTTAGTCTCCGAGACAAACAAATTGTCTACTTAGTTTCATTCTGAGTGATGCTACCTTTTGTTGATGAAGTTCCTCCAAGATCTTCAGTAGATCTTCTTATTCCATCAGTGAACACCGTAAGTAGACTAGAAATAAAGTATTGAATACATAGATATAAGTAGACTAGAAATCAAGTATATAATTTTGATCAACTAAACTTGACAAACAAGCTTGAGATAGCAACGCTTGTGAGTTCGACCGAGCAGTGCTCTGACAGATGTCCATTCCCCTAGAGAACCTTCTGGGATCTGGATTTCGAATATGGATCAAACAAATGCTCTCCTAGTGAATGACTTCTCTTACATAGGAACTTCATAAGATAATAACTTTGAGGGAAACCTTTCGGATATTATCTAATTGAAATTCCATCTAAAGAAGAATTATGAAATACCATTTCTCACATGAATCGGAGGAGGAGGGGGTAATCCAGTTGAGTTTCAATTAGGCTTCTTCAAAGCCAATTGGGAGATCTTGGGCCCAGCCATCGTATTCTATGTTCAAGATTTTTTAAATATGGAACACTTAATCCAAAGTTTAACCACTTTTTTATAACCCTTATCCCAAAAATATCCACTCCCCAAACTCCAATTGACTCTTGACCCATCAGCTTAAGTAATACAATCTACAAGGTCATATCCAAGATCCTAAAAAACGGGTTAAAGCCCATCCTGAATAAATTAATATTCTCTAATTAATCAGCTTTCCTTCTAGGGAGATAAATCACTAACAACATCACCGTATCACACTAACTCGTCCACTCCATAAAAAATTCTAAAGCTAAGAAGGGTCATCTTGCGCTAAAGTTGGATCTATCAAAATCCTTTGATAGTGTGGAATAGAATTTCATTAAATTAACACTAAATGTATTTGGATTTAACAATTTTTGGGTAGCTCTCATCATGCAATGTATTTCTACCACCTCTTTCTCCATTCTTCTAAACAGATCTCTAAGGCCGATTTGTTTTTGTATCGAGGGGGTTAAAACAAGGCTATCCTCTATCTCCTTACCCATTCCAAATTTACATGGAAATCTTATCTAGGATACTAGAAAAGGCGATAGAAATTAAAAAAAAATCGGGACTTAAAATAAATAAACATGCCCCGAACATTTCTCATCTTTTCTTTGTTGATGACTGTTTTCTATTCACAAAAGCTGGTTTACGAGATGCATAAAATTTTCTAGATATTTTATCAAGGTGTGAGGAAATTACAGAGCAAGCGTTTAATCTTCAAAAATCTGGGATCTACTACTTTAGCCCACGTATTCATCCTAAACATGGAAAAATCATAGAAAAAATCCTAAAAGTAGTTTCGTTAATGACAAAAAAAAATGATTTATATCTTGGCACCCCTCTTTTCTTCGAGAAAAATGGGAAAGATAATTTTGAACATCTCTTCCAAAAGTATTATACCACACTTCAAGGATGGAAATCAAAACTCATTTCACAAGCAGGTAGAACGGTGCTAATAAAATTTGTTTTCCAAGCCTACCCTACATACCAAATGCAAATCCTTGCATTACCAAAAAAAAAAAAAACTCTCGATCAAATGAATCATATCCAAAGATAATTTTGATGGGATAAGGATTAGTCCAAGAGCAGAGAAGGATATATAAGAGCTTGGGCTAGTATATGCACTCAAGAAGAGCCAAGAATTAAAAATCTACACAATTTCAACATACCATTCGTCACAAAACTTGCCAGTAGGATAATCATGGATCATGATCAACTTTGGGCCCAACTCCTAGCATCAAAATACTTCCCAAACTCCTACCCTCTATATTTTTCTCGATCTTCCAATCTCTCCTGAATCTGGATGAGTATACAAAAAGGTTTAAACCTAATTAAGGATAATTTTGTCTGGGAAGTACAAAACGGAGCTTCTACAAAAATATGGGAGGATTGGTGCATACCTAATGCTGATACAATCACTCAAATAACCAATATACAAGAATTGACACCACAAATGGTCCGGGAGATGATAACAGAAAAATAATACATGGGATCAAGAAAAACTGGAAAAATTAATACTTTCATCCAGACATCAGAGGAAAAATTCAAGCAATAACGCCAAAGACACAAGAAAAGGACAAAATTAGATGGAAGCATCATATTCCGAATATCTACAACTTACTAGTAAACCAAGATCAAGAAAATGAGAACTTACAGATTTTCTTGGAAAACACATGGAATCCCAAGATTCAGATTATTTATCTAGAAACTATCGCAAAAATCTCTCACAACTTCTTCCAGACTTGGAGCCTATTATTCAGCTATCGACCCCCATTGTCAGATATGTAATTCTCGTGAGCAGGAAACTAAACGACATCTTTTGAGACATTATCCTTTTGTTAGATCTATATGGTTCGGTTTCTATTTAGAAGCCATTAGTACAAGAAGTAGCACGGACTCGATTAATTCTTGGGGTTAGAAGTTGGTTATCGGACCTAGATTTTGCACAATTTTCGTAAGAAAAAAAAACGGTCACAATCATATGGTTCATCTGGAAACATAGATACCCGGTAGTCTACAGAAAAACCACTCCATATCTAATATATTTAATTGAATATATTAATAGACACTTGCATTCTACTCCCCCTAAAGTTATCCAAAATAGAACCACCTCAACAGAAAGGAACTATCACTAGAAATAATTGGTCTGACATAAACACAGATTGGATGATCTTTATAGATCATCCTTTAGGAAAGAAGATTCTTCTGTCGGTTATGCTTTTTTATTTTACTCAGTGGATCATGAGACTTTCGTGCATATATCAGCGAGGTTGGAGTGGGCTTCTTCGTCTTTTCATGCGGAAACAAAAACCTTGTTAAAGGTAGCTACATGGTTAAAGGAGAACATTCTGTCAAGTGTTTCTTAGTACATAGGATCTTGGGCCAGTATATGCATGCTTTGACAGAAATCATCAACAAGGTAAGTACAGAAGCTCATTGGACATCAGTACATCGTGATAATTTTGGGAGAGTTACCCCAAGCTCAGGTGAAGTATATAAGTAGAAAATATAACTTAGCTGCGGATTACGTTGCAAAGGAAACAAGGATAAAAAATCTTCGACACATGTCTACACAGTTACAGAAAAAAGTTCAAAATCTAGCATTTATTCTATTTGATATAAAAATGAAATTGTAAACTTATTACACTATATTTGTCCATCAATTTTTCTTTTTCTTTTACAGTTTTAAGTGTTAGTAACAAAAGAATTCAGAATTAATCAATTTGAGTGTTTGTGATAAATTTTATCACGTGGAAAAATAAGTTATTAATAGGGGTTTTTTGATGTCCCCCCTACAAAATGATATTCTGGGTCCCCCCCCCCCCCATATACAAAATTACTGGCGTTTCCCCACCTGTCACCATTTCCGTCCATGACCAGTTAAGTTCGACGCGTGCGACTTACACACTTATGGGTAACACTATTTCTTTGACTTGGATGACCATCTTACCCTTGCAAATTAACGGCTGGTGATGAGCCATTACATGACAGTGTCAATATTGATCATATAGAAGCTGAAACTGGCTACCATAGTGTAGATTTAGATAATGATTGTTCAATTGATCCGTACAAAGAGGAAGAGATTGAAAGGGAAATGGATATGCCACCGCCTACCAATGAATTTCAAGGAGAAAAAAATAATCATGATGATTTGTACCAAGATGCTGAGTGTAGAGAAGAACAAAATAAAGCCGAAGATACGGGTAACTTGTATTTGGGTCAGTTGTGGGGTACTATCTATGAGTATAGAAGGTTTCTGAGAAGACATGCAGTTAAGAAGAAGTTTGAAATGACTTTCAAGAAAAATGAGATCCATAAAGTGGTAGTTGTTTTTGCTAATTCTATGCATGGGTGCCCATGGAGATGTACTGCATCACAACAAGAAGATGGTCATACCTAAAAGTAAGGTCAAACCGTAGTGTTCTTTTTTCTTCTATTTTGTATCTATATTTATTCATTTTATTACTTGCAGGACTTCCTACACATGAAACTGATGAGGAGACAGCAGCTGCGTGCGACCCCCCAGCTGTTAGGTTGATGAAAAAGAAAGAAAAAAAGATCAACAATAATCATGTTTCAACACCAACAGAAACGCCAATTTTGGGAAAAAAATTCAGCACGAGCGCCAAAACCAAGAGCTCCTCCAAAGTCTACTAGGGGGAAAGAACTAGTACCGGTCAACTATTACCAAGTATATCCAACTATTGTAAAATAAATGTGTTGTTTTTTATTTTACAATGTTCGCAGTTAACTTTTATTTATGTTGCAGGGATACCAGTACAACCAAGGACACCTTTCATAGATGGATCTAATAATACTACAACGGGGAGAGGTGGATTAAGTGTTATTAGGGGAGGATCTGTTGATGCTAGAGGTGGACTAAGTACTGCTAGAGGCGGACTAATTGCTGCTGCTAGAAGTGGAATAAGTGTTATAAGGGGTGGTTTTGTTGCTGCTATGGGTGGAACAAATGTTTTCAATACACACAACTCGATTACCCATAGAGAGATTCAAACAGCATCCACCGCAATGGACAACTACATGCATGTTCATGGGCATTTGCCTTATTACACTCGAAATGCATCAAGACCTATTCAACAAGTTTTCACACCAAAACTGATCCCAACAAGGAAACAGCCTTTTGTGGAATCCGTTTTCAACCCATCGGATGAAAATATTTAGTTCACTCAAGAACAGATTTATCTACAATTTAGTTCACTCAAGAACAAATTTATATTTTGAAACGGAACGTAACTTTTGTTATTGTTAACTATTTTGGAACACAAATTAAATAATACAGTATTTATAAATTTGTCATGATTATTTGTTTTCAAGGATATTAGGACTTACTAGCGCGAAAATAGATCTACCGAAAATGGGGAACGAGAAGAGAAAGATCAATGATCATAAAGAATGTCGTTGTAAAGGTGGTTAGGAACGAGTAGAAAAGATCAATGATCATAAAGAATGTTATTAAATAGGTGGTTAGATTTTCAAGGGTAAGATGGTCATCCAAGTTAAAAAAAATATTGTAACACGTAATTGTGTAAGTCGCACGCGTCGAACTTAACTGGTCATGGACGAAAATGGTGACACGGGGGGCAAAGCCAGTGATTTTGTATATAAGGGGTAACCCCAGAATATCATTTTGTAGAGGGGGTAACATAAAAAAAAACCCTTATTAATAAAGTTCGAAGAGTTGGTTTCAAAAAGAAAAAACGGGAAAAAAAAAACCAAAAATATGAGATTCGGTCGATTTCAATGTGTAGGGGGAGGGGTTGTATGGTTTTCTATTTCCCCTATTTGACTTAAAAGTCAACGTTTCATAACTGAAGTCGGCCCTCCTCTCCGTTTTTCAACTTTCCTATAATAAAATTAAAAATCGATTTCGGGGAAGGTCACGAAAAATCAAACCCGATATTGCTTTCCCACGGAAAACCGGTTTATTTTCAAGCTTTTCTTTCCTCTACATCGTTCTTCTTCTGGTTTCCCTATCGCCATGAGCGGATAATCGGCCGTTCATAGGCTCTGATGATAGGGATGCACTAAAATCTATAAGTTTCTTCTTAATGGGGTCATGTTATATTGGGATTATTTTTAAAATCTTTTTAGAAGATTGGTAGTGGTGGTGGCAGTCGAGAAATCTCTTCAGCTTTGCAAAATTACACGGTTGTGTCTCAAGTTTAATCACCCATGTCAGGTAATGATTCTAATTATACCTTCTCAGTCTGATTCACTCAATAATCACTCCTCTGACATGCCTGATTCTGTGCTATTTTTAATCAATTTTAACTCTCAATTGACATCTGTTTCAATTCCATATACCTTATTATACACTTGTTCGAATTTGATTAACAACCTAATATCTACCCAATAGTTTTAGGATTAGACACTGTGATTTTCTATACCTAATTGATTCGGTGAAACAATTTTCTAAGTTTTTTTCCAAAAACCCTAATTCTTCACCTTTTAATTACCATATAAATTTGTTTTCTCAAACCTTGTTATGCATCCCTCTTTCTCCTCACACTTCAACAATACCACACATATCTTAAAATTTCTCTTCAAAACCCTTTCAGTAGCTTTTCAGCTGAGTTTCAGTATCACCATGCAAGCAGTTTGGCATGGTGATGTTTCAAACTTATCAAACATGTTACAAGCCTTTTTGAATTTGTGTAATGGTAGGCAGTTTGCTCTACAAGACATTATCCCTCCAAGGTTCATGAATAATGAACAATTGTGGACAAGATGCCTGGTTGGAGTTTTTGCTGAACCAGTTGTTAGAAACAGCTGGGATGTTAGAAATGCCCTTTTATTTCAATGGAAGATTCAAGGAGGCCTTTCTGTCAAGTCCCTCAATGATTTCATGTTTCTGGTGAGGTTTGAAAGAGAACAGGAAATGCATAGAGTCGATGAAGTGGCTACTAGGGTAGTCTATGATGATATTTTCTGCATCAAGAAATGGGATAAGACAAAGAGATTGGTTAAATGGGTTCCAAATGAAGAAACGTTTTTCATCACATTGCATAACTTAACTCAAGCTCAGGTGTCTAGTGAGAACTTAAGGAGATATATATCTTGCATGAGAGAAATTCTCTCTTTCTCTTACCCTGTGAGAAAAGTAAATGAGAGTATCTCTATTACCATCGGAGCAAATATTAGATTCAGATAGAGACTCAATTTCAGTGTTTATGCAGAGAATGAGATGGGCTTCAACAATGAAGTGACCTTCCAATTCCATCACTTCCCAAACAATTACTGTGGGTTTTGCAAGGTAATAGGTCATAAAATGGATAACTGTGAGCTTTTTGTAGCTTACCAACATCAAGTTGAAGAGAAACAAGCTGAGGCAGATGCATTTTTAGCAGCTATGCAAAACATTGATGAACAACAAATGGAGCAGGAAATAGCACAACAACTAGATCAGCAGGAAGCTCAGCAAGTTTTGCAAAACGACATGATGGGTTTTGATGAAGATAGTTTAATTGATTCTGATGAAGAACAAGCTGAATCTGAGATCACCTGTTCTGATTATCTAAATCAATTTGAAGTAGATCATGCAAGTCAATATAGTGTTATTGATACACAACTAAATGAGACTGCTAGGGATACTATGAGCTCTCTTAATGCAAATTCAAATCCTTGGTACCTTGCTGGTGGTAACAACAGAGATGCTTACATGTGGAAGGTAGTTCAAAAAAGAGATAGACATGGTCATTCTCTGAATTTTTAAGCAGGGTTTTAGTGTGGTTCAAGCTCATCTCAGAAACATCCTAACATGGATATGGAATATTTTAGAAACTGGCAACTAATATAGTCTTTTTTCCACTGGGATGTGCCTCTACCAGCTTCAAAGAAATTAAAGATAGTTGAAATTGACTGTCAACAAGCAGAGCAAATCCCTGAGACTGCAATAGACATCCATGTAATTGAGGAGCAATAAAAGTCCACCTCTAAAAGTTCTCGTCCTCATCAATAGTTTAGTGGTGAAGGATCTACTGCCACTCAAGTCAGAGTAGACCTTAAGGGCAAAGGAAAATCCAATCTTGTCTAAGGCCTATATGACCCCATATGAATCAGCATAAACCTATATAACTGATAGTGCAAACTTAGATTCAGAACCTATGGATCTTTCTTGATTGTTTTTGCTTTAGTCTGCTTATTTATATTTTGTTTCACTGCTGCTACCTTTGCTATTTCATGTTTGTAATTAGTAGCTTAGTCCTGTAATCTTTGCTTTTAGTATTGTAATTAGCTTCTCGTTTTTACTTAGTCTGGTTTAATCCTTATCCTGTGTTCCAATGTACATTTCTACTCAGTTTAAGTAGCCTTTCTTTTAACTTCAGTGTCTTATTAACCTTCCCATGCTATAAAAGAACTCCCTTAAGGTTTCTGTACTTTATAATTTTACTGTACTTTATAAAATTTCCCTTCATATTTCTCTTCAAGCATCCTTTGTCCTCTAATTTCATCGTATGGAATATTGTCTAACTGATTCTTTTCTGGGTACATTTTATCCCCCATTGCCTGTTTAGTTCCACTACTTTGCTTGTTAAAATACAATTTAGTTGATCCTTTTTAAGACTTTTTGGAGTTTATACCTCCTTTCGATTTATATCCATTTCATTAAGTTAACTCCCCTCCCCCCTCCTTCTGATTTATTCCATTTCCTTAAGTTAATTCCCTTTTTTTTAAAACTCTTTTCAAAATGAAACTTCTATCCTGGAATGTCCAGGGTATTGGTACTCCTATCACAAAGGACCACCTTCACTACCTTAGTCAAATTCATAACCCATACATTATTTTCCTAGCCGAGACAAAAGCACCACTGTCTCGAATGGATATATTTTTTAAAAAAATCTAATTTTCGTGACTGGTTTATTATTCCATTAGTGGGATTAGCAAAAGGGTTATAAATCGCCTGGCATAATAATATAGATATGAAGTTGATTTCAGCATATTTTAACGTGTGTCATTTTGAAGCAAATATAGGAGAAGAAACATCATTCATCACATGCGTATACGGTGCAATTGATAATGAAGAGAAACTTCAACAATGGAACTACATCTCACAACTGGCAATGCAAGTAAACAGGCCTTGGGCATTGATTGGCAACTTAAATATCATCCTTGATCCGGATGAAAAACAATGGGGAAATAAGGCCAGCTCCAGCATCAAGAGTAGAATCATCCAGATAATAGATGAAATCGGCCTACATGATGCAGGATTCGAAGGCATTCACTTGGTCAAAAAATAGAAAAGGAGAAGCAAATATCTGTGAAAGAATCGAAAGAGAGTTGATTTCATTTCTCTGGACTCAGGTATTCCCGGATACTAAAATAACTCATTTACCTAGAGTCGGATCAGTTCACACTCCTATTTTACTAGATACAAACCCCGAAAAGGTAAAACTTCAAAAACTTTTTAGATGCATCAGATCTTGGCTCTCTCACTCTGACATACACAAGGTGGTTAATGCATCTTGGGAACTACACTCAAACTCCTCGACAAATGAAAAATTTTCCCTAAAACTCCAACTCCTGTCCTCAGATCTATCAAAGTGGAATTAAGATATTTTTGGTAATATCCATAAAAATATCAGGATTCTAAACAATAAAATCGAGAACATCCATAAATCCGGAAGTATTTCCAGAGATATTGATAGGTTAAAAATTCTTCAAGCAGAGCTAGGAAAATGGTACGAGATTAAAAATGATTATTATCATCAATTGTACAGGGATAAGTTTTTCAAGGAACATGACAGAAACACAGAATATTTCCACGCCACCGTTTCCAATAGGAAAAGAATCAACTCTATAAACTCTCTCAGAGAGCTTTCTGGCATCTGGCTCACGGACATAGATCAAATCTATTCCTTACTGATAAATCATTTTTCACATATCGGCACATCCCAAAAAAACAATTGTATTTTCAACCTGTCCAATATCATAAAACCATGCATTTCTGAAGAGGATAATATATCCATATTAAAAATCACTTCCAAAAATGAAATCTGGATCACTCTTTCAAACATGAATTAATGGGGCGCTCTGGGACCGGATGGTTTTCAACCAGGCTTTTTCAAGGCCAAATGGGAAACTTTCAGTTCGGACATTGTCAACACAGTGCAAGATTTCTTCAAAACTGGCATCCTTAACGAGGAATTAAACTATTCCTTCATTACCCTTATTCCAAAAATCTCAACCCCTCAAACTCCGGTGGATTTTAGACCAATAAGCCTAAGCAACACCATTTACAAACTAATATCAAAAATTCTTGCAAACAGATTAAAACCTATTCTCAAAAAAATTATATCTCCAAACCAATCAGCTTTCCTTCCGGGAAGACAAATCACTGACAATATCATCATCCCTCATGAGCTCATCCATTCCATGAAAACCTCAAAGAAAACAAAAGGATCGTTAGCCCTAAAATTGGATCTGTCCAAAGCTTTTGATAGGGTAGAGTGGGAATTTATCGAAAAAGCTCTTCTTTTTTTTGGTTTTGATGAAAGATGGACCGATCTCATTCTACAACGCATTTCCACCACTTCCTTCTCAATTCTTCTTAATGGTGCGCCCGGATCAAAATTTAAAGTTTCAAGGGGCTTAAGATAATGGGATCCTCTCTCGCCTTATCTTTTTCTGATCTGCATGGAAATTCTTTCAAGACTTCTATAAAATGCAATTACAGAGAAAAAAATCTCTGGTTTCCAAATCAACAAAAATTCCCCAAATATTTCCCACCTTTTCTTTGCTGATGATTGCTTCCTCTTTACTAAAGTTGATCTGGGGGAAGCTAAAAACCTTCTGGAAATCCTATCCCTTTTCGGAGAAATTACGGGCCAAATCATAAATCTACAAAAATCTAGTGTTTATTTCAGCCCAAAAATTCACCAAAAACACGGAAAAATCATAACCAAAATCCTCAAAGTTCCCCTGATGACGAAAAATGATAGATACCTAGGAACTCCACTATTTTTTGACAAAAATAGGAACGCGAATTTTGAGCCGCTTCTTCAAAAATAATACTCTACTCTTCAAGGATGGAAATCAAAATTCCTATCTCAAGCAGGGAGGACAGTCCTAATAAAATCTATACTTCAAGCTTTCCCGACTTACCAGATGCAGGTTCTTGTCCTCCCGAAAGAAACCCTGAACCAATTAGATCGTATTCAAAGAAATTTCTGGTGGAATAAATAAGGCCAAAAAAGACAAGGAGGATTCATTAGAGCTTGGAAGTATATATGTAAGACAATAACACAAGGAGGACTAGGAATCAAAAATCCTCACCAATTTAATATAGATTTCCTCACCAAACTAGCAAGCAGATTAATTATTGAAAAAGATCAACTATGGGAAAAAATCATTAAGGCAAAATACTTTCCAACATCTCATCCTCTTGAAGCTTCAAAAATATCCAACTTATCCTGGATTTGGACAAGCATCCGAAAAGGCCTTGAATTAATTAAAGGAAAATTTATTTGGCAAGTAAAAAATGGGAATTCAATCAAAATATGGGAAGATAAATGGATTCCAAATTCGGAGATTTTACCACAGCCTCAAGATTCATAAGGGACAATTTCGACAAAATTTCAAGAGCTAATCACCGAGGACAATAAATGGGATCAAGGAAAACTAGAAAATTACTTTAGCCCAGAAGTGAAAAATAAAATTCTAGCCATATCTCCAAGTAAAGAAGAAGAAGATAAAATAAAATGGCTACACCATCACTCAGGGCTTTTCTCGGTAAAAAAACATATATAATTTTCTGGTGAACCAAGTTCAAGAAGAGGACAGTTTGTTAACAGATTTCCCTTGGAAAAACATTTGGAGACTTCAAGAAATCCAAAGGATAAATATTTTTGTGTGGAAGCTAACGGGAAAAGATTTACCCACATCTTCGAGGTTAGGCACACACAATCCGGAAATAGACAAAAACTGTAAGTTGTGCAACTCTCAAGCTCAAGAAACCGAAATGCACCTATTTGGATCTTGCGCGTTTGCCAGTGACATTTGGTTCAGCTTTTCTCTAGGACATCTGATTCATCCAGATAATATGAACTCAATCACTACATGGGTTAAGAAATGGCTTATAAATCCAGATCTAGATAATCTGGCGGAGAAAAAAGTAACAATAGCTTGGTTCATCTGGAAATATAGATACTCGGTGGTTTTCGAAAAGGTAACCCCAAACCCAACGCAGCTAATTGATCATATCAATAATTTTTTGCAGTCCATACCTCAGAAAAATAATATAAAGGAATTGGAAAATAACCAAATAAAGACAATCAATTACAAGTGGTCGAATATAAAATCCGAATGGATTATATTTGTAGACGCTTCTTTCAAGGAAGAAGATCTAACGATGGGATATGCACACATAGTTTACTCAGTAGATTCCCAATACTTTATGCACATCTCAGCGGGATCGGAAACAACCACCTCAGCTCTCCATGTGGAAGCAAAATCTTTACAAAAAGCGGTGATATGGCTAAAAGAAAATGTTCTTTCCAGCGTGATAATAGTAACAGATTGTAAAGTCTTGGCAGACTGCATTAATAAGAACATCACAAGTCTTTTTTGGACAGCAGAAAACACCATTCGGGCTGTAAAGACAATCTTAAATGATCTCCCTCAGGCTCAGGTAACATACACAAACAGAAAATATAATTCAGCAGCAGACAGAATAGCCAAAGAAACGAGAATAAAGAGCTTACAACATTTATCTACGGGGATACAACAAGGAATTCAGACATCTAGTATTTCATCATATGTCTTTGATAAAAATGAAATTGTTAATCTCTTGTACTACATTTGCTAATTAATATATTGCTTCTTTTCATCAAAAAAAATAAAATAAAATAAAATAAAATACTGAATGCTCTAGTACCCCTTAGTAATTACAAGGACACTTTTTATGAGAATCTAGAAGTTTAAAAATATCCCGCGCGGTCTGTCATTTCCACTTTGCACCGTGTTTAGAGTGTTAACGAGAGAGAGAGAGAGAGAGAGAGAAGGGGATGTGGTTCAATTGGGTATAAAAGTAGAGAAACAGATCTCGTTTCTCATTTTTCTCACTTCAAAAACCTAGCAAGCTCATCTTCTGTTGGTGCTTGGAGAAACATTGCTTCCATTTCAGGTAATTTCAAATTTAGATAATATATTCGGTACTTAGAGCTTACTTTCTAGTTCGAAAATTGAATTCAGTTTATTGTTTTGCATTGATATTCTGTTAATGAATTTCGAGTGAGATTTTGATTGGAAAATTATGATCAATAATAAGTTTTTTCATGGTGAATGATTTTTGAAATTCGTTGAAACTGATGTATTCTTGTTCCGAGATTTCCTTGAAATTCAAATGAATCTAGAAATTTCAGATTCTCAGCTCTGTTGTTGAAGTACAATCGAGATTATTCATTCGATCAGGAAGATGCTTCTGATTTCCAAGTCTTTTGTATTTGTCTTCTATTTCTACTTTCATGATTTAAGATCATAATTCTCATGAATTCAGATTAGGAAAAGAGAATTTTATCAGAAGTTTTTGTTGTTAAATTTTGTGCTTCGATTTTATCTCGTGATTTCTAGGGTTTTGTTGCTGTGATTCAGTTACATGAAAGAAAAGATAGCGATTTAATAAACGATTATGAATATTAATTTCTTTCCAATTTTTCAGCGGGAAACAGAATAATCTGTTCAAATTTAACAATTATATTAGTTCGAAGACGATAACAGCCAATAAAAGTTCTTATCCTCAATCGATAATCAACCGTCAAAAAACATCTCTGAGTAGTGGAAAATCATTAAGATCTCTATCTTTTTTGCAGAACAACAACTCAATTACGAATGATGATCAATTCCTCGATTTGACGATGGATCGCCAGTTTCAGAACCTTAATTTATCACCTTCATCATCATCACCACAATTTCCATTACATCTGAATTCAAATGAGAATCTAATGAATAAAACACCTCCAGCAAGATCGCCACAAACACCTCCATCAAGATCACCACAAACACCTCCATCAAGATCACCACAGGCAACAGGATATAATCATTCACCAGCAGCAGAAGAAGATGTAATAGTAATGGATGGCTTTCTTGTGACTTCATCACCCTCACTTGGTGTATCTGGCAAAGGAGGAAAGCGATCCATTTATAAATCGAGCTCAGAGTCGCCTGTTCGACCATGGGAGAACAAAAAGGAACACAGTTCTTATGGTTTGAGATTCCAACCCAGTCCAACTTCGATCCGCTCCCCACTATCATTCTCATCATTGTCTCCTCGTGTAAGTTTCACTCTAATTGTTGGTTCTTGATTCTGCACCATACTGTAGCGGGCAATGAGAGTTGGAAGCAAGCATTCTTGATTGATGGTTGAGTTGCTGCTTTTGCAGTTAAGGCAGGAAAAGGAGAGCTTGAAAACAACTCTCATGACTTCATCAACACCACCATCCTCATTAGATGTACCAAACAGATCAGGAGGAAACCAACTCGTTTCTGAATCAAGCTCAAAACCACTTGATCAACTTTTGGAGAGCAAAAACAAGGACAGTCTGTACAATTCGAGGTACGAACACAGTCCGACTTCATTCATCTCTCGACTATCAGCATCATCTCCTCATGTAAGTTTCACTAACAAACTTAGTTCGACTCTGCACCATAATACGGTGGGTCACGAGAGTTGAAGACATACATTATTGATTTTTGATTGGGATGCTTGATTTAAAATGCAGTTAAGTAAGGTAAAAGAGAACTTGAAATCAACTGCCAGCCGTACTAGTAGTGGATACTCCCCCACTAACAGCAGTAGAAGATGGAGTGATCAGGTTGTTTGCAAGTTCGTAGGAACAAATTCATGTCGACATGGTTCCAAATGCCATTTCCTTCATCCAACTGGTGGTTTCAACAGGTCAGCATCATCTTCTTTAGCAGCAGTTGGGCCAATGATGATCCCCAGAGATCAACAAGTCTTCGCAGCAACTACTGTTCCCTGGGTATATCTTACCAGCAGCAATCACATAACACAGCCCCAGGTATATATTGTTTTACTTTGTATTCATCTGTTGATCCACCACTTCTCACGAGACTTCCAATGTGATGGCATTCTTGTGCTAGGAGGTGCCGCTGAGTACAGTTCAAACTACTACTGGAGTGACAGATTGGACACCACTGGATGATTACATAATCAACACTGCTGACATTCCTGCTTCAGCTAATCCATCGGCATCCTCTACTCTTGAAGCTCACATCAATGGACCTCAACAACGACTAGGAGGTCGTAGGTTGCCTGTTTTTAAGGAAATTTTCCCTGCAGAATAAGTGAGAAAGATATCACACAATGTATGATCAGATTTGATATGGATCAGCTTGCAGAGGTCAAGTTACTGCTACTACTGCCCTATTAGCTTAAGTTTAGCCGCTTTAACTCATTTTGTTCATTTGTTGCTTTATTCTGAACTATTAGCACAAGGTTTCATACCTTAGATCATATTAATTCATAGTACACATAGGTAAAATTCAACATGTAATAAGCTTTAGATTTTTCTGGGTTGGTTTAATGAGGAATGCTAAGTTCTAGGTAACCTGGTTTTTGAAGCAATAATCAATGTAATTTGTTCAAGGCTTTTAGCCATTTGATTGACCTAGTCCAAAAGGCAAAAGGTAAGGCTCTAATGCTGCAATTGAACCAAACTGAAGGGTGCTCAGATTAGACTGATTGAGTGATTTCACTTTAGCATGTACACTTAAATGTGTTGCATATTCGAGTCGAGCCACGAGTTTAACTATGGTTAGAGCAGCAACACAGATACTAAACCTGTCTAAACATGATTTTGAGTATTGTATTTATATAACAAGGTTTTGTGATAGGTAGATATCAATCCTACTGAGCTAGCTAGCTATACGAGTTCAAGGTTAAATGAGTTACCACAAGCTTCATTGAACCATGGAGTTGAAGAGTTGTAAAAGGCTCTAAATACTGATCTTTTGGTAGATAAGACTCTGAGTACAATGAACCAATTCATTATAATAGTCAGAAAGCCAATCATTTATCATTCAGTTCATCACTATTTGCCAAGAGTAAAAGTTCATTTTTCTTTCACTTGAGAAAAAGAAGTAGAAAGCACAATTAAACTCGGATCAAAAACTTCTTACCATATAACTAGAACAGTTTGGGAAGTTGTCAGCGAACATTTCCCAAATGCTTGCCAAATTAATCAACTCTTCTGTTAAACTTTTGTTCTTGATTTGAGTCCCCCGTAGCTTTCCATAGCATACTACAAAAACACAAGGATAAGAAAAGCAGATAAATCTGTAAAGATATAGACATTGATAAACAGCTCACTGATTTAAACAAGGAACTGATTTTATTACTACTAGCTGATCAGGAATAGGACCTTCACAATTTATCGAACACTTTGCCTTCAAAGATTCTGAAAAGACCAAAAAGTCGCGAAAGTGAAAACAACAAAATTGAAGGAAAACAACAAGAAACGTACGTACAGTAGAACCTTTGTAAATTAATACTCGCTAAAATAATAATTTCGTTAAAATAATAAAATTTATTAGTCCCTTTTTGGGCCTATAATGCTAAAATAATAATTTTGATAATATAATAATTTAATACGTTTCAAAAATCTCCCTTTAGTATTTATAGGACCCAAATATTATATAAATTAATAATTACTAATAAGAAAATTGAAAACAAAATTACACATATTAAAATATGAATCAATAGTTGCTTGTTTTTCTTTGAAGTTCAAATCTAATTGTATTTCATCCTTAATTATGGTTATTGACCGACCAACAATTTAAATGGTTTAATTACGGTTATTGACCAACAATTTCCAATGGATGAATATCTAATTTTCCCTAGTCAATAGTAAAATACTTCACATTCTAAATCGTTCAAATTAAATGAGTCAAATTTAATTTGTTGACGTTATCAATAAGTAATATTTTTTGGTTTGGGCGTTTTAGCCTTCTCTACTCTTGGTAAGCTTGGTGATGACACTTTGCGTTTCTTTAAGCGTCTGAAGAATTGCCTAGTTAAATGATGCTAGTAGTGGTTTTGGTAGTTTCATTTTTCATATATTGAATTACTATTCAGAGAGGGGTTGGAGCTCAGCTTGTTGCTCGGCTACCAACCAAAAGTTATGTTTGATCTCATTCCTTAACACTTTTATTTATTTTATTTAAAAAACAGATTTATAAATTATTAATTTATCTTTAAAATAATAAATTATTAATTTATCGATAATTTAATATATTTTTATATTAATAAAATTTAGTGGTCCCAAGGCTATTAAATTAGAGAGGTTTAACTGTACCTAATAAAACTACAGACGAACTAATTACATTGCTCAAAGACAAGGGAGGCCAGGATTCATTTTTTAAAGCTTATGGACTACAGAGCATCTTATTTTTGAAATGTCCTACTAAAACTCGTAAGGTGCAATTTTTTTTATTTTTTTTATTTTTATACGAAAAAGAGAGCAGCGGCACCTAAATAGAATGCCTACCCCCGGTTACAACCGTTTTGATGTCTGTGCTAACACTAGCAACAGTATCAGTTTTCAAAATAAAAGTATTGTTATTACAGGAATTTATATCATAATGATTTGGAGGAATTTGTAAAGCATGCATGATAGTAGATAAATTTTGTCCTCTCCAAGTAGAGTCAGTGAAGAAAGACGATTGTCTGGCTATTCTGGATAAGTTAAGAGTTGCATAGTTTTGTTGAGTAGTTACTCTAGCGAGTTTCCCTAGAACAAAATCAATTGGGTGGATGTTGGTGTTTCTGCCTTGTTGATGTGTGCTTTGACCTTTGAATCTTTGTTGAACTTCCCATTGGTATTGAGCTTTTATGGCTTTTAGAGTATCTTCAGACTCAACAGCAAAGGTGATGTTAGCTTGATGCATTGTTTTTCCCCATGTGAGTGCTAGTTGAGCTCCTCTGCTTGACCGTTCTGCTCTGCTGATTCCAGTTGTAAAGTCCTTGTAGTTTGTGGTTCCCATACATTGACCTGAATAGGACATAGCAACAAGAGAGTAGTTAGTATAAGATTGAGCATCACTAGTAGCCTGGTAGAGATCAGTTGGATCAACATGCATGCTAATAGTGATTCCAAATTTATCATATATATGTATGTGTTGACTATGGTTCCCTTGAGGATAGTTTGTATTGTTGAACTTATAATAAAGATTATTCATGATATGCCCTGGTTTGTGGTGGATCCTGGAATGACTGCAAAGGTGTTGTGTAATATCTTGAGAAGTAACCTTGGCTGTTGGGGTAATCTTTCAGAAAACCCAATCACATGTTGCTTTCCATATGAACCAGCATATGGTGGCATGGGAAGCATTCGATCTAGCATTTATGTTGTCTGCATGGAACCAGGTGTTTAGCCAATCATGAAAAGAATGAAAGTTGGTGAAGAGGTTATGGTGTTCTCCAAACAGCCTTTTCCAAACTTCAGAGGCAGCAAGGCAGGATAATAGAACATGTGTTATATCTTCTACTCCATTCTTGCAGAGAGAGCATATTGGATCAATGTAATTCAGGATGCTAGTTGTCTTGGCATTGGTGGGGAGAATATTGTGAGCACATTTCTAGATGAATAAATGGATTGCAGGGTTGGTATCAACACCCCAGATTTTACTCCATGGAGATATTTGAATATCCATAGCATATTTCTATTGTATCTGCTTGTCATATAGGGATTTGACAGAAAAACCTTTGTTGGTGGTGAGGGGCCATTGTACTTCATCCTGTTCATTATGGTAATGTGGTGTTTGAAGAATGAGGACTTGGATTTCAGGTGTGAACCATTGGTTTAGAATGTTGGTGTCCCAATCCCCATAGGTGTTGAAAAGTTGATTGACAGTGTTGAGGTTTTCTGGGCAAAGGGTAGGTTTTATGAGTCTTCCAGAATAATTGCAAATCCATCTGTTATTCCAAATGTGTATTTTCAAACCATTGCCCACCTTCCAAATGTAATGTTGCTGGAGCAGTGCTATCCCTTCCAGAATTCCTTTCCAGATCCAAGAGTCTGTGTTTTTTGGTTTGGTTTCTAATCGTATGACTTCAGTGTTGGGGTAATGAGAACCTTCATGGTACTGCTCCATAAAGAATCTAGTTCAGAGATTAGTCTCCAAGCAATCTTAGTAAGCATAGCCATGTTCAAAATTTCCATATTCTTGAAACCCAGACCTCCCAGCTCTTTGGGTTTGTTAACATCATCCCAAGCAAAATAATATACTCCTTTTGATTTGTCTTGTTTTTTATTCCAGAAAAAGTCTCTTTGAATTGCATTGATCTCCTTGCAAGTAGCCTTTGGGATTTTGAAGCAGTTCATCTGGTAAATTCTAGTTGTGGAGGTTACTGACTGGATCATTGTCATCTTCCCAGCAGTTGAGAGATTTTTCTTCCATCCAGCAAATCTGAATTTAAGTTTGTCAACACATGGCTTGAAAGCTTGGATCTTACTCTTGGTAGTGAAGAGAGGAGATCCAAGGTATTTATCAAATGTGCTAATCCTTTGAACCTTCATAGTATTACTTATATTGTCATCCATAACTGGAGCAGTGTTCTTGCTTAAGAAAATGCCAGATTTTGAGAAGTTTATTAGCTGGCCTGAAGATTTTCCAAACTCCTTGAAGATATGTATGAGATTGTTGCATTCCTGTATATTGGCTTTGCAGAAAATCATGCAGTCATCAGCACAGAGGAGATGATTAATAGCTGGAGCATCCTTACATATTTTGACTCCATGAAGTTGTTGTTGGGTCTCATCATGTGTCAGATATCTTGAGAGTGCTTCCATGCAGAAGAGGAATAGATAAGGGGATAAAGGGTCCCCTTTCCTTAGGCCCCTAGAAGGTTTGAAGAATTTTCCTGGAGATCCATTTACTAAAACATCCATTCTAGTGGTGGAGATGCATTGATGAATTAGGTTGCACCAATGAGAGCTGAATCCCATTTGGGATAGAACTTGGAGGAGAAATTCCCAGTTTACTCTGTCAAAGGTTGCCATATCTATCTTTATGCCCATTATATTATTGCCTCCTTTCTTCCCCCTTCTGGTATGAATATGGTGAATGATTTCATGGGCTATGGATATATTATCAGATATTTGTCTTCCATGAATAAAGGCAGATTGAAATGGGAATATTAGTTTGGGTAGAAGAGGTTTTAGTCTTTGGGAAATAAGTTTAGAAATAATTTTATAGGTTGTATTATAAATGGAGATGGGTCTGAATTGAGCTGGTGTGGTAGGTTTTTCAGTCTTGGGAATAAGGGATATGAAAGTGGAGTTCATCTCCTTGAGGATATGTCCAGTTGTGAAGAAACTCTGAACCATGTGAATAATTTCTTCCCCCACAATGTCCCAGTTAGCTTGAAAGAAGTTTGGGGGAAAGCCATTGGGACCTGGGGATTTATCTCCATCCATACTAAAGAGAATGTTTTTGATTTCCAAAGGTTTAGGAGTTCTGATAAGAGAGTAAGATTGTCCTGGTCAGTAATGGTAGTGGGAATTAGCTGGAGGATGAAAGGGTTGATGTGAATGGGTTCAGCAGTAGCCATATTGGCAAAGTGACTTGTGACAGTGTTGGTGATTTCATCATTGTCTTGTATCCAAGAGCCATCATCCTTTTGAATAGAATCAATCATGTTTCTTTTGTATCTTTTCTTGGCAGCAATGTGGAAGTAGCCTGTATTTTTATCTCCCAGTTTGATTTGTTGATCTCTGCTTTTAGTCTTCCAAAAGACTTCTTGAACATGATGCCAGTGGTCAACTTGCAGTCTTGCTGCTTTGAGCTCAGCACCTCTAGAATGTTTAAACTGATTTTTAGTTAACCAATCCAAATGTTGTATACTTTTTTTCTAGATTAGTCTTTATGTTGCCATAATCATCTTTGTTCCATTTCTTCAGCCTGACTTTGATGTCCCTTAGTTTCCTTGCTATTTTTATGGCTAAAGAACCTTTATGAGTTGTTTTCCAGCAGTCATCTATGATATCCTTACAGTCTTCATGATTGATCCATGGACCAAAGAATCTGAAGGGAATTTGACCATGTTTCCAATTGGGGTTGGTATTGAGGATGATTGGGTTGTGGTCAAAACCAATGGAAGTGAGGTTTGAGATGGTGGTATTGGGTTGGTTTTCTATCCAAGATTCATTTTCTAGACCTCTTTCTAGTCTGTGTTCAGTGAGTTGATGACCAGTTCTTTTGTTTGTCCAGGTGAAAGGACATTCAGTATAGCTCAGATCAGATAGATTAGCTTCTTCAATCTTGCTCAGGAAAATATCAGCTTCAGTTTGATTAATCAGGTGTTGACTAAATTTCTCATGTTCATGCAAAACAAAGTTACAATCCCCCATGATCATCCAAGGTAGTATATTAGTAGCATAAGTATTTTCAATCATGTTCTAGGAATGAAGTTTATCATTAGTATTAAAGGGGCTGCCATAATAACTAGTAAAGATCCAGGGGTCTCCATGCAGAGGTTTAATGGTGGCATTAATGTGATAGTCAGAGAAGTCTTCAATAGTGACATCTAAATTGGTTTTCCAAGCAAGAACAAGACCTCCAGCAGTTTTGGCTTTGCCTTTTGGTTCAAAAAACCAAAAATTTGTGACTCCTATGTTTCCTAGGATTTTATTTAGGTTTCTAGATTGTTGTTTGGTTTCAGAAAGAAAAAAGATCTCAGGGTTATGTTTATTTAGCATGTTGTTTAAATATCTAATGGTGTCAGCTTGTCCTAAACCTTGATAGTTCCAAGCTATGATTGAATAAAATTGGCAGAAGTATGATATAATAGGGTAAGAGAAGGTAATGATTATGTATCCTAGACTTAAACATGTTTTCCTAGCTTTGTATTTCTCTGGAATCCAAAATTCAATCCTCATAATTAAAGTGATAAGAATATTGAATTCAAATTGGAGTTTGTTATGTATTACCTGGTTTGTTTCAAATGTGGTAGCTCCCTCCAGATTACTAGTAGTGTTGTTCGACAGTTGCTCCTCATCCATTGGGGAGTGTTGAGTGTTTCTCCTATTAGCTGCTTGATGTTCATTCCATTGCATCTTCTGAAATTCCGACTGGCTAGACAAGCTATAAATTTTCCGTTTTGGATCAACCAACTGAGGATGATGTTCATCATCGATGGCTTTCAAGTTAAGCTCACTTCTTCTCCTTTACCATAAGAGTTTTTGTCTGTTTGTTGTGCTCTTCCATCATTTTTTTGTATCTCAGCTAGAGAATTAGTGTTTTGGAATTCAGTATCAGCAATTTGGAGTTGGGGAATGTTGTTAGTTTTTGGGAAGATGGTTGTGGGATCTAGAGTTTCCTCTAATTCCGGAGAGATTGAAACCACAATGAAGCACTTTCTTGCAGCAGCTTTGATGTTGTTTTTCTTTTTTCCTTGAGAATTTTTTATTCTGTGATTCTCTAGCAGCTTCTTGTGTGTTTTCTGACAAGCTATGGCCTCAGGATTGCCAGTTGGAATGTTTCCCTTGATAGGTTTGTCTAAACCTGCTTGAAAAATCAGGTGTTGGGGTGGACCATCCAGTTCTTCACAATGGTTTCTAAGAAGAGTCTGTTGTTGCACTTCCCTCATCTTAAAAGCAAAGTCTTCTTCTCTAGCTTTATCATAGTAATAGTGGATGATGGGTGTTTTTTTGGGGCTTGTGGGTGGAGTGATGATTTTGTTGGATGAAGATGGAGTGTTGGGAGTTGAAGGGATCATGTTACCAGAGATAGAAGTATACTTATTAGTTGAAGTTAGCTGAGTTTTTCCTTTTTATTCAGTGCACAATGGACCAGGATGATCAAGAGTTCTGCAAAATTTATATTTAGCAATACCATTCAGAGCATAAGCTAATTCAAGCCAGTGGGAAGTATTTTCATCTTCATAAGCATCAATGCCATACTTTAGAGCCTTAGTAACATCGATAGTGATTTGAACTTCCAGATTTTTCTCATCATCATCTCTTCCAATAGCTTTCTTAGATCCTTGGTAGATTCCTGCTGGTCTAATCAAGTTTCTTATGTCAGGAACAATTTGAGTTGGGATTCTTTTGACTAGAGCCCAAATAAAGACTTTGTAGAAGTTTGCTTCATCAATGAAGTCTGGTCCTTCTTGTGGTACCTCAGTTACGACAATGAGCTTGTCAAAAATTCCGCTTGTTCCCCCTTTCCTGAAAACCTTATAATCTTCATAACTAGTTAACCTGATTTGATAGTAATTTTTTCTTTTTTTCCATAGAGAAATTTCTGCATTTCTTTGTGATTCCCAGTTGTTATTGATGAATCTTGATATTTCTCTTATTTCATATGATATTCTGCCGCACAATCTCCCAATGAAGACCCATTTCCAGTCTATCTTCTTCTTTGGAAGAATGTAAGCCTTGTTTACATAGAATTTTGGGAATAAGTCTTCTGGTATGTTTAAGGAAGAGTTCATTTGTTTAGCAAGGTTTTTTATACTTTCGGAGTTTTTGGTTCCTGAGGAAGAGGCCATGAAAATATATAGACTGGTTTTGGTATGAGGGTGTTTGTGAAAGAGGCATATATGGTGTATGGTTTTGAGTTTTGGAAGGGGTTGTAATCTGTTCTAATCAGCTTTAATTTGAATTTTGAATTGAAATTTGGCATTTTGCAGATAGTATAATTTGATTTTTTGTAGCTGGTCATTATGAGGAGTGATGAACCCAGCAAAGTCAGTATTATAGGATGGTGACCAATCATATGTCCAAGGTTGACAGCTAAGAGGAACCCATCTAGTGTTGAGGTTGATGTTGCTTTGAACTACTAGAAATCTGAAGGAGCATAGCCTGTATAAATTTGCTACACCAGTGCCAATTCCATAATACAAGTAATAAACGTAAACATAGGGAGTAAATTGGGCAAATTAAATATCTAATTTCTGAATGACATGGTCTTTGGTCAAAATTTTACCCTTACCGGTCTTAGGTGAGGTGAAGAAGTATTCTAAGTCTGGATAGTGACCTATGAGTTATATCAGCATAGTATTCCATTTGGTTTGTTTTATGGTTTGGTGTGAGGTGTTCATCATATGGTAGGTCAACCTAATAGACTTACTAATGAAGATGATATGGGAAATGTACTTTAAAATTCTAATAGTTTTGGATTGCAGTGTAATAATGACAAAGGTAATGAGAGTCTTGTAGCTTACCTAGATGAAGGTAAAGGTTAAATGATACCTTTTACATGTGCATTTTCAAGGCCCTTGCTCCAACATGTTGTGTGCCCTTTCTTTTAGTTTGTACGCAGAGCCGCAGGCAAGGATTCGAATGTACCAAATATGACCAAAGAAAATGTCAGGGCTTCGGGTGTTATGAGCATTTATGTGAGAATGTAAGAGAAGATCTTGTTTCCAAAAACTTGGGCTTCTGAGGACTGAGAGAAACCCATTACGGTGATGATCTGGAGTGGTTATCTGCGGGTCGGTAACCGGTTTCTGATCCGTGGGTCGGTTAATCCGAACTAGTATACCAAATTTCAACTTGTTGCCAAATGTCTGTTGCCGCCCCTGTATAGCCAATAGATTGGGATTGCGTTCAATAGGTCTCTGCATGTGATGGCTAGGTATGGGATTCTCCGAGATCTCCATAATCTGATCTCTATGAGAGGGTATGAATGGGTAAGATATGTTAACTGTTGGGCTTCTCATTCTTAGCGCCTTAATAGAGGAGAGCAGTTCTGTTTTCCTATTCAGAAACTCTGTAACTTCCCCATTCCATTTTCCATTTTCACATAGCAAATTCCAGAGACTATAACAATGTCGAATCGGGATCAAGCATACATGGATTATTTGAGTCAGGTTAATCAACCTGCAATGTCTACAAATCGAGATGCCGAAGAAAAGCCCTTCAGCAAGAGGTCTAAGATTGATGTGCATGGGAAGCAGGTAAGGGTTTTTGGTATTCTTGTGGTAGGTTTTGGTTTCTGGGTATTGATAGTAAAATTTATATCTAGAATTAGATAAATTTCTAGAAGCAAAGATGGTATTGATTTGAATTTCTTTAATTGTCTGAATTGATAGGTGATAGAAATAGAGGATGATGATGAGACATTGCCTGGAATGCAAGCAGATTCTAGTAGCGTTAAGCATGTCAAGCAAGTAGGACCAGTAATGCATGACCTTTCCACGGCCAAAGTGTTTAGTTCTCAAATGCCTCAACTCCAGGCTGCTAAGGAGGGCTGGGTGGTGTATGTTGTTCACCCTGACAAAGGGCAATTCATCATTAGGGAGGGTGTTGTTCTTGTAGGGAAGGAGAAGATTGTGAGTGGGGGTGCTAATCAAGGGTTCTATTGTGCACCTGTTCCTGTTGTTGTTAAGGCTAAAATCAGAGAGAATGATCAACTTGGCCATCCCAGTGACACTGTAGTCTCCCCCAATTGTCTTCTGTTGGCACCAGAGATGCGTCAATTGGCAGAGGATGCATATGATCTCTCCCTCTTTGGCCCTTCTGAGATGACTGCTTCCAGTGATGTGCCAGCTGATGTTGTTTTTCTAGTTCCTACACCTAGAGGTAATTTTTTTGTGTCTAGGCTGAGAATTGTGCCATAAATGGGTGGTATTGGCAATGATAGTGTGGATAAACTTACATTTCCAGATTAAGAAAGTGAATTTGTAGATAATGCTTTTTGGGGTTTGATATTTTGGGTGTTTTTGAGAACAAGTAGGAATAGCATTTTTTTGGTTGTTTGGGTATGGTATTAATTTGTCAGTATTTTGGGTCCTAATTATGTGACTAATGATGGTATGAATATAGATGATGTTTAACTTGATTGTTATGTAACTAAGGATATGTTGGCTGACTTTCTTGTGTATGGTTGAGTGGTCTGTTTGTGTAATTTTGGTTATGCTATTGAAAAACTGGGAAAGAAAAGTCTCAGTGGGGATTTTGATGAGGTTGGATAAATAGTGATGTGTTAGCTTCATGAGGTTTATGAGGTTTATGATTGTTCCTGGGTAGGCAAAGTGGGTTCTCCACCTGATAGTATGGGTTTGATTTGTGTTATTGCAATAGAACCGAATGTGAATACTAGGGTGAAATAGAAAGCTTAAAGATTCTTTACCATAACCATAGAGAGGTAATAGTCTATCATAGTTAGCAACATACAAGTTCCGGGAAGCATAAGATCTTACCGGTGCAACCCATAAGAACCTCAAGTACCCTAAGGTTTTCTATCTCCATGATTACCAGAGAAATCCTTAAAACTAGAACTCAGGGTAATCATAGAAATAGAATTAGTTAACTCAGAACTGGAGAAGTTATTTTTCAGGACATGAGAAGCCAAAAACATTGAAGCCAACTCATAGTGAAGTAGCAGCATAGAGTTTAGGTTTGAGAAGGGTGAGTTTGTGATTGATGTGTGTCTTTGAATTTCTGGACTACTAAATCTCCTTGAACTCTCAATGATTGGGTTGAGTTGAATATGTGATTTGAGAGATTTGTGTGATTTTGATGATTCAATACCATAAGATTCCTTGGTGAATGTGACATTGCAGCTCGAGTTGTGGTGATTGTGATGAATGCAGTTGCATTGACAGTGTAGAGTGACTGATTTGTGCTCCATTAAAATTCTGGTTAGAAAATTCGGCCACTTTCAGGATTGGGGTAAAAATACAGGAGAGAACCGGGAGAGAGTTAGGCCGCTGGCATGAACTCAATCGACAATAGAGGGGAGAGGGGAGAGCTCATTTCGGTGGAGCTTCATTCATTTACTCATTTCTAATAATGGTAGGTGCAACTGTTCTGGAAATCTTATTTTGGGGTTTCAACATTTTTTTATTTATTTTGAAAACAAGAGTAAAAGCAATAATAGTATTGCATTATTTGAGGCCGGGGCCTACCGATTTCTCCGTCTATCTAATAGAGAAGGATCAGACTGGAATAAAAATTCTACAAATATTAGAGTGCCCTCGGTATTAATATCTAATCTTACAAAAAAAAAATATAAAAAAAATACACCTCATCAAAAATCATTTCTCCTTTAACCATCAAACCTAAGATTAATTTCGGTAAAACTTCGATAAATTAAGCCTAGATAATTTAATCATTGTTATAAAAAGGTATGAGGTTTATGTCCATGATGACTAAAGCTATCAGACAGACAACGTTTAATGTAGACCCGATCCGAAGGTCGGGAAGCTCCGGGTGGAGGAGTCATTAGACGGATACGAAAGAGTGAGTCCGTTCATGACATATAATTTTGGGCGGCGTGGATGATGCCTTGGCCCGACTAAAATTTCCCTAACCTAACGTGACCAGTGTTTAATGGTGGGTTTGGATGTAGAATTTTAAAGATGGGATTCATGGGTCCAGGGGATTTGGTGGAATTGCTTTTCCCTCACTACATTTGGTTGCCCAAATCCTTGGAATTATGTTTCCGACGGGATTCATTTTTCCAGCAATCCTCCATATGGAGTCCGGACCCACTTTTTTTTTAGTCCAAATCCCATATATTTACAATTTTAAGCTTCTTAGGGAAATGCCAAAAAATACATGGACTTTAACACAAGAAAATTTTATAAATCCTAGGAATCTCAACTGAGTCACCAAACATACGAGGGATTTACATGAATCCCAGAATTTGTAATCCCGTGGGATTACAAATTCTGAAATTGTGAATTCTGCAACCAAACCCACCATAAGTTTAATTCTTTTTTCTCCCAAGTTCTAAAAACTTCCTTTCTCCTTATTTTCTCATACTGATCATCATCATCTTCTCATACTGATAAGTCCCTGCGACATCTTCATCTTTTTTGTTTTGTTTATTTCAGTTGAAATTAAAGAGATTTGCTAGGTAAGAATAGATTTTTGTAATAATCTGAGAAATTGAATGAATGTATTTTATTTTATTTTGCTTTCGTTATTTATCTGATTTAGTTTGTTAGGAGAAGGAAAAGGGTTTCTCCCAAAACAAGTAGCCGTTGTCATTGATGATGGTGATGGGTTATGACAAAACGATGGTAATGGGTTGTTTCCAGGTATAGATGAACCTATTCTCCTTGATTAGGTTTCGAGCTGTCTCTTTTCTCTCCCCGTTACCTATTTCAATTGCACCGTAGTCTGATTAAATTTGTTTGTTTTTTCCAAAGATCAATGTTGATTCGCGGAGTGATCTTTATCTCCCAAACCTGATGAAGCTTCTGTTAAAAGATAAATAAGTCGTGTTGTGGCCTTTGAGCTTGATACTACACTAAAAAGAGGTATTCGATTTCTTCTAGGTTTAAAGTTCCATTAAAGATTGATCTCTTTTTTGTTTGATCTTATTCTTCTAAATCTCCCAGTATTGTAGCGAAAATTTCATGGGATAATTAACCTGCAACTTTAGGTTTGAATTTCCAGTCAAAAGTTTATAAAAAAGAAGAAGCATATAGAACGGAGAAGACGAGAAAAAAAAACAACTTCATTGAACGGCAGAACGGGTACTATTTTTTCTTAGAAAAAATAATAATTTTATTTGGGGATTTTGATTTGAATTATCAATTTCTTTTTTGTTTATTTTTGTTCGGTTATTCAACTTAAAAATCGTTCTGATCATACTTCCTATGGTTGGACATGTGAGGCTTTCTTTCTTCCGTGTAAGTACAAAGTTTTCGGATTAGTGTATGGATCCTGAATTATTTACTGGTAACAGTTGTGCAAACACAGCAAAGCAAACACCCTTATCTACCAACCCTGGAGTCCTTTATTTCGTCTTCTATAACCAAATCTTAATGGAACCAGAATTCAAAATCAAGTAATCGAACATTTTTAAGACCATATCTTAGTTGGATAAGATTTCCATGAAGATGATCAGCGACGGAAGCAGGATTCAAATTCTAGGTGGGCTAATACAAGCACTATAGGCTAAACATAAAATTTCTAGGGGGCTATTCATTTTTTTCCCCCAAAAGATATACATGAAAATATGGTTTTTTGGTGAGTTTTAGAGATTTGGGGGTGGCTGGAGCACCCCCTAAGCCACCCCCGGTACCGTCCCTGAATATGGGTGACCTAAGAACTGTTCGCAATATCAGCAAACCGGAAAACTAATAACAAATGTGTTTATGGTTAGATTTGTGGTGATTTCTATGTTTTTGATACCAGATATGTAAAAACCGTTTGATGAATATACTGACTGAATTTTTTTTTTTCTATAGTTTTACAGATTGGTAGAAAATATACAAGAAATTTCAGAGTACTAATTAATATCACACAAGGGTATCCAAAACAAATCTCCTTGCTTGATAAATAGGTAATGACTTAAATCTGTATGAACCTTGACATATGGTTGATATTTTAATAGTGTTTGTCGATCTTTTTTGCTTATCTATGTTATTAATTTGTTCGTACAGATTCCCATCCGGGATATTGGACATCTTGAGACACTAAACGCCTTGGCCCTTACAACTTATCTTTGAGCAAAATAGCTGCATTCAGAAACTGGATTCAGATTAACAATTTCGTGAGTTTTTGTTTTATGTATGGTGTTGCACAGGATGATGATGTCAATGTTTGGCATGGTGGTCTTGGTCTCAGAAATCTAAAATGTGTGAACATTATAGTAAGAGAACAATGCTCTGAAACATTTGACAACTCAACAAGACGAGCAAGATTAGAATAAGAAGAAGAAGAAACGGTTGGTGAGAATAGGAGAATAAGCATCACGAAAAGAATTTTTTGTTCAGGTTAATGAGTAACATTATTCATCGTCAGTTTGATAATTTTCATATACGACGATACTACGATAGAAGTACCGAAGTACTTTGAATTTATTAGGTATCGTGTAAGTTTTGGTCTCAGCTTGCCTAATTGTGTTCAAACTCCCTTAAGTACGTAACAAAAGATATAGGTTCCTCATTGATTGAAGAATTCTTTGCTAACATTGAAATTGTTGTTATGTAAATAAAGAAGTACGTAGTGATAAAAATTGTGTCACATTAACCTTTTTTTTTTTTTGGCGTGAGATCTTCTCAGAATGAAACGGAGTCTATTCATCCAACTCCAACTCCAAGAAAAATTGTTTCAGATTTTACACCATGAAGGGTTTCGTTTTTGTTATGTTGAAGCGAGACTAGATAATGCAGGTAAGAGCTGAAATCATGTATCATCGTTATTGGTGTTTCTTTTCCACATTTAGTATATTATTTTAGCAATGTATGAAAATGTCATTAGACTACTTGAGGTCAAACACATATCAAAGTTAGATAACATCCTATCCTTGATGGATGGATCAAGTTTAATGTTGAAGGCTGGCTTTGGAGTTGTTTTAGGTAACGCTCAAGGTCTGGTCAGAGGCGGTTGTGCTGCTCATATTGGCATTAATAATTCTGTCATGAAGAATTTTGGGGAGTCATTCATGCATTTAGGATTGTGAAATCTCGCAAACTTCGTCGTATTTGGGTAGAGTATGACTCCATGAATGTCATTCTTGTTATTTTGAATTATGCTATTTTGATACCTCGGAGACTATGGACTCACTAGGAAAACTGTCTCCCATCTTTGAATAGAATCGAGTTTAAGTACTCACGTGTTTAAACTGGAAAAGTTTGGGGCTTCACCTACAACTCCCTTTTTCTGGAAATCTCCGCCTTCCATAATATGAGCAAGATTCATAGAACTCTCGGAGATTGAGTTACGATTTGAAAGAAAAGTTAAGATTGATGGATTCTTATTTATATTGATTTTTTATTTTGTTTGCTTCTTTGCGATTGGAATTAGGAAAAAAATATGTTCACATTGATTGTGATAGAACTGAGATAGGAATAAGCAGTCAAATTGTCATCAAGGGACCCAAACTTATCAGATTGAAAAGCTAGGAAACATTTTTTTTTAAATACTTCCACTTTAATATGACCAGGTGAATGCTCAACATCTTATTTTAAGAACAAATAATTATACTTGCTGCTAAGTTTTTCAAATTCAAGTACACTGTCATTAACATATGATGAGTGTCTTTCTGTTTATTAACCTGATACTGGCAATCTAAAAGAAAGCTCCAATCGGCAACAAAACAGGAGGTTTGAAAGTCTTTGCGCCAGAATGCGAACGTTTCGGAAGAATTGTTAATTTTTATTCGTTGTGTTTTTACTTTGAAACTAATTTTACTGAATTGATATTCATGAAATGGTATATAGACTGAGTGGATCAAACTACGGCTGGTTGGGAAATTAATATATGGAGTCATATATCCAGCCTGGAAAACTGAGCACGGTGCATTCATTTCCCAACTACACCTTCTCTATAAGAGGTTTGCAACTGTCGACTGTATTAAATTCCACATGTTGACTACCTTTGTATCATTTTCAAGATCGAATCCAGTATCAGTCAGTTGTATGGTATGCAGATTTTCAAATAAAATGGAAAAGAAAAAAAAATGTGCAGTGTAGTATATCCCGTTCCCTCTTTTGGTTATTAGCCAGTCTTTGTTTCTGTTTTGGTTATAACATAATTGTCATCTGTGTCAATTTGATTTAAGGTTTGTTCAATACAAAAGTTTATGTGGGGAAATAAGGTGTAACATGTAATGTATTGGACTAAAATCAAGATCAAACTATAGACTGAAATGAGGAAACATAGAGAGACATCCTTATTTTGTAGCTACCATCTTCTTCTTTTTTGTGAAGGTATATTTTGTATCTACCATCAAGGGAAGAAGTTTACAGTCTAAAGCTTCAAAATCATTCTTACAAGGTTCGAATAAATTTGTAGCGGGAAGCCTCTTAAGCCTTTCGGGTTTCCACTAGCCTCTTAAGCCTTTCGAGTTGCCACCATGCGAACACTATCAATTGCAGCTTATGGACAGAAACTAGGTGAATATCATTTCACAAAACATTATGAAATAGAGTTGTACGTTAGATTAAAACCACTTGGAATGCTTAAATCTTTGACCATTTGTAGTTGGTCGCTGTCATTCATGCCTACGGCCATCTTTGGGATGATGAAACCACTTGGAATGCTTATATCTTTGACCATTCGCACCCATGTTGAATGACTTTTATGTGTTATACGCTCTGGAACAAATAATTAAACGAACAAGTAGTGTATCAGCTAACAATAATTCCTCATTGGAGGGAAATACAACGGAATAATGCTAGAAATTTTTATTTTCTATTAGTTTTTAGAAATTATGTAAAAAAAACTTTGTTTGGCAGTCTTCCGTTGTATTTATTCATAGGTGAAGTTGTATGAATATAGAGACTCAATTATGTCATGGATATTTATTCCTACTTATGATGCAGCCTGCAGGGTTTATACATGACATAATACTAACGTTCATGGGCATATTTATATGATCCAACTAATAAACATTAGATATTTATTCCAACTAAATATGTGGGCACTATATCTACCTTTAAATTTTCTCCACCGTCAGGGCCGTAGGTCCCCGCTTTATCCGACTATTATGATGCAACTAATTAAACACACTATTGTGACCTGACTAACTAACATATTATAATATGACATGACCAACTAAATATTGGGACCGACTAAAAATATATGTTCCCAACTATTATAGACAGGACCAACTAACACACTAATTTTAATGTGGGGACTATCTGCCTTAAAATTTTCTCCACTGGCACCGGCCCTATTCGGCTACTATGATCCAACTAATTAAACATGCTACCGTGACCCGACTAACTAACACACTATAATATGACACGACCAACTAAATATTGGGACCGTTCTGCTATGACCCGACTAACTAAATATGCTCCCGACTATTATAGACATGACCAACTAACACACTAATTTTACTATTTTTCTACATATGCTATGATCAGGGTTACAAGGATGTACCAGGACCATGCGGAGTACAATCTGAGTTACTGTGCGATGCGTGCTTTTTACAAAAGCTTTTTACAACGTTCACCTATCTATTAGCTTGAAAGTTATGCGTCGTTTATTAGCTTATACATCAGTGAAAAACATAATGAATAAAAATGTTTTGGTACAATGTTCATGAAGACACGCTATTCTAAACTCTCTTTCAGTTCTAATCTCAACATTGTATCAGCAATAGTCTTACAGACTCCATCACTTATTAAACTAGAATGGCTAAAAAATATTCGCATTGACAACAGAAGTGTAGCTTATGTTTTCCTAATAAAAAATAAATAAAATACTATAGTGATAATTGATTTTGGATTCCAAATATTATATTTAAAAAAAAGGAATGGAAAAATCCCAATTTTCTGCGAAAATACGAATACCAGAAGAATTCCGAAAATCGACCCGTAGTGGTATTATGGAAAACGATCAATTTTCTGTTAATGAACAATATAAATTTAAAAAATATCAGAAGAGTGCTTCTAGACAGATCGAGAAGTCAAACCACGTCAAAACCGAATCCCCTTTTTGTCTCATAGATTTTTGTTGTGGATCTTGGTGGGCCCCACGGAGGACAGCAGCGGGTCCCGTTTTGGGGTTGATTTTGTGTCTAACGGGTTTTTCACGCGGTGTTTTTGTGGTTCGTTGAGAATTTTTGACATTCGAATACCAAATACGAATCCCGAAGTAATTCCAAAAATTGAAATTCGGTGGTCTATATAAGATAAAATCAATAACATAAACAAACTAAATTCTTAGCAAACTTTGCCTGAGTTTATCAATTTATTATCATTCACATTTAATCAGTCGATTCGGAAACATGACATATATATTGAACGCTAACAATATGCTAAAAGATTTCGACAACAAGGTAGTTTTAATTTTATCTATTAACATGATTCTTACACCATTAATCTTGTGCAAATTCTATTATATTTAACTAATTTGAACCTAAAAACCGAAAAGGAAAGACGTACATGTGCAAGGCAACAATAATTGGGTTGGACCATGACAAACAATGATACTATTTGACTTGCAGAGGTTGCCATAAGAAAACTGTGCATAAAGAGTCACCAAACAATTACGAAATTTATCAATCATACTGCACTGAATGCAATACTACATCTACGTTGGGAATACCAGTGTATGTATGCATTAATTTTTCTGTTTAAATCTGCATTACGGAGGCGCATTATGTGTGAAAAAAACTAAGGCTGAGGAGGGTTTTCTACTGCCGTTGCAAGTGAATGATTCTGTCGGTAGAAGTTTGTGGTTTGATATCTTGAAGTGTAATGATGTATTTTTTGATGTTATGTCGATTCAGGTGAAAAATGGCAGGTCAGTTAGGTTTTGGCACGACTGGTGGAATGATAAGATTTCTTTTAAAAAGAAGTATCCAAGGCTTTATAGAATCAGCAAACACAAGATGGCAACATGGATTATTATCCCCAGAACGAGCAAGCAATAGTTGATATCCAACAAATTAAACATGCTATTATGACCCGACTAACTAACACATTATATTATGACACAGCCAACTAAATATTGGGATTGTTCTGCTATGACCCGACTAACTAAATACGCTCTCAATTATTATAGACGGGACCAACTAACACACTAATTTTGATGTAGGCATTATATCTGCCTTAAAATTTTCTCCACCGCCGGGGCTCCCGGCTACTATGATCCAACTAATTAAACACGCTATTGTGACCCAGCTAACTAACACACTATAATATGATACAACCAACTAAATATTGAGACCGACTAATTAAATATGCTTCCGAATAACTAAATATGCTCCCGACTAATATAGACGGGACCAACTAACACACTAATTTTGATGTGGGCACTATATCTGCCTTATAATTTTCTCCACCGCCAGGGCCATAGGACCCGGCCCCTTCCGGCTACTATGATCCAACTAATTAAACACGCTACTGTGACCCAACTAACTAACACCAACACACTATAATATGATACGACCAACTGGAGCGGTACAATGCACCACCAGTCTGCGTCATCAGTTCTAAGGTTATTGATTGGCGATGGTTTATCATTCTACATCGATTGAAGAAGTATCAACAAAGTACACCAAGATTTAGAGGTATTTTTTCATTTAACCCTTCTCAAAACCTTATTTTCAATCTCAATAAAAATCAATTCTTTTACTAGGTTTAGCACTAGGAATTGTGGATGATCGTTATTTATTCTAAATTTTGATTTTGGTAACTGATTGAATTACATGCTTATTTTGTAAAGAATGAAGTCAAAATTACAAACATCTCTGGATAGATATTTGTACTTCAGAATGGTAAAGAATTGGGCCATTCAACTGGGTCGATTGAATGCATACCAAAGATAGAATCTATCACAATGACTTAAATAAAAGTGTAGGAAGACCGAAAAAATGTATAACAAATATCATAATTGCTGCCAAGGTTTGATGTTTTTGTCACAGTTTTTTTCTTAAGTGATTTTGCTTGCCAGTTATTTATCATTGACTGATGGTTTATTTTTTTTATGCAGATCTACGTGATACTAGAAACTCCAAGGGCGGCCAACGAATAGAAGAAAGATGAAAGGAATGTAATTTCTAAAACCATTATACTGTAATATATATCATGTACATCTCTAATATAATGATATTCGACAAGCCTTTGTACACACTAGACAACTTATGTCGATATGAAACATGAGGTAGTATAAACCACCCTGAGAATATTTGAATAATTACCCTTTTATTCACTGTTATCATGTAGGATGAACTATTTCACACATCGGATTCTATTGTTTATCACAGTGTGATGGGAAACAATAAGAACCAAGTGCCTTCCTGCAGTAATGACGTGTTAGATAATATCATATCATGTTAATAAATGATTTATACGCGATTATTCGTATAAATATGATGATGGTCACATGTGGCCATTTAGTTGTAATTATTTCTTTGTCCCGATTTTTCTAGGCTTAGTGTTGTAGACTATTCTTCGTATTTGATTCGCACCACTTAAGAAATACCCTAAGCTTAGGTAATTGTAAATAAGGACATGGGGGTTCTGAGAACTTGCTATTTAGTACATGAGTTAATTTCTATTGGAGATACTCAATTTTGAATTACTTGGTCCATTTTTACTCATTGACTAGGATAGTATTTGGCCTTGCGTGAGCACAATTTGCTATAATTTTCGTTTCCTCAGGCTTCTATCATTCGAGTAATTCTTTCAAGTTAGGTGACCATTTTGCAAATTATGAGTCCCATAGACTGTGGTATGCGATCATTGTATAGTATCAAGATCCTTGATGCACAACATTACATATTTCTGCCAGTTCCTTGATGTTATGAAGCATATTTACGTGTTTTCCAATAATAACAACTGATTTTAGTATTCTTAATTACTTTTTAAAGGAACTGATATTATGCTAGATTAGATTCAAAGTGCAAATTAATTTTAGGGCTGTAAATTGTTTGGTTCTTCAGTGTGAAGTGATCTGGACAAGTTTGGATTAACAAGGTAGTTAAAAATATTTAATGCTTCTTAAGGGTTTATGATTTAGTAAGTGTACTGTTGGAATTTTAAGACTAGTTAATTATTTTGGTTGACAAGGATTTCCAAGGGTTTAAAATCTAACCCAAGTACAAATGATTATCGGTAAGCAGACACCCCGAGAAGAGTGTGTTAACATTATAATTGACAAATATTGGCACAAATAAGTGGGCATATACACGTCTTAGACATTGATTTTGTCTAGCATATTTTAACGTCAGCACTGTGTAATTTTTATAGAACCTAAAAAAAGAAAAATCGACTTTTGCTAAACAGTGGCTACTGTAAATTACTATATTAGGATGCAAAGTGCCGGTAATTAAAATTGATCCTGAGAGAATTTTCATTTAGAGATGTTTTGTTTTCTAAATGTCGTAGCAGGTCAAAACTTTGAGTGTATACTCTTTGTTTATGATGTTTTTCTTTGATATTTATTTATGCCGAATACATTTACCAAGCTTAAATATGGATCTGTATACCGTTCAATGATGGATACATCACATAATTTGAGGACCGAAAACATCAGTGTCATCCTTCCAAAAATGGTAATGAACGAGACATGCATGTTGTCGGATTCGGCGATCCTGTGGCCTGGATATATCGTCAGATAAGGATATATCGTGTGCGTCCATTCAGGACATGTAATTTTGGGCGGCGTGGATGATGCCTTGGCCCGACCAAAATTTCCCTAACCTAATGTGACCAGTGTTTAAGTTTAATTCTTTTTTCTCCCAAGTTCTAAAAACTTCCTTTCTCCTTATTTTCTTTCAATATCTTTCCTTCTCGAGCAGCAACACTGATCATCATCATCTTCTCATACTGATAAGTCCCTGCGATATCTTTATCTTTTTTGTTTTGTTTATTTCAGTTGAAATTAAAGAGATTTGCTACGTAATAAGAGATTTTTGTAATGATCTCAGAAATTGAATGAATGTATTTTATTTTATTTTATTTTATGTTGATTTCGTTATTTATTTGTTTTAGTTTGTCAGGAGAAGGAAAAGGGTTCCTATCCGGCTACTATGATCCAACTAATTAAACACGCTATTGTGAACCCGACTAACTAACAAACTATAATATGACACGACCAACTAAATATTGGGACAGTTCTGCTATAACCCGACTAACCAAATATTGGGACCGTTCTGCTATGACCCGACTAACTAAATATTCTTCCGACTATTATAGACATGACCAACTAACACAATAATTTTAACGTGGGCATTACATCTTCCTTTAAATTTTCTTCACCGCCTGGGCCTATCCGGCTACTATGGTCCAACTAATTAAACACGCCGTTGTGACCCGACTAACTAGCACCCTAAAATATGACACGACCAACTAAATATTGGGACCATTCTGCTATGACCCGACTAACTAAATAAGCTCCCGACTATTATAGACAGGACCAACTAACACAATAGTTTTAACGTGGGCACTACATCTTCATTTAAACTTTCTCACTATGGTCCAACTAATTAAACACGTCGTTGTGACCCGACTAACTAGCACCCTATAATATGACACGACCAACTAAATATTGGGACCGTTCTGCTATGACCCGGCTAACTAAATAAGCTCCCGACTATTATATACAGGACCAACTAACACACTAATTTTAATATGGGCACATCTTTCTTTAAATTTTCTCCACTTCCGGGGCCGTAGGCCACGGCTATCCGGCTACTATGGTCCAAATAATTAAACACGCTACTATGACCCGACTAACTAGCACGCTATAATATGACACGACCAACTAAATATTGGGGCCGTTCTTCTATGACCTGACTAACTAAATATGCTCCCGACTATTGTAGACATGACCAACTAACACACTAATTTTAATGTGGGTACATCTTCCTTTAATTTTTCCCCACCGCCGGGGCAGTAGGCCCAGGCTATCCGGATACTATTGTCTAACTAATTAAACACGCTATTATGATCCGACTAACTAGCACACTATAATATGACACGACCTAAAATTAAGACCGTTCTGCTATGACCACAAACTAAAATTGTATGGGAAGATACTGATCGATTGACCAAACAAATGTACAATATTAAACAAAACTCTAAAAAGTTTGAGCCCTAGCCGAACATGAAAAATCGACAAGAAGTTAGAACAACTTTTCGAAAATCGACAAGAGGTTGAGCGCCGGCCGCAGGCCGGTGTGATACCTAGTCATTGTTGTAAAAAGGTATGGGGTTTATGTCTATGATGACTAAAGCTATCAGGCGGACAATGTTTAATATAGATCGGATTCGAAGGTCGGAAAGCTTCTGATGGAGTAGTCATTGGACAATTATTAAGGACTCACGGTATTGTTAAATCTGTCGGTGTGTTTAACGAATTTCGGGATGGAAAGAATTCGTCGTGTAAAACCTTATTTTTCTCAAGCACCCTCTTTATCTCTTTTGCCTCTCTGAAACCACTTCGAGAAGAATACAGTACTTATAAAACCTCTCTGGGAAGGACTCACGGTATTAAAAAATAATACCAATTTGTGATCTTGGGTTTTCTGGATAAGTTTTATTTAATCATAGCAGAAGAAATCATATTTTGTTTTTAGGTTTCTTTACAAAAGAATTATATTTTTCAATTCAAATCTTCGTTACTTTAGCTTCCCAATATCAATATCAGAATTATAAAAGTTTGGGTATTCAGTTGAAGAGAAATTTAGGAGGCAGATTTTAATCACAAAGACGATGCAGAGGAAAGGAAGAACAAGGTAAACATGTGGAAACCCTAATTTTTAAATCTGTAATTTATTTTTATTTTTATTACAGATTGATTGGAATCAGATTGGGTTGTTAGAGAAAAGCTTTTGTTCACTTAGTGATGCCCCATATTCTGTCTCTTTCTACTGTTCATATTGATTTCCAATTGATATTGATTAATTCAAAAATATTTTCTCTCTTGAATGTTGTTATTGCTATATATTTTTGCTATCAATCCTAATTAATGATCTTGCTGATGATGATGGGTTTGTTATGGGATCGAATTCTTTGTAGGGAAATCAATTCCAAGAAATAAAGAGTTATAAGAATTCGGGTTTATTGTTTGGAGGAGAGAATAAGGAAGAAATATGATCTTGCTGCTATCTTTTCAAGTGATTTTAATGGATAAAATATCGAGTATTCAGAGTCCATATATATGATCAAGAGATATGGGGGGCTTTCTTTGGATGTGAATTCTTTGCAGGGAAATCAATTTGAAGTAACTAATGGAGACATGAAGATAAAAACAATACCATCAGTTGAAAGACACAAAGTGTTTGAAGATAAGAATGTTATCAGTTAACCGTCACTGCTAAAAGAGTCCACCAACACCAACGGTGAGGCAAACGGCTGGAACTCCAAACATTAAACTTGACCATAGTGGTACTTGCACCAGTTTAGTTCAAAGGTATCAGTAGGAAACGGAGATCGGCACACGAAGAATCTTTCACCCAAATTAGGTTGCCATTGAGACATGGAAAGTTCATTCCCACCAAAAATTCATGAACTTCCAGTGGTAATCCATTTCTCCACTATGATATTTTTTTAATCCTATACATTTCTTATAGTTCATTTATAACCGAACTGTGTTAATAGATGTATGCTCCTGATTTTCTCCCCTATGATATTTTTACTCCCTTTCTCCCCTATGATATTTTTTTAATCTTATAAATTTCTTATAGTTCATTTATAACCGAACTGTGTTAATAGATGTATGCTCATGATTTTCCCCTCTCTCTTTTATGCACTTTGCTTCCTATAATAACATAATCACCGAGATATAATGGTTTTTGGAGACTAACGTTAGGATAGATTGGTTTCATTCATTATTTTTTTTGTATTATTTATTAAGCTATTATCACCCTGCCATTGAAGTTGTCTTAATGATATTGGGTCGCTAAATAGAAAGTGATCAACCAGACATATTGTTTTTGAGGGCATTGTACGAGGAGTGGCTTAGTTTCATTAATTTATTAGTCCATAGTTTATTTGGGCATCGTTTTATATTTCGTTTTACAGTTGATCATCATAGTCTTATGGGCTTACTATTTGAGTTCTGAATTTATTGCACTCTGAATTGCGTGCATCAGTTGTTCAAATAGTATCCTACTAATTTACACAGCTACAAACAATATGCTAATCCATGAATTTAAATTAATACGTAGGGATGCTAGATAGAATTTTATTATGCTCTCTTATCATAGCTTTGTTAACATGGAGTTCCTCCAAAGTAGAATTAAAGGACATGAAATCAAGAAACGAATAGGAACTTATCCTAAACTTGAAATTTGGACATCATCGTCCTTGACTTGTGACAGAGATGATGAAGAGAGGGAACCATCTATTATAGTAGTTCTTCACTCTGAGAAAATGAAAACTAATAAAGTCTATCTGAGTTCATAATATTGCTACTTATGTAACTCATATCTGTTCTTTTTCTTTCTTATCAATTTTTGTGACCCTTGCA
Source organism: Papaver bracteatum (assembly GCA_023529315.1). NCBI lineage: Eukaryota > Viridiplantae > Streptophyta > Magnoliopsida > Ranunculales > Papaveraceae > Papaver > Papaver bracteatum. Next base: position 3,140,715 of record JAJJWX010004210.1, read on the forward strand.
GCAGGAAAGACGGACCTCTGGAATACCACGATTCATTTTCTGTTCATGAGTAAAATACACAGCGGGGAACCCATCATGCATGAAATGGAGAAACACACCAGTTGTAGTATCTTATAAAATTGTCTTATAATGTTTTCGTTGTATCTTATAGGTTCTCATTAAGATATGGAAGGGGAAACACACCCGTTTTAGTTGACATAGCATACGACGAGCACAAGCCGGAAGATTTATTGGTTAACTTTGTTATTATAAATTGTATTCTTTATATTCAAGCATCCTCACACTAAATTGATTTCTCATGTTTTTGTTCTCAGTGATTGAAGGGGAAATGCACCACCCTAAGAAAGTTTTGGTTTGCTTCACTTTTGAGGTTGTTGCTGGCCGGTGGAGTTAAGATTTAGTCTTCTGGTGGGATAAAAAAAAACCGTTGCTGTTTTTCTCATCTCAAGTGTAATTAGTAAGTTTGACAATATTTCCCTGAGTTCTATTATTACTTGATTTTAACAATTTATATTAGTAACATGCTAAGTAAGGTTGGAATTTTTCGTCAAAGTGCATAACGCAAGATCTTACCTTATCGGGTATTATTTAAATTTAAGGTTTAAGGTTTTGATAAATTAAGGTTATGTAAGTAATTAGTACACATTTGGTTATTCTAAGATCACTGGTGATAATTGCATACTATAAGATCTGCCTTACATGAGTTCCAACTTTCATTCAAATGCAGTGCTTAGATTAACTGATTAATATAAGAAAAACAACCCGAGTTTTCTTAAGTCACTATTATACTTTCTTCTTCCTAACCCCGTTTTTTTCTTCTCTCCTCATCATATTTATTTTCAATCGGATTCATGCATCGAAACGATTAGGCTTTAAAATTTATTTTCCTTAAAAGTTGTATATGAAACAATATTTTCATTTTTGTTTTATGTTTGCTCAATTTATCAGAGGCTTTAAAATCCTAATGCTAAAATAAGGAAGATGTACGGGAATACTGCCAGCTGCTCAAAATATTTAAAAAATGAAACTGCGGTTTCCTTTGAACCTTCAATGGATATTTTCAACGTGTCGGGGAGGTGTGCAGGTGTCAGGGTTGTTGCGATTGTGGTTGTGGATGAGGTCATATTCCCCAGGTCACTTCATCCCCAATTAAAATGCATCTTAGGACATCGTGGTCAGGGCTCACCCGCCTCTTAATACCCATTTTAAGACAATAGTGGGGTGGTGGTATTGCTAAGATTAGTGTAAGGTATTGAAAATTTTATGCATGTTGTTCTATTATTTGAAATAGTGTCTTTGTGAAATCGATTTGGTTTGCTGCATTTTTTAGTATAAATTAAAAGGTGAATATCTTATAAATTTGCTCAATTTTTTGTCTTTTTTACAATGAGGATGTGGATACATGTGCATATTATTGTGCAGTGGTTAGAGATTTTTTTTCTCAATAAATCTACTGCTCAGTGCAGAAAGAAGATCCAACGATGTTTTGGTTGACTCAACTTTCTTGCCTTGATGCATTCGGTATACACCCAGGTGAAAATGACAAACTATAGTCGTGTACCTTACAAACTGATTTTCAAATTATCCAATATCATCTAAAGACAGTCACCAATCATATGTTTGTCATGGGTTGTGTAGGGTGTTGTGTTATGGTACTAATATAAGTTGCGTGTTTCTAGAATATTAGGGAAGTCTCTTATGCTACTGTATTGAAAGTGGGTAAGTTTCTTAATGTTAGCATTAGGAAACATAGTTATTTCTATCAATGCATCTTCTTAATGTTAGCATTATTATGAAGATCTGGAAACAATGCTTATTTTTTTTTTAACGCAAGCGAAAAGTGCTTACTTTTTTGGCATGTAGCACCAGATGTTTCAACATTCTCAATAAAGTGGAGAGAATTATGATGATTGATGAATTAATATAATAAAAATGTGAATTCATAGTGGAGTTCACGCTGGATAGTGTTTTTGAATAGGTTTCATCCACGTAACAGGTACCAGAAGAGGTCCCTGGAAATATGGGTGCGCCATCAAAGGATGAATGGGCTTATCTTTGGGTTCCCTACTAAGTTTGGAATAATTGAAGCTCAAAACTTTTCTAGACACACATGGGGTCTATGGAGAACATAATCTTTGGCTGGCAAACCCGGTGGAATCTTCTACAGTACTGGGTCTTAAGGTGGTGGTCAGCAATCAACTGTGCAAGTCTCCCTCTGCTCACTCTACCTAACAAGTAACAAATTATATTCATCTACAAGAACACTGATTAGTCAAAAATAGTTTTCTTTATTTTCTAACTAGCTTTCTTTTCCTTTATTTTCTAACTAGCTTTCTTTTCAGATGTGGCTTTTGATGTTGTCTTATTCTTATCATGCTGGAAAACTTCAAAATTCACATTCTTTTAAGAGGTCTAAGAGAGATCTGTCAATACTTATCATGTTGGAGATTGTTTAAAAACTGTAGACATGTTTAACAACATAATCAATAGGATTTGACTGTTCATGTTTATCTAGGCTCTAGATGATGCCATATCCTACAGGAGGAACTTATCGTCTATATATCGATAATAAAAAGAGTTTTTTTTTTGTATTTCTCTTACAAGTATATCATGTGATTGCATAGTCTCTTATGTTTTTGGACCATACAGGTTTATCCTGATGATTATAAACATTCATTGTTAGAGGACCATGGTTTATAGGGAGTCAATATTTCTACGTTGGTAGATGGACTCCCAATTTTAAACCCTTTGGAGCTACAATTGATAAGGTAGTTATTTGGGAAAGATTGCATGAACTCCCTCTTGAGTATTTTGATAAGGAGATTTTGTTTGGTGATATATATGCTGGAGGTTGACAAGATATGAAATGTGTGGGATTGCAGTATATCTAAGTGAATTGGAGATTGAAAAGTTCTAAGTTTCAACTAATTTGGTTGTCATGATGCGCCGAGATTTTAACCAAGTTGGGGATTCAAGAAGACGAATGTAGTGTTCATTCTCTATGAGGGTATTTTGTTGTCAATGTGAACTCATGGAATTTCGAATACTAAGTTTCTGTCCAGTCTTGCAGGTGACCAAACTCAAAACCTATGTTACAGGGTGGTGACCAAACTCTTGCAAAATTAGGTGTTGTTTATCCTTATGCAAATTTGATTTGAACAAAAAACAATTTGTGTGCTTCCACCACTGAAATTAATAACAGAGTTAGCTTTCCTATATACATGCATGCACCCTCCCTCATACTACTAAGAAGTAATTCACAGTCTAGGAAGTTATACGTAAACCCACATTCACTTACTCATAATACTTTGAAGTAATTTACAGTCTAGGAATCTACGACAATATCATGGTCCTCTAGGAAGTTCATAAAATGATATTGCAGTTTGTGTTGTTCTCATTTCATAGATCGTTTAACTCAAATTAATTTAATTTGTGCTTTGCATTGCAGCAGGGTCATAGATTTTGACTCACTCTCAGTTATGGCTAGGGTGGTTGATCAGGTAGCACAAGGATCACTTTCATTCTTTCGATCTGCATGTAGTTGTTCAATAGTGAACAATACATATTTTGGTCTTAATAAAAAAAAAACTGTCTGAACTTGATTTTTTATGATTTCCTTTCTTCATTTTTTTTGGATTTTGTAATTGTAGGGGTTCATATGAATTCTTGAGATACTTTAACACCACCACTTTGACTATTTTACGAAGTTGGATATTTATTTATCCATGCCTCATACACACTCCATGAATGTCTGGAGTACTTTACAGGTCAAATTATTTTACTAGATCTCTCCCGCTGTGTTTGTGTAGTATCCTTTATTTACAGGCTATTAATATTAGCTGCATAAAGGTACTGAGTTTGATAAGATGACTCTACTATTTGAATTTCTATTAGATCGGATGTACTATATCAACATCAACTCATCTGGGGAAAGTGACATAATCCTCAGCTTAGCTGGTGTTTACATCTCACTTGCATATGCAAGACTATTGAATTTTTTCTACTAATTCTTGGCATGTATCATTAATTTTATATATTGATGATCGAAGTATCCAAATAGCATCTAGAAGTAGCCAGTGTCATCAATTGAGATTCGAAAAAGCTGCTTCTGGATTGAAAATATATTCAGCAAAGCTGAGAGTAACTCATGTGAAGCTAAGATTAATAATTTGATGTTCAATGTGATCCATTAATATTTTCAAAGGTGAGTTAATTAATATACTCGATAAATTGAATAAGCATTGGTTCATATAATAACATTCGTTGTCCATGGGTCTGTGGTATGATATACAAGGTAGGATTTATTAGGAATATCTATGAAGTTATTTAGTTTATTTCCAAAAAGTGCTTAAAACAAAAATGAAATTTTACGTTGAAAAGTTAACTTATAATATTAAAAGTTGATCACAGAGACATCTAGAATCTAGATTCCAGAGTCCAGACAATCTAATATAATTTTTAAGAAAGAAATTACAAATTAAAGTATCTCTATGTTTAAGTATAAATTGGTTTGAGATAATAAGAAATTTATGTCATTCATTTAATAGTTGAATCCAAAAAAGTTAATGTAATTTTATATATTTATTTCCAAATTCGTCGGATTGACTGAGAGTGGCTCTATTTTTTTTTATAACAATGTGTACCAGTTTTTTTTTTCTTCTGTTCTTTATGAAATTTATGAGTTTGGGTTTTCAATTTAGGAATTTGTTGAAAATATGCCAGTACTAAAGTGGAGCGAGTTTAATCAGATTCTAAGTTTCTTCACCTAAATATTTTGATTTTGTTTCCCTTTTACTTATTATAGGATCAAACTATGTAGTGATTAAGCCAATAAGGTATATATTGTGGCATTGATTATGTTTCCAATGTCTAAGCATGTCACTACGAAAGACTGTTCTTTGTTAATTTAATTTCTCTAAAAATTTGAGGATTTATCTTGCAGACAAGTTCAATTTCACTGTAGGAGTATTGTTCGGTGAGTTTCAAAGTACTATGACTTTGTTCGCAATAGCGAAACATTAATTGCAAATTTTGGTGAAACTGTAATAGGATAACTTGCTCCTGTTGATTCTGACAACCCTGCTAATCCAAAGGTATGAGCTTAATCTTTCAAATTTTTCGGTCGATGTTGAGAAGTTTTGCATCGTTGTTGTTGCACAGTTTTGTATTATGGTTATATGGTTGATTTTAGACTACTCGGATGTAACAAAGATTGGTATACAACGTAAAGTTCTCCCCTAAGTGTTATTCTTTAGTCTTGCAAGAAAACTCGGCAGGTAGATTGCAGCTTCCAGGCCCTATGATTGGGGTCAGATAGGAAATTAGGATGTAGATTTCTTTAAATCATAATGTTTATACTCTACTAGATTAATTCACCCAAATCCCTTTGAACGATACTACGCCTGTTGATTTAGAAGTGGTATTGTATTTAATAAATTTTTTTGGTATAATTGTGGATATTTTTGGAGGTTGTTTCTTCACTGGATCATAAGAAGGAGAATGTAATGGTGTTAGCAAGAAAAAATGTCGGAATCTTAAACGATAAACCAATACCATTGAAGCTGTAAACGTCATACTCAATTTTTCTTTATTTTTGTCATGTTCAGAATAAATGGGTTGCTGATGTCAAGCTTCGATTTTGGAATGAAATAGCAGCAGCCAAAGAACATGGTTGAATAATTTTATCACGACATGTTCCCTGTTGAAAATCTTGGGGGTACTTTCCTTAATGTCACATTAAGTGCATGTATTAAAAAATAAAACATCAAACCAAAAAGTGTAGCTTCATGTCTCAGTGACTGATATATCAGTAGTGGCATAAGATATATATCCTTACTCAGTTCAATTATGTTTCCTTTCTCCACCTCGCTTGCATTTATAATCTCAGTAATCATATGAACTTTGGAGATGAATTTTAGAGAGGTTTGATATAATTTATGGCAGTCTTCATAATTTTAGATTCATTTATACTTAAAAGGAAATGAAGTCATGTTTTCTGGAAAAAGTTTGATATATACATATGTTTGCTGGAACAGGCCCTGGATGCTACTGGGACACTATGGGAAACAATAGGGAAGTGGTACTAAGGAACAATTGATGTCGTGAGACAGTTTACCTGGGTTTTTTACCGTAAGTATACTTAAGGATTCATGTCAAAATGATCGATATATGCAGAAAGTTAGAGTACATGTCTTTATACATAGTTTCCTACTGCCCTTAAGTGTTGTGAGTGGTCCTTGCTTTCTCAAAATTGTTGGGGAATAATTAACATATTAGTGGGATATGAAATCCATGGTGGGGAGTGTCTCTATATATATTGCTTAAGTTACTTTAAGTCACATATTGATTTATTTACTTTAAGTCGCGGCAAGGATGCAAAAGGACTTTTCAATTTGCATTGTTAGCAGTTATACAACATTCAATCCTTTTTTTAAATCCTATTATTGACGCTATAGAGACTTCAGGTGCATTTATAATCTCCTAGAATGTGGATTTTTTCCTGGTTATTTAACCAGTGATGTCGCTTCCATCTTGGTAAAATGAATCTATCTGGATATCTCTTTGAATAAAGTATTAGGAATTCCTGATGCAAAGGAAGCCGACAAATATGTGTGTCGAATGATATATTTTCTTGCTTTTGGATCATCAAACATTTGAGATGGAGTGTATTTGGAGTTATCAGAATATTTTGTCCCTAACTATTTATAGTTTTTGATCAACAAATGACTAGGTTAGCTATCTTAAGTTATCATCACAGAATAGTGATTCCAAATTATGACCAGTGAGTAGTTTATTTTTTATATGCTGAAACAGTTTTCTAGGGCACTGGCGTTTTATTTTTTTTATATTTCTTAAGGATGCCTTTTTCTATCTAAAAATCTCCTTATTATATAGTGCATGCTTTTTGGTTGCAGTAAGAACTCAATGATAACATCAGATGAGGGTTTTCTAATAAATATTTGGTAACTTTAACACTACAGTATAAAACTCGGATCTGCTATTAGCGTACATGAAGCATGGTGAGAGGTACAATCTCTTCTTCATATCACCTCATGTTATTAAATCTTTTAGAAAAACAGATCCAAGTGTAGTTGTTATCTTAGGTCAAATGGTAGAGCACATGAATTTTACCATGTAGTTGCGGGTTCGACTCCCGCAAATAGCATAGTTATTTGAATAATCCAAAACCCAAAACCTTTTATGGTTTCAATAGAAGAGTATAGGTATATATGGGAAAAATATGTATCATATTATAATGCTCTTTGAAGGCTCCGTTTTTTCAAATTCCATGACCCAATGTTACTGTTCATCTGGCCATATTTAGCATCTGTTGTGACCAATGCACAAGGGAAGGGGAATTTGTTTTCTATGTGCTTTTTTATCAAGTTTGTTTTAGCCAAATCAGTGCTTACTCTCTTCTTTTGTGGTGGTATGAACTGTATGGTGAAATGCTTAAAATGATACTCAGTTAACTCCTTGACTCCTTCCAGGGCATTTATATTTTCAACCACGACATTGGAACTTTAATGAAACTTCATTCGATAATGAACAAGAAGCGCCACCTCCTATATCTCACCATGGTCGGGTTAGTGTTTTTTTCTTGACTTTAATTGGTTTTACACCTTTATTTTTTCTATTTTGTTCTCTTTATTTAGCAAATATGAAGTATTTGTCCTGGAACACATGATGTATTTTTTTATGATGTATATTTGGTTTGTTCTATTTATTATTTTAATTTACTAAAATATATTACTGACATGGATATAATTGACTTGGCATGTGGCTATGTAGTACCACCTTTTACTTGGTGTAATAGGCATTTGTTTACTAATAACATAATCAAATTCAATGGTATTATGAAGAGGTGGGTATCCTAAACTTTTAGGAGATAGTCAAATCCTAAATAAAATTTGAGACGGACAATCAAAAGTTTGATGTTAAGTGTCCCTCAATAAACAGAGTAAGTAGTTCCAAGCTCTGTTAGTAATTCACAAAATCAACTTAAGATCAAAATCTAACCATCTATTCAAAATAACCAATCAAAATTCTATATTAAAATCAGACTTTTCCTAATGTAAAAATCAGTTTATGAGAAATTACTTAGAGTCTTCTTTTTAAACATAGTTTGTTCTTTTCGCCACTTTTTAATCATATATGGAAGTTTCTTCTCCTTCTTGTGAAATCATTCTTTTGCATATACATATTATATTTTAATAAGTGGGCTAAGGATTTACTTATTCGGATTTTTTCGATATTTTCAACGGATAAAATAGTAAGAATCATGGTATATGCTTTTTTTTATGACCTATATCCTTACCATTTTGTCAGAAGGTTGTCAGGGAAAGGATTTTAAAGATCTAGAAATCGAAAATAAAGGAAGTGTATGCGCTGAAACTACACTTAATGGATGAAAGGTAAGAAAATCTCTTATGTTGATGCATGTCTCTTGAATTATATAGGGTATTTAATTTAATGGTTATGCTCAAATATGTTTATTGCAAATGGAAGAGATGCATGCAAAGGTACCAAGGAAGCCGATAAAAATATTCGATATCCCAGTTTGGTGGAAGGGAATGTATATTCCATTGAAAGGTTTAACCTATCTTAAAAGGGAAGTTTCAAAATTGTTGACTATAAACACGTTTTGTGGTTTAACAAGTTTACCCAAGTGAAGCTACTAGACAATGGATAATCAGGCTTTTTTGAACATAAATTTAATCTCATAGATTTTATCTTCCTGAAAAGTAAATGACACCACATTTTATCTTCTTAAGAACCGAACTACCTTTTTAGTTTTCCATGCGATGTACATAAGGTACATAAAATTGATAACATTGTTACTCTCATATGCTATTGGGAGATTGAAATATGTTTCAAGTATTAATATGGTGCATTGGATGGTCAAAAAGAGTGTGGAGAAGTTCAGAAGAGAGAGATAGTCATCGAAGATACTAAGTAATTAAATTTTTTTAAGTTATATTACGTTGAGTATCGGGTAATGAACAGGACCACGAGCAACTAACTTCTTTGACGTGCCTGAATTACGAATAAGGACCCATTAATCAATTGATGATTAATCTTATATTGTTGTTAAAACATGAGAGCTCATGTGAAGGTAACTCAATTGGGGGAATGGTGCAACTTAATAGAAAAGGGTGTCATAGATGACCACACAAATATTGTGATTATTTTTATTGTTACTGAAAAAAATTTAAGTGAGTTTCGAAGTTAGTGGTCTGCTACTAATTCATGTGCTAACATTAACATTTATTAATTCACCTAATATATAATTACACATTGCAACAAGTACAATTGCGCTAGCGACGACCACTACATATAGAGTGTTGTCAATCTAGATATTCTAGAGTCAATAAATTCAAGAAAAAGTATTGGATTAAAGATCATTACAATAGGATCATATATATGTACAACGAAAAGAGGAAGAAAAAAAAACACGAGCCAAAAAAGTTTAGACAATATCGAAAATTAGACAAAGACTGGAATGACATCACGTTTAACCAATTTTTAGAATTGGATGACATTGTGGAAACCAACAATGCAAGAAAAAAATTCTAGAACTCATTTATTATCAAGTGATAGTAAAATGCTTGAAGCTTATTTATTGGAGAAAACTTTCAGAGAAGATTCGGAGTATAGTGAGGGGGCTAGATGTAAAAGAATTACACAGACATCTTTGCAACGTTTAAAAAACAGACAATTTTAGTTTTCCAGATATTGTTTTGAAGAGAAAAATACCAAAAGAAATAAACGGAGAAGTGATTTCATTTGTAGGAAAACATGTAACAAAAAAAAATATTGAGAGCATGATAATATGATTCTTTTCCCAAACAATTAATTATCCTAATAAACAACGTTCACAATAATACATGTACATAACACAAATATACTTAAAGTTTTGTTGAGTTGGTTGCTAAATTTTTTAACGTTTATGACCAACCGGACACGCTAAATCTATACCTATAAAGTACAAAAATGCATCAAACACTACACAATTTACTAAAAGTAGACGATTTCGAAAATTAATTAGAATTTCGTATATGCTCAAGCATACGAATCAGAAGCCTGCATCAAAAATAGTCTATATAAACCAACAGAATAACAAGGTTTATTGTTATATTAAACTGGAAAATAACAGAGTTTTCGTATTACAAAAGATGAAGTTTGAGAACTATAAAAGATATGATTTTGGAGAACAATAGAAAGAGAAAAATATCTTTCCACAACAAGATTTTTCAAAATTCTGATCAAAATAATTCAATAGATAAAGAACATATCGTTATCGATTGATCAATGTTAGGAAAGGCACAACAAAAGAAACCCTACAGATGACACCCTTATTTCCTTAATAGAAAATATGAGTTGGAACTGCATACATACAACATCAGTATGAAATCATGTTTTCGCAGTATTATCAGGTTGAGTTTTATGAATTTTAAGAAAAGAAAATTGCATTAGAGATCATTACAATAGGTACATATATACGTACAACGAAAAGAGAAAACAGAGACATAGGCTAACAAAGTTTAAATAATATCATAAATTAGACAAAGACTGGAATGACATCAAGTTTAGCCAAATTTTAGAATCGGATGATACTGGAGAAATCAACAATGCCGGAATAAATTCTACAACTCATTTATTGTCACGCGATAATAAATTCTACAGCTCATTTATTGTCTCTGAAGCATTTTACAGGGGAAAAATTTCAGAGAAGATTCAAAGTCTAATGAAGGGCCAGATGCAAAAGAATTATAGAGTCATCTTTGATACTTAAAAAAAAAAATCTCTTTTCCAGAAATTGTTTTGAAGAAGAAAATACTAACATAATTAGACGGAAAAGTGATTTCATTCCTAGGAAAACAAGTAACACAACAGATATCGAAAGAGCACGATAATAGGAGTCTTTTCCCAAACCATGGATCTGAAGAACATATCCAAAAATTTAGGGAAATATTATTACAAAGATGAATGAAGTAAAGAGAAAAAGGCAAGAACATAGGATGTTGACATTTAAAGAACATCCAAAGCAAAAATACAATGTAAACATGGATAGAGTTTGGGATCGATAAAGAATTAAAATAGTCAAAGAAGGTCTTATAATATATAAAACTGAAGAAAAACTATGGGAATTCAAGTGAAATTCAAAGACAAAGATTTTTTTTCGGGTTAAATGACTAGCATAAGTCAAATAGGATTAAATGGTTATGTCGTGCTACATTTTACAATAAACTTTATGGTTGTTCTCATGTCGTTTTTTAATCAACATATATTACTGCTTTCTTATTTTGGTTGAACGTAATGAATATACCAATGGAGTCTACAACATGCATGAATATATACCTATCCAGGACTTTTCATTATTTTTTTTAAGGAATTATTCATTTACTCTTTTATAAGGGTTGAATTTTTTTCGTTCCCAATATTTTCGATGAGTTTCTGCAAAATTTTATATAGAATTATATTACTCATTGAAGTTTTTTTGTTGGTTAGTTTCCCACAATGTTGTCGTATTGTTTTTTAAATATCAAGCTTTTTAACACCTGTCTGTTTGTGTTTGTTGAAAAAATATGGTTTATCGTTCAAACTTAATTCAAAACGAGTGCTATCATAAACACTCTTAAGTATGCGGTAAACTGCTCTATTCCTTAATAAAACGACCTAATTTTTTCTGTTTGAAATATTATAAGTATGTATACCAATCTTTGGGTGATAAGCAGAAACCGCATTCCATTAGTTTTTCCTATTGAACTATTTCGTGAAATACTTTTCATTCTTATAATGTAGATGTATTTTAGGTGTTTAACGAGACGGTATTACATTAGTTTTCCCTATCGACATGTATTTCATGAAATCCACCACATCATTAACGGTCTTATAACATGTGTTTTAATGATTGGGGAGCATCATAAATTCACATAGAGTGGTATCTTCAGTGAATTAACAATAACATGTGAAGATAATTAAGGGTCTAAGTAATTTTGTCCTCTTTTAACAAATGAAAGTTGGGTATAAATTGGAATATTATTTAGGTTCCAAATTAAGCATGCTAATATACCAATTGCTTTTAGCTTTATTGGGAGCTTAGATGTAGTGATGCATTGATGTCCCGTTGTTAACCCAATTTGAACACTTCTATTCTGTATCATTCTCTAAGTATATTTAAATATGTTTTTTAGATAAAAAAGGTCATCACTTTTGTTGCTCTCTCATCATTATTCACATTACTTACTATTTAAATTAACTTATATTTGTCAACATTTATCCCTTCGTTTGATTTCTCTATTTCAGTCTTCAATAACGATTTCTTTTTTTGAAGCATGGTTCTTCTTCTTCAGTAACGATTATTGTACATTGATGAAGTGAAATATTCATTATTTGGATATATTAATTAACTAACATTTAGGTATTATTACAAAGAAATAAAGTATATACACCTAAGACTATAATGAAAGGTTGAGCCGGGGCCGTAAGGCCCCGGTGATACCTAGTCAATAGTATAAAAAACGTTGCCTTTGTCTTATGATAAGACAAAGGACGAATGACATTGGTCGATTGAGTCGAAGGACAGATGGGATTGTCTGGTGTCTTATGGTAAGCCAAAGAATGGATGAGATTAGCTGGATTTCTTCTGATGGCTTAGATTATGCCTCGACCCAGTTGCCTTCGTCTTATATAAGCAAACGAATTACCGGCAACTAGCTAATCTATGCCATGGCCCGTCTATGGTTAACAACCTATCGACTAAATTAACTAACCGTATTCCTTAAATAAATCAGTAGTATAAAAAATTCACCTCATCCCAACCTACCAGAATTGTATGGATTGGTCATTGGATTGGGTTTTTAATACATCATCCTGGTGGCCTAACTTGGATGTTTGAACTTTAGTGGGCAATTTAATCGGTATAGAATTCTCAGTTTATATAGTATACACAATTAGATTTAATCTACACAATTATCTAATAATTCACTAGAGGGCGTATATTGGAATATCATAAGAACTGCCGCTTCCAAGTAATAGAAAGGATTGATCAGCAGAGGAATCAATTAACACGATCAATCGTGACAACCTCATTGGACTTTTCTGTGTAAACTTTGGAGGGTTGTTTTCTTTTCTTTTTTTCAGCGGGAAGACTTTCGACCCAAACCAATTTCTTCTAAGTTCCGCTTAGAACCAGCAAAACTTTGGGCGTCATGGGTACAACGAATATGCGGTCAGTAGCAACATCGATGAGCATTGGAGCTGGTGCGTATGATTACTGCTATCAAAATTTCGGGACAACTCAAGTTAACAAGGATTTGGAAGCACTGACAACAGTAGACGGTGCTGGGTGACTACTCTTGAAGACGTTAATGTCTTAGTGATAATTCCTATTACAGGAGATTTATTTTCGAGAGTTCTAACATTGTCGACAAAATAAGAGGAAGTGAGAAAGTCTTTAAATAAAATTAATCAGTAAACCCCATAAGTCGTACAACATTCGGTCCAGTTATAACATATGGATCCAATATTAGATTAAAGGCAGTGTCCACGATATACCATTAGAGATATCATTGTTTATCGCTATCGAAAGAAAATTTTGAAGAAGACCATGATAACAAAAAAATTCAGAAACACCTTATTCCAATCGCAATTAAAATGTCTTCCAACCAACATGCACAATATTTCTCAGCAATCTTTTTTCACATCAGGAAATTTTAGTGAAATTACGTACTAAACATGGACCTATACGCCCCGATGAATTTTCTTAGATTGTTGTGGATCTAGAAACATTTTCCAAATTACTGCTCATTACTAACAACCAGAAAAAGAAGTATCAGGGTGCTAAAGGCATTACGCTGGCACGGTGTATGGTGTAGTTACCGAAGTTAGTGAGATTGACCTCTTTAATTAGATAATGAAGTGACTATATGTTTTCGGCCTTGGGTAACGATACGTACCAGCGTAGTCCAGTTTATAACATACATTGATGTTCATGAATCATGATGTAGTACAATGGTCTTCCAAAGATTTCACTATTTATGAATTTATTGCATATATATTTAGCTCCATAGCTGGAACTGTCCTTAGTTTCATATAAGGGAAATTCTGCACTACCACATAAACAATATAGACAGTTTTTTTTTTCGAATTCGGACGACAGAGATCATACCTAACCACTTAATCTCACTATGTCTCTGCCAAAAGCCTTCAAGTGGAGAAATTTTCCAAATAAAGTCATGTAAAAACGGATTCTTAATTCAACTATATTTGGCATTCTAATTAGCTTCCCAATCTATGCAAATCTATAATATATATTATACCTTAAACGCATGTTTAAAATTAGTACAGGCTTTACTTATACATATCCCATTCAAATAATTTTCTTCAAAGTAAACATTTGGTAGACTTAATATCCAACCATGGCTAACCTAAACCTAACATAACTGCCAGTAATTATACATGCAATATATCTAACCAGGTCGGCCCCCGCAAACCCTGAATATGAAGAAACTAAACTTTTTAATTTAACCTAACCAGGTCACCACGTTTCTTGACTAACTTTAAAAGTAGAAGAATAATGGGTTTCTTAGCTTAACTGTCGAGCCTTAGGTCTAGACTAAAGAAACTAAACTTCTAAATATATGAAAATTTATAACAAAATGAATTATCAAGGCCTGATAACCTCAAAACAAATGCCTGATTAACAATAAAAGGTTGAGCCCCGGCCGTAGGCCGGGGTGATACCCAGTTACCTAGCTAAAATAATAAATTCTTTGGTGGCAATTAGATTTTAACGCGATAAATTAATAACTTCGCTTTAAAATAGTTATTGTTTTTGGTCCCAAAATTATTAACTTATCGAAATTTTATTGTACATCTATCAAATTGACTCATTCTCTCGTTTGATTTAAATAATAAAATTGTTAAATTAAAAATCGGCGGCTGCATCAATATGGCGATGTAATTTTATTAACACGTTACTCTTAGTTAGGTTTTTGATTGATCTAACAATTCAAAATTTAGAAATACGGATTCCTAACCAGAACTGATTGATGTTCATGTACACATTGACCGATTTAGCACAATCAATTAATGATGGTACACACGTCGTCTGATTTATATTGTTGTTTTTCGTGCTTGAAGAACACAAACGAGAATAGTTCAATGTGGAAAACTCATAATAACCGATTCTGGGGAAATGCAAATAATTTTTGTTGATATTTTTCGCTAGGTTCGGTCCATATGGATTTTTTTAATCCACTGATTATGTTGATTTTTGTTGTTGTCCCTGCTCTCTTCTTATCCCAACCAGAAATAATGGATAATTATTAATTAAGCTTTGTTGGCAACGTAGTCCTGTGATTTCCAATAACTATAACTTATATTTGAAGTCATCAAGTTGGTCAGTCGATTATATCGGCCATTTTATTAATAATATGGCCGAACTGTACAAGAACATGTCCATTTGTTTTTTTAGTAATACCGTTGGACATAAAACTTCTAATGAAAAAAACTTTTGGTTGTATCCTTAACAATATGGATGAACTTTTTCGTATAATTTGGTTGAGTATTTTTCTTTCAATACATATATATGAACACCTTACATCTTCTTGGTGAATGAAAAACATCAAACCAGAATCGGCATTTATGAAGATTCGTGTACGGATTATAAGCAAAAAAATATACATAAAAATTCTAGATTTAGAATCAATATATATGTGACAAAAATTCAGTTTATGTTCATGAAAATTATGGCATAATCGGTATATATTTAGATGCATGAACCTCCTGTTCCTACAAACGGTCTATGTAATAAGTTATATCCACTGATTCTATATGTACATCAACCTAGAATCGGTTTACGAGGGCATGAACATCCATCGATTCTAGGTTGATGTTTTTCAAAAAATAAAAATAATAATAATGTTTTGGAAATCGATTAATTTGCGTTACCTCCCCCGTAAAGATTGGTAATTTTCATTACCTCCCCTACAGAAATAAAATTAGTAAAACCTCCTCTCGTCAATAATTTTGTCTATTCCAAGTTAGATGACTCAGCACTAACTTACACGTGGTTTTTATTTTTTGGGGGTAATTTGCGTTATCTCCCCTGTAAATATTAGTAATTTGCGTTACCTCCCCTATAAAAAACCCACGTGTAAGTTAATGTTGAGTCCGCTAACTCGGAATAGACGGAATTATTGGGGGAGAAGGTTTTGCTAATTTTATTTTTGTAGGGGAGGTAATTCAAATTACCAATCTTTACAGGGGAGGTAACGCAAATTACCCCCGATTAAGATTAGTTGATTTATAGGTTAACAAGATTAAACATTTATTAAACAACCAAATGAACATTAATTAATCATTGATAAATTAGCCGTTAAGGAAAATAGTTGGTCGAGGAGCTTTTTAATTTACTTCAAAATATATTATTTTATCTTATAGTGGAAGGCCTCAAATAATTAGGGTAGGCCCCAAACTAGCCAGGTTATTAAAAGGAAAATAAACGGATTACGTATGTAGATCGGTGAGCAAAGCTGGGAACATAATGGAGTGCACATCTTGTCACTTTCAGGAGCGATTCAGAGTCTACTTTTGTGTTGCTAATATAAAAGTACACGGCTGCAAAAGAAGCAAAGATGTAAGATTATTACTAAAGCAAGCAACATTGCTTCGTTAGATATATGTTTTAAAGTTCATGCTTTTACTCTGTTCTTAAGAATTGATATAATTTAGGCAGCAAAAGTTTTTGTTTTCTTGTAACAAATATGATATCAAGTTTAGTTGGAATGGAGATAACTTATGGGAAATGCAAAACTACCTAAACATTCAAACTTGGAATGAAGATGTTACGGTGTAACAGAACTCCACGTATGGAAAATACAGTTCTTTCTTATCAATATTAAGAGGGAAACCTCTTTTTCCAAAAAAAATTTAGTGTAGATGTAGAGATAAGAGGTAGAGGGTTATATCTATCAAAGTATCCAAACTGCTTGACAAAAAGATTGAACCTGGCTAAAACATAAAAAATTCTCGGAAGAGGCATATAACAGATTTTGTGGTAATCGTATGTTAAGCTTTTCGGTAGTTCAAGCTTTTCGTTTTCAAATTTATAAAGAGTGTTTCTTATTGTTTTTTACCTTTTCAAATGGAAGAAATTTCCTTCAATCAAATTGTGTTTATTCTAATCCATAATCTTGTATTCAAAATATAGGTTTCTCCAGTCTTGTGTTATGTCAATCACGCCAAACTCCCCCTTTTAAGAGAGTTGTTGACATTTTTAGTTATATTTCGGGTGAGTCACTGATTTCAGATACTCACCTCAACCATATCACCTTATCATTTTCTCCCTTGATTTGCGACTATCTTATGATGATATATTGCTCTCCTAGACAGATGTGCAATAAATTTTATGCATCTATGTCCAAGGCGATAGCTCACAATGAATCCAAGAGAGATGATTATGATAAGATCACATCCTTATTTTTATTTTTTTCATAGATACGATGTTAACTATTCCTGCCCCTAGTTGTAGTAGTACTTCATATCTGAAGTTTATTCGTAGCAAAACTGTTGATGTTTTACTTGGGATTGAAATTCTCGATGTTGATGAGCTAGGTCATGCTTTTGACTTCAATGGTGGTAGTGAGTTGTTTCCAATTATATTTATTTGCAATTGGGAATTCCATCGGGAATCAATTCCAAAGGAACCGAGGTTGAGATCATATTTTAATATTTTTCCTCATTTGTGTAAGTTCACCACTATCTTCGTTTTTTTTATGTATCTCATAGAAATTATAATTTGAAAAATCCAGATCACTTTTCGATCGCTAAAATGATTGGTGGCTATGTCCCAACTTTTATATTTCTCCGGGATATGTTGTTCAAGAGAAAGAATTCATTTTTAAGAAGATGATTCTGATCTTTATTTTCAAAGGTTGTGAAAAAAGAAAGTAAAAACGCAAGGGATACCAAATACACCAAACTTTGCCATTCGGAAATATTTATATACAAAGCTTAATACAACAGCAAGTAGACCAACTTAATGATCCTTTACAATATGTATATAGAGTTAATATCTCAACCTCTAATCAATCACTATGTATATAGACACAAGGTCTGTGAACCTGATTGTTAAGCAGAGTACTTAGACGATCTAAAAATCAACATCGAAAATCAATCTAGTCGTATCCAAATAATTCAATTGGAATTCTGCCAAGTGATTAAACTTGTTATCTATCTTTCAAGATACGAATTTTACAAGAAACTAGTCTCATAATTAATTACAATTAAGTTGACGTATATACTTAGATTCAATATGTACAAACCTATGTAAATGTAAATACAATAATAAAGACAAACAATATAATGTGGAAAAGGAAAAACACAAGATACCATAAATTTTGTTAACAAGGAAACCGCTATAGCATAAAAAACCCGAGACCTCGTCCAGATTGAATACCACATTATATTAAGCCGCTACAGACACTATCCTACTATCAGACTTTGGAATGGAATGTAGTTGAGACCGAATCCACCCTCCAAGCGATTCAATTACAGTATCGTTCCTTATGTCTCTTGAACTTCGAAATGTTCTACGCACTTGATTCATTTTGCTGATATCCTTTATAAAAGTTTCTTTAGCTGAAGTGAAACTTTTGATACCAATCTTCATTTAACAGATAAGCCTATTTGATTTTCATTTAAATCAAATATCAAGGTGTGGAAATATGTTTGCAATAGACAAAGCTAGCAAATATTATAAATCTAAAACTTACGACTCCTGAAGAGCAGCCTAGATTCTTAACCACCTCTCAAGAACAATCTTTGAACGATCAACTAAGATTAGTCTTTTAGATATTTATTTTGAGGGGTCACAAAGTCTGAGACGAAAAGAACTTTGTGATTACTATCTACCTTGCTTGAAAGAGATTACAAAAACCTCGATAACATAAAAGCAAGATCGGGATTCACAAATTATCAAGGTAAATATAGTCGGACTGTAGCGCCCCCTATGCTAGCAGCTGACTAAACCAAGAGATTAACTAAATAAAGAGGCACTAAGAATCTAAATCATATGCTTAAGTATTCAATTAAGAAATCTGCTACAAAAATTAACTCAAAACTAGCCCCTCTCAGAAATATATATATATATATATATATATATACAAGGATTCCTCTCAAAATGATATATATACAATAGTCATTTGGTTTACAAATAAAATATACAACATAATAAACATAGCAAAAGTTAATCAACTAATGAAATCAATCCTTGAAGCTTCTGCTGCGCAACTCTGATCTGCCTCTCAATCTGAAAGTGGGAATGGGTGAGCACATCATCCCTAAAAGGGATGCCCAGCAGGAATAACATTTAACTTTATAGTAATCATAAACAAGAGTTGGAAACAATACATGTTTTCCCAAACATAAAAAAAATGACCAAGTCACTGAAATAAACAAACATGTATATGGACAAACTCCTTATTCAAACAATATACTAATATGGTTGTGTAATTCCGAACTCGCAAATCCACAACTAATCGTATGTATGGATGTCGACAATTCCGAACTCGCAAACTGTCGACCAATCATTGTTATAAAAAGGTATGAGGTTTATGTCCATGATGACTAAATCTATCAGACGGAAGACGTTTAATATAGACCAGATCCGAAGGTCGGGAAGCTTCTGATGGAGTAGTCATTGGACGGTTATTAAGGACTCACGGTATTGTTAAATATGTCGGTGTGTTTAACGAATTTCGGGATGGGAGGAATTCGTCGTGTAAAACCTTATTTTTTCTCAAGCACCCTCTTTTTCTCTTTTGCCTCTCTGAAACCACTTCGAACAGAATACGGTACTTATAAAACCTCTCTGGGAAGGACTCACGGTATTAAAAAATAATACCAATTTGTGATCTTGGGTTTTCTGGATAAGTTCTATTTAATCGTAGCGGTAGAAATCATATTTTGTTTTTAGGTTTCTTTACAAAAGAATTATATTTTTCAGTTCAAATCTTCATTACTTTAGCTTCCCAATCTCAATTTCAGAATTATAAAAGTTTGGGAATTCAGTTGAAGAGAAATTTAGCAGGCAGAGTTTAATCACAAAGACGATGCAGAGGAAAGGAAGAACAAGGTAAACATGTGGAAACCTAATTTTTAAATCTGTAATTTATTTTTATTTTTGTTACAGATTTTTTGGAATCATATTGGGTTGTTACAGAAAAGCTTTTGTTGACTTAGTGATGCCCCATATTCTGTCTCTTTCTGTTGTTCATATTGATTTCCTATTGATATTGATTAATTCAAGAATATTTTCTCACTTGAATGTTGTTATTGCTATATATTGTTGTTATCAATCCTAATTAATGATCTTGCTGATGATGATAGGTTTGTTTTGGGATCGAATTCTTTGTAGGGAAATCAATTCCGAGAAATAAAGAGTTATAAGAATTCTGAGTTATTGTTTGGAGGAGAGAATAGGGAAGAAATATGATCTTGCTGCCATTTTTTCAAGTGATTTTAATGGATAAAATATCGAGTATTCAAAGTCCATATATATGATCAATAGATATGGGGGGCTTTCTTTGGATGTGAATTCTTTGTAGGGAAATCAATTTGAAGTAACTAATGGAGACATGAAGATAAAAACAATACCACCAATTGAAAGACACAAAGTGTTTGAAGATAAGAATGTTATCAGTTAACCATCACTGCTAAAAGAGTCCACCAACACCAACGGTGAGGCAAACGGCTGGAACTCCAAATATTGAACTTGACCATAGTGGTACTTGTACTAGTTTAGTTCAAAGGTATAAGTAGGCAACGGAGATCGGCACACGAAGAATATTTCACCCAAATTAGGTTGCCATTGAGACATGGCAAGTTCATTCCCACCAAAAATTCATGAACTTCCAGTGGTAATCCATTTATCCCCTATGATATTTTTTTAATCCTATATATTTCTTATAGTTCATTTATAACCGAATTGTGTTAATAGATGTATGCTCCTGATTTTCTCCCCTATGATATTTTTAATCCCTTTCTCCCCTATGATATTTTTCTAATCTTATATATTTCTTATAGTTTATTTATAACCGAACTGTGTTAATAGATGTATGCTCCTGATTTTCCCCTCTCTCTTTTATGCACTTTGCTTCCTATAATAACATAATCACCGAGGTATAATGGTTTTTGGAGACTAACGTTAGGATAGGTTTGTTTCATTCACTATTTTTTTTTTTGTATTATTTATTAAGCTATTATCACCCTGCCATTGAAGTTGTCTTAATGATATTGGGTTGCTAAATAGAAAGTTATCAACCAGACATATTGTTTTTGAGGGCACTGTACGAGGAGTGTCTTAGTTTCATTAATTTATTAGTCCATAGTTTATTTAGGCATCGTTTTATATTTCGTTTTACAGTTGATCATCATAGTCTTATGGGCTTACTATTTGAGTTCTGAATTTATTGCACTCTGAATTGCGTGCAGCAGTTGTTCGAATAGTATCCTACTAATTTACACAACTACAAACAATATGCTAATCCATGAATTTAAATTAATACGTAGGGATGCTAGATAGAATTTTATTAGGCTCTCTTATCATAGCTTTGTTAACATGGAGTTCCTCCATAGTAGAATTAAAGGACAGGAAATCAAGAAACGAATAGGAACTTATCCTAAACTTGAAATTTGGACATCATCGTCCTTGGCCTGTGACGGAGCTAATGAAGAGAGGGAACCATCTATTACAGTAGTTCTTCACTCTGAGAAAATAAAAACTAATAAAGTCTCTTTGAGTTCATAATATGGTTACTTATGTAACTCATATCTGTTCTTTTTCTTTCTTATCAATTTTTGTGACCTTTGCGGCAGGAAAGACTGACCTCTGGAATGCCACGATTCATTTTCTGTTCATGAGTACAATACATAGCGGGGAACCCATGATGCATGAAATGGCGAAACACACCAGTTGTAGTATCTTATAAAATTGTCTTGTAATGTTTTTGTTGTATCTTACAGGTTCTCATTAAGATATGGAAGGGGAAACACACCAGTTTTAGTTGACATATCATACGACGAGCACAAGCTGAAAGCCTTATTAGTTAACTTTGTTATTATAAATTGTATTCTTTATATGCTAGCATCCTCACACTAAATTGCTTGCTCATGTTTTTGTTCTCAGTGATTGAAGGGGAAATGCACCACCCTAAGAAAGTTTTGGTTTGCTTCACTTTTGAGGTCGTTGCTGGCCGGTGGGGTTAATATTTAGTCTTTTGGTGGGATAAAAAAAAACTAGTTGTTGTTTTTCTCATCTCAAGTGTAATTAGTAAGTTTGACAATATTTCTCTGAGTTCTATTATTACTTGATTTTAACTATTTAAGTCACTATTATACTTTCTTCTTCCTAAACCCGTTCTTTTCTTCCCTCCTCATCATATTTATTTTCAATCGGATTCATGAATCGAAACGATTAGGCTTTAAAATTTATTTTCCTTAAAAACTGTATATGAAACAATATTTTCTTTTTTGTTTTATGTTTGCTCAATTTATCAGAGGCTTTAAAATCCTAATGCTAAAATAAGGAAGATGTACGGGAATACTGCCAGCTGCTCAAAATCTTTAAAAAACGAAACTGTGGTTTCCTTTGAACCTTCAATAGATATTGTCAGCATGTCGGGAAGGTGTGCTGGTGTCAGGGTTGTTGCGATTGTGGTTGTGGATGAGGGCATATTCCCCAGGTCACTTCATCCCCAATTAAAATGCATCTTAGGACATCGTGGTCAGGGCTCACCCCGCCTCTTAATACCCATTTTAAGACAATAGTGGGGTGGTGGTACTGCTAAGATTAGTGAAGGTATTGAAAATTTTATGCATGTTGTTCTGTTGTTTGAAATAGTGTCTTTGTGAAATCGATTTGGTTTGCTGCATTTTTAAGTATAAATTAAAAGGTGAACATCTTATAAATCTGCTCATTTTTTTGTCTTTTTTACAATGAGGATGTGGATACAGGTGCATATTATTGTGCAATGGTTGGAGATTTTTTCTTCTCGATAAAACTACAACTCAGTGTAGAAAGAAGATCCAACGATATTTTGGTTGACTCAACTTTCTTGCCTTGATGCATTCGGTATACACCTAGGTGAAAATGACAAACTATAGTCATGTACCTTACAAACTGATTTTCAAATTATCCAATATTATTTAAAGACATTGACCATTCATCTGTTTGTCGTGGGTTGTGTAGGGTGTTGTGTTGTGGTGCTAATATAAGTTGTGTGTTTCTAGAATATTAGGGAAGTCTCTTATGCTACTGTATTGAAAGTGGGGAAGTCTCTTAATGTTAGCATTAGGAAACATAATTATTTCTATCAATGCATCTTCTTAATGTTAGCATTATTATGAAGATCTGGAAACAATGCTTACTTTTTTGTTGACGCATGCGAAAAGTGCTTACTTTTTTTTTGCATGTAGCACCAGATGTTTCAACATACTCAATAAAGTGGAGAGAATTATGACGATTGGTGAATTAATATAATCAAAATGTGAATTCATAGTGGAGTTCACGCTGGATAGCGTTGTTGAATAGGTTTCATCCACGTAACAGGTACCAGAAGAGGTCCCTGGAAAGATGGGTGTGCCATCAAAGGATGGATGGGCTTATCTTTGGGTTCCCTACTAAGTTTCGAATAATTGAAGCTTAAAACTTTTCTAGATGCACAGGGGGTCTATGGAGAACATAATCTTTAGCTGGCAAACCCGGTGGAATCTTCTACAGTATTGGGTCTTAAGGTGGTGGTCAGCAATCAACTGTGCAAGTCTCCCTCTGCTCACTCTACCTAACAAGTAACAAATTATATTCATCTACAAGAACACTGATTAGTCAAAAATAGTTTTCTTTATTTTCTAACTAGCTTTCTTTTCCTTTATTTTCTAACTAGCTTTCTTTTCAGATGTGGATTTTGATGTTATCTTATTCTTATCATGCTGGAAAACTTCAAAATTCACGTTCTTTTAAGAGGTCTAAGAGAGATCTGTAAATATTTATCATGCTGGAGATTGTTTAAAAACTATAGACATGTTTAACAACATAATCAATAGGATTTGATTGTTCATGTTTATCCAGGCTCTAGATGATGCCATATCCTACAGGAGGAACTTATCATCTATATATCGATAATAAAAAGAGTTTTTTTTTTTTTTGTATTTCTCTTACAAGTATATCATGTGATTGCATAGTCTATTATGTGATTGGACCATACAGGTGATAGGTGTGATAAACACCTAATTTTATATCTAGTATTTATGCTTTCTTTGTGAGTTTTCTTATAAATTATGTATCTTATGTTTTGTTTTTGAGTATTTAGGTACTTTGGAGTCATTTGGAACAAAAGGAGAATAAACAGCGAGAAAGTATCATCTCATATTCAATGGCTATTGGAGGCGGAAATTATTTCTCATTATTTTCTTTTATTTCTTCATCTCTGTATGAAAAGTATGTCGGCTTTGGTGATGCGATTTCTGTCTGAAAGGCATGACAACTTTAGTGATGAATAGAAATTGAAGAGATGAAGTGGGTTTGAGAAGTAGAAGGAGGCTGCTGCTGGTGGAGGAACGCGAGAGAAGGAGAAATCTTTCATTTGGAGCGTAAGGGAAAAGTGGTCAATTCACATGCGAGCTATACTTGGAGCGGGCTAAGGTGTGTGAGAAGGAAGTGAAGAATGAACTATCCGTTTCGCAGAACTGACGGTTGAGTTAAGCAAGGAATTAGATTGTCGGTTCTCTGTAACCAACAAGCTATATATGGATTGGGTAGCCCTTATCCGTGGGTGCAGAGCACCAATATCAATTTTATTCATTCCGAGACCTAAAATTTGGAGAAAATCATTTCTTTAATCATTTGTCTGTGTCTATGGCGGCTTTCGAACAAGGGAAGAAGAGAAGAGGAATGAATGGGAGAAAACGGCAGCTCAACTGCTGTAATCTGAGGCCGTGAAGGAAAAGGGTTTTTTGTAGGTCGAAATCAATGAAGACTTCCGTTGATTGGTGGCTTCTCATATGAGAATTGGTGCTGAGATTCAAGGGTTCTCAGGTGAAGAGTCTCAATTTGAGAAATCAGAGGAAGAAGAAATCATTACCACTTTTTCATCATCAGGTTAGGGTTTCAATATGAGCTGAGTAATTTTATGAGTTTGTATTCATGTCAGTTGGTGTTGTGTCTGGTGATTGATGGAAGGTGAGGGGTGAATTAGGTGTTGAGATTGAGATTGAGAACTTGAATCTGAGAAGGAGAAATTCTGCAGCTTTACAGGGATCTGCAATTGTTGAATGGTTGAGTCTTGAAGTAATTGGGGTTTAAGCTCAAGTCAGGTCTGGAATGGTATTGCAGAAGCTATTATTGCTTACCAGGGAGTTCTTGGTGTATGATAGAATAAGTAGTTGCAGTTGGTTGTTCTATAATGAATGTTGGTTTTAATCTGTGATAAAAATGGGTTTTGATGTTGTGCTCAACTGCAGATGCTGCTGGTGTATGATGGTTTGAATTACACGGGTGTGGTTACTGCAATTTTTTATGTAGAAATGAACTAAGGTGCACCAGTGAGCTGTATTGGTAGTGCTGGTGAAGATAATGAAGACTAGTTGCTGGTTGAGCAATGGTGCAACTGAAATGGCAGTTGAATGATTTGCAGGAACTGAAGGCTTGGATCTGAAATGGGCATTGTAGGTGGACAAGTTACAGATTCAGTGGTGAGTTTTGTAGTGGCGATTTAAGAATGGTTAGCCGTGGCCACGATGGTTGCAGCTGGAGTGCGGGTCTCGATTGACTGATAGAGAGAAGCATGTTCAGTTAGTCGAGACAACATAAGTAGAGCTGGTGGTTCTGCCATGATGGAAATGTTGGACTGAGTTACGGTGCTTCCTAGTGATTTTGGTGGTTGTAAAGCTGCAGAAGTTGCAGGGAATGAAGGTCCAGAGAGAGCTAATGCAACATCAGGGCTACAGGTGGTGATTGTGTTCATCTGAGGTCATAGAGTATGAGCAGCTGGAATTGACCACAATGTTGAGCTGTGGAGCACTGGCTGGTGGTTATTGTGCAAGCAAGAAGCTGCAGGTCAAGGAGGACTGAGTAGGGGCTTGAATGGAGAAATACAGATTGTGTACAGTGGTGAGCTGAAATGGGTTTGAACTAGAGAAATGGCTTGAGATGGGTGAATTGCAAGTAGAATTGTAGCTGGAGGTAATATTGTTCTGATATGGAAAGTGTGGATTAATGGACTGAAGCAGAGTTGGTTGGTGCTGTTTGAATACATTGGGTGGACTGCAATCAAGAGCTGTGACTGGTGGAAATGAGCTGTGATGCTGTTGTAGTGCTGATTTGATGGTGGTGATTCTGGTTACAAGGAACTTAAATGGGTGATGCTGTGTTTAGTGTGGCAGGGAAGGCTATGGATGAATGCATATGTTGTGGTAGTGAACTCAGAATCTGAGTTGTGCTTGAAGAGATGTTGGTGCAGCTGTAGCAGGGAAGTTGGCAGTTTCAGTGAACAGCCATAATGGCTGGGTGGAAGAGAAGGCACAGCCATCTTAGCCGTGAACAGTCCTGGTATGTACAGTGGCATAGTCAGCTGAGTTAGCTGCTGACTCGATTCTAACTCAATGATTCAGAACTTGACCCGGTCAACCGTTAAAGACCGTTAATCAACAGTCAAAGATAACGGAATCTGACGGAATATCCTTCGACGGCAGTGAATTTTCAGGCGACCGGCGGCGACTTTCCGGTGCCGGATTCCGGTCCAATTCCGGCCAAAAAACCAGTTTTCCTGCGACCAGTTTTGGGAAAGATTTTCTACATGGGTTTCTCTTGCTTGTGGGCCGGGTGAATTTCCAACTAATGGACTTTGAAGACAAAACCTAATTTTGGAAGGAGAAAAAAAAAGCTACAAAAAGAAAAGTTCTACTAACTTTGGGATAGAACGTTTTATTCTATTCTTGGAGCTTTTTGCAGAGAACTACAACTAGGGTTTGCTTTCTTTTATGTTTTATCTATTTTCTTTGAATATTATGATGATGAACTTCATGAATATGAGTAGCTAAATACAATAATTGGTTATGGGATAAAAGTTGATTTCTTCAAGCATGTTATTTGATTCTATGATTTAGTTTTGTCTCAATTTTATCGTTTATGATTCATCGTTTATATTATCATATGATTTGAATGCTAGTTTGGTTGAGTCCAGAATCAATTGGATTTGTTTTCATCTCTATAGATATATTAGAGTTTACAATACGTAAAAGTTGTTATCTCTGATTTATAGTAGCATCTTGTGGTTAATACTTGTAGTGATACATCTTTTTAATCGCATATGAATCATAACCTTTGTTAAAACTAATTAGTGCTTTTACACGTTTGTTTGCATCGATTAGTCTTATTTCATAGAACTTATTGCTCTTAGGGAGTTAAATCTAATTGTGCTTTTACACTTTAGTTTGCTTTTTAAGAAGATTTCACGATAGCATCTTTTAATGTTGTTTGTGATAAAATCAGGAAATAAACGGGATACTCTTGCGATCAAGATATCCTAGGACTTTTGATAATTGAGAGATTAAATACCAATTCTAATCATAGATGAAAAATACATGTTTGTGAATGATACTATCCCTTAACCAATATCTTCTCCTTATTGATTATTCCAACTATTTACTTTGCTTTATTTAGTTTTATTACTTTGATAAAAACAAAAACACACCTTGGGTTAATTGGTTACATAAGAATCTGAAAATTGCATAACAACAATCGCCTCTCTGTGGATACGAACTCTTTCTTATCGAATACTATATTCATAATTAGTAAAGTGAGGAAGTGAATTATTTTTGACGTATACGACACGCATCAACAGGTATATCCCGATGATTATAAACATTCATTGTTAGAGGGCCATGGTTTATAGGGAGTCAATATTTCTACGTTGGTAGATGGACTCCCAATTTTAAACCCTTTGGAGCTACAATTGATAAGGTAGTTGTTTGGGAAAGATTGCATGAACTCCCTCTTGAGTATTTTGATAAGGAGATTTTGTTTGGTGATATATATGCTGGAGGTTGAAAAGATATGAAATGTGTTGGATTGCAGTATATCTAAGCGAATTGGAGATTGAAAATGTCTAAGTTTCAACTAATTTGGTTGTCATGATGCGTCGAGATTTTTACAAAGTTGGGGATTTAAGAAGACGAATGTAGTGTTCATTCTCGATAAGGGTATTTTGTTGTCAATGTGAACTCATAAAATTTCGAATACTAATTTTCTGTCCAGTCTTGTAGGTGACCAAACTCAAAACCTATGTTACAGGGTGGTGACCAAGATCTTGCAAAATTGGGTGTTGTTCATCCTTATGCAAATTTGATTTGAACAAAAAAAAAATTGTGTGCTTCCACCACTGAAATTAACAACATAGTTAGCTTTCCTCTTTACATAACATGCACCCCGCCCTCATACTACTTAGAAGTAATTCACAGTCTAGGAAGTTATACATAAACCCACATTCACTTACTCATAATACTTTGAAGTAATTTACAGTCTAGGAATCTACGATAATATCATGGTCCTCTAGGAAGTTCATAAAATGATATTGCAGTTTGTGTTGTTCTCATTTCATAGATCGTTTAACTCAAATTAATTTAATTTGTGCTTTGCATTGCAGCAAGGTCATAGCTTTTGACTCACTCTCAACTATGGCTAGGGTGGTTGATCAGGTAGCACAGGATCACTTTCATTCTTTCGATCTGCATGTAGTTGTTCAATAGTGAACAATACATATTTTGGTCTTAATAAAAAACAATTCTGTCTGAACTTGATTTTTTATGATTTCCTTTCTTCATTTTTTTTTATTTTGTAATTGTAGGGGTTCATATGAATTCTTGAGATACTTTAACACCACCACTTTGACTATTTTACGAAGTTGACTATTTATTTATCCATCTCTGGAGAAAGTGGCACAAGATGCGGATCCCAACAGTGATGAAAATGCAACCAGCAATTGAGTTTCCCTGTTATTCTTCTTTGTATTTGTTTTTTATATACTCAGTGGCGGCTGAGTTTGAAGTTTTCTTCTTTGCTTTTGCTTGCTTGTCTTGAACAAAGTTTTATTCAGTGCTGCTTCCGAAACATGCATATTTTTCTGTCTATGCCCCTTGACATGAGTCTGGCTCCGTTGAAGTAGATCATGTAGGATACCTTCCTCCTCCCCTTTTACATGTTTTATTCCTCCCATATTACCAGGCTGGTATGAAGATTTGGTATGAGGGTTTAGGGTTTTCTTTCTGGGTAATGGTGGTTTGAATGTGACTCATAACTTTGTGTGATTTTATAATAAATTGTAAAAGGAATGAAATCTTGATTACTTGAAGAAATATTGGAACCCTAATAAGTATGAAGGCAAGCAGTGCCATCATTTTGAAGGAATTACAAATATTGTTAAAAGGAAAATTGTTGGAGGAATCCCACGGGGGGATTAGAGAGGTGATGTCGTGTCTTCAAGTAAGGTAGGGCTTGAGCCATCGTGAGTGAACAACCACACCTTCAAGTTTGTCTTCATTGATGATCTTGCAGTAACCGCCCAAGATAACATCTGCCACTAAGAATATTTCCTCTTCCTTTGCAGGCATATCAGACTGGGCAGTTATTCTTACTGCCATGTTCCCAACTTGGAACGTGGTTACCTTTGTTACCATATCTCCGATTTGAAACGGATTTGGACTTGGTACAACAGCTTGCTTCTGACACGTCTCGTTCTTGACTGCTTCCAAACCTTTGGTAAAGCGCTTAAAGGGGACAGCACTCCATTCACATCTCTTGGTGGTGGCCCGCCTGTCAGGTGAAACAGTCCCCGATGGTCTAGCAGGACAATCATCCACTACTTGCAAAGAGGTTCGTTCAATGAGACTTAATTGGGCTCGGAATCTCTTGACGCAGGACGAAGGGCTTTCACCAGGGAGTTTCATTATGCCTGTGAGTTGTTGGTATGGGGGAAACAGGCAGTCTTCGATTCTCCAAGGTTTGTTGGAAATCATCGGAGCTGGCTTGTTGGAGATTCTTTCAGGTACTGAGATTGGTAAGGAATGCTCCTTGTGTATCCACGGGCGCCCCAGAATCATGTCGTAATTCGGATGTTCCTTAATTATATGGAATCTAGCTTGTGTTGGCGTGTTACCAATCTTGACATCAAGGTCAATGTATCCGTAAACATCCACAAATTCTCTCTTTGGGCTCTTGATCACAGTCGGACCACGGGTAGCCTCCTACTTTGAGATTTTCGCAGCTTGCAGGGTCTTGATAGTAACGATGTTGAATTCAGAAGCTGCATCGATTAATGTGCTATCGAACTTGACATCTTTCAGATGGGCGACGGTCAAAAGTCCCCAGTTTCCTTTGTTAGCGTTGTCTTCCAAGGAGGCTTGAGATGTTGGAACGACTTATCTTCATGGGTATAAGCGCCTGCCTGACACAATACAGTTAAGGGCCATGAACATATCTTGACGTTGTACCTTGGAAAGGTACAAGATTTCACACAGGTGTTCCATCATGGATTGTACAGTCTTGAGCACAAAGCTTCCAGAGATCATGCAACTTCGAACAGGAAGGGGGTCTCTGTGAACTCCTTCATTTACCAATTGGAGCTCTCCTGCTGCTATCCTTTCCTTGAAGATTTTTTTCAGCTTGTTGCAATCCTTAGTTGGGTGGTGGACAAACATATGATAACGGCAGTACTTAGGGTCTGCCATGTCTTTATCAGTTGGTGGACGTCTGATAGGATGTAGCTTGATAGCATCATCATGAATCCATGCCTCCAAGAATTCTATTACTTCATTTATCGGAAATGGGAAGCATGTGTCTTCGGTGCTCTGTGCAGGATCTTTGCATGTTCCTTTTCGAAGCGAAGCTTTATGCGTTTGAGCCGTACGCTTGGGTAGTTGTTCTGCCGCCGCTGGAGATTTTTTCTTTCCTCCTTCGCTTACTACACTGACAGAAGGGCCAGTATTATACTGCTTGTTGATGAGGCGCATGTTTCCCCGATTATCTCGTGAATCGTCGCTTTGAAGGATTCTTGTTCTTTTCAATAATGCTGGGGCGGTAGTGGCCGAACGTTTGGCTGCTTCATGGAGATCTGAGAACGTCTGGAATCCCAAGTTTTCCAGCAGGGCGCGATATATGGGTATCATTCTGTTGATGCATAATTCCACCGGTTGTCGTTCTGTGACATTTGGTTCATGGCAGTCCAACGCTTGTGTTCGAACCTTTTGACAAAATCATTTGGATGTTCATTGTTCCGTTGGGAGATTCTCCCAGTGTCGAGAAAGTAACTTGCTCGAGATACAAAGAAGTACTTCTTGTAAAAACGCGCTGACCATCTCATTCCAATTGGATATCTTTGTCGGGTTCGATGTTGTTGTACCACGTATAGGCTCTCCCCGTAAGTGATTTGGAGAATTCCTTCAGGCGGAGAACGTGATTGTATTCATGTTCTCCTAAGGATTCTAAGAATCGAGAGACGTGTTCACGAGCATTACCGGTACCATCGTAAAGGATGAATTGAGGGGAGGTGTATCCCCTGTGAATAGGAATCCTCTGCACGTCTTGTGGATATGGAGGCTGATGTCGATGCGCGTCCATCGAATTTTCTTTGCCACGATTTTGGAGGAGTCTCTCCAGATCTTCACGTGTAATAAAGTTGGACGATTGGCTTCTTTCCCTAAGACGCTCATCCCTTTATCTTGCGTGGTCAGCAGCATAAGACTCTTCGTTCAGGTAGGCTTGTGTAACTGAGGCACCTGCTCCAAGTGTGCTAAACGTATTTCTTGTTGGCCCTTGAGGCTGTCCCGACTCTTATGGTAATCGATCGGTTAATGTTTTAAGGAAGTTGAGTACCTCCTTCTGAGCGGTTTCCATGTCTGCCTGAGCTTTAGCGAGGGTTTCTTGTCTCTCCATCAAGTCCACCATGGTGATAGGAGGTTGTCCTCCTCTGGGTCCTCCAGATCCTCGTCCTGAAGGGGAAGTAACAGTTGTTCTAGTGACAGACGGAAGTGTCATGCTTGAGGAAATGCCTGGATTTGTAGCCGCTCTGGCTCTTGTAATGGGAGGTGTCACGCCTGTTGGAATGTCTGCTCCTGCTCCACTGGTACTGATGATAGAAGACGCGATTCCACGAGACACATTGGTTGCACTGGCGGGTTGCACTGTAACACCAGTAATTAGGATATCAGCGCCACCAGAAGCATTGTCGGTGCTAACTCCATCGTTGGTTGCTTCTCCAGACCTAAGATCCACCATTCTTGAAATCAGAGAAATTGAATTGGTATTGAAGAAATCGACTTCACAACCGAGAGATTAACCTCCCAATGTGGTCGCCAATTGTTTGTGGGAGAAAACTACTTCTACCGGTTTATGTAATTTTGGGTGTGTGTGGATGAGAAGTGAGTTTAAAACTTCAACAAATGTGTTGCACGATGAGCACTTTGATTCGAGAGATAATCTATACAATTCTGGCCTAAACTGAAGACACGGCCGTTCCAGATTTGTTTCGGTCACAGGTGAAGGATGTGAGGTTGATTTTAGGGAGGGAAGCGAAGAAGGTGTTGAGAGTATGAAGATGAAGGCTATTTGATGACTTTTTAACAGAAGGTTGAGCAGGCGAGTAAATGTTGCAGGCAGGCTCTGGGTGTTGAATACGATGGTATTAACACTTGGTGTTCTGTGTTGTTCGAACTTCAGTATTTTGAAATAGGGAGGAGAACCTATTTATACAAGTCGATAAGCCTTCATTAGTCTCTTGTGGGAAAGTAGAGGAAGTGAAGTTGTGTGTTAGTGCCACACGGTTGCTTGCCCACTTCTCCTATCATCGCTAACCGCCCATGTTTCCCTGACACGATCTTGTGATGGCATGTTGCACGCTTCACACTGTAAACTGTCAGACCAATACCCCAGTTTGTATCCCCCAGTTGTGACGTGATTAATGTCTCGAGTGTGTGGATCGTGGGACCCACAGGAAATAGTGCAGGGTGAACCGTGAACTTGGTATAACATCGCATGCATCCATCTTCAGGTGACCGTTTGGAGGCTGTATAGACAAGCCACGCCTTGGTCGGTTACCCTGTGAAGAAGAGTGACGGATGGTGATCATGGTGATACCTTGTTTGCTGGTTGATTCGTACCCTAAGTCATTCGTCCAAGCTTGCAAAGTTGGACAGACGAGATGGTTTGCAACCCTACCTGCGATCGTTGTATGAGAGGCGCGCATGCTGCCTCTTTCAACCCGAACGCTTGCATTCTAGGAGAGTTCCAATGGAGGAACCGATCATCCCTGCATGGAGGCGGTACAATGGTGTTCACACCCATGCCTGCTTGACTCGCAAAGATTTAATCTGAGCCACTCGACTCAGGTGGCAAAGACGAGTGGTCGAGATTAGAACTTATGGAGGGGCCGTGACATGCCACCTTCGGGCGCGCGTACCGAGGAGATTGACCACTGCCGGTCATGGCCGATCATCTAGGCGTGAAGTCGGGCCCACGACGGTCATGCTAGCATGCTCGGTTCCTTCTAAGTCTCCATCTTTTCCTTTCGTCCAAGCCTGCGAAGATGGACGCTCGAGATGTTTCTGCGCCGCAAACCCTAATTAGGGTTTTGGACCGGCCACTTTGGGCGATCGGTTTTGGGTTGTGTGCGCCTCCTTTGGGGAGACCGACCATGTATGAAACATCTTGGGTTGATAGTGAGCATGTACATGCTTGCTCTATGACCCTGGGCGCAATCTAAGCCATCCAACTATGCCTGCGAAGTCGGATGGTCGTGATCGTTTTGGATCTTCTCAACCTGCATAAGGCGTTAATCTATCCTTGTTTGGGCAATCGTTTCTTGTACCACGGCTTGCCTATGATGGAGTCGGTCATGCGGGTAGAAAGTGGGCCCGCCAATGGTGTACCATCACTTCACTACTTGTTTTAGGGTATAATCTAAGCCGTCCAACTATGCCTGCGAAGTTGGACGTTCACGATTAAAAGGAACCCTAGCCGTGCGTCATGCTCACTTTGAGCGCACGTTTTGGAAGAACCAACTATAGTTGGCCTTGACCGTTCGGTCATGTATGAAGGTGGGTCCGCGGTGATCATGGTAGCATGCTCAGGACCCCATGAATCTATATTTACACCCTCCATCTATGCATGCGAAGTTGTACGGATGAGATATATTTCTGAGTTTGTTTTCAGCAAGTGAGACTAACATGGGTAGTCTTGCATGCGTTCGACGGGGCTAGTATAACCTGCCGTCAGGTAGCCTACGGGTGTTTGCATGTCGAATACAAGGCTTTAATTAAAGCATTAATAGTAATGATGTATACCTATAGAAAACCGGGATGGTTGCCACATGCTCCGTCGGGATGGTTGCCACATGCTCCGTTCTGGGTAGGTTTTAATTCTCAGGGATGGTTGCACATGCTCCAATGAATTAATATGGCGATAAGTATTCATCGCCTGAAGGCTTTATCCTTTGCAGGACGTCAGCTTACAAAAATTGGCCTTTTACAATTTTAGCCTTGAACAGAATTCCACCATCAACAACGTCATACTTAATTTGTCTTTATTTTTGTCATGTTCTGAATAAATAAGTTGCAGATGTCAAGCTTCGATTATGGAATGAAGGAGCAGCATCCAAAGAACATGGTTAAATAATTTCATCACGACATGTTCCCTGTCGAAAACTTGGGGGTACTTTCCTTAATGTCACATTAAGTGCATGTATTAAAAAATAAAACATCAAACCCAAAAAGTGTAGCTTCATGTCTTAGTGACTGATGTATCAGTAGTGGCATAAGATATATATCCTTATTCATTTCAATTATGTTTCCTTTCGCCACCTCGCTTGCATTTATAATCTCAGTAATCATATGAACTTTGGAGATGGATTTTAGAGAGGTTTGATATAATTTATGGCAGTCTTCATAATTTTAGATTCATTTATACTTAAAAGTAAATGAAGTCATGTTTTCTGGAAAGAGTTTGATATATACATATGTTTGCTGGAACAGGTCCTGGCTGCTACTGGGACACCATGGGAAACAATAGGGAAGTGGTACTAAGGAGAAATTGATGTCGTGAGACAGTTTACCTGGGTTTTTGACCGTAAGTATACTTAAGGATTCATGTCAAAATGATCGATATATGCAAAAAGTTAGAGTACACGTCTTTATACATAGTTTCCTACTGCTCTTAAGTGTTTTGAGTGGTCCTTGCTTTCTCAAAATTGTTGGGGAATAATTAACATATTAGTTGGATATGAAATCCATGGTGGGGAGTGTCTCTATATATATTGATTAAGTTACTTTAAGTCACATATTGATTTATTTACTTTAAGTCGCGGCAAGGATGCAAAAGGACTTTTCAATTTGCATTGTTAGCAGTTATACAACATTCAATCCTTTTTTTAAATCCTATTATTGACGCTATAGAGAATTCAGGTGCATTTATAATCTCCTAGAATGTGGATTTTTTCATGGTTCTTTAACCAGTGATGTCGCTTCCATCTTGGTAAAATGAATCTATCTGGATATCTCTTTGAATAAAGTATTAGGAATTCCTGATGCAAAGGAAGCCGACAAATATGTGTGTCGAATGATATATTTTCTTGCTTTTGGATCATCATACATTTGAGATGGAGTGTATTTGGAGTTATCAGAATATTTTGGCCCTAACTATTTACAGTTTTTGATCAACAAATGACTAGGTTAGCTATCTTAAGCTATCATCACAGAATAGTGATTCCAAATTATGACCAGTGAGTAGTTTATTTTTTATATGCTGAAACAGTTTTCTAGGGCACTAGCGTTTCATTTTTTATATTTCTTAAGGATGCCTTTTTCTATCTAAAAATCTCCTTATTATATAGTGCATGTGTTTTGGTTGCAGTAAGCACTCAATGATAACATCATATGAGGGTTTTCTAATAAATATTTGGTAACTTTAACACTACAGTATAAAACTCGGATCTGCTATTATCATACATGAATCATGGTGCGAGGTACAATCTCTTCTTGATATCACCTCATGTTATTAAATCTTTTAGAAAAATAGATCCAAGTGTAGTTGTTATCTTAGCTCAAATGGTAGAGCACGTGAATTTTACCATGCAGTTGCGGGTTTGACTCCCACAAATTGCATAGTTATTTGAATAATCCAAAACCCAAAACCTTTTATGGTTTCAATAGCAGAGTGTAGGTATATATGGGGAAAATATGTATCAGATTGTAAGGCTCTTTGAAGGATCCTTTTTGTCAAATTCCAGGACCCAATGTTATTGTTCATCTGGCCATATTTAGCATCTGTTGTGACCATTGTACAAGGTAAGGGGAAATTTTTTGCTATGTGCTTTGTTATCATGTTTGTTTTAGCCAAATCAGTGCTTACTCTCTTCTGTTGTGGTGGTATGAACTTTATGGTAAAATGATTAAAATGATACTCATTTAACTCCTTGACTCCTTCCAGGGCATTTATATTTTCAGCCACGACATTGGAACTTTAATGAAACTTTATTTGATAATGAACCAGAAGCACCACCTCCTATATCTCACCATGGTCGGGTTAGTGTTTTTTTCTTGACTTTAATTGGTTTTACACCTTTATTTTGTCTATTTTGTTATCTTTATTTAGCAAATATGAAGTATTTGTCTTGGAACATGTGATGTATTTTTTTATGATGTATTTTTGGTTGCTTCTATTTATTATTCTAATTTACTAAAATATATTGCAGACATGGATATAATTGACTTGGCATGTGGCTATGTAGTGCCACCTTTTACTTGGTGTAATAGGCATTTGTTTACTAATAACATAATCAAATTCAATGGTATTATGAAGTGGTGGATATCCTAAACTTTTAGGAGATAGTCAAATCCTAAATAAAAATTTGAGACGGACAATCAAAAGTTTGATGTTAAGTGTCCCTCAATAAACAGAATAAGTAGTTCCAAGATCTGTTAGTAATTCACAAAATCAACTTAAGATCAGAATCTAACCATCCATTTAAAATAACCAATCAAAATTCTATCTTAAAATCAGACTTTTCCTAATGTAACAATCAGTTTATGAGAAATTACTTAGAGTCTTCTTTTTAAACATAGTTTGTTCTTTTCGCCACTTTTTCATCATATATGGAAGTTTATTCTCCTTCTTGTGAAATCATTCTTATGCATATACATATTATATTTTAACAAGTGGGCTAAGGATTTACTTATTCATATTTTTCCGATATTTTCAACGGATAAAATAGTAAGAAACATGGTATATGCTTTTTTTGATGACCTATATCCTTACCATTTTGTCAGAAGGTTGTCAGGGAAAGGATTTTAAAGATCTGGAAATCGAAAACAAAGGAATAGTATGCTCTGAAACTGCACTTAATGGATGAAAGGTAAGAAAATCTCTTATGTTGATGCATGTCTCTTGAATTATATAGGGTATTTAATTTAATTGTTATGCTCAAATATGTTTATTGCAAATGGAAGAGATGCATGCAAAGGTACAAAGGAAGCCGATAAAAATATTCGATATCCCAGTTTGGTGGAAATGTATATTCCATTGAAAGGTTTAACCTATCTGCCTAAAAGGGAAGTTTCAAAATTGTTGACTATAAACAAATTTTGTGGTTTAACAAGTTTACCAAAGTGAAGCTACTAGACAATGGATAATCAGGCTTTTTTAAACATAAATTTAATCTCATAGATTTTATCTTCCTAAAAAGTAAATGACACCACATTTTATCTTCTTAAGAACCGAACTACCTTTTAATTTTCCATGCATGTACATAAGGTACATAAAATTGATAACATTGTTACTTACATATGCTATTGGGATATTGAAATATGTTTCAAGTATTAATATGGTGCATTGGATGGTCAAAAAGAGTGCGGCGAGGTTCAGAAGAGAGAGATAGTCATCGAATATACTAAGTAATTAAATTTTTTTAAAGTTATATTACGTTGAGTATCGGGTAATGAACATAACCACGAGCAACTAACTTCTTTGACGTTCCTGAATTACGAATAAGGACCCATTAATCAATTGATGATTAATCTTATATTTTTGTTAAAACATGAGAGTTTATGTAAAGGTAACTCAATTGGGGGAATGGTGCAACTTAATAGAAAAGGGTGTCATAGATGACCACCCATATACTGTGATTATTTTTAGTGTTACTGAAAAAACATTAAGTGAGTTTCGAAGTTAGTGGTATGTTATTAATTCATGTGCTAATATTAACATTTATTAATTCACCTAATATTTAATTACACATTGCAACAAGTACACTTGCGCTAGCGACGACCACTACATATAGAGTGTTGTCAATCTAGATATACTAGAGTCAATAAATTCAAGAAAAAGTATTGGATTAAAGATAATTACAATAGGATCATATATATGTACAACGAAAAGAGGAAGAAAGAAAAACTAGCCAAAAAAGTTGAAACAATATCGAAAATTAGACAAAGACTGGAATGACATCACATTTAACCAATTTTTAGAATTGGATGACATTGTGGAAACCAACAATGCAAGAAAAAAATTCTACAACTCATTTATTGTCAAGTGATAGTAAAATGCTTGAAGCTCATTTATTGGAGAAAACTTTCAGAGAAGATTCGGAGTATAGTGAGGGGCTAGATGTAAAAGAATTACACAGACATCTTTGCAACGTTTAAAAAATAGACAATTTTAGTTTTCCAGATATTGTTTTGAAGAGGAAAATACCAAAAGAAATAAACGGAGAAGTGATTTCATTTGTAGGAAAACAAGTAACAAAAAAAGTATTGAGAGCATGATAATATGATTCTTTTCCCAAATAATTAATTATCCTAATAAACAACGTTCACAATAAAATATACTTAAAGTTTTGTTGAGTTGGTTGCTAAATTTTTAACGTTTATGACCAACCGGACACGCTAAATCCAAACCTAAAAAGTACAAAAATGCATCAAACACTACACAATTTACTAAAAGTAGATGACTTCGAAAATTAATTAGAATTTCTTATATGCTCAAGCATACGAATCAGAATCCTGCATCAAAAATAGTCTATATAAACCAACAGAATAACAAGGTTTATTGTTATATTAAACCGGAAAATAACAGAGTTTTCGTATTACAATAGATAAAGTTTGAGAACTATAAAAGATATGATTTTGGAGAACAATAGAAAGAGAAAAATGTCTTTCCACAACAAAAAATTTCAAAATTTTGATCAAAATAGTTCAATAGATAAAGAACATACCGTTATCGATTGATCAATGTTAGGCAAGGCACAACAAAAGAAACCCTACAGACGACATCCTTATTTCCTTAATAGAAAATATGAGTTGGAACTACATACATACAACATCAGTATGAAATCATGTTTTCGCAGTATTATCAGGTTGAGTTTTATGAATTTTAAGAAAAAAAAATTGCATGAAAGATCATTAAAATAGGTACATATATATGTACAACGAAAAGAGAAGACAAAGACACAGGCTAACAAAGTTTAAATAATAACAAAAATTAGACAAAGATTGGAATGACATCAAGTTTAGCCAAATTTTAGCATCGGGTGATACTGAAGAAATCAACAATGCAAGAATAAATTCTACAACTCATTTATTGTCACGCGATAATAAATTCTACAGCTCATTTATTGTCTCTGAAGCATTTTACAGGGGAAAATTTTCAGAGAAGATTCAAATTCTAATGAAGGGTCGGATGCAAAAGAATTACAGAGTCATCTTTGATACTTTAATAAAAAAAATCTCTTTTACAGAAATTGTTTTGAAGAAGAAAATACTAACATAATTAGACGGAAAAGTGATTTCATTCCTAGGAAAACAAGTAACACAACAGATACCGAAAGAGCACGATAATAAGAGTCTTTTCCGAAACCATGGATCTGAAGTACATATCCAAAAATTTAGGGAAATATTATTACAAAGATGAATGAAGTAAATAGAAAAAGGAAAGAACATAGGATGTTGACATTCAAAGAACATCCAAAGCAAAAATACAATGTAAACATGGATAGAGTTTGGGATCGACAAAGAATTAAAATAGTCAAAGAAGGTCTTATAATATATAAAACTGAAGAAAAACTATGGGAATTCAAGTGAAATTCAAAGACAAAGATTTTGTTTCGGGTTAAATGACTATCATAAGTCAAATAAGATTAAATGGTTAGGTCGTGCTACATTTTACAATAAACTTTATGGTTGTTCTCATGTCGTTTTTTAATCAACATATATTAATGCTTTCTTATTTTGGTTGAACGTAATGAATATACCAATGGAGTCTACAACATGAATGAATATATACCTATCCAGGACTTTTCATTATTTTTTTTAAGGAATTATTCATTTACTCTTTTATAAGGATTGAATTTTTTCGTTCCCAATATTTTCGATGAGTTTCTGCAAAATTTTATATAGAATTATATTACTCATTGAAGTTTTTTTGTTGATTAGTTGCCCACAATGTTGTCGTATTGTTTTTTAAATATCAAGCTTTTTAACACCTGTCTGTTTGTGTTTGTTGAAAAAATATGGTTTATTGTTCAAACTCAATTCAAAACGAGTGCTATCATAAACACTCTTAAGTATGCGGTAAACTGCTCTATTCCTTAATAAAACAACCTAATTCTTTATGTTTGAAATATTATAAGTATGTATACCAATCTTTGGGTGATAAGCAGAAACCGCATTCCATTAGTTTTTCCTATTGACCTATTTCGTGAAATACTTTTTATTCTTATAATGTAGATGTATTTTAGGTGTTTAACGAGACGGTATTACATTAGTTTTCCCTATCGACATGTATTTCATGAAATCCACCACATCATTAATAGTCTTATAACATGTGTTTTAATGATTGGGGAGCATCATAAATTCACAGATAGTAGTATCTTCAGTGAATTAACAATAACATGTGAAGATAATTAAGGGACTAAGTAATTTTGTCCTCTTTTAACAAATGAAAGTTGGGTATAAATTGGAATATTGTTTAGGTTCCAAATTAAGCATGCTAATATACCAATTGCTTTTAGCTATATTGGGAGCTTAGATGTAGTGATGCATTGATGTCCCGTTGTTGACCCAATTTGAACACTTCTGTTCTGTATCATTCTCTAAGTATATTTAAATATGTTATGTAGATAAAAAAAGGTCACCGCTTTTGTTGCTCTCTCATTATTATCCTCATTACTTACTATTTAAATTAACTTATAGTTGTCAACATCTATCTGTTCGTTTGATTTCTCTATTTCAGTCTTCAATAAAGATTTCTTTTTTTGAAGCATGGTTCTTCTTCTTCAGTAACGATGATTGTACATTGATGAAGTTAAATATTCATTATTTGGATATATTAATTAACTAAGCTTTAGGTATTATTACAAATAAATAAGTATATACACCTAAGACTATAATGAAAGGTTGAGCCGGGGCCGTAAGGCCCCGGTGATACCTAGTCAATAGTATAAAAAACGTTGTCTTTGTATTATGATAAGACAAAGGATGGATGACATTGGTCGATTGAGTCGAAGGACGAATGGGATTGTCTGGTGGCTTATGGTAAGCCAAAGAATGGATGAGATTAGCTGGATTTCTTCCGATGGCTTAGATTATGCCTCGGCCCAGTTGCCTTCGGCTTATATAAGCAAACGAAATACTGAAAACTAGCTAATCTCTGCCATGGCCCGTCTATGGTTAACAACCTATCGACTAAATTAACTAACTGTATTCCTTAAATAAATCAATAGTATAAAAAATTCACCTCATCCCAACCTAGCCAAACTGTATGGATTGGTCGTTGGATTGGGTTTTTAATACATCATCCTGGTGGCCTAACTTGGATGTTTGAACTTTAGTGTACAATTTAATCGGTATAGAATTCTCAGTTTATATAGTATACACAATTAGATTTAATCTACACTAATCTACACAATTATCTAATAATTCACTAGAGGACGTATATTAGAATATCATTAGAACTGCCGCTTCCGAGTAATAGAAAGGATTGATCAGCAGAGGAATCAATTAACATGATCAATCGTGACAACCTCATTGGACTTTTCTGTGTAAACTTTGGAGGGTTGTTTTCTTTCTTTTGCAGCGGGAAGACTTTCAACCCAAACCAAATTCTTCTAAGTTCCACTTAGAACCAGCAAAACTTTGGGCGTCATGGGTACAACGAATATGCGATCATCAACAACATCGATGAGCATTGGATCTGGTACGTATGATTACTGCTCTCAAAATTTCAGGACAGTTCAAGTTAACAAGGATTTGGAAGCACTGACAACAGTAGACGGTGCTGGGTGACTACTCTTGAAGACGTTAATATCTTAGTGATAATTCCTATTACAGGAGATTTATTTTCGAGAGTTCTGACATTGTCGACAAAATAAGAGGAAGTGAGAAAGTCTTTAAATAACATTAATCAGTAAACCCCATAAGTCGTACAATATTCGGTCCAGTTATAGCATATGGATCCGATATTATATTAAAGGCAGTGTCCACGATGTACCATTAGAGATATCATCGTTTATCGCTATTGAGAGAAAATTTTGAAAAAGACCATGATAATAAAAAAATTCAGAAACACCTTATTCCAATGGCAATTAAAATGTCTTCCAACCAACATGCATAATATTTCTCAGCAATCTTTTTTCACATCAAGAAATTTTAGTGAAATTATGTACCAAACATGGACATGTACGCCCCGATCAATTTTCTTAGATTGTTGTGGATCTGGGAAAATTTTCCAAATTATTGCCCATTGCTAACAACCAGAAAAAGAAGTATCAGGGTGCTAAAGGCTTTACGATGGCATGGTGTATGGTGTAGTTACCGAAGTTAGTGAGATTGACCTATTTAATTAGATAATGAAGTGACTATATGTTTTCGTCCTTGGATAATTATACGTACCAGCGTAAGCCAGTATTATAACATACACTGACGTCATGAATCATAATGTAATACAATGGTCTTCCAAAGATCTCATTATTTGTGAATTTATTGCATATATATTTAGCTCCATAGATGGATCTGTCCTTAGTTTCATATAAGGGAAATTTTGCACAACCACATACAAAATATAGACAGTTTTTTTTTTCAGATTTAGACGACAGAGATCATACCTAACCACTTAATCTCACTATGTCTCTGCCAAAAGCCTTCAAGTGGAGAAATTTTCCAAATAAAGTCATGTAAAAACGGATTCTTAATTCAACTATATTTCGCATTCTAATTAGCTTCCCAATCTATGCAAATCTATAATATATATTATGTCTTAAACGCATGTTTAAAATTAGTACAGGCTTTACTTATACAGATCCCATTTAAATAATTTTCTTCAAAGTAAACATTTGGTAGACTTAATATCCAACCATGGCTAACCTAAACCTAACATAACTGCCAGTAATTATACATGCAATATATCTAACCAGGTCGGCCCCCGCAAACCCTGAATATGAATAAACTAAACTTCTTAATTTAACCTAACCAGGTCACCACGTTTCCTGACTAACTTTAAAAGTAGAAGAATAATGGGTTTCTTAGCTTAACTGTCGGGCCTTAGGTCCAGACTAAAGAAACTAAACTTCTAAA
Source organism: Papaver bracteatum (assembly GCA_023529315.1). Classification (NCBI taxonomy): domain Eukaryota; kingdom Viridiplantae; phylum Streptophyta; class Magnoliopsida; order Ranunculales; family Papaveraceae; genus Papaver; species Papaver bracteatum. The sequence continues at coordinate 3,184,389 of JAJJWX010004210.1, forward strand.
TATATGAAAATTTATAACAAACTGAATTATCAAGGCCAGATAACCGCAAAAAAAAATGCCAGATTAACAATAAAAGGAGAGGTGATACCCAGTTACTTAGCTCAAATAATAAAATTCTTTGGTGACAATTAGATTTTAACGCGATAAATTAATAACTTCGCTTTAAAATAGTTATTGTTTTTGGTCCCAAAATTATTAACTTATCGAAATTTTATTGTACATCTATCAAATTGATTCATTCTCTCGTTTGATTCAAATAACAAAATTGTTAAATTAAAAATCGTCGGTTGCATCAATATGGCGATGTAATTTTATTAACCCATTACTTTTAGTTAGGTTTTTGATTGATCTAACAATTCAAAATTTAGAAATACGGATTCCTAACTAGAACCGGTTGATGTTCATACATTGACCGATTTAGCACAATCAGTTAATGATGATACACATGTCGACTGATTTATATTGTTGTTTTTCGTGCTTGAAGAACACAAACGAGAATCGTTCAATGTGGACAACACATAATAACCGATTCTGGGGAAATGTAAACTATTTTTGTTGATATTTTTCGCTAGGTTCGGTCCATGGATTTTTTTAATCCACTGATTCTGTTGATTTTGGTTGTTGTCCCTGGTCTCTTCTTCTCCCAACCAGAAATAATGGATAACTATTAACTAAGCTTTGTTGGCAACGTAGTCCTGTGATTGCCAATAAATATAACTTAAATTTGAAGTCATCAAGTTGGTCAGTCGATCATATCCGGCCATTTTATTAATAATATGGCCGAACTGTACAAGAACATGTCCAGTTTTTTTTTTAGTAATACCACTGGACATAAAACTTCTAATGAAAAAGACTTTTGGTTGTATCCTTAACAATATGGACGAATTTTTTCGTATAATTTGGTTGAGTATTTTTCTTTCAATACATATATATGAACACCTTACATCTTCTTGGTGAATGAAAAACATCAGACCAGAATCGGCATTTATGAAGATTCGTGTACGGATTATAAGCAAAAATATATATATAAATTCTAGATTTAGAATCAATATGTATGTGACAAAAATTCAGTTTATGTTCATGAAAATTATGGCATAATCGGTATATATTTAGATACATGAACCTCCTATTCCTACAAACGGTCTATGTAATAAGTTATATCCACTGATTCTATATGTACATCAACCTAGAATCGGTCTACGAGGGCATGAACATCCATCGATTCTAGGTTGATGTTTTTCAAAAAATAAAAATAATAATAATGTTTTGGTAATCGATTAATTTGCGTTACCTCCCCCGTAAAGATTGGTAATTTGCATTACCTCCCCTAAAGAAATAAAATTAGTAAAACCTCCTCTCGTCAATAATTCTATCTATTCCAAGTTAGATAACTCAGCACTAACTTACACGTGATTTTTATTTTTTGGGGGTAATTTGCGTTATCTCCCCTGTAAATATTGGTAATTTGCGTTACCTCCCCTATAAAAAAAACCACGTGTAAGTTAATGTTGAGTCAGCTAACTCGGAATAGACGGAATTATTGAGGGGAGGAGGTTTTGCTAATTTTATTTTTGTAGGGAAGGTAATGCAAATTTCCAATCTTTACAGGGGAGGTAACGCAAATTACCCCCGATTAAGATTAGTTGATTTATAGGTTAACAAGATTAAACATCTATTAAACAACCAAATTAACATAATTAATCAGTGATAAATTAGCCGTTAAGGAAAATAGTTGGTCGAGGAGTTTTTTAATTTACATCAAAATATATTATTTTGTCTTCTAGTGGAAGGCCTCAAATAATTTGGGTAGGCCCCAAACTAGCCAGGTTATTAAAATGAAAATAAACAGAGTACATATGTAGATCGGTGAGAAAAGCTGGGAACATAATGGAGTGCACATCTTGTCACTTTCAGGAGCGATTCAGAATCTACTTTTGTGTTGCTAATATAAAAGTACACGGCTGCAAAAGGAGCAAAGATGTAAGATTACTACCAAAGCAAGCAACATTGCTTCGTTAGATATAAGTATTAAAGTTCATGATTTTACTCTGTTCTTAAGAATTGATGTAATTTAGGCAGCAAAAGTTTTTGTTTTCTTGTAACAAATATGATATCAAGTTTAGTTGGAAAGGAGATAACTTATGGGAAATGCAAAACTACCTAAACATTCAAACTTGAAATGATGATGTTACGGTGCAACAGAACTCCCCGTATGGAAAATACAGTTCTTTCTTATCAATATTAAGAGGGAAACCTCTTTTTCCAAAAAAAAAAAAAAAGGAAGTTAGTTAGTTAGTTAGTGTAGCTGCAGAGATAAGAGGTAGAGGGTTATATCTATCAAAGTATCCAAACTGCTAGACAAAAAGATTGAACCTGGCTAAAACATAAAAACTTCTCGAAAGAGGCATATAATAGATTTTGTGGTAATCGTATGTTAAGCTTTTCGGTAGTTCAAGCTTTTTGTTTTCAAATTTATAAAGAGTGTTTCTTATTGTTTTTTACCTTTCCAAATGGAATAAATTTCCTTCAATCAAATTGTGTTTATTCTAATCCATAATCTTGTATTCAAAATATAGGTTTCTCCGGTCTTGTGTTATGTCAATCACGCCAAACTCCCCCTTTTAAGAGAGTTGTTGACATTTTTAGTTATATTTTGGGCGAGTCACTGATTTCAGATACTCACCTCAACCATATCACCTTATCATTTTCTCCCTTGATTTGCGACTATCTTATGATGATATATTGCTCTTCTAGACGGATGTGCAATAAATTTTATACATCTATGTCCAAGGCGATAGCTCGCAATTAATCCAAGAGAGATGATTATGATAACATCACATCCTTATTGTTTTTTTTTTTTCCAGAGATAGGATGTTAACTATTCCTTCCCCTAGTTGTAGTAGTACTTCATATCTGAAGTTTATTCGTAGCAAAACTGTTGATATTTTACTTTGGATTGAAATTCTCGATGTTGATGAGCTAGGTCATGCTTTTGACTTCAATGGTGGTAGTGAGTTGTTTCCAATTATATTTATCTGCAATTGGGAATTCCATCGGGAACCAATTCCAAAGGAACCGAGGTTAAGAACATAATTTAATGTTTTTCCTCGTTTGTGTAAGTTCACTACTATCTTCGTTTTTTTATGTATCTAATAGCAATTATAATTTGACAAATCTAGATCACTTTTCGATCGCTAAAATGATTGGTGGCTATGTCCCAACTTTTATATTTCTCCGAGACATGTTGTTCAAGAGAAATAATTCATTTTTAAGAAGATGATTCTGATCTTTATTTTCAAAGGTTGTGAAAAAAGAAAGTGAAAATGCAGGGGATACCAAATACACCAAAATTTTCCATTCGGAAATATGTATAGACAAATCTTAATACAACAGCAAGTAGACCAACTTAATGATCCTTGACAATATGTATATAGAGTTAATATCTAAACCTCTGCTCAATCAGTATGTATATAGACACAAGGTCTGTGAACCTGATTGTTAAGCAGAGTACTTAGGCGATCTAAAAATCAACATCGAAAATCAATCTAGTCGTATCCAAATAATTCAATTGGAATTCTTCCAAGTGATTAAACTTGTTATCTATCTTTCAAGATACGAATTTTACAAGAAACTAGGTTTGGTTTAACTACATAGGTATTAAACACAGAAATTTTAGCTTGGTATGTACCATGAAAATGCTTTAAAACTTCATTAATATGCTTCTGTCATTTAGGTGTTCTCATTGATAAAATCTGGTTTCTTTTATCCAAATATCACTACAGTTTGATATTCGATAAATGAATGTTCGATAATCGACTAATCTCGCCAAATGAATAATTTTCTTTAGTCCTGACTGGAGAAAAAAACCTAAATGAAGAAAAATTCTTGAGTACTTTAAGGCCCATATGTAAATGTAATGTTTTTTTAGGAAGTCATTTGTTCTCGAAAAATGAATATAAAGTTGATTGTCTTTTCCTTCAACCTAAACTAAAATTTATCCCATTCTTAATTTTTGTAATGCATGTATAACCTATGGAATACTTTGTAGCAAGAAGTTATACATTCAAATATAACAATTCGGTAAATAATAAGGTAAAATAATGTAAAAGCTAATGAAGTTGGCCAAGACGTTTTTAATGCGCCTTTAAATCGATACATTCAGCGAACTATACGATGATGTGAAAAATATAAACTCGAGTTATATCATATCAAATGAAGGATATAAATTGGCGAAAATAAAAAATTAATATAGATCCATTAAAAACTACTTCCATATAAGAATGAATATACCTTGGTTGTTCATGAATTTCAAGCTTTTCTTTTTGGGCATTACACTACTGCATGTCCATAAATTTCAAGCTTTTCTCTTTGGACATTACATTATTCTTGCACAGTTCCTTTTTTTTTGTCCATATATATGTATGGTGGTTTTGTATATCAGTGCTAGATAGTATTTATGTTATATGGCATGTGTGTGTTTTTGTTTGTTTTTTGTTTAAACTTGTTCGGATATTCATGGATTAATTCGACGTATTTCCTTGTTGATATTCTTGAATATGAAGCGCGGTTGTCTGTCTCATCTTCAATGAGCACTTCTTCCTTAAAATAACCTTTAATAATCTTACTGTCATGTGATCATATAAGATGTTATTATAATGACACTTGTCGCCGTTTTTAACCTAATCAAAATCGCGCATCATCAAAAAATGAAAAATGTAATGACATTTCAATGTTTTTTTAGTTTTTATAAATTTTAGGCTTTTTCAGCTCATATTTCTGTTTTGTTTTCCTTAATTATCTTCCAGTTTAACTTTTTTCATTTTGAGTTAATGTATAAATAATTCCAATTTTCGTTTTCTAGTTTTTGGACTTTTTCAGCTCATAGTTAAGTCTTTTCCTTAATTGTCATCCATACATTATTTTTTCCGGTTTAAAATGTTGCAATGACACTTGTCGCCGTTTTTAATTGATCAAAATCGCGCACCATCAAAAACTAAAAAAACGTAACTGAATATATCATAAAATCTCTATGTATAAATGTGAAGGAGTGTATCCTATATACCACAGATGGAAATTCTTATTTCCCATAACAATTCATGACGACAACAAAATATTACAAGTCCTTTCCAAACCATGGAAAGATTAAAAAAAATCAATAGAACTATCATAATACAAACTAAACAAAGCATGGAATGCACAGACAGTAGATACATGAGTTTGTAAAACACAAACTTTTGTAAAAGAAACAACAATGGTTTCAAAAGAGTTAAATGTAAATTCCCACCTCTTTTGATGACAAGCCACGCCTACCTCGAAATCCATGATCCACTAGTTCATTCTTTGAATCGTCGTTGTTAAATAGACTAACTAGTAATCACACCAAAACTCTAAGAATCTAGCCGAAGTGTCTCACACAAGAATCATATAAGTCCATCTAATGGTTTTAAGCCCATTTAATTATTATTTTATACCTTTAATTTATCTATCTTTACATATCTAAGGTTTACTAATTCAATTAGGTTGGCTCTATAGTCCATTATCTAAGTGTTATGAATATCTACATCTTTGTAGAAGAAACCAAAGGTCAATTCGGACCACAAAGGGTCCAGAACCTCAATTTAGGAAAATATGGTTCATCATAGTCAACTAACAGTGGATAACGGTCAAACTAACAGTCCAAGGTCAACTTAACAGTCAACGACTAAGTCCAGGTCAGAGTAGTCAAAGGTCAATTCCAAGTCAAAGTCGGGTCAACTATCAAACTCGGTCAAGGTCAACTCAGGTCAACCTGTTAACTCGGTTAACTAACTAAGTCAGGCGAGTCAAAACTTTGTCTACAAAAACAACTCAGTCAGACCATAACATTCAGATAAGTCAGCTAAACCGACTGGGATGACTAATAAGCCTAAATCCTTTGTTGTACATAGATTTTCACTCTTCTTTATAACTAGACTGATACTAACACACCTATTGACAGAACTTCACAAGCTAAGTACAATTTAATTAATCTTAAATAAACTTCTGTGGATGGGGAAAAACGATCTGCTGGTTTTTAAGGGATTGAGGAGACGACCGAACGGAGGAGGTTCCTCGAACCAGGAAAAATGCTAATCCTTACACAGATGCACCACTGCAAAGGGGGTGCTTAGATTCTAGAGATCAATATGTAGTACTCTGGCCTAAATCGAGACAACGACCGTTCCAGAGTAAATTCGGTCACAAGAGAGGATGGGTTGATCTGTAGGAGGGAAGCTGAGAAATGTGTGGAATCAATAGTGATTCAAGGATTGTGGGTGTGTGAATTCTGAATATGATAAGTTCTGAATGATTGAAGTTAAACGATTGTGAAGAAATTGCTCAATTGATGAGTTTGATGATCTCGTGTTGTCGAAGAGACATGAGATTCTTTCTCTGAGTATTCTATTTATTCGTTATGTTTTCGATTCTCTCTGCCTTCAATCTTGATTTAGGAACTTATTTATATTGCTGGAATTATAGACACCATGATCCCATGAAGTGTGACAGTTAATGGAATCAAGGAGTGGAGAGGTGGAGATCGTGTTCGAAACCGGTTGTCCAACGTGTAAAGACTCGGTCGACCTTCCACCCACTACCTTGTGAATTCCTTCAACTGATTGCATGACTTGCTCATATTCCATCGTGTGTTTGAACACACGTGCCATAGACCGCCAGACCAAAACCCTAAGTGATACCCCCCCAAGTGACACGATTGATCGTCTCGTGGTTTGTTAGTCAATTGATGATTTCGTGGTTTGATGGGACAAGGAGTCCATGTGGTTGCTGAGTCGAACAAGATATTCTGGAACCACCCACGAATTGAACGTGTCATGAGACAGAGGTATAATTATTATGATGAAGTGAGAAAGTATTGCTCATTCTATGGATTGTTGAATATTGGTGGATTGTTGAACCGATATTCCTTAACTCAGGAAAATATTGATCATCTGAGCAAGTGTTGCTCTCGTGATGATTTGTTGAATATTTGACCATCTGAGCATGTGTTGCTCATGAATGATTGGTAGTGTGCCAAGAATATTAATTAAAGTGCTGGTCGTTGAACCTAGCATAATTAATAAAATTCATGACCATGAGGTCACCGTAGAATTATTAATATTAATCCTTGACCATGAGGTCGTCGTAGAATTATTAAGGTTAGAGTCTGGAAGCATGGTCCTTGAACTCAGAAAACCCAATTTGAGCGATTGACGATCAATTCATGGTCAGAAGTTTTAACCATGGGACGAATGAGGAGAAGCTACATGAGACCGTGGATCAACCATGTAGTTTCCATATGCTCACGTGAGCAAATATGATGAATTCACGAAGAGTTCATGATTTGTTGGTGAAAGAATGATTAAATGCTGGTTCAATCATTATTCAAAATGCTCGTCTGATACTTATGTGTGAAAACCTAATTAATTATGGGAGAGTGATGGACCAACCATACTGTCATGGAACTGTCCATGGGTTGTCTCGTGACCATCTGATGGTCACTTCATGAAAAATCCAAAGTGTTTGGAAGTTTTGGACCTAATACGAGCAATTGTGCAAATTAGGTCAAAACTAAGAAAATCGATGGGATTGGCTTCTGTGAGCCGAAGAGCTAATCTTGGTCGGTCAAGATAATTTGCTCATGTCCCTAAGGTGTCCGCGTCTCAGTCTTGAGAATTTTGATATTTTCTGGTGCACGTTTTAGCGACCATTAGAGAAAATATGACAAAATCAGAGTTTTTGATAAAACCGTCAAAACTTCATCGGACGAAGGAAAATAATGAAAAGTGAGGGAATCATGAAGTGTGGACCGGTCACAGTGATCACTTGACCAACTGTTGGTCGCTTGAGCAACCCCCAAACCCTAATTAACGTCCTTTACTAGAATTGATATAGAATTCTCATACGGACTCGGATTTTAATGGTCCGTCCCTTTATTCCATACGGAAAAGAATTTCCTATCTCCCAACGCGGGAAGTTTTAGGTTTTGAGCTCGTTCGGGAGGTGAAAACACCCCGAAAGTAAAATTCAGGAAAGATTTAAGGGGCCGGTCCCACGATAAGACGAAGGAGTTTTGTTAAAATCAAGGAGTTTCCATGAGACGAAGGAAACACCATGAGATGATGGAAAATATTTATAAAATAAGGAATTGTGAGACTGGGGCTTAGGTGGTCAAAGCATGGTCGGCCGATTATGACCACGGTCTCGTGGTGTCTCTTCCTTAGTTTTACATATTTTGATGATTTTATGAAGGATTCATGAATTTTGAGAAATTTGATAAATTTAGAGAGTTTTCATGAATTGAAAGAGTTTCCATGAGTTCATGGTCTTTGAATAAAAAAATAAAATTCGGTCGTGTGGGACCATGGAGGCGTGACCGACCGGTCATGGCCCAATCCCACGAATTTTAATAATTTTTTAAATAATATTTGGGTATTTTTTGATGATTTGAAGGAATTTTGAGAAAATACCATGAAATCAAGGAAAAATAAGATAATTAATAATGAAATAAATAAAACAGGGCGTGTGGGACCGGCTAGGGCATGGCCGGCCGGCCAAGGCCCGGTCCCATGAGTTTTCATAATTTATTTTATTATTATTTTTGATGATATAAAGGAATTTTTTGAGGAAAAATACCATGAAATCAAGGAGTTTTTTCATGAAATTAAAGAAAATAATAATAATAAAATAATAAGGACCGTGAGGTGTGGGCCGGCTGGGACCAAGGCATGGCCGGTCGGCCAATGGTCACGCCTCACACACTCTCCTTGATTTTTTGACGGACTCATAGAAGTACCACGAATCCGAAGAATTTCCTCAAGACGGAGATTTGATCAAACGAGAGAATTTTATTAAATCATGAAAAATAATAAAAGTGTATTAAAAATATATAATTAGCGTGGAACTGACCATGACACGATGAGCTGATCGTGTGTCCGTGTCCCAGCGCCTTGGTCAAATATTTTTAATTATTTATTATTTTCTTCCCTATTTTACATAGGTTCATCGTTTCATCATATTTTGAAATACTCGTTCGTGCGATGATTGTTAATGCATCATCGTTGAATACACTTGCACCATTTGAAATAGGGCTTACTCAAAGGTAGCTCTGATGCCCGGTCGTTAATTATTTATTACTAATTCATGAAATTCAATGGAGAATAATCCATGAAATGAGTAATAAAACGGATAGATGTTTACTGTTAATTCATAAGATCAGCTAAAGATTCGACTACGAACTCAGAACAATGAGTAATCGTTGCCATTCCATGGGATCGACGTTGATTCGACCATGGAATAGGAGAAATGATATTTCCATTCCATGGGATCGTCGTTAGTTCGACCACGGAATCGAAGCAATGATATTGCCATTCCGTGGGATCGTCGTTGATTCGACCACGGAATCGAAGCAATCTTATTGCCATTCCGTGGGATCGTCGTTGATTCGACCACGGAATCGGAGCAATGAAGGGATAATTAACCTCATGGGTCTATGCCTAGAAGAATAAACTAACTACGATAGGAGCATTAATTATCCTGACATGACTTGCCGTTAAGCCATATCCTTTATAGAGTCAGGTTAAACTCGTTGTTTGTTCCTGAAGACGATATTTCCCCATAGAGCCGTCCATCCCGTGATACTATATAGAAATGACTGAAAGTATTCAGTATTCATGAGATTATGTCGTTGTCTAAACGTTGACTGCATATCTACATGTACTTTGAGAGAAAGCACTCTCCGTTGAGAATTCGATGAGAGACCCGTGTCTCAATACTCACATGCGATTGCTGAACCGACGGTCTGTTCAATCATGGGTTTACGATTTTAGCCTTTGTTGAAAATCCACCATCTACATTAAGTCCCCTGCTTACTGAGGAAAGATGTGTTCTTCAGTCAGCATTAAATGGTGATTTTCAGGCCAAAAATTATACTAGTAATTGAAATTAGTCATAAGTTAAAACATTACCGTATTTCGAGAGTATGAGCGAGCCACGATTTGATGAATTCTTCGTTGTCATGGTTAGGGAGCTATTTGGTGAGCATAAATTGGTATTGAACCGTTGATTTGGACGAAGAGCCCATGGTCGGTTAGGATTCGCGGGTCGGGCCCAAATAAGGAAATCATAGTTGAATTAGGTTTTGGAAATAAAATTGTATAAAAAGAAATTAATCCCTCTTTTTCTTCCCACGACCTGAGCTCCATCACCTCTCCATCGTGTTCACGCCAGCAAAATAATTTTCCAAGCCATTTGCCGGTCTCCGTGAAATTCGTGATTCCGACCGACAGTCGTTTCTTTTTTTTTTTTGAATTTTTCTGATTCCATGAGTTGCTTCATGAATTGATCATATTGAAATTATATATGCGTGTATATAATTAATGATGGTTTTATGAAAAAATCTTGTTTTTTTTTTTTGAAAACGTATGTTTGCTCGATCGTTAGTTTCGAAAACCAACTATAATCCCTGATTTAGGAGGGATTTTTTTTTTTAGTATATGAACCTAGGTACAGTGATAAAACTTAGTGTATGAGCTTTCATGTGTACCACGGTTTTATCATAAAAGATGTGAATTTTCATGAAATCATCATAAACCCTCGTTTTAGAGAAAATAACAACGACACGAAGGAAAATATGTATGATGGACTTGTATCCAGTGATAAAAATATTGTTTATGAGCTTTTATATAAATACAAAACTTTATCATGTGCATGGATTGTGAGTGTTCACAATATTTTGAAATAAACCTTCGTTTTAAAGACAACTGACGACGATACGAAGGAAAAATAGTTTTTTTTATATATAAATAAATATGTGCAGCCGTGACACATATTATGCAAAATATGATGATATACTTTATTTGATGTAAACTTCATATGTCAGTTGCGTGAATATTCACATTATGAAGATTGCGCCCGTGATTTTATGAAAAATCAGTTTCGGAGATTAATAAAGCTTCGTTCTTCATCGTAGGTTTTGAAGAACGAATAAACGTGTTAACTCTTACGGAATAGATACTGTCGTTAGTAGAACTGTAAGGAGGTAAGAGTTTAAAGTTACCTTTCGTTGATGCTGATTTATTTCACGGTAGTAATTCTTTGATTTCTTGATTCCAGAATATGTCGACCAACAACAACAAGCATGACAAATGCGATTCTTGGTATTCATCTTCTTCCTCTGGTTATTCCGATGAGGATTCGACACTCTGCAGCGAAACCACATGCTAAGGTTCCCTTGAGTGAACGAAGGGTCTCTTTTGCTTGAACTTAAGAAAAGGGCAGCTGAAGATAAAGAGAATGACGCTCGTCAATGTGAGAAAGACCAAATCCAGCATAAGAGACAAAGAATCGAGGAGAGGCGTCAATCATTGGATGGAGTGCCTTTCGATTCTGATGCAGATTCTTCTGAGGAGGATCTCGTATGGGATCCACCTGAAATCTACATCAAACCTAATCGGTATGAAAGAGATCATCGAAGCATAATGAAAAAAATTGAAGCCGAGCTTGCAGCAGAGGATGATTGGGATTCGGATGATGAGGAATTCTTCTACGGTCGGCCGGATCCCACCAGTGATTCTGACGATTCTGAAGAATGGGATTCTATGAAAGACAGTGGTGATGAAGCTTCTGACGATTCTGAAGAAGAGGATTCTGTGAAAGACAGTGATGATGAATATTCTGACAACAGATCCGACAACTCGGATGAATCTGAGTAGCTTTAGATATGTCTTTCTCCTTCTTGAACGTTTGAGTGTTTTTTTTAGTTGTTAAACGTCTTAGACCTTCTTCTGAGTGATGAAAATTTGTTAATCTTTAATCTCCTCTAATCCATGACACGGACCAACGTTCGTGTATCTAAACTCATCACGACTCGGTGATGCATCATGACACGCGGCCAATAAATCTTTGACATGCTCAAGGCCACGTGGCTTATCCTTTGACTCGTGATGGTCAGTCCCCAGTATTTTCCGTGCATTCAGTATTGATCTTGGGAGTCTAGGGTTTCAGTGAGACTCGTAACCGAATTGACCATTCATGAATGCCGACTATCTTTTTGATGAATATATACATCTTCAAATCCTCAACTCTGTGATCCACGCAAATACTTCCTCCATTCCTGAGTTGATTTTGTTGTGTAGAGAAGCCCTGAACATATCCCTTTGTTGTCATGTCGAGCGGTAGTATTCCTTCTCCTGGTCCTCAGTCAAAGAGACATGAAGTATTAGCGTCAGTAAGTCATTTATCTCTTATTTTCCTTCTCATCCTTCGTTTGATCGAGATTGTTGATCATAAGAGTGTGATCTGATGTAGGGTGGTCAGAAGAACGTTTTTTCTCACAATGCAAGGCCTAAGTGGACCATTAGAACTCCTGCCCGGTACGTATCGGCTTGTGTCGAGGATGAATCATCTGTAAGTAACCCTATACTCTTGCGATTACACCGAATCAGGAGATTAATCACTCCCCTGTCCCATCGTAGGCGGACGTCCGTGTCGTGGTTGATGCTAGACGAAGAAGGATCGAAAAATCTGTGACCGTGGTTGAGGTTGAGGAGAGCAGAAATCAGGCATGTGAAGATTCCGCGGGATCTGTGGAGACCGTGGATAACGTCCATGCTCGTGAATACCCCAACGCTGGTCTCTCGTTTGAAGACCCAATGATAAGTACTTCCCCTGACAATGAGGCAGTCAGTGGGTTTGTGATATATAAATGTTATGTACCTCTGTACACCAAGATCTGGAAGAGATATGGTCACATTGCTACCACAGAGGCGTGGAAAGGCTTTCCTCCAACTCTTATGACTACAGTAGATGGGATGTTTCCAATCATTGAGGAGATGAATCAGATGCGTTTGCGAGACGTCAAAAACCATGAACTGCGCCGATGGGATGAGATGATCTCTAACTATGAGCTTCTTCGATTAAATGTAAGTTGGCTTCGTCGTCGTCTTGAGATAATCAAGGTTCATAAGGCGGCAGAGGCTACTGATGCGACTTCCATGAATGCTGTCTTACTTAACGAGGAGAGGATACTGGCTTTGGAGTCAGCAAGGGTTGAGAAATCCGTGGAGTATTTGAAGGCAAAGACGAAGGTTTTTCAGAAGAAGCTTGATGAGGCTTCTTTCATGGACTATCCGTTGTTGGATGGTTTGCTCTGAGTGAGCATTTGTGATTGTTCTCTTGAATAATTCTGAGTGTTTGACTAGATAAACACCTGATCGTGATTTGAATAGTTTTTTGCTCATTTTTGAAAGTTTAATGAACAAATGAGCATTCGTATGCTCTTTGGAGGAATGAAATTACATTTTGAGGAATGCTTAAAAATGATGAATAGGTAGTTTGTTTTATGAATCAGGCATAGTAAGCTTTGAGCCGTTTTCCATTGATGATATTTCCTTCCTTTCCCCCATCGACTTCCAGGATTTTATAGTATCCGCTAGATACTGCTTTGATGATGACATATGGTCCTTCCCATTTTGGAGAGAACTTGGGAGCGGACATGTCTTGTTGAATATGCTTTGCTGTCTTTAATACCAGATCTCCTACTTGGAATGCTCGAGGTCTTACCATTTTGTTGTAGGCTTTGGAGATCATCTATTTGTAAGCTTCCACGTATTTCTCCACTTTGGCTCTCCTTGACTCCAGCGCGTCTAGTTCGGAAATTCTTGATTTGGAGATCTCATCTTCGTCCCATTGTACACCACTGGATGCCGCAATCCTGGCCGAAGGAATTTTGATTTCTACTGGTAGTATGGCATCAGCTCCGTAGACGAGAGAATATGGTGAAGTGTCGATCGAACTATTTGGCGCGGTTCTGTAAGCCCACAGGGCCATGGGTAGTTGATCATGCCATGACCGGGGATTGTCATGGATTGTTCGACTGATGATTCTGATTAGGGTTTTGTTGGTACTTTCCGCTTGACCGTTTCCTTGTGGGTAGTATGGCGTGGAGAAGATTTGTTTGATTTCATACTTATTGAGCAGCTTTTTAACATCTTGATTGGCGAAAGGGGTTCCATTATCTGTGATGATATGTTTGGGAACTCCAAATCTGCATATTATGTGTTCTTTGATGAAGGCAACGATCGTGGCTCCGGTGGTGCTCCGAAGAGGGATATCTTCTACCCACTTAGTGAAGTACTCCGTCGCAGTGATGATATATTCATGTTGCTTTGAAGATGCTGGATTAATTTTTCCGATGATATCTAGTCCCCATCTATAGAAAGGCCACGGACTATTCACCGAGTTTAATGGGAGGCAAGGAGTGTGAATGAGGTTACCATGAGTTTGGCACTTATGACACCTCTGCACATGCGTGGCTGCATCATCTTCCATGGTTGGCCAGTAGTATTTCTCATGAACTTGAAGAAATAACTTCTTCTTTCCTTGGTGTTCCCCTTCGTGTGCTTCCTTCAGGATTATAGGGATTTCGTGCATGTCTAGGCATCTTAGAAAGTTCCCACTAAAGCTTTTGCGGTATAATATCCCATCGAGGTAAGCGAATCTCTTAGCTCTATGAATGAGTTCGCTTGATTCTTTTCTGATGGTAGTTCATTATCCCGGAGGTATTTTACGTAAGGTTCCCTCCAGTCCCCAGTGTGTTGGGTTGTCAGAACTTCCAAATGATGAGGGGGTGTCTGGCAGTCCGAACAGGATCCTTGTAAGGCCCTTGACTGAACTTCCATGGATGGCCAGTAGTATCCCATCCTTTGAAGTTTTCTGTAAAGCGTCACCACCAATGTTTGTCCACATATTTCTTCATGTGTGCGCTTGAGTTGTTCTTCCGCTTCGCCATTACCGAGACATCGTGATAGGGATCCATCTGGGTTTTGATAGTACAGTGTTCCATGTAATAAGAAGTAGTTCTTCAATTATTTGAGACTGACTTGACCTTCATAAATGGAGTTTCTCAATTCATGGATGATGGGTGCTCGCCAATCGTTGGCTGGAATGTCTTCGACCTGAGTGAGCCAAGTTGATGACACAGTTCGTCTCTGTACAGTGACTGTTTTCTCTGCCCCTTCGAATTGCAGCTTGGAGGCGAGGGTTGCTAGGCAGTCGGCGTGCCTGTTGTTGGTCCGCCCTGTATGGACGATCGTGGCGTCAGCGAAATAAGTTAACAGCCGTTGAGCTTCGGTTCTGAATGGAGCTAACGTGATCTATTTTAGAGAATACGTTCCATTCATCTGGTTGACCAATAATTTTGAATCTCCTCTTATCTCGAGATGCGTTGCTCCTGCTTGTTTATCTAATGATAATCCCAAGAGGAAGGTTTCGTATTCTGCCGAGTTGTTGGTGCAATGGAAATCTAATTTGAATGAGTGTGAGAAAAATTCACCAGACGGAGACACCAGCACTATGCCCGCTCCTCCAGTGTCGTTACTAGTGGTGGAAGATCCATCAAAGTATAAAATCCATGTTTCTTCCTTGATAACCAAGATGTATGGGAATTCACCGGGTAATTCCTCATGCAGTATCGTTGTATCTTCTCCTTGGAAAGCATCAAGTAGGTCTGCGACTGCTTGGCCTTTTATAGCTTTAGGTGGATTGCATGTTATGTCGAATTCTGACATATGAAGTAGTCACTTCGCTGGTCTCCCAATCAATGCTGGCTTGGATAGCAAGAAATTTATGGGATCAGCTCTGGAGATGAGTACGACCTTGTTAGAAAGCAGATAATGTATGAACTTCTGGATCATATGTACTAACGCTAGGCATTCCCTTTCATCTTTCGGATATCGAAGTTGATCCTCTCTCATTGTGCGGCTGAAGTAATAGACCGTCCGTTCAATACCCTCGTCGTCTTCTTAAGCGAGGAGTGCTCCAATAGCGACATCACTGGATGCAGTGTAGAGAATTAGGAGTCGTCCCTGTGCTGGAGACCTCATGACAGCCGGTGATAATAATATTTGTTATATTTTATGGAAGGATTCTTGTTGGACAGTTGTCCAAGTGAAGTTCGCTCCTTTCTTCAGCAGTGGCATGAATGAAGCGATGAGTTGAGCTAATCCAGGGATGAAGCGTCGAATATAATTTACCTTGCCCATGAAACTCTGTAATTCTTTCACGGTTCGTGGAGGAGACATGGTAGTAATAGATTTTGCTTTATCTGGATCGACTTCGATCCCTTCAGCCGTGACCATGAATCCTAGAAATTTCCAAGAAGAGACACCGAATGCGCACTTTAGAGGATTCATTTTCATCTTGTATTCTCTGCATCTTTCAAACACTTTCTTGAGAACTTCCATATGAGACGCTCGAGTCTTCGATTTTACCACCACGTCATCGACATAGTCTTCCACTTGCTTGTGCATCATGTCATGGAATATGGCGGTCATGTCTCGTTGATAAGTAGCGCCTGCATATTTTAGTCCAAAGGGCATCACCGTGTAGTAAAAATTCCTGATAGGCGTACGGAATGCAGTCTTGTTGGCGTCATGTTCATACATCTTGATCTGGTTGTATCCGATGTAGCCGTCCATGAATGAGAACATGCCATGACCGGTGGTTGCGTCGACGAGCATATCAATGTTGGGTAGCGGGAAATCGTCTTTCTGACAACATTTATTCAAGTTCCCGACACACAACATCTGATTTGACCATTTTTCTTTTTGACAGGTACTACATTTGCTAGCCATGTCGGGTGAAGAATAGGCTTGATAAACCCTGCTGCTAACAACTTCGGGATCTCCACCTTGATTTTCTCTTCGATTTCGTGCCTAAACTGTCTGGGTGGTTGTTTGACATCTTTGGAACCGGGAACGATGTGTAGGTGATGGGTGACGAGCTTGTCGTCCAGACCTGGCATTTCCTCATACGTCCAAGCAAAGACATCCTGATATTCTTTTAGTAGTCTTATTAGCTCGGTTCGCTCCTCCGGTGATAGTGCTGAACTGATCAGGATTGGCCTTGGATCTTTCTCAGTCCCGATGTTGATAGTTTCGAGATCGTCAGTAGTGGAGTCAGTCCCATCTTGTAGTTGTCTTGGAGCGTCCTGGACCTCTTATTCAAGTGATGTCTCACTTTTATATGACTCCTCAGGGTGGGGATACTTTTCATCGTTCTCCCCGATTAATTGCTAATCTTCCCGTCGGCGATAAGTGACTCTTCCTCCTGCATCTCGATCAGCTATGAAGTTCGATTCGGGAGTAGAGAGTTGATCATTATTGCGCTTAGTCGTTGTGGAGGATATCTTGATCTCTTTGGTAGTTGCAGACGGATCGTTACCAACCTTCTCAATAGTCTTCCATCTTGGGAGTGGAACACTGTGAATCTTTCTTGGAAGCTCCGGAATATTCTTTTGAGATTCGAGGAATTCAGCATCGTAGATGGGAGAGTAAGGATATGATGAAGCAGGTACGCAAACGATTTTGTTGTCGAGCAGAGCTTTCATACATTGGTGGTAGGTGGACGGAACCGCCTTGTTGTCATGGATCCATGGTCGTCCAAGTATCATGTGATAGTTGGGTTCTTGCTCAATCACATGAAACTTTGTCTTCGCTCGAATCGGCCCCACCCGTAGATCAATGTACGCGTATCCATATGTGTGGCTCTGGCTTCCTTCAAACCCTGTCATTAGGATAGGATGATGGATAATCTTGCTCTTTGGGAATCTGGCCATCTTAAGAGTTTTCATGGTGACAACATTCGTTGAAGCGCCGGTGTCAACAAGAGCTCTTCTAAATTCGGTGCCTTTGATGAAGCCAGTGACAAATAACGCCCGGTTGTGTCCTTCATCTGTCATGCGATCTTCTTCTCCAAAAGATATGCTGTCGATTGAAAGATCAGAGACCAAGGAGACTCCTTCGATTGATCGGGTTGGTGGTGCTATCAGCACACTGGATGATATCTGATTAAGTGCAGAAAACGTGTTTGTGCGCTGATCCCTGGAGAAGTGTAGAAGTTCGCACAAGTTCTCGATCAAATGAGTGACCTCTTGTTCTACCAGCTTCTCATATGTTGTGAAGCTGTTGATTTGAGGATCAGGTGATGATTCAGTCCCCGACGTTGGGACTTCTGGGGTGGAGATTCTGCCTAACTCGGACGTTATCTTGATGAGGAAATCGAGTATGTTATTCATTGTGTTCTTCGTCAGATCCATGTTCCTGGCGTGGATCTCCAGGGCTCGTGCCAATTCGGTTAGAGTTGGGGCTCTTCCATCTTCTGTACTGCCAAACATAGTGTTAGAATGAGGAACATTCTCGTTTGAAGAATTCTGGATCGAGTTTGAAGTAGTTGAGTTAATCCTAAGACCAACCATCTTGTGAGAATTGAAATTGCAACCGAGAGAATGATCTCCCACTGTGGTCGCCAATCTGTGGATGGGGAAAAACGATCTGCTAGTTTTTAATGGATTGAGGAGACGACTGGACGGAGGAGGTTCCTCGAACCAGGCAAAACGCTAATCCTCACACAGATGCACCGCTGCAAAGGGGGTGCTTAGATTCGAGAGATCAATCTGTAGTACTCCGGCCTAAATCGAGACAACGATCGTTCCGGAGTAAATTCGGTCACAAGAGAGGATGGGTTGATCTGTAGGAGGGAAGCTGAGAAATGTGTGGAATCGATGGTGATTCAAGGATTATGGGTGTGTGAATTCTGAATATGATAAGTTCTGAATGATTGAAGTTGAACGATTGTGAAGAAATTGCTCAATTGATGAGTTTGATGATCTCGTGTTGTCGAAGAGACATGAGATTATTACTCTGAGTATTCTATGTATTCGTTCTGTTTTCGATTCTCTCTGCCTTCAATCTTGATTTAAGAACTTATTTATATTGCTGGAATTGTAGACACCATGATCCCATGAAGTATGACAGTTAATGGAATCAAGGAGTGGAGAGGTGGAGATCGTGTTCGAAACCGGTTGTCCAACGTGTAAAGACTCGGTCGACCTTCCACCCACTACCTCATGAATTCCTTCAACTGATTGCACGACTTGCTCACATTGCATCGTGTGTTTGAACACACGTGCCGTAGACCGCCAGACCAAAACCCTAAGTGATATCCCCCCAAGTGACACGATTGATCGTCTCGTGGTTTGTTAGTCAATTGATGATTTCTTGGTTTGATGGGACAAGGATTCCACGTGGTTGCTGAGTCAAACAAGATATTCTAGAACCACCCACGAATTGAACGTGTCATGAGATAGAGGTATAATTCTAATGATGAAGTGAGCAAGTATTGCTCATTCGATGGATTGTTGAATATTGGTGGATTGTTGGACCGATATTCCTTAACTCGTGCAAATATTGATCATCTGAGAAAGTGTTTCTCTCATGATGATTTGTTGAATATTTGACCGTCTGAGCATGTGTTGCTCATGAATGATTGGTAGTGTGCCAAGAATATTAATTAAAGTGCTGGTCGTTGAACCTAGCATAATTAATAAAATTCATGACCATGAGGTCACCGTAGAATTATTAATATTAATCCATGACCATGAGGTCGTCGTAGAATTATTAAGGTTAGAGTCTGGAAGCATGGTCCTTGAACTCAGAAACCCCAATTTGAGCGATTGACGATCAATTCATGGTCAGAAGTTTTAACCATGGGATAAATGAGGAGAAGCTACATGAGACCGTGGATCAACCATGTAGTGTCCATATGCTCACGTGAGCAAATGTGATGAATTCACGAAGAGTTCATGATTTGTTGGTGAAAGAATGATTAAATGCTGGTTCAATCATTATTCAAAATGTTCGTCTAAGACTTAGGTGTGAAAACCTAATTAATTATGGGAGAGTGATGGACCGACCATAGAGTCATGGAACCGGCCATGGGTTGTCCCGTGACCGTCTGATGGTCACTTCATGAAAAATCCAAAGTGTTTGGAAGTTTTGGACCTAATACGAGCAATTGTGCAAATTAGGTCAAAACTATGAAAATCGATGGGATTGGCTTATGTGAGCCGAAGAGCTAATCTTGGTCGGTCAAGATAATGTGCTCGTGTCCCTAAGGTGTCCGCGTCTCAGTCTTGAGAATTTTGATATTTTCTGGCGCACGTTTGAGCGACCATTTGAGAAAATATGATAAAATCAGAGTTTTTGATAAAACCGTCAAAACTTCATCGGACGAAGGAAAATAATGAAAAGTGAGGGAATCATGAAGTGTGGACCGGTCACAGTGATCACGTGACCAACTGTTGGTCGCTTGAGCAACCCCCAAACCCTAATTAACGTCCTTTACTAGAATTGATGTAGAATTCTCATACGGACTCGGATTTTGATGGTCCGCCCCTTTATTCCATACGGAAAAGAATTTCCTATCTCCCAACGAGGGAGGTTTTAGGTTTTGAGCTCTTTCGGGAGGTGAAAACACCCCGAAAGTAAAATTCATGAAAGATTTAAGGGGGCCGGTCCCACGATAAGACGAAGGAGTTTTGTTAAAATCAAGGAGTTTCCATGAGACGAAGGAAACACCATGAAATGATGGAAAATATTTATAAAATAAGGAATTGTGAGGCTGGGACGTCGGTGGTCAAAGCACGGTCGGCCAGTTATGACCACGGTCCCGTGGTGTCTCTTCCTTAGTTTTACATATTTTGATGATTTTATGAAGGATTCATGAATTTTGAGAAATTTGATAAATTTAGAGAGTTTTCATGAATTGAAGGAGTTTCCATGAGTTCATGGTCTTTGAAAAATATTAAAACAATAAAATTTGGTCGTGTGGGACCATGGAGGCGTGACCGACCGGTCATGGCCCAATCCCACGAATTTTAATAATTTTTGGGTATTTTTTGATGATTTGAAGGAATTTTGAGAAAATACCATGAAATCAAGGAAAAATAAGATAAATAATAATGAAATAAATAAAACAGGGCGTGTGGGACCGTCTAAGGCATGGCCGGCCAAGGCCTGGTCCCATGAGTTTTCATAATTTATTTTATTTTATTATTATTTTTGATGATTTAAAGGAATTTTTTGAGGAAAAATACCATGAAATCAAGGAGTTTTTTCATGAAATTAGAGAAAAATAATAATAATAAAATAATAAACACCGTGAGGTGTGGGCCGACTGGGACCAAGGCATGGCCAGTCGGCCAATGGTCACGCCCCACACACTCTCCTTGATTTTTTGACGGACTCATAGAAGTACCACGAATCCGAAGAATTTCCTCAAGACGGAGATTTGATCAAACGAGAGAATTTTATCAAATCATGAAAAATAATAAAAGTGTATTAAAAATATAGAATTAGCGTGGAACTGACCATGACACGATGAGATGATCGTGTGTCCGTGTCCCAGCGCCTTGGTCAAATATTTTTAATTATTTATTATTTTGTTCCCTATTTTACATAGGTTCATCGTTTCGTCATATTTTGAAATACTCGTTCGTGCGGTGATTTTTAATGCATCATCGTTGAATACACTTGCACCATTTGAAACAGGGCTTACTCAAATGTAGCTCCGATGCCCGGTCGTTAATTATTTATTACTAATTCATGAAATTCAATGGAGAATAATCCATGAAATGAGTAATAAAACGGATAAATGTTTACTATTAATTCATAAGATCAGCTAAAGATTCGACTACGAACTCAGAACAATGAGTGATCGTTGCCATTCCATGGGATCGACGTTGATTCGACAATGGAATAGGAGAAATGATATTGCCATTACATGGGATCGTCGTTGGTTCGACCATGGAATCAGAGCAATGATATTGCCATTCCGTGGGATCATCGTTGATTCGACCACGGAATCGGAGAAATGATATTGCCATTCCGTGGGATCGTCGTTGATTCGACCACGGAATCGGAGCAATCTTATTGCCATTATATGGGATCGTCGTTGATTCGACCACGGAATCGGAGCAATGATATTGCCATTCCGTGGGATCGTCGTTGATTCGACCACGAAATCGGAGCAATGATATTTCCATTCCGTGGGATCGTCGTTGATTCAACCACGGAATCGGATCAATGATATTGCCATTCCGTGGGATCGTTGTTGATTCGACCACAGAATCGGAGCAATGATATTGCCATTCCGTGGGATCGTCGTTGATTCGACCACGGAATCGGAGCAATCTTATTGCCATTCCGTGGGATCGTCGTTGATTCGACCACGGAATCGGAGCAATGAAGGGATAATTAACCTCATGGGTCTATGCCTAGCAGAATAAACTGACTACGATAGGAGCATTAATTATCCTGACATGACTTGTCGTTAAGCCATATCCTTTATATAGTCAGGTTAAACTCGTTGTTTGTTCCTGAAGACGATATTGCCCCGTAGAGCCGTCTATCCCGTGATATTATATAGAAATGACTGAAAGTATTCAGTATTCATGAGATTATGTCGTTGTCTAAACGTTGACTGCATATCTACATGTACTCTGAGAGAAAGCACTCTCCGTTGAGAATTCGATGAGAGACATGTGTATCAATACTCACATGCGATTGCTGAACCGGCGGTCCTTTCAATCATAAGTTTACGATTTTAGCCTTTGTTGAAAATCCACCATCTACAACTTCAAACTTCAATTACAATTACATCCTAGTTTTACCTGCAATTGCAGCTTTTAGCAACACATTCCACTAAACTGAATTGTCACCTGTTTCAGATTAACTACAACCGCAATCTCAGCTCAATCACTTCAAGCTTCATCTATACAATTCATTCATTCAAAATAACTTCAAATATAATTACAAACACCAACACAGCTTACTTGCAATTGCAGTTCCAAGCTTTCATTCTTCCTACATGCTACCAACTCTACTTCATCATATTCATCTAACTCCCATTAAATACAATCACATAACCTCTCATCTTGAACAACATACAGTTCTTCATCATAGCTTTAGAATTGCATCACAACCCAGTTCAACACTTAAACAACATCATCTCAACTATTATAGTTCTTCATTACTTTAGACTACCAACTCAGTTTTATCACCATCTTCAAAACCTTGTACTTACTATAATCTCAACCTTTACTAACTCGTTCATAATCCACCATCTTCAGTTAAATAAATCAATTACAAACTCTCACATCCATACTCAAGCTCAGTTCATATCAACACCACCAACATGACACATTCATTCATGTAACTCAACTCTCAACACAACCACCTGCATAACCACTCGCGTACAGTTCCATAATCTTCAACTGCAACATCATCACTCAATTCAATCTCACATCCACCTATCATTCATCTAAACTATAACTCATATAAACACTACCACCAACAACATTTAACCTACCTCCATGTAACACTCATCTTTTGCTCAAATTCTAAATTCAGATACACATATATGCAGAGTTCAAGTAACTCTGCACTTCAATTACCAACTGTAATTACATAACCACCTCCATTATATTTGTAACTTCATATCCTTTGTATCTCAACATTACCTAAACTACAACCACAACTAACCATTTAACATACACCTGCAATTACAACAACTCCCAAGGCAGCAGCAATAACACAGCTTCCATAGCTCAACCACTTTTGCAGTTCATATTCAATTCTTAACTCCAACACCAACAACTTAGCCAAACCTCGGATTTCTGCTTCTTGTTAAAACTTTATCGTTGAATTCATTTTCTTAAAATCAAATCCATAACTTCAATTGAACAACAACTCCATCATTCTTTAACTATTAACAACTTAAATATCAATCAATTCAACATATATCAAATCTGAATAACAAAACCCTAAATTTTTTTGAAATCAAAATTAAACTCATACTATCAATTATACTTCATACCTGATCAAAACCCATCTCAAATCTTCCATTTAAACCCTCAATTTCATCTTCAAATTCTTCTTTGAATTTCTTCCACAAACCCTAACTCTTCAATTCTTAATGAACAGATCCATCGCTTCTAATTAACCCCAACCCTTTCTTCAATCATCTAAACCCAATCCTTAATCTTCTTATACACCATCAATTCAAACTTTAATTCTATTTTCTGATTCATCTCTTCTTCTTCAACAACTACAACTTCGAATCTTCCGTCATCTAAACAACTCCATCACCGAGTTACTTTCACTCAAAATTCACTCTGGACTCTTGAATCTCTCAACACTCGCTGAAGAAGAAGGACCGGAGAAGAGAAGAGACAGAGAAGAAAGATAAGAATGAAGAAGAATGGAGAAGAATAAGAAAGAAGAAAGAAAGAAGACACGAGTTTATCTTCTAGGTTCGTATAGATAAGGATGACCAAAACTTATTAAGGCACCCAACCAAAAGATAAGGGCATCCAAGCGGTTAATAAAAGAAATGAGATTTCTACCCTTTATGTTAATTTGATGATATCTTCTTTGTCTAGTATCCAGTTGGCACGTTCGAGTGGCCTACTTTTCGAGATCTATTCGACGGTACTAGTTTCGTATCTGGATCGTTGTTAGATTAATTTTTATTAATTAACGTTCCCGATAAACTAATCGTGTCATTATCGGCTAAAACGTCTCTTGACTAGTATAATAGCGATGACGAGCTTGAGGGTTCTTACACGGACCTAGCTTCACGAATTCCCAAAGAGAAGTCTCTCAGTCGTAGACCAAATAACGTTTCACAAAGGAAATCTAGATAAATAGAGGATGACTCTAGAATCATCTAGGACACAAAGTGTCAGGGATTGATTTTCCCAGTTGACAGAGATGCGCTCTATTTATAGTTTTCAATGACCAGGGTTAGCTTAGAATTCAAGCTTAGATAACTTGGGAATCAAGCAACACTCTTTTGGTCTTCAAAATACACACTACACCAAAACATCCGATTTGCGACGGATATAGGTGTTGCAATAAATTTCACCAACACGTATATCTGTTGGAAATATGGCGTAGCAAATTATTTTGCAACGACAAAATCCGTTGGGAAAATTAATTTGTGCAACGTATATAAACGTTGGTTAAAATTTTTACCAACGTTTTTTGAGCAACGGATTCTTTAATTTGTGCAACGGTTACAATAATTTAGGCAACGTATTAATTTAATTTGAGAAACACTTATATACGTTGCAAACCTATTTACAGGTGAAAAATAAATAAATTCCGACGATAATTCAGGCGGATTTCTGCACCTGAATATATATTCTGAACCTTAACAAGCAATAAAATAATATTGAGAATCATAAAATCAAGTCACATAGCTTCAAAATATCCCTAACCAAACAAGGATTTAGCTACTGGAGTTCATGGAAAAAGAAAAAGATATATGCAAGGTAAAAGCAAACTTCTAACTATAAGCAAACCCAAACAGCTGATGAGAGATGATGTGAAGTGACTGGTGGCTTGGTAGTACTGGAATGGTGATGGAATTATGTGGTCAGAATGTTTGCTGCTTGCTGTTGCCGTAGATCGTGAACTGCAGGTGGAATAGATGTAACGGAAGCTGATGGAGGAAGTGATGTTGTGATGCTGTAGGTATGCCGATGGTAGTAGGCGGAACTGCATATAAAGTTTGTTATTGGTGTTCAAGCTCGAGGTGGACTGACTGGTGGTAAATAAGATAGAAACTGGTGGAGGTGAAGTGGAAAGCGCTGCTGGCGATGTTGGTGATGTAGCTCGAGACAGAACTGAATGCAAGGAGATGTAGATGGTATATGAGATGATGTATGATGCTGTTGGTGGAGATGCAAGTTTGGAGAGGAGCTCTGCTCCTCTCTGTTGATGGTATTAGCAGTCATGAAGGTGAGGGTATTGGATCTTTTTTTCTCTGTTCTGATGCGCCTCCTTTTATGGATCTTCTGCCCTGTAATGTCGTGACCTAAAACAAATCCAACAATCCTTGTTTAATACAAACTCTGCCAACTTCCAAATTTCAGCCATTCATCACATAAAACTGACGGCCAAGACAGCACTTTTCTGGCTATATTCACGGCAATAAACTCCTTCCAAAACTAAGATAAATTTGCGCCCAAGTCTCCATGTCCTGTGGCCTTCTAAGTATGATCCTAGCCAATTCCGGATAACCCATGAACTGAGCCTTGAACCAACGTTTACCACTGCACAAGCAAGGCAGAACTGTACTCAGAACTGGGTCCATATTTTATACCTTAACTCAGACCTGAACCACCACTGCTTGAGCCACTTTCTCTGTTCCGTCTTGTAAACACCCACCTACTGGTATTTCATCACAGACTCATAAGCACTCCAGTTTATACTCCTCTTCATGGCCGTAACACAGGCTCAAAATTCCACCAAAATCCCACTGAATTGTAGCACCAATACAAGTCTTTCACTGCCATCAAACTATACCCAGCTGCAACATTTATTTCGATTGATTGGCATAAGAGAAAGTCACTAATCATAAGCTCCAGAACGAACTCAATTGAACCCCAAACTCGAGATCAAAGCCACCTGATTACAACCACTTGAACTTGTAGTGAAGAGTCGCTCATTCAGGCATTTCTACAAGTACATCATATGCATTCTGCTCTTGATATAGATTACTGACTTCTTATTATTTCTATACTCATTCATCTCCTTCCCTGCACTCAATCACACATTCAACACAAACCAAAGATCATAACATTCATCAAACATCTAAACAATTCAGTTTCTCATCCATTCTACACCACTCTTAACGACAGCAAACTTGGTTTGTTCTCCCTGCAGTACTCAACCCAAAACTGATTCGAGACTGACATAGATGTATGCCAAAACTTCAACTCCGTCCGGTCTTTAAAAACCCATTCTGATACTTCGACAACAAACTCATCTCCCTTAGTGTGCATGCCATCCTTCGACTGCTAGTAACTGCCTAGACTGGTGTTGGTTGGTTCGAAATAGAGTTGTTGCTCCCTAGTGAATAGCCACCCTTCGTAACATGGCTAGGTCGACTTCAACTGGTCCGCAGACTTGGTCTACGGCTGCTGGAACTTGGCAATAGATCCAAACCTTCTTCTTTGCTTGGGAACTAATGATTTCCACATAAACCTAAATTTCATTTCCTTTTGGATTTGATATTTCTTCTTCAACAGCACACGTGCACTACCCCTTCCGTTAAGTTCACTAGCAGATAAAGGCTTTCATTCCTTCCAGCCAATGTACAGGTCCCATAGCTAATGTTGAGCCCATTCCTTGCTTTTGGAGAATAAGAATTCTCTTTTAACTCCAATATTGCTACTGCTTCTAGTTAAAATTTATACTCTTATCAAGAACTTAGAAACCTTGATAATATTTTTCGGAGATATACGAGCATCGTGGTGTTGCTCGTATAGAGCTCCTAGAGCTCTAGTAGTGAAGGGTGGAAGCAAGGACTTTGTAACTTGAACTTTGTATTGATTGATTCTTGCTACCTTACTTACAAATGAATACAACATGCCTATTTATAGGCTACAAAAAGAAGAAGAGAACTATGCCTATGGAGGCTAACAACTATGCCTTTGGAGGCTAACAACTATGCCTATGGAGGCTTACCAAACCAACTACTAGACAATCTAGTATTCTTGTTTGATTTGTCTAACCCTAGAACACTCATTTTACACATGTTAATTGTCTAATATTGACTCTAGACATCCTAGATATTTCTAGGTTAGTCTAGATAGGTGTGAACTCTTGACTAAGTTGGTGTTGAATATTCAACACTCCCCCTCAACACCTACTTTCCAACTTCTCTTTATCTTAGACGTTTCGGTCCCCTTCATAGTTTAAGGATGTTTCGGTCCTCTTCATAGTTTAAGGACGTTTCGGTCCTCTTCGGAAGTTTAAGGACATTATGGTCCTCTTCGGAAGTTTAAGGACATTACGGTCCTCTTCGTAGTTTTAGAACATATGGGTTCCATCGTAGTTTAGGGACATTGCGGTCCTCTTCGTAGTTTTAGAACATACGGGTTCCATCGTAGTTTAGGGACATTGCGGTCCTTCTTCGTTTCAGTAAAATACTTCTTGTACTCTTTAGACAACTCATAGGATTTTCACCCACTTTTTTTGTTCTCTATCTCATCACCACTTGGTGATTGCTTCCGTTTCTTCACAACATTTTTTGTTGTTTCTTCTTCTATTCATCTTTGTTCCAGTCACGCTTTTGTTTGAAAACTGTAACACTTCTTTGGTTATCCAGATTCTATCACAATCTTTCATTTCGTCAAGCTTCTGCCACAATCTCTAACTATTTTTCTTCTTGTTATTTGATGTTACAAATTTTCCACTTTATCCAGATTTGCCACATTTCTGAATTCGTAACATATTTGCCACGCTATGACATAATTGTCACACTTTGGTTTGTACGTATTTAAACAAACACCTGTAAACCCATTTAGACTTCATTTGGACATTACAAATTAGGTAATTCCAACACTCCCCCTAATTTTTATTGGCTTTTTTTTTTTTTTTTTTTTTGATATTCACCCAATCTCCGTTTGCGGCTCTTATCTCCTCATGCTTGCTTCGCTCATGATAAACTCTTTATGTTTGCCGCCACGTACCGCCGTTTTTTTTTTTATAATTTTTTTTTTTGTTCTTCTTCTTATCACGAGTATGATTTAGTATCTCGTGACAAACATGCCATGCTTTTCTTCGACAATTGAGGAAGCAATCTGTTGCTCTTACCCTCAATATTCTTTTTTTCTTCCGATTTGAGGAAACAACCACTTATTGTTCTTACCCTCAAACCCTTCTCGATCACTTATTAGGAAGTGACCCTTTCTTCTTCTCTTTTATCTTGTTTTTTTTTTCATGGAGACCCCTTTTTTTTTCTTCATGGAGACCCCATTTCTTCTCTTTTAGTATTTCTTGCTCATTTAGTATGTCTCCTAACTTCTGCGTGCAAGCCTCTAAAAATTCAACATTTTTGAAATGTCGATATTACAAAAGCTTTGTCTTGTAGTAGCAGTAGTTTTTTCTTCTTCCAGTGGATACATGTCCACCGGCTTCGTGTCACAAGTATAAACTTGATGTTGTCGTGACAAACATGGCTTTCTTGCCATTTTTTTTTTCTCTCAAAACCGAGTAGGTCGTCTCATTGAGGCTCTATTCCCACAATATGAGGAGGCGATCATTTGAAGCTCTCTTCCCTCAATATATGGAGGCATTCATTGTTGACGTTTTCATGATATCGGCTTCTAAAACTCTTGAACGATTGTGGAGGCAATCCTTGGTGCACTCTTCCCACAATTGTCTTTAGAATTTTGTAAACAATTTGAGGAGGAAAATTATTGCTCTCTTCCCTCAAACTTGTCTTCTGGTCACTTATCAAAAAGTGATTTCTTTTTTTCTTCTCTACTTTTCTTTTTCCACATGGAGGCGTTTTTGCTCCTGTGAAGGTAGGATTTTTTTTTTTTTTTTTTTTTTTTGACAGGTTGGAATGGTTGAAATCTTCTTAGTGGTGTTTGCATCTTCTCCTTCTTAAACTTCATATCTTCTCAACTCGAAAGCTTTGAAACCCATCAATTCGTAGCGGAAACTTTTACGCCCATTTCGGATCGAACGAGCTCTGATACCAAGTTAAAATTTATACTCTTATCAAGAACTTAGAAACCTTGATAATATTTTTCGGAGATATACGAGCATCGTGGTGTTGCTCGTATAGAGCTCCTAGAGCTCTAGTAGTGAAGGGTGGAAGCAAGGACTTTGTAACTTGAACTTTGTATTGATTGATTCTTGCTACCTTACTTACAAATGAATACAACATGCCTATTTATAGGCTACAAAAAGAAGAAGAGAACTATGCCTATGGAGGCTAACAACTATGCCTTTGGAGGCTAACAACTATGCCTATGGAGGCTTACCAAACCAACTACTAGACAATCTAGTATTCTTGTTTGATTTGTCTAACCCTAGAACACTCATTTTACACATGTTAATTGTCTAATATTGACTCTAGACATCCTAGATATTTCTAGGTTAGTCTAGATAGGTGTGAACTCTTGACTAAGTTGGTGTTGAATATTCAACACTTCTCCCGAGCTTTGACCATGCATACAGGTGTGATCCATTTGAGCACCTTTTTCTTCCTTAATGCGACTTCAATCCAACGTACCTGCAAAATACTAAACTAGAGTAATATACAATGTTTTTAAGAGAAATAGCTAATAAAAGTCTAAGAAACTGATACTAGAATTAGGTGTTTTAGACGCCTATCACACATCGGCATCACATTTCAGCTGAAATTGAACTCAAGAAATTGACCCATATCTCCTCCTATTCGAACTGCTTTGCCTCCATTAGCGAATTCGTTTCATACCCAAATCTTCCGAGCAAAATTATCTTCAAATTGAACTCATTTCAGACCCAAACTCGAGATTAAAACCACCACATCATAGCCACTTCTCCTTGCTAATTTCCTAGTCTTCAGAAATCATTCATAAACACTTGAAATACACACATAAAAATGGACAACAACAGCTTCACTTCCACCTGAATTCCAGCTCAAAATCTTGCCTGACTCAATGTCTTAGGAGTGCTAATAGTACGCAAATGCAAATCCTAACTTTCCTGAGAATCGCAAGAAATTCATACTCATAATAAGAAACAATTCATACTCACAAATCCATCACAGTAGTAGCCTACACACTTGTGAAAGAATTTTTAAGCCAGAGTAACTGAAAAATTACAAAATCCAAAAACAAAAAAAAAATAACTGAATAATTATAACACATACACCAATGTCCGAATCCATTAACACGGCCTCTTAGTTCAGAATCCGCATCACAAGAGATTTCTTTCAATTGGAACCACTGAAGCTTGAATAACCAAGTATATAATCTATAACTTCAAAGCTCTCTACACCACCGACCACTGAACACCAGCATCCACCACCCACCATTTAAAATCCAACAATCACCGAATATGACCGGCAAAGAAACACTATTACAACTAGACGACTATATTGGTAGAACTACAAATTCAAATTCACAAAAACCCTAAATCAGATGTCACAATTCCAAACCTCAGAAACAAATCACTTTAAAAATAAAGCAAAAATAAAACAAACCTATATGATTATCACGGAACAAACCAAACGAACTTCTCATTCGGTACCCATCAATCACCATCGAATCCGCCGTTACTTAAACCTAAAAATAAAACAAACCCAAAATCTAAATCAAGAAAACCACAAATGAAAAACCCAAATCGAATCAAGAAAAACCCAAATCAAACCCTAAATCACAAAATGGATCTGAACAAGAAATAAATAGTTACTTAAAGTAATAAAAAAATCTAAAACATAACTTTAAAACCCTATAAAATCAAAGAAACTCACCGATTTGGTCCAAATCTAGGGTTTGTAACAGTACAAAGGGATAAACGGTTCTACTAATTGAATGAAACTCACCCAAATCCACAAATCTTCTGAGAGGATGTTAGTAGAAGTGAGTTTTCTTTGATTCTATAAAGAGAAGTTCCGGAGAAAGAATGGAACTTGGAGAAATCGAAGTGATTGTCTCAGTGAAATCTGATACATGGGTTTTGATTTTGAGATGGTTTATGATTAGTCTTTGATCTATGAGAGATTAGATTGGATCTATGAGATTTTCAGTAGGGAGAGTAGGAGGAAGATATGAAACGGAGTGTGGGAGGAACCGAGGAAGATAAGAAAAGGAAAAAGAAAAAGAAAATAAAAACATATTAACTATATAAAAACCCTTGAAAATAACACTATTTAGAATAACCGTAGGATCACAAACTATATCAACGGTGGACAAATTACGTTCTATTATTATGAGTTAGTTTATAAAAGGTGCAACGGATATTTTATTGTGCAACGTCTATTTCGGTTGCTCCATATGCAACGTCTATATCCGTTGCACATCAATAAATTGTAGCGTTGCAAAAAACAGGATTTGGTGTAGTGACAATACAAGATTATACACATAGGTTCGGTTACGGAACCGTGTATAATGATTGTTCGGTTTGCTAAGTTATCCAAAGAACTAAAAGTTATTTGATTTTTATTTTTCACTTAATAAATTAGTCATGATACAAACACATAAGTGTTTAAGTAATCAAAGAAGTCTTAGAAGTGTTTAAGTGAGTTCTAGCAATGCTAAACATATTAAAATAATAAGTCTTTAAGCATCTGCTAAATATTATCGGGTCAGTTGGTACAACGGTTTTCCAACGATAGGGATTGTTCACGAATTAGGGTGCTACAGTGATACATGATGATCTATGTACCTTGGTGACTTTTATTATAGAGTCGGAATTCAGAATAATAATAGACGAAAACTAGAAAACAGAACACATTAGACCAGATTCGAAGAAAAATATATTCTCTAGATTATGAACAAGAAAACTATTATAATTCTCTCTTTCTTACGCTCATAATCTCTCTAAACCGTGGTGTTTATGGGTGAAAACTATCTCTGCCGGTTTTGGTAATTTTGGGGTATGTGGATGAGAAATGAGTTTAAACCTTAAACAAATGTACTACGCGGTGAGTGCTTGTGGATTCAGGAGATAAATATGTGCAAGTCCGGCCTAAACCAAGAAATGGTCGTTCCAGACTTGTTTCGGTCACAAAGTGAAGGAAATGGGGTTGATCTTAGGGAGGGAAGCGAAGAAGGTGTTGAGAATGTGAAGGTGTTGGATATGTATGACTTGTATCAGAAAGCTGAACTGTCTTGCAGGATGTAAGCTATCAGTTCTGGTGTTTGAATACGATTGTATCAACACTTGCCTCTGTTGTCTTATCTTGTTCTGTTTTGAAAAATAGGGCGGAGAACCTATTTATACAAGTTTTTTAGCCTAACCTTCGTATCTCATGGGAAGTGGATAAAGTGGAGTGATGGAGTAGCGGAGTAGTGTGTTGGTGTCACACGACCAGGATTGCCCACTTCTCCCATCATCACTAACCATCCATGACTTCCTGACACGTTCTTGTAATGGCGCGTTGTACGTTGCATGTTGTAAACTGCCAGACCAATACCCCAGTATGTAACCCCCAGTTTGTGACATGATTGATGTCTTGAACGTGTGGATCGTGGGACCCATAGAAAGTAGCATGTAATGCTACGTTATTTAGGAAATTGATACTTGTGAAGTATCGTGTGTATACTATGCAGGTACTGCATCGAGTATATTCAGCATCTATGAAGCATCGCTGTTTGAGCATCTCAAAATAACCTCATGTCCAGCTTACTTCATATGATGGTTTGGAGGTTGCGCAAAATAGTCCTCCCTTAGCCGATCACATAATGTGGTAGAGTGACGGATGGTGATCACCATGACTTCGCACTGACCAATTAACTCCTGACCAGGGATGTGTAACTAAGCCGGTGAAGTTGGACGGACGAGATGATCTTTGAGACACTCATCTGCGACCGTTGATGGAATTAGGGTTTATGAAGAAGTACGCAAGCATCACTT
Source organism: Papaver bracteatum (assembly GCA_023529315.1). Classification (NCBI taxonomy): domain Eukaryota; kingdom Viridiplantae; phylum Streptophyta; class Magnoliopsida; order Ranunculales; family Papaveraceae; genus Papaver; species Papaver bracteatum. Next base: position 3,217,664 of record JAJJWX010004210.1, read on the forward strand.
TTCAGCTTGGTCGAATCCAAGCTTGAGACATAATTTTCGCTAGGCCGATCATGCATGCGTGTAGACGGCATGACGGTGTAGGCGCCCATACCTTATTGTCTCACGAAAGTGTGATCTGGGACACTCAATTCGTCTGGCGAAGTTGAGTGGTTGAGATCATTTGCGACAGAAAACTGGTGCCGCAAAAGCTGCTCCTCATGCCATCTTCAGGCGCGCGTTCTAAGATGACCAGGCTTGGTCGGTCCTGGCCGATTGACCCAGCTTGTAGGTGGTGGGATGGAGTTCACGTCCATACCCTGACATCCCATAGAAACATGATCTAAGCCACTCAATTTGTCCGGTGAAATCGAGTGGTCAAGATTAGTTTGCAGCTTGGGAGGTGCGACCACACTTGTTTTGGGCGCACGAATCGAGATATATAGGCAAGTTTGGTCTTGGCCGGTTGGGTGTGGATATATTTGGGCCCACAGTGATTATGTTGATACTTACTGGACCTACTTAGCCTATTCCGGGACCCTCCATCCGCTCCGGAGAAGATGGACGTTCGTGATCGCGAGACAAACCCTAGTTAGGGTATTGCCGGCCGCGTGTCACACCTGGTTTTGGGCGTATGAATGGAGGATACCAACTATAGTTGATCCTGATCGATCATTCAGGTATGCAGGTGGGCCTACGGTAGTTGTTTTGACATGCTCTGGGCCCTCTGAATCTACATCTACACCCTCTATATATACCTGCGAAGATGGATGGTTGAGACTGTTTTGCGACACATGTAATGTGCCGCAAACCCTAATTAGGGTTTTCGTCCATACTGCTTTGGTTTGGACGTTTTGGCAAGCTAGGCCAATCTTTCGGGGAGGCCGACCATGCGGGGCCCATATTGGTTTGGCAGCGGATATTCCATACCTGCTCAGGGGTTATGGAATCGATCTGGGCCATCCAATCATGCTGGTGGAGTTGGATGGTCGTGATCATTTCCAGACTGATACGGACAGTTCGGATGCTCAATCGGGCTAGTATAACACACCAAGATTATCTCAATCGGGCTAGTATAACACACCGAGAGTTGCATACTGTACGGGTATTTCGTACAGCTTTCATTATAATGCTTAGAGATTCGTGTTGCTCGGCTGAGAGAAACACTCAATCGTCATGCCGCACTGATAATGAGTACAGGAAATACAAGGCTGGTTACGCATTAATTAATAATGATGCAAATTCACAGGGTATATGGGATTGTTGCTACATGCTCCAACCTGGATGAATTTCGTGTATTTAATTCACAGAATGGGATTGTTGCCACATGCTCCATTCTAGGTGAATTAGTAAAGTGAAGGAATATCCATCACTTATTAATGGATTTATCTTTTACAAGATGTTAGCGCATAATTTTCTGGGTTTCACAATTTTAACCTTAAATGAAAATCCACCATTAACATTAAGTCCCCTGCCTAACACATAATGGTTACACTATTGTGGGGTAGGTATGAGATGGTGACAAATTTGTACACTGAAATGACCAAGCTAAAGTGAATGCATATTTACCGGATAGGTCTACCTCGTTAGGCGTTTCCCTGGGAGTCCTGATTAGGGTTGTGAAGGAAGCAGGACTTGATCTGGTGAGTCGCTTTGGTTTTCTTTGTACATATCTGGGCAGAGATCGGTCCCTTCCTTGGGTCAGGTGTACTCCTTTTCATCATATGGAAGCTTTCCTCAGATGTATGCGATAAGCATCGTTGATTGATGTCCCGAAATAGTAACCTTCATAGGTGGTAAGTAAAGACTTCTTTTCTCCTAGGATTCTGTCGACTTGAGAGATTATGAAGAATCATCTCACGTAGTTGTTCCTTCTATATCTCAGGTACTGCTCCATACTTATCTGATCTTCTGATTGACTGATTGATTTTTATTTATTTTTTTACAACTTCTTCTTCTTTGCAGTTTATCATGGAGACGGTGGACGACCATCCTGTCACCTCTCCATAAAGAAGCTTCGAAGTTGACAAGACGGAAACCCATGCGCACGAAGAAGTAATGGCTAAGATCGATCTTCCACTTCGCGAAGTTGGTCTTGCTATACAGGGGATGTCTATTTTGCACCTGCGTATTGCCAGAGGGCGCATCTGTGCACTTTCAGCTGCGATTGACATGGAGGAGCGGTAGAGGCACGAGGAAGCGTTGCAAGCACAAGTAAGCGCAAGGGCAGAGAGATTTGCAGCGCGGTTGAAGAGATGGAGGGTTGAGCATAAACGACCTCTGAATGAAGATAAGTTCAATTACCTAATCCAGGATGGCGTGATAATTCTCGATTCTGACACAGACGAACCTGAATGTTTGAAAGCAATCGGCACGACTCCTGGTGTTGCTGTGGCCTTTGATGCTCCTGCTGATGATGTTGGGATGGAGCGCGTTTCTGCGGAAACGTTTGATGCAGAAGCTGAGGTAGATCTGAAAGGAGGAGCATTACCTGCGGAAACATCTAACGCAGAAGCTGAGGTAGATCCGAAAGGAGGAGCATCAACAGGTGATGGCGTTGAAGCAGAACTTGATGGTGGTGCAGGCGCGGTCGACCATCTTGATGACTAAAACCTCTTTTTTTTTTCAAGTATATTTCGTAATTTGTGAACATCTTCCTTGTGCTCAGTGGCATCCGAGTTCAAGGTTCTCATCCATTTGATTGTTTTAATAAAGGTTTTTTTTGCTTTATAGACCTTTGTCTCGTGTTCCTGATGCAATATCTTCATGGCCTTGCTGGGGTGAGTGGCTCAAAGATCCTTCCCTTTCCGTGCACATCTTTTCCCTCAACTATTTTCAAGATGTTCTTATTATTTTTTTCTTAGGGTTTCTTTCTTGACCTGCTCTAGTGGGTTGGTTTAGGCTAGACTTTGTGTCTTTAGGGATAAAGAGGTTCTCAAATGGAAATAATACTTCCATTAATTTGAAAATTGAAAATTAAAACCCTAACTATGAATGCAAATATTACAATCATTTTCTAGAGGAATTACAAATATGATGTGAAATTGTAAGGGAAAACACGCTGGAGGAAGTAGCACAGCACCTTAAAGCATGTAGGATGATGGAAAGTGATAGCATAAAGTCTTAAGTATGGTAGGGTTTGAGCCACCGCGAGTGAATTGTTACGCCTTCCAGCTTGTCAGCGTTGATGAGTTTGCAGTAGCCTCCTAGGATGACATCTGCTACCAAGTATGGTTCATCCTCCTTTTCGGTGGGTGAATCAGGTGGGGTAGACATTTTCACCGTAATGCTTCCAACCTTGAATGCGTTTGTCTTCGTTACTAGATCTTCAATTCCGAATGGGTTTGGGCGTGTAGACATCAGGGTCTTGGTCTTGTCGTCTTTGATCACCATGACTCCGCACTGACCAATTAACTCCTGACCAGGGCTGTGTAACTAAGCCGGTAAAATTGGACGGACGAGATGATATTTGAGACACTCATTTGCGATCGTTGATGAAATTAGGGTTTATGAAGAAGTATGCAAGCATCACTTTTCAGCTTGGTCGAATCCAAGCTTGGGACATAATTTTGGCTAGGCCGATCATGCATGTGTGCAGACGATATAACGGTGTAGGCACCCATGCCTCATTGTCTCACGAAAGTGTGATATGGGCCACTCAATTCGTCTAGCGAAGTTGAGTGGTTGAGATCAATTTGCGATAAAAAACTGGTGCCGCAAAAGCCGCTCCTCATGCCATCTTCAGGCGCGCGTTCCAAGACGACCAGGCTTGGTCGGTCCTGGACGATTGACCCAGCGTGTAGGTGGTGGGCTGGAGTTCACGTCCTTACCCTGACATCCCATAGAAACATGATCTAAGCCACTCAATTTGTCCGGTAAAATCGAGTGGTCAAGATTAGTTTGCAGCTTGGGAGGTGCGACCACACTTGTTTTGGGCATGTGAATCGAGACATATAGCCAAGTTTGGTCTTGGCCGGTTGGGTGTGGAGATAGGTGGGCCCAAAATGATCATGTTGATACTTACCGGACCTGCTTAGTCTATTCCGGGACTCTCCATTCGCTCCGTAGAAGATGGACGTTCGTGATCGCGAGACAAACCCTAGTTAGGGTATTGCCTGCCGCGTGTCACACCTGGTTTTGGGCGTACGAATGGAGGAGACCAACTATAGTTGGTCCTGATCGATCAGTCAGGTATGCAGGTGGGCCCACGTTAGTTGTTTTGACATGCTTTGGGCCCTCTGAATCTACATATACACCCTTCATCTATACCTGCGGAGATGGATGGTTGAGACTGTTTTGCGACACATGTAATGTGCCGTAAACCCTAATTTAGGGTTTTCGTCCATACTGATTTGGTTTGGACGTTTTGGCAAGCTAGGCCAATCTTTCGGGGAGGCCGACCATACGGGGCCCGCATTGGTTTGGCAGCGGATATTCCATACCTGCTCAGGGGTTATGGAATCGATCTGGGACATCCAATCATGCTGGTGGATTTGGATGGTCGTGATCATTTCCATACTGATAGGGACAGTCCGGATGCTCAATCGGGCTAGTATAACACACCGAGATTATCTCAATCGGGCTAGTATAACACACCGAGAGTTGCATCCTGTATGGTATTTCGTACAGCTTTCATTATAATGCTTGGAGATTCGTGTTGCTCTGCTGAGAGAAACACTCAATCGTTATGCCGCACTGATAATGAGTATAGGAAATACAAGGCTGGTTACGCATTAATTAATAATGTTGCAAATTCACATGGTATATGGGATTGTTGCTACATGCTCCAACCTGGATGAATTTCGTGTATTTAATTCACATAATGGGATTGTTGCCACATGCTCCATTCTAGGTGAATTAGTTAGTGAAGGAGTATCCATCACTTATTAATGGCTTTATCTTTTACAGGATGTTAGCGCATAATTTTCTGGGTTTCACAATTTTAACCTTCAATGAAAATCCACCATCAACACGTGGATAACCTTAAACTGTTTTGCTAAGCTTATTTTTACAATAATTAGTATTGCCTCACAAACTTCCATCTAGTATAGGTGTGTCTGTGTCACAAACCACACTCTAGATGTCTTAGATATGATCTAAACATCTCTATCTATAGCTTTAACGGTTTCTCAAACCTTCTAGAAACCTATTTCCTTATATAGGAATAATTCCTTTTCTAGGTATATTTCCTTATCTAGGAATATTACCTTGTCTAGGAATATTTCTTTATCTAGGGATAATTCCCTTTCTAAGTACATATTTCCTTATCTAGAAATATTATCTTGTCTAGGAAATATTCCTTTCCTAGGTATATTTCCTTATCTAAGAATATTACCTTGTCTAGGAATATTTCCTTATCTAAGAATACTGCCTAAAAAATCAGTATTCTTACCCAAAGTAGAAGTTTATCCTCAATATAACTTGAGGATTGCTAAGTTCCCAAAAGAGGAAAGATACACCTGTATCATCCCCCCCCCCCCCTTTTAAGAACTTGAACTCCTGTGAAAGTTAGAACCGGAGATAAGGAAACTCGAGAGTTCCTTTCTACTTGTTGAACCATCTCGCCTTTCTGGGAACTTGACCTTCACATACAATTATAAAAGCAGCATTATCTCCTTGTCTTGTCTTAGTCAATCTTAGATCCATAATGCAATTATCCTCGATTGGTTCTTCCCGATCAAACCAAAAGTCTCCTACATGTGGCAAGATCATATTGTCATCCTCACCATCATCTTGTAGTGGTGGATCAAACAACTTCAAGTGTTCGACATTAATATTCAATAACATTCTTTCCCTATCCGATCGTTCCTTATCTAACTTCAACCATACCATAGTCATCTTGTTCTTCTAAAATATTCTTGCTTTTCGAGTAATTCACTAAGCTATTTGTAGAGAGATCTAGTGAAGACCATAAACCACTGGAATATTCCATAAAAGAAACTAACCTTGCTCTAATGTCAACTTGATACGTGTTGATATCTGTACCTTGGTGACTATTATTATAAAGGCGGAATTCAGAATAATAATATATGAAAACTAGAAAAAAGAACACACTTGAAACCATATTCGAAGAAAATATCTTATCTAGATTATGAACAAGGAAACTATTACAATTCTCTCTTTCTTACGCTCACAATATCTCTAAACAGTGGATAACCCTTAAACTGTTTTGCTAAGCTTGCTTTTACAATAATTAGTATTGCCTCACAAACTTTCCTCTAGTCTAGGTGTGTCTATGTCACAAACCACAATGTAGATGTCTTAGCTATGAGCTAAATATCTCTATCTATAGCTTTAACGGTTTCCCAAACCTTCTAGGAATCTATTTCCTTATCTAGGAATAATTCCTTTTCTAGGTATATTTCCTTATCTAGGAATATTACAAATTCCTTTGCTCTGGAAGTTGTTATTTATAAAAGTATTCCCTCCGTCCTAGTTTACTTGTCAAATTTTTGTCCTAAATTACTTGCCAAGTTTCATATTTTTTCACTTTTTATCCTAATTTACCCCTCTGTTGGAATCAGGTCATATTATTGAGAAATGTGTAACTCCATTTCCTATACACAATTTTAAATTCTCCTCTATATATCCTTTATCTCTTTTTGTTTTGAATTCTTCAAGTAAAGACCATAAAACTAGATATGTAAAAACTATGTATCATAAATACTATCTTGGGGTTTGGGAAAAAATCTACTCTCTCTACATTTCTTAATCTGTGTGCAAAAACCAATTTTGGTAAGTAAAATAGGGCGGAGGGAGTATTGAATAATGAGTGTTGTGGCGAGGGGAACTCACCAGCAACCTCTTATATCTTTCCCAATATTCATAAAGAGATTCTCCAGTAATCTGTAATATACCACTAATCTCTTTACGAGCAGCGACCGCTTTAGGAGCAGGAAAATACTTTTCCAGAAATAGATTTTTCATCTCATCCCATGTTGTAACACTCCCTAAAGGAACATAATATAAATATTCTTCTGCTAAGTCTATCAGTGAGAACGGAAAGGCTTGTAGCATAGCCATATCTCTGTCTGTGGTTGCATGCCTCAGACTTGTCATCGTTTTCTGGAACTATTGAAGGTGTCGATTTGGATTTTCACCTGGATGTCCCTTGAACTTTGGTAGATGATGAAGTAGATTAGACTTTATCTCCACTGGATTGGTGATTGTAATGCAGAGTGACTGCGAATCTAAACATGAAAATGTCAACTCTCCAGCTTTCTTTCCTGAGGTAGAGGTGGTGGAGGATTTGCATCGTTCGTCATGTTTGATGTAGACGATTCTTGTTGTGGTTGTTGATGTGCTTGTAACGCCATTCCTTTTCGAGTTTGAATTTCGCCCCCCGGATAATTCCAATCTTTTGATGCAAGAGATTAAGTACCTGAATTCACAAATCTAGAAAATGAAAATTAAAAACTAAAAAGAAAATATAAAAACAAAAATAAATAAATAACAACTTAGAAAAATAACAACTAAAGCTACCGACTGCTCCCCGGCAACGACGCCAAAATTTGATGGTTGTCGTAAGTGAAATCAAACTAAATCACTTATTTCCACATAATTAACTGGTAATATAATGGAATCAAGGATCATTCCCACGAAGAGTAGTAAGTTTTAGTTGTCAAAGTGTCACAAAGGGGAGTTTGTTTTAGATTTTGAATAAAGTAAATAAAAGCAATTGAAAATATTAAGTTGTGAGCAATAGAGAGAGAGATATGATCGAGGAATCCTTCTTCGTTAATAAACTATCAATGAGTTAATATATTCATATATTCGTCATTAATCATAGATTATCACCAACCGTAGAATAACAAGTACACTTACCTATTCTCAAAATTCCTTAAATCACTAGATAACTAGTACGCTTAGCTACCAAATTCTATCCGTATGAACCACCTTGAGGTAAGCTTACAAGATGTAATTAAATTGAATGCTTTAGGGTTTGTGAATTTAGGTTTGATCCTAGTAGTTAGACTCAGTACTCTCGGTCTACTTGCTAGGGTTGTGTCTACATGCGATTACTATACATAATCCCTCTGCAAGGATTCACGTTCTCTACTTGTGTAAGGAATTATTCAACAATTACGGATATCCTAACCCTTACTAGCAATAGATTAGATTAACAAATATATTCAGTTTGCCACCTAAACAATCTATCAATCAATCATAAGTATTTTTAATAGTAAACACAAACGATAATCATATGAAGAAATCAAAATAGATTCATATATTAAATCAAATCAAGTTTACAACTTAGAATTCATCCTCAATCAATAGATGTTTAGCTACTCATGGATGTATAAACATCCATGATATATATATACATATAAGAAAAGTTAAGAGATATCGTTACGATTGAAGAACCACTCTGAAACCCTAGGTTTCGCTCCGTGTGTTGTTTTTTCTCACAAATACTTACAATTTCGTGACCTATATTCATGACCTAATACCTCTTTATATAGTTTACATTGCTTGGCCATCAAGTATCTTCGTCGGTTAAGGAAGCCGACCCTAAATTACGAAAGAAAGCATTCAATAGTTTGCAAACCATCTTTTTAGAAAAGTATCCAAGTACTTTAGTTTGCAAACCAGTATGCAAACTCTTTAATTCACGAAATCATAGTTTGCAAACCGGTTTGCAAAATTTCCTGTTTTCGGTATTCGATAAAACATGTTTTGGCCGTAACTTCTTCGTCTGAACTCGGAATGACCTCATTATTTCTGCATTCTATTTGTAATTGAATTCTCATCAAGATGGTGATAATAAATCCTGAATTTTAATGAGTTAAGATTGGTATTTGGCTTGTCTCTTGATTTTTAGCGTTTTGCTCCTTTTTGTCGCACTTTATTCAACTTCTCTTGGACTTGGGCACTTGGAATACTTTTCTTTTTAGCTATTTTTAGCACTTTGTAGCTCCTTTTTGGATGATTCACCTAATAGAGACAAATGAGAGAAAACAAGAGTAATAATACGAAAATATGCAAGAATAATAGCTAAGACAAGTATAGAGGACAACTAGGTTCATAAAGGACAACTCTAACAATCAAATAGGACATATAAGTGTCAGGGATTGAATTTTCTAGTTGAATGAGTCCCTCTATTGATAGATTTTCAAGATGGAATATTGCTTAGAGTTCAAGCTAAGATAACTTGAGAATCAAGCAAACATTTTCTATGTTTAAATGAAACTCTAGTTAGGGTTTCAAGTAAGTATGTAAGAAACTTGTGTTATAATCACATACAAGAATATATGTTATGATCCGAGTGTACAATGATAGTTCTTGGAAAATATGACATTCGAACATGTAAGCAATATTGTGTTCATTTAAACACGTAAGACTTGAATCATGATGCACATACACAAGGTGTTTAGTGATCAAAGATGTCTTAAAGGTATTTATGAGAGTCATAGCAATGTTAAATTTTTTTATATAAAAATAGTCTTTGAGTATCTTTCAATACGTACTGGGTAGGTTGTGAAACTGTTCATGTACTGTTAGCCAGTCCATGAATTCAGGGCGTTATGTTTCATGTACCGTCATGTTATTTTCGAACTCAGATGTCTATGGTTCGTGAACTGGGTTGGTAGACTATTTAGGCTATTTCATAAATTCAGATCACAACAGATCATAAACAGTCCCTTTCAAAACTCTACGTATATTCTGGAACTTCAGATATCCATGGTTTGTGAAACGACTCGTACCTACCCTGAGTCCAGATTTTAGTAGTTTTAATAAACTCTCTTTTGATGTTGAAACATTCTCATTTGACATGGATATAAATATCATTGCTTGAGCAATTTCCAATTGATTTATATGACACAAAAATAGTTTATGAACAATAAATTTTTTGAACTAAGATTGCTAAGGACCATTGAACATCCATTGCTTAAATCATATTTTGAGATGTTTAACAGGATAAGCTCGACTCAAAATTTATTTTTTGCAACATTAAATCTACTAGAAGTCATACGACATAGTCTCAAAAAGATAAAATAGTAATTCATGTGAGTATATTAAATAGTTTAGTCTTCACATACCTCTTGTTGATTGAGTTCTCCAAATGTCTTCGTTTGGTCTCCAGTCTTCAATCTTCGAGGGTTACTCAGTGATGTATGATACTCAACTACCAACCTATATACATGGCCCGAGGATTGAATTTAGTAGACTATAAATCAAGATATACTTTTGTATATCTAAAATTGACAACAAGCTTTAGATTCAAAACTTGCAAGTTCGGCCGAGCAATGCTCTAACAGGTCATGAACATGATAGTTCTGATTTAGTTAGATATGTTTTATCTTATTTTGCTATGCCACTCAATTCCTTTCCTACTTCTCCAACTTATGTTAGTTCAGTTCAACCAACAGAGGGTTTAAATAATTTTGGTTCATCTAGAGTCGCTTGATTAAATACTAGAGTCAACTTCATTTAGGTTAGACTAGAAAGTCTAGGAATATTAAGACATACATGTATTATTCTGAAGACCTTAAGAATGAGAAGAAATAACGACTACAACGACGAAGACGTCATCCTTTCACTTGAGGTTAGTAATATTGACTTGAACTTATTTCATTTCTAATGTATCTTTCAAGTCGTGCTATATTGAAAACATAACATGCGAAGTTGTATATACTATACATATTTTATATAATACTCTAGTGGATATACATGATCATAATAGTATGGTCATAGAATTAAGGAATTAGATTGCGAAATATAACGCTTATCTTTTGAACTTCGTAGATACGGGTGAAAACTATTCCTGCCGGTTTTGGTAATTTGGGGTGTGTGGATGAGGAATGAATCTAAATCTTAAACAAATGAACTGCGCGGTGAGTGCTTGTAGGTTCGAGAAATCAATCTGTGCAAATCCGGCCTAAACCAAGAAATGGTCGTTCCGGACTTATTTCAGTCACAAAGTCAAGGAGATGGGGTTGATCTTAGGGAGGGAAGGGAAGAAGGTGTTGGTTATGTATGAATTATATCAGAAAGATGAACTGGCTTCCAGGATGTAAGCTATCAGTTCCAATGTTTGAATACGATTGTATCAACACTTGCTTTTGTTGTCTTGTCTCGTTCAAAAAATAGGATGAAGAACCTATTTATACAAGTCTTTTAGCCTAACCCTCGTATCTCGTGGGAAGTGGAGAAAGTGGAGTGATGGAGTAGTGGAGTAGTATCACACGACCAGTCTTGCCCACTTCTCCCATCATCACTAACCGTCCATGACTTCCTAACACGTTCCTGTGGTGGCGCGTTGTGCGCTGCACGCTGTAAAACGCCAGACCAATACCCTAGTATGTATCCCCCAGTTTGTGACATGATTAATATCTTGAATGTGTGGATCGTGGGACCCACAAAAAGTAGCGTGTAATGCTAAATTGAATAACTGCGTTATTTAGGAAGTCGATACTTGTGAAGTATCGTGTGTATTCTATGCAGGTACCGCATCGAATATACTTAGTATGTATGAAGCATCGCTGTTTCAGCGTCTCAAAATAGATTTATGTCCATCCTACTTCATGTGATGGCTTGGAGGTTGCGCAAGCAAATCCTCGCTTGGCCGACCACATGGTGTGCTAGAGTGACGAGTGGTGATCACCATGATGTCGTACTGACCAATTAACTCCTGGCCAGGGCTGTATAACCAAGCCGGTGAAGTTGGACGGACGAGATAATCTTTGAGACACACATCAGCGACCGTTGGTGAAATTAAGGTTTTGAAGGAGGTGCGCAAGCACCACTCTTCAGCCTGATCGAATCCAAGCTTGGGATACGATTTTTGGCTGGACAATCGTACATGCGTGTAGATGGAATGACAGTGTAGGTGCCCATACCCCATTGTCTCACGAAAGTGTGATCTGGGCCACTAAATTCTTCTAGCAAAGTTGAGTGGTCGAGATCAATTTGCGACAGAAAACTGGTGCCGCAAAAGCCGCACATCGTGCCAATTTCAGGTGCGCGTTCCAAGACGACCAATCTTGGTCGGTCTTGGACGATTGGCCTGGCGTGTAGGTGGTATGCTGGTGTTCACGCCTATACCTGACTGTCCCACAAAAAAGTGAACTAAGACACTCAAATTGTCCGGCGAAATTGAGTGGTCGAGATTAGTTTGCAATTTAGGAAGTGTGACCACGCTAGTTTGGGCGTGCGTTTTGGGATAACCAGGGATGGTGGTGAGGGGATAGATAGGCACACGGTGGTCATGTTAGTATGACCGGACCTGCTTAATCTAATCTCGGACCCTTCATTTGTGCCAGAGAAAATGGACGCTCGTGATGTTCAAAACCCTAATTTTGAGTTTCACGGCCGTGCGTCATACTCCGTTCATGCGCACGAATTGGGATGACCGAACATGGTTGGTCCTGACCAATCGGTCAGGTATGTAGGCGGTCCCACGGTGATCGTGTTGACATGCTCTGGGCCCTTTGAATCTACATCTACACCCTCCATCTATACCTGTGAAGATGGATGGTTGAGACTGTTTTGTGACACATGTAATGTGCCGCAAACCCTAATTTAGGGTTTTCAGTCCATACTGCTCTGGCTTGGACATTTTGGAAAGCTACGCCAATCTTTTGGGGAAACCGACCATGCGGGGCCCGCATTGGTTCGGTAGTGAATATTCCAATACCTGCTTGGGGTCATGGATCGATCTGAGCTATCCAATTCATGTTGGTGAAGTTGGATGGTCGTGATCATTTCTGAGACTGACATGGTCAGTCCAGATGCTCAATCGGGCTAGTATAGCACACCGAGAGTAATATGTTCAATCAGGCTAGTATAGCATACCGAGAGTTGCAGCCTGTATGGGTATTTCGTACATGCTTTCATTATAATGCTTGGCGGTTCGTGTTGCTCTGCTGAGAACAACACTCAGTCGTCATGCCACACTGATAATGAGTACAGGAAATACAAGGTTGGTTATGCATTAATTAATAATGTTCTATTTAATTCACAGACTGGGATGGTTTCCACATTCTCCATTCTAGGTGAATTAGTAAAGTGAAGAAGTATCCATCACTTATTAATGGCTTTATCTTTTACAAGATGTTAGTGCATAATTTTTTGGCTTTTACAATTTTAGCCTTAAATGAAAATACACCATCAACATTAAGTCCCATGCCTAGCTTATAATAGTTACACTATTATGGGGTAGGCATGAGATGGTGACAAATTTATACACTGAAATGACTCAGCTAAAGTGAATACATATTTACCGGATAGGTCTACATCTCCAGGCGTTTCCCTGGAACTGGTTAGTCTTAATTAAGGTTGTGAAGGAAACATTACTTGATCCGGTGAGTCGCTTTGGTTTCCTTCGTACATATCTTGACAGATCTTGGCCCCTTCCTTGGGTCAGGTGTACTTACTTTCGTCATACGGCGGATTTCCTTAGATGTATCTGATAAGCATCGTTGATTGCTATCCCGAATTAGTAGTCTTTATAGGTGACAAGTAAAGACTTCTTTTCTCCTGGGATTTTGTCGACTTGCGAGATTATAAAGAAGAATTCTAAGGATTCATCCCACGTAGTCGTTTCTTCTATATCTCAGGTACTGCTCCATACTTATCTGATCTTCTGATTGATTGATTTTTTTTTGTGTGTGCTCATAACTTCTTCTTCTTTGTAGCTTATCATGGAAGCGGAAGGCGACCATTCTGTCACTTCTCCAGAAAGAAGGTTCGAAGTTGACAAGCCTGAAACCCATGCGCACGAAGAAGTAATGGCTAAGATTGATCTTCCACTTCGCGAAGTCGGCCGTGCTATACAGGGGATGTCTATTTTGCACCTGCGTATTGCCAGGGGACGCATCTGTGCCCTTTCAGCTGTGATTGACATGGAGAAGCGGTGGAGGCGCGAAGAAGCGTTGCAAGCACCAATAAGCGCAAGGGCAGAGAGATTTGCAGCGCGGTTGAAGAGGCGAAGGGTTGAGAATAAACGACCTCTAAATGAAGATAACTGCGATTACCCAATCCAGGATGACGTGATAATTCTTGATTCCGACACAGACAAACCTGAGCATTTGAAAGCTCCTAATGTTGTTGTGGTCTTTGATGCTCCTGCTGATGATGTTGGGATGGAGTGCGTTGCTGCGGAAACGTCTGATGCAGAAGCTAAGGCAGATCCGAAGGGAGGAGCATCAATAGGTGATGGAATTGAAGCAGAACCCATCGGTGGTGTAGGCGCGGTTGACCCTCTTGACGACTAAAACCTTTTTTTTCTAAGTATATTCTGTAATTTGTGAACATCTTCCTTGTACTCAGTGGCAGCCGAGTTCAAGATTTTCTTCTATTATTTGATTATTTGAATAAAGGTTTTTACATTATAATCCTTTGTCAAGACTGTAACTGAACCTTCTCAGGCGCAAGGATGCACCTTCACACGTAATTCTTTGTGATAAAAGAAATAATGCCATAATGGAATACCTACGGACCTGTGTTCCTGATGCAAGATTTTCCTGGACTTGTTGGGGTGAGTGGCTCAAAGCTCCTTCCCTTTCCGCGCATATCTTTTCCCTCGACTCTTTTCAGGATGTTTTTGCTTAGGGTTTCTTTCCTGGCCTGCTCTAGTGGGTTGATTTAGGCTGGACTTTGTGTCTTTAGGAGTAAAGAGGTTCTCAGATGGAAATAGTACTTCAATTAATTTGAAAATTGAAACCCTAATTATGAATGCAAGTATTGCAATCATTTTCTAGAGGAATTACAAATATTATGTGAAATTGTAAAGGGCAACACGCTGGAGGAAGTAGCACAGCGTCTTGAAGCGTGTATGATGCTGGAAAGTGATAGCATGATATCTTAAGTATGGTAGGGTTTGATCCACCGCGAGTGAATTGTTACGCCTTCTAACTTGTCAGCGTTGATGAGTTTGCAGTAGCCTCCTAGGATAACATCTGCTACCAGGTATAGTTCATCCTCCTTCTCGGTGGATGAATCAGTTGGGGTAGCCACTTCACCGTAATGCTTCCAACCTTGAATGCAGTTGTCTTTGTTACTAGATATCCAATTCCAAACGGGTTTGGGCATGTAGGCATCGGGGTCTTGGTCTTGTCGTCTTTGATCGAGACAGCTTCTAGACTCCTGATAAACTATTTGAAGGGGTCGGCCTCCCATTCGCATCTCTTATCTAGGGTTGGTTTTTCGGCTAGAGTCAGTCCCAAGGACTTATCAGAGTGAGGGACGGTTGGTTGTAAAGAGAGTTGTGTGACGAGACTTACTTGAGCTCGGAACCTTTTAATGTATGCTGACAGGATCTCTCCGGGAAGTTATGTCACATTGGCAAGTTTCTAGTGCGGCAACAGACAGTCTTCACGTCCAGAAGGCGTGTTGGAGATTCTTTCAGGTATCGAAGCCGGTAGAGGACAAACTTCTAGCATTACCTTGTTGTCGTGCATCCAAGGGCATCTTAGGATCATGTCATAGTTGGAATGATCTTTGACTATGTATAACTTTGCTTGTGTCGAGGCATCACCTAATTTGACTTCAAGATCAATGTATCCATATGCATCTCTGAGTTCTCCTTCTGGATCCTTAACCACAGTTGGGTGACAAGTAGCCTCCTGCTTCGAAATCTTTGCTACTCTCAAGGTCTTGACATTAATGATGTTAAATTCAGAGGTCGTATCAATCAACGCTCTATCGAACTCAACGTCTCTCAAATGAGTGACGGTTAGGAGTCCCTAGTTTCCCTTGCTCTCATCTTCCAGGAAAGACTAGGGTTTCTGGACAGCTTCTGGATACAAACACCTACCTGATACAACACGGTTAAGGGCCGTAAATATGTCTTGACGTTGTCCCTTGGAGAAATACAAGATTTCACACAAGTGCTCCATCATAGATTGTACAGTCTTGCGAACAGAATCCTCATAAATCATGAAGTTCCTAATAAGAAGAGGTTCTCTATGAACACCTTCATTTCCAAGTTAGAGTTCTCATGTCTCTATCTTTTCCCTGAAGATTTGTTTCAGCCTGCTACAATCTTTGGTTGGATGGTGGACGAACCTATGGTAGCAACAATATTTGGGATCCGCCGTGTCTTTCTCAGTTGGAGGACGTTTGATAGGAGGCAGATTAATGGCGTCGTCTTGAATTCATGCTTCCAAGAGTTTTATTACTTCACTCATGGGGAAAGGCAAGCTTGTATCTTCGGTGTCTTGTACAGGAGTTTTGTCCGCTCCTTTCCGAGACGAAGTCTTGTGCGCCGGGGATGCCCGCTTGGTTTGTTGTTCTGCTGCCGAAGCCTTCCTTTTTTCTCCTCCTCCCACTACACTTACAGAGGGACCAGTGTTGTATTTCTTATTCGTGAGACGCCTGCTTCCTCGACTTTCACGTGAATCTTCACTTCGAACAACTCTGGTTCTTTTTATCAATGCTGGCGCAGTTGTGGCTGAATGTCTGGCAGCTTCATGGAGTTCAGAGAATGTTTGAAAGCCCAAATTATCTAATAGAGCGCGATATATGGGTATCATCCTATTGATGCATAACTCCCCCATTTTTCATTCGGTGACGTTCGGGTCGTGACAATCCAGTGCTTTGGTTCTGAACCTCTTAACGAAGTCGTTGGGATGCTCGTTGTTCCACTGAAGAATTCTCCCCAGATCTGAAAAGGTGATCTGTTTAGACACGAAAAAATACTTTCTGTAGAAGGCACTGACCATCTCGTTCCAATTGGATATTCTATTAGGCGCGATGTTGTTGTACCAGGTGTACGCCCTTCCTGTAAGTGTCTTTGAGAATTATTTTAGGCGGAGAACATGATTGTATTCATGTTCCCCCAAGGGTTCCAAGAATCGAGAGACGTGTTCACGAGGATTACCAGTACCATCGTAGATGGAGAACTGGGGAGAGGTGTAACCTCTTGGAAGAGGAATTCGTTGCACATCTTGAGGGTACGGCGGCTGATGTTGGTGTATATCTGTTCGGTATCCTTTGCCTCGGTTTTGGAGAAGTCGTTCCAGGTCCTCACGTGTGATGAAGTTGGACGGCTGATTCCTTTCTCTTAGGCGTTCAGGAACAACGCGAGTTTCTTAATCCGTGTGGGTCAGGATGGAAACGCTTCCCCCGGGTTGTCGTGAATCTTGTGGTAATCGTTCAGTCAGAGTTTTGAGGAAAGTGAGTACCTCTTTCTGAGTTGCGGCCATATCCGTTTAAGTCTTAGCCAGAACTTCCTGCTTCTCTATCAAGTCTGCAATGATAATGGGCGGTGGTCCTCCTCTCGTCCCTCCGGCTCCTCGCCCTGATGAAGGAGTGAAAGTTGTTGCTCTCGTTACTACCGTAGGCGTTACACTTGAGGAGATTCCGGGATTCACGGCTGCTCTGGCTCTGCTGATGGGAGGTGTTACACCTACTAGAATATCTCCCGCTACGATGGCGCTGGTGGTAGAAGTGACGACTCCACGAGATGTATTGACCACGGTATCTCCACTGACAGGTATATCGACACCGGGAGTGTTATCCACACTAGCTCCATCAGAATTGATTGCTGATCCAGACTTGAATTCCATCATCTCGAAATGAATTGCAGATTGAATTGGTTCTAAGATCTACCCTTTTGAAATTGATTAAATTGAATCGGATTTCGAAAAAATTGACTTTGAAACCGAGAGATTAACCTCCGGCTGTGGTCTAAGATCTACCCTCTTGTGGTAATCTAATTTAGGGTTTTCCGTCCATACTGATCTGGCTTGGACGTTTTGGAAAGCTACGCCAATCTTTTGGGGAGACCGGCCATGCGGGGCCCGCGTTGGTTCGGTAGTGAATATTCCAATACCTGCTTGGGGTCATGGATCGATCTGAGCTATCCAATTCATGCTGGTGAAGTTGGATGGTCGTGATCGTTTCTGATACTGACATGGTCAGTCCAGATGCTCAATCGGGCTAGTATAGCATACCGAGAGTAATATGCTCAATCGGGCTAGTATAGCACACCGAGAGTTGCAGCCTGTATGGGTATTTCGTACATGCTTTCATTATAATGCTTGGAGGTTCGTGTTGCTCTGCTGTAAACAACACTCAGTCGTCATGCCGCACTGATAGTACATGAAATACAAGGCTGGTTATGCATTAATTAATAATGTTCTATTTAATTCACAGACTGGGATAGTTTCCACATGCTCCATTCTAGGTGAATTATTAAAGTGAAGAAGTATCCATCACTTATTAATGGCTTTATATTTTACAAGATGTTAGCGCATAATTTTTTGGCTTTTACAATTTTAGCCTTAAATGAAAATCCACCATCAACAATATGACATCCACATAATCGTGTATATAGTTTTATGATTATGTGTATGAGTTAATAGTGAAAATTTCATCCTAGGAAACAATGTTTTACATTTTTTTAAAGGAAGTATGTTCATGAACTTGTTTCATGAATCAAAAGGGAAATTAGTAGGTATATTAGTCCGGCTATTCATTGCATATTCTTTGGATGACCAATATGTGTGAGTTGGTAGAACCGATCTTAACTAAGGTTATGTATCTTGGTATAACTGATCACAATACCTAGACTTATGATTTGGTATGACCGGTCCTGGTAACTGGTATAACTGATCCTAAGTAACCACCATGAGATGGTATGATCGATCCTTGTAATTGGTGTGACCGATTCTGTATTGGTATGACCGATCATAAGTGGTTGTGTGACTGATCCCTGTAATTGGAATGAGCAACAGTAAAGGATTTCATTTAGGTAGCCTTTCCTTACTGGTCATTTTGTAGTTCTTGTGGCATTTATTATCTTCTTGGAAGATGTACTGCTTAGCCTTAGATTGTTTTGGCAAATGATGTTAGATTAATGATTTAGCTTTATTCTTAACACACGGTGGTATTTAACTGGATGTTTCCATCTCCTTATGAGATGCCTATCGCGTAGTCTACTATTTATTTTAAGTGGCAGGTACAGGTGCTGGTACAAATATAAAGGTACGGGTGTAGGTACAGATATGGGCGTTGACATCTTACCATTTATTGATTGATAGTTAGGGATAGTTGTTGCTACGCAATTCATACTATCCATTGTGAGAGGTAGTTCATACTATCTAAAACGAAAATGACGAACTACGGTCGTGCTTGATCCCTTCAAGCAACGGAGAGGGTACGTAGGAAGCCGCTATGCGGTTCAGTACAACTCTACAAGGGTGTTCATATCATCTGAAAGATTAGTTGTTGTTTTGGCAGTTCATACCATCTTCGGAGGTGATTGCAACCTTGTCACCGACAAATGGCCATGAGAATTATTAGTGGTGGCAACTGGCCATGGAAATCTTAGTAGTGGTAACTGGCCATGAGAGTTATTAGTGGTGGCAACTGGCCATGAGAGTTATTAGTGGTGGAAACTGGCCATGAGAATTATTAGTGGTGGCAACTGGCCATGAAAATTATTAGAATGGAAACTGGTCATGGAAATCTTAGTAGTGGCAACTGGCCATGAGAGTTATTAGTGGTGGCAACTGGCCATGGAAATCTTGGTAGTGGCAACTGGCCATGAGAGTTATTAATAGTGGCAACTGGCCATATAAGTTTATTATTTTTGGCGACGGGCCATCTCTCATTTTGACAATTGGTCGTCTCTCATAATTGGAGAATAAATACTAAGTTTGCTTGCTTATAATGCAGTTTGGGTGATTCAAATTCGAGTTGCTCAGAAGAATTTGAAGGTCTGGTTACTTGAGTGGCGTATCGGAGAGTCGGAGTTTGCTAAGCGGTCCGAAACCCGGTTCACTGGAAGCATAAATTTCTTGATCCATCACAGTTGATATCAGAGCGGCTCCGGTTTAAACAGGATTGTGCATTTGGAACCCATCAATGTTCTGCTCGTGTGATGACTAAGGTAATCCTTTTTACATTTGTTTTATTTTGAACTTCGGAACGAAGTTCATTTTAAGGAGTTGATGGTGTGATACTCCGTATCTTTTTTCTCGGGTTTTAAGTGAACCCGTTAGTCAAATTATGCACCAGAGTGCCTAAAACTATATTAGTCAATTAACACTTTTGGTTTGCCTAGATAGCTTTAGTTTAAACCCTTGGGTGCCTTAATAATTTTTGTGCATGGTTGACACGTGAATAAATGAATCCACCTGCGTGTCATTTGGTTGGAGTGGCGATAAAAAGGGAAGACCAACTGGAGTCTGTTTTTCCCCTTTTTGTTTTTTCTTTTTTTCCTTCCTTCACCTTCTCTCCTTAGCAATTTCCCTTTCTCTCAATAAAAATAAAAGAATCTTAGAAATTGGTTGTGGCTAACAGGGGTTAGTCCACGAATGAGTTGGGGGAGTTTAATGTATTTTGGATCTTGGGGATTTTGAGGGAGTGTAAGAGAGTATAGGGAGTTTGAGAGAGTTTGGTGTTTTGATTGTAGGGAGTTTGAGAGACTCTCCCAAAATCTCTACTTTTTTGAGAGATTTGGAATGAGTCAAAAATACACTGTAAACTCCCTAGAACTCCCCAGAACTCCCCAAAAAAAACCAACTCCCTAGCATTCTAATTTTTACCACTAACAGGGAGTTTAAGAGTTTCTTTCAAACTCCTCCACGACTAACGGGGTTTTCTAGGGAGTTTGGGAGACTCTTCTAAACTCTCCCACGACTACTGGGGATTTTGAGAGACTCCTTCGAACTCCCCCACGACTAACATTAAAAAACCCAACTACACCCAAATCCCCCAACTCCCTTGAGGACTAACACCCTGTAAATGTTCATAGGGATTGAGCTATGTTAGGAACCACGTTGTAGTACAGTGGATTCCTATCCCTCCACTAGGGAGGAGGTCCGGGGTCGAATCCCCTTAGAATCATAGAAAACCTAGAGTCTAGGTATTGGGCTTAGGCAAGATCGTTTGAAGACAAGTAGTTGTAATCCAGGCCCACTTCAAAAAAAAAAAAGATTGAGCTATGTTTATCAGGGAATTTTGATACAAGCTATAAGAGATTTGGTTAAAGGTTTTGGACGAGAAGCTAGGTTTTGCCGTGAGTTCTTGGCTGTGAAACCAGTCAAGGTTTGATGCTGCTGCCATTTGAATAGATGGCGAACGGATGAAATTCAGAGAGGAATTATTAGAGTTCTATAGAGATGAACAGTGGGTCTTTGTTTGGATACGAATTCGTAAGGTTTTTGAACTCTTATATCAGCGTGAAAACAGCTAAGCTGCAAGCCGTTGACGATGGTTTATGGTGACAATTGTGTAGGATTATTAATGTCTTGGAGTCCTAGTAGTACTGGAATTATGGATTTGTTTACCAAATTGAGTTTGCAGGGAAGAAGAGCTATAAGTAGAGGCTAGAAATACAACAAAAAAATCTCATCTCTTCACCTGCATCAAAGTGCCCATAACATGTTCGGTGATATGCTCGACAAAAGAGAAAATGGCTAGAGGTTCTTATAACTTCCCTTTACATGTGTTATGAATTTTGATAAATTGGATTTGTGGAAGTGTCTCATATCATAATTTTCAAATGGGTTAATGTTACTGTTAAAAGATTGGGCATCTTGATTCTTGGCCAATGCTTGAAATTTATTGTTATATTGAAAAATGCCCAATTAAGCTTACTGCCATAGTTTTTCGTTGCTGCTAGTGAAAAGGAGGTTTGAATGTGATGTGCTCTTAATAATCTTGTTAGATAAATTGTGAAAGTGAATTGTTATTTAAGTGCAGTTTGATTACTTTGATTTCTATGAGTGCTCATGATGTTACATTAACATTTGATAGAATTATGCTCGTGCTAGTGTTGAAAGATGTTTACATTTTTGTTGGGAACTATCGTTGGCAGTAGTGGTCCCTAGAGATGATTGTCGTTTTAGCCGATTGCACGAAGAACTTGAATTCATAAAATTGTAGGCGTGAGTGAATTTTAGTTTATTACTTAAATTTGAACTAAAACAGCATCTAGCTAGTGTTTTATGCATATATAGGTTGACTTACTTTAGATGTTAGTTTTGCTAGGCTGCAATGTTGGTATTTCTTTGAATGATCACTCGGTATCTCTGTGCAAAATAGAAGTTCTTTTGTTATGTACCTAGTAGCAAGTGGTTTTATTTTTATGGTACCATCTATATTAGGCTCCGAATCAGGTAGTTCCATTGTGGTATTTTGTTGATATAGAATGGGGATATGCGCGCTAGATTTGATTTATATGCTGTCGGAAGGTACCGATACTGACATGCGAGTATATGGATCGTACGTGTTAGAAATGAGAATGAAGTAAATGAGTTTTCCAGAACGCCGCATGGGCTGTGTTGATATATTATGCCAACATCTTTTGGGGAATGAGCAATAGTAAAGGATTTCATTTATGTAGCCTTTCCTTACTATACATTTTAAGTTTCTGCCTTTAATATTTGACTTGTAGGGGAGTCATTTAGTAGTAAATAAAAATTGTTATATATTGCTGACTTCTGTCCAGATGCGTTTAGTATCATTATTAGACTTATTTCACTCTCATATTTTGGAAGATAGTACGTAGCTCGTAGACTCGTGCTGTAAGATTTCTCTCATCACATACATCTTTTATTTTTCTCATGTTTCACTTTTGAAAAATTGTAATGAGAGACATACTTATAAAATGGCATTTTATACCGGCTAGGGTCGGTTAGATGGCTAGTAAGGGAATCTAGTCTTGAATTACTCTCAGTTCGATTTATGGCTGGCAATATCTAGCCTTTTCGTGCTGGGGTCGAACCCCGCTCTTTCCTTAATGATAGTCACTTTTGTGGTGTGCAGTTGGGGACTTTGAGAGTCTTCGTAATATAGTTCATACATTACACTATGTAAAGATCAAACAAATGCATTTACATAAATTAGTAATTGTGAGCATGTCATGAACCTATACTAAAAATGACAGTACTAAAATGAGCCACACTTAGTGCTGGTCATTTTGTAGTTCTTGAGGCATTTATTATCTTCTTGGCAGATGTACTTCTTAGCCGTAGATTGTTTTGGCAAATGATGTTAGATTAATGATTTAGTTTTATTCTTAACACACGGTGGTGTTTAACTGGATGTTTCCATCTCCTTGTGAGATGCCTATCGCGTAGTCTACTATTTATTTTAAGTGGCAGGTACAGGTGCTGGTACAAATATAAAGGTACGGGTGTAGGTACAGATATGGGCGTTGACATCTTACCATTTATTGATTGATAGTTAGGGATAGTTGTTGCTACGCAATTCATACTATCCATTGTGAGAGGTAGTTGCTACCATTGAAGGTAGTTCATACTATCTAAAACTAAAATGACAAACTACAGTCGTGCTTGATCCCTTCGAGCAACGGAGAGGGTACGTAGGCATCCGCTATGCGGTTCAGCACAACTCTACAAGGGTGTTCATATCATCTGAAAGATTAGTTGTTGTTTTAGCAGTACATACCATCTTCGGAGATGATTGCAACCTTGTCACTATCCATGGGAATCTTAGTAGTGGCAAGTGGCCATGGGAGTCATTAGTGGTGGCAATTGGCCATGGGAGTCATTAGTGATGGCAAGTGGCCATGGAAATCTTAGTAGTGGCAACTGGCCATGAGAATCATTAGTGGTGGCAACTGGCCATGGAAATCTTAGTAGTGGCAACCGGCCATGGGAATCATTAGTGGTGGCAACTGGCCATGGAAATCTTAGTAGTGGCAACTGCCATGGGAGTCATTAGTGGTGGCAACTGGCCATGGAAATCTTAGTAGTGGCAACTGGCCATGGGAGTTATTAGTGGTGGCAACTGGCCATGGAAATCCTAGTAGTGGCAACTGGCTATGGGAGTCATTAATGGTGGAAACTGGCCATGGAAATCTTAGTAGTGGCAACTGGCCATGAGAGTCATTAGTGGTGGCAACTAGCCATGGAAATCCTAGTAGTGGCAACTGGCCATGGAAATCATAGTAGTGGCAACTGGCCATGAGAGTTATTAGTAGTGGCAACAGTCCATATAAGTCTATTATTTTTGGCAACGGGCCATCTCTCATTTTGACAACTGGTCGTCTCTCATAATTAGAAAATAAATACAAAGTGTGCTTGCTTATAATGCAGTTTGGGTGATTCAAATTCGAGTTGCTCAGAAGAATTTGAAGGTCTGATTACTTGAGTGGCGTATCGGAGAGTCGGAGTTTGCTAAGCGGTCTGAAACTCGGTTCCCTGGTAGCATAAATTTCTTGATCCGTCACAACGGCCCTTCACTGGACATGGCTCAAGAAAAGTTCAGCCATCATGGCCGAACATTAGAACCAGCATGTGAGACAGAACTGAATGTACAGCCATCACCGCCGTACATAACATTTGGCTAGGGGAGTCATGTGTAGCCATCACGGCCTTGGGAGTTGATGAGTGATTTTTGCTCCCCAAATCTAAGTTGTAAAATAACATATATAGGGAGGGGTAGTTGGTTGAAGGTGCATATGCGATCCGTGTACCAAGTAAGCTTCATAGCTTAGCCGAAAGAGTATAAATGATGCATAAGCCTCAATTATAGCTGCGTAGACTTGCCAATAGAACACGTTAAGCATGGACATTACTATGCCATGCCACAGGCTCGATGATGGATATCCTTTATGCATTTTTACGAAATGGCCTATACGGATTAGGCCATTACTATTATTGCTTGGCCACGACCTCACAAACGAGTTGGCTTAAGATAATGTCCCTTCGTGGATGAACTACGGTCTGTGCTCGATCATTTTATAGTAGGGAAGGGTACATAGGTAGCCGCAATGAGTTGCAGCATTGCCGGTCCAGCACGTTGGCCCCTCATATTATCTAAGCTCGGTAGCTCGATGCAAGAGATGATTGCGGCCAAGCTTGATGATGCTTAGTTGTATGCCAGCAAATGGGTCTTCATACTTCCTATCAAGCTACAAAGTGAAAAAACGGGGGTATAACAACCACACCCAATATTTTGCTTTGCAATCTATATGGACAAACTCCAATATACTTTCTAGAGAATCAACTAGACAGTCAGACTCAATCTAGATAAAAGTATATCAAAGATTTTATATATCTATCTCTCGAATAAATCTTACTCAAGCAAACTGCGAGTCTCAATTTAAACACAAAAGAGATAACTTGGATGGTACCAATGACCAATATCCAAGTGTCAATCAATTTAAATCGACAACCAAAAGGTCGGATATTCTAATTGATTGAACAACGCACAACCTGTATTATTTCAATTATATAACAAATATAATGCGGAAAAGAAATAACATAGACATCAGAATTTTGTTAACGAGGAAACCGCAAATGCAGAAAAACCTCGAGACCTAGTCCAGATCAAACATACAATGTATTAAGCGGCTACAAACACTAGCCTACTCCAAACTAACTTCGGTCTGGACTGTAGTTGAACCGCAACCAATCTCACACTGATCCAAGGTACAATTTTGCTCCTACGTCTCTGATCTCAGCAGGATACTACGTACTTGATTCGCTTAGCTGATCTCACCCACAACTAAGAGTTGCTACGACCCAAAGTCGAAGACTTTAATAAACAAATTTGTATCACACGGATAAGTCTACGGTAATAGATAAATCCGTCCCCCACGAATATACCTACGAGTTTTGTTCTGTCTTTTGATAAATCAAAGTGAACATGAACCAATTGATAAACCAGACTTATACTCCCGGAGAACAGCTCAGTATTATCAATCACCTCACAATAATCTTAATCGACGCAGCGAAAAAAAATATTGTGGAATTACAAACGACGAGACGAAGATGTTTGTGACTACTTTTTATCTTGCCTATCAGAGATAAAAATCTTAAGCCAATTATTACAATTGTACTCGTACGATAGAAACAGCAAGATCATATCACACAACTATAAGAACAGAAGTACCGGTCTGGCTTCACAATCCCAATTAAGTCTTTAAGTCGTTAACCTGGTTTAGAAGAAGAAACCAAAGGTTAAAGGAGAATCGACTCTAGTTTAGCACAACTAGTATAACATAGAATGTGTGGGGATTGGGTTTCCCAGTTGCTAGAGTTCTCCCTTATATAGTCTTTCAAATCAGGTTTTGCAATCAATGTTAGCTTGGTAACAAAGCATTCAATATTCACTGTTAGATGAAAACATGATTAGATTCAAGCTAATATTTATCAACCGTTGGATCGAAAACATAGCTCGTTATACACACATGAAATGCACGTTTGTAGTCTTGTCTAACCGTACCCTACTTGTACGTTAGTTGGTTCAACAAAAGTTAACCAAATGGTTAGCCATATGATAACTTTCATATCAACCATATTCTTCTTCACCATAACTAGTTCAAATGATTCAAATGAACTAGTTAGAGAGTTGTTCAATTGCAAGGAAATCTCATGTACTACACAAGACACAATTGAAGCAAAAACGATTTGATTCACTCTAATCGGTTCATGAACTATATAGACACGGTTTGCAATTGCATTCCTTAGTTTATAAAGATAAGTTCACAAAAATCGTTTTTAGACATAACCTACTCAAGTTCGCGGACTAGGTTCGCGGACTTAAGTTCCAGGATGGAGTTCAAAAACTCCAGCAAAAATTCTCGGGTTTAAGAATTTCGCCAGTTCGCGGACTGGGTTCGCGGACCTAGCTCACGCACTTCTCTGGTTTCACTTGATCAACAAAATTCGCAAACTTTGGTTCAAGTAATAAGGACTTATACATATATGTGTTACCACATCAATGCTTATATCCTCCAATGGTATATAGTCTAAACTCTCATTTCAATCATTGAGATATTCTCAGAGGACGTTATATAGTTTTTATTCACAAATCATTTTTGTTAGAGCAACTTTCAAAGTGATTGAAACTTAACATGACTTTCGTCACTTGGTAAAGATGAACTTGGCTAAAGAGAAAGCTTTACCAACACATATTTCGAGAAATGGATAGGCGAGGCATACTCGGCTCGAAATACCAAATGTGTATAATCTAAGTCTATATAGCAAAATGACTTTTGTCTCAAGACAGGAGATAAATATACTTTTGAGTGATAGATAAGTTCAAGTCTCCACATACCTTTTAGTCGATGAATATCCACCAGTTCCTTGAGTAGTCATTCGTCTTGTATGATGATTGCCATGGAGTTTTTGAGATCAACTACACTTTCTATCCTAGTCCGAGACCTTAGCTATAGTAGACTAGAAATCGAGACTTATAGTTTTGATCACTAATATTGACAAACATGCTTGAGATAGCAACGCATGCGAGTTCGACAGAGCAATGCTCTAACAATCTCCCCCTTTTTCAGTTTTAGTGACAAAACTATCAATACATATGGAATACAAAAAATATATAAATAAAATTTGTAGCTCCTATTCCACGTGTCTAATCTTCAACATTACTCGAAATCTTCGTCACTTCCAAGTACTCCAATGATCCCAAAGGTTATAATATTAGCATCATCGTTGTTGAAAATCCATAGCTATAACAACAAGAAAACAAGAGTTTTCAATCATTGTTATACAATGTCATAGTATCATTACACAGCGTCAAAGTCCAATTGCATCACAACTTTAACAATAATACTAGGGTGATATGTCACTCCCCCTTAGTCAATACTCCATCTCACATGGAAATCACTCCCCCTTATATAATAATCTGAAAACCATATGTATTTGTAGTATGAACTACATATTAATTCTCCCCCTTTTTGTCAATAAAATTTGCAAAGGTACAAGAACAGGATCCTGATGAAATTTCCAAAAGAGACATTTCATGACCAAAAGTAAGCATATATCATCTTATTTAGATGCAATCATAAAGCCTTAGCTAAATGCATTCATCAAGGAGTCTATAAAGATACAAGATAACCCCTATAATATTGCACAGCCGCACTCCCCCACAAAGATTTGGCAATTAAGCACAAGTTCAATTAAGAACTATCCCCCATAATATGTCATTCCCGAAAGAACAACAAGGGAGACCTTAATTTCAAAAGAAAAGAAGGATTTCTTTGGACATAACACACTTGACAGAAAATCAAACTATGTAACCAAACACAAACTTGAAGTAAACACATACTGGATCTCCAACTCAATTGCCCAAAAGATCGAGATAAGCACAGGGGCAAGAGTCATGGAAAAAACTAATGAACCAAAACAAAACCAATAGACTGTCGTAAGTGTTGAAATATAGCAGTGTCTAATGGTTTGGTGAGAATGTCAGCCAATTTTTGTTTGGAAGACACAAATTCCATATTTATGATACCATTCTCATAAATATCTCGAATAAAATGGTACCTTATATCAATGTGCTTTTTTCTTGAGTGCTCAATGGGATTCTTAGTGATTCGAATCGCACTAGAGTTATCACAAAAGATCTTCATTATTCCAGTATCAACTCCATAGTCAGTCTGCATTTGCTTCATCCATAGAAGTTGAGTACAACATGATACAGCAGCAATATACTCTGCTTCGCATGTAGACAGGGATTGTGCGTTCTGTTTTTTGCTATGCCAAGCCACAAGATTCAGTCATATATAGTAGAAACCCCCTGATGTACTTTTTATGTCTTCTACACATCCTGCCCAATCAGCATCGGAATAAGCATAAAGGTCAGTGTTAGTATCAAAGGTATAGGATAGACCATACCCGACAGTGTGATTGACATATCATATGATCCTTTTTGCTGCTGCGAGATGAAATTCCTTAGGATCAACCTGAAATCTGGCACAACAACCAATACTAAAAGAAATATCAGGTCTAGTAGTTGTAAGATATAAAAGGCTGCCAATAGTAGATCGATATAATTTTTAATATACTTTTACTCCTGTATCATCTCTATGCAGTTTACCAGTAGTGGGCATAGGTGTCAATTTTGGAGAAGACTTATCCAGGCCGAATCTTGTCACAAGATCCCTTGCATATTTTTCTTGGGATAATTAAATTCCATCCTTATGATGTTGAATTTGTAATCCTAAGAAGAACTTTAATTCACCAACATTGCTCATTTCAAATTATTTAGCAAGCAAAACTTGGAAATTCTTTGCAAGCTTCTCAAAAGTTAAACCATAGATAATATCATCTACATAGACTTGAGCAATGAAAACATCTTTCCCACTCCATTTGGTAAACAAAGTTTTATCAGCTCCGCCTCTTGAAAAACCTTTTCTAATAAGAGAAGTTGTAAGTTTTTCAAACCATGCTCTAGGTGCTTGTTTTAACCCATATAATGCCTTTTTGAGTTTAAGAACATGATCTGGGAAATTACGGTTTTTAAAACCTTTAGGTTGAGCAACATAGACTTCTTTCTTCAAAATTCCATTTAGGAATGCGGATTTAATATCCATTTGGAAAAGCTTAACCTTGAGAAAACAAGCATGAGCTAATAAAAGTATAATGGACTCAAGGCGTGCCACAGGTGCAAAGGTTTCGTCAAAGTCGATGCCTTAAATTTGTGAATATCCTTTAGCGACAAGTCTGTCTTTATTTCTGACAATTGTGCCAAATTCATCAGACTTATTCTTAACTATCCATTTCGTACCAACAATATTAACATTGGAGGGACACGGTACAAGTTCCCATACGTCTTTTCTTTGAAATTGATTTAACTCTTCATGCATTGCATTCACCCAAACGGGATCGTTAAGAGCTTCATCAATATTTCCTGTTTCTACTTGTGACAGATAACAACCAAAATTGCAAATATTTTGAAGTTGTCCTCTCGTTTTAGTTGTAGAATCTCTTCCTCCAATAATACTGTTGGGATCATGATTCCTTTGAACCCAGAGTTATCATGGAGGGACACGTTCTTGTTCGTCAGGAGTAGCCTGATCAGGATCAATAACAATTGGGATGGCTTCAACTGATTCCGGTATTTCTTTGACTTTCTCAATTGTCTCAGTTGGAGGCAATTCAGCAGGAGGATTATCATGATAAAAATTACTAATATCATCGATAATAACATTAACAGATTCCATCATGACCTGGATTCTGAGATTAAATACTCGGAAACCACGACTATCAGAAGCATAGCCAAGGAAGATACCTTTGTAGATGGTGGATTTTCGACAAAGGCTAAAATCGTAAACCCGTAATTATATGTAGTCTTGATCCAGCAATCAGACGAATATTGAGGCTCGTGTCTCTTATTGAAAGCATGAAAGCTCATGTTATAAGAATCTTTGACTGAGAATATTGTCTCTCAGAGTACATGTAGATGTGTAGTCTCTCAGCTGAGGAAACGACATATCTTATGAATACTGAGCAACTTCAGTAATTACTTTTATATATAATCGAAAGATTAGACGGTTCCTAGACAGCTTGCCTGCTAGTATAGAGCAATAACGTCTTCAGGACGATGTTTTCCCTGACTATATAAAAGAAATATGACGCTTCAACAAGATCATATCACATAATTCCTGAATAATTAACGCTCCTAGACGATCGTACTAGTATAGAACCGTCAAATAATTATTCTTAAAATCAATAGATTCATTAACTGAATCCCTGGAAAATATTCAATATTTTTCATAATATTTCGTTACTTCAATTTATGGTTCTTCCCAGCAGAATTCCATGGGTTAGTAATAAATATTCAACACACGGGCATCTGAGTTACCTTCGAGTAAGCCCCGACCAAAATGGTGTAGAGGTATTTGACAAATAATGCATTAACAAACACCTGGATGAACAAACAAGTATTTCAAAATACGACGAGACGATGAACCTATGTAAATAGGAAAGAAAATAATAAAAATAAAATCTTCACCAAGGTGCTGAGGGACTGGACCCACCGGCTGTCCAGTCACACCGTGGCCAGTCCCACGCCCAATTCTATATTTTATCTATTTTCTTTGATCTCATGAAAATCCCTTCATTTGAACAAATATCTTTTGTTTTAAGGAAACTCCTCTGTTTCATGGTGTTTCCTTCGCATCAAGGAAATAATATAAAATTGGGAAAGGTGTCATGGGACCGTTCTATTAGCCGGCCGGCTAGGCCCTAGTCATGGCCAGTCCCACACCTCATGGTTCCTCAATATTTTATTATTATTTCCCTAATCCCATGAAAACTCCTTAGTCTCATGATATTTCCTTGATCCCATGAAAAATAATACTATAAAATTAGGAAAACCCGTGTGACCGGGCCCTAGCCGGCCCCACACGTCCCATTTTATTATTATTATATTTTCCATGTTTCCATAATCCCATGAAATTCCTTGATTTCATGATGTTTCCTTCAAATTATGAAAATTCCTTAAAATCATGAAATAATACATAAAATTAGGGAAAAATCACAGGACCGAGCCCTAGCTGTCCAACCACGCCCAAGCCGGTCCCACGTGCCCCTTATTTTATTATTATTATTTATGTTTTCCTAATCTAATGGAAACTCCTTGATTTCAACAAAACTCCTTGGTTTCAACAAATTCCTTGGTTTTATGATATTTCCCTAAAATCATGAAAAAATATTATAAAAATAAGAAAAATGACGTGGGACCGTGCTCCTTGGCCGGCCGGCCATGCCTTGGCCATAGACGGTCCCACACTTCATAATTATCTCATTCTTTATTATTTTCCTTCATCTCATGAAGGTTTTTGACGGTTTCAACAAAAATCCTTGATTTCTTCATATTTTCTCAAATGATTGCTCAAACGCACACTGGAAAATATCAAAATTATCAGAACTGAGATACGAACACTTTGGTGATGTGAGCATGTTACCTTTACCGGCCAAGGTTGGCTCTTTGGCTTGCAAGGATCCGGTCCCACGTATTTTCACAGTTTGACCTAATTTGCGCAATTGCTCGCATTAGGTCCAAAACTCTTCCAAACAACTTGGAACTTCATGAAACGATCGTCATTCGATCCCGTGACCACCCAGGGCCGGTTTCATGACCCCTTGGTCGGTCCCTCATATTTTCATAATTAATTAGGATTTATCACCAAAGGCTCAGACGAGCATTACTTTAATAAATGATTAAACCAGCATTTAATCATCCTTTCATCAAAAAATCAACTGGTCTTCAAGAGACCTTGATATTTTCTCACGTGAGCATTTGGGCGCTACATGGTCGACCCATAATCTCATGTAGCCGGACCCTCCTTCACTTTGTGGTTAATTTTCAATAAATCATCAATTGATCAAATTAGGGTTTTGAGTCCAAGGTTCATAATTCCATATTCAAATACTAATAATTTTACGATGATCTCATGATCAATATCTTATCTAATATACTTGGTTCAGTTGCCAGTATTTCAAATTAATATTTTATTTGGTCATGCTATCAATAATTCATCAAACGAGCAATATTTGCTCAGATGAGCAATATTTGCTCAAACCAAGGAATATTGGTTCAACTATCAATATTCAATAAATCATCAAATGAGCAATATTTGCTCACGTCAACTATGTTTGTTCATACATTATACCTCTGTCTCAATAATGGACACGTCCAAGTCTCAGAACATTCTAAATCATGTTCGACTCAACAATATAAGGACTAATCGTCCCAGGAAGTCATGAAGTCAGCAACTGACTAACTAAATACACGTCTGCCTTGCAGACTCCACAATCACACAAGACATCAATCGTGTCATATGGGGGGATATTAACTAGGGTTTTGGTCTGGAGATCTACGGCACGTGTGTTCATACACATGATGAGAATGTGAGCAAGTCATGCAATCAGTTGGAGGAATTAACAAAGTAGTTAATGGAAAATCAACCAAGTCTTCGTACGTTGAGCAACTGGTTTTAACACAATTTCCAATTCTCTACTCTTTGATTCCATCAACTGTCACACTTCACGGGATCATGGTGTTTACAATTCTAGCAATATAAATAAGTCTCTGAATCATGATTGAAACAAGGACAATCTCACGTCAAATAGACAACACGAGATTAACAATCCAATTCTCAACAGAGCAAATTCAATCATTCAGAACTTATCTTATTTTCAGAATACATAACACACCTACTATCTTCGATCACCATTGATCCCACACATTTCTCATCTTCCCTCCTACAGATCGACTCATCCTCTCTTGTGACTGAATTTACTCTGGAACGGCCATTGTCTTGGTTTAGGCTGGAATACTACAGATTGATCTCTCGAATTCAAAGCACTCACTTCTTACAGTGCATATGTGTGAGGTTAAGCATTTCGCTCAGTTCAAGGAGTCTCCTCCGTACGGTAATCTCCTCAATTCCGTAAAAACCAGTAAATCTTTTTGCCCCATCTATAGATTGGCGACCACAGTGGGAGATTATTCTCTCGGTTGCAAACTCAAACTTTCACAAAGATGGTCGGTCTTAGGACTAATTCAACTACTCCAAATCCAATCCAAAATATTTCAAATGACGATATTCCTCCTTCTAACACTACGTCTGACAGCACAAAAAAGGAGGAGTTTCAACTCTAACTGAGTTGGCACGAGTCTTAGATATCCATACCAGGAACATGGATCTAATAAAGGATACAATGAATCACATACTCAATTTCCTCATCAAACTGACATCTGAGTTAGGCATAATCTCCGCTTCAGAAGTCCCAGCACAGGGGACTGACTCGTCACACGGTGACCCTCAAAACAACAGTTTCACTGCTTACGAGAATCCGGTAGACCAGGAGGTTGCACAGTTAGTTGAAAGCTTGTGTGAACTCTTACACTTTTCCAGAAAGCATCGAACAGACACGTTTGCGGCGCTCAAATAGATATCATCTGATGTACCGGTAGCTTCATCATCTCCAACAGTTGAAGAAATATCTATAATATCTGAGCATTCGATCAACAACATCACATTTGGAGAAGAGGACCGCATGGCAGATGAAGGACATAACCGAGTCCTGTACGTAACTGGTTTTATCAAAGACTCTGAATTCAAGAGAGCTCTTGTTGATATAGGTGCTTCGACAAATATTGTCACTATGAAGACTCTTAAGGCGTCCAAGTTCCCACAAAGTAAGATTATTCACCATCCCATATTGACGACAAGTTTTGAAGGAAGCCAGATCCATACATATGGATATGCATACATAGATTTGAAGGTAGGGCATATTCAGTCGAAGGCCAAATTCCACGTGATTGAACAAGATCCGGATTATCACATGATACTTGGACGATTGTGGCTTCATGACAACAAAGTGGTTCCTTCAACATACCATCAATGCATGAAAGCTCTAATCAATAACAAGATTGTCCATATTGCGGCTTCATCGTCTCCTTACGCCCCGGTCTACGACGTTGAATTCCTCAAGTCTCAAAAGAGCATCCCTGAACCTCCAAGAAAGACTTACAATACTCCACTCCCAAGATGGAAATCCATCGAAAAGGTTACGGACAAGCCATCATCCTCAGGCGTCCAGTCAATCAAGTCGTCTGCTATGCCAATTAAGAGCCGCAAGGATCAGGTCTCAGCTCAGGGGTCTAATTTCATAACCAGTCGTGATGCAGAGGGGAGAACCATTTACTGACGTAAAGATTAGAAATTAACAGGGGAGAACGATGAAGAATCTCCCCGCCCCGAAAAATCATGTCAAAATGAACCATCACTCTAAGAAGTTCAAGATGCTCCACGACAATTATAAGACAGCACTGACTCCACTACTAATGATCTCAAAACGATCAACATTGGGACATAGGATGATCCGAGACCGATCTTAATTAGCTCAGCACTGTCACCAGAATAACGGACGGGACTGATAAATCTACTGAAAGAATATCAAGACGTTTTCGCTTGGACGTACGAGGAAATGATCGGTCTAGATGACAAATTGGTTACTCATTATCTGCACATCACTCCTGGCTATAAGGCCGTCAAATAACCGCCTAGACAGTTCAGATACGAAGTCGAAGAACAAATCAAAGATGAAATCCAGAAACTACTAGCAGCAGGGTTCATCAAGCCTATTCAACACCCAACATGGCTGGCGAATGTCGTTCATGTCAAGAAGAAAAATGGTCAAATCAGATGCTGTGTTGATTTCATGAACCTGAATAAATGTTGTCCGAAGGATAATATCCCCTTACCCAACATTGATATGCTTGTTAATGCAACCAGTGGTCACGATATGTTCTCATTTATGGACGGTTATAGTGGATACAACAAGATCAAGATTTATGAGCATGACGCCAACAAGACCGCATTTCGCACTCATATTGGGAATTTCCACTACACTGTGATGCCTTTTGGATTAAAAAATAATAGTGCTACCTATCAACGAGCCATGACTGACATATTCCACGACATGATTCATAAGCAAGTGGAAGACTATGTTGATGATGTGGTGGTAAAATCGAAGACTCGAGAATCTCACCTTCAAGTTCTGAGACAAGTGTTTGAAAGATGCAGAGAATACAAATTAAAGATGAATCCTCTGAAATGTGATTTCGGTGTTTCCTCTGGAAAATTTATGGGATTCCTGGTTACAGCAGAAGGAATCAAGTTCGATCCAGACAAGACGAAATATATTACTACCATGCCTCCTCCACGCACTGTGAAAGAACTCCAAAGTTTTATGGGCAAGATAAATTATATTCGACGCTCCATTCCTGGATTGGCTCAGCTCATTACTTCGTTCACCCCTCTACTGAAGAAAGGAGTAAGCTTTACACGGACAATCGTTCAACAAGAAGTATTCCAGAAAATACAACAGATGTTATTATCACCTGCTGTCATGAAATATCTAGTGCAAGGATGACCGCTGATACTATACACGGCCTCTAGTGATGTTGCTATCAGAGCACTCCTTGCTCAAAAAGACGATGAATGCATCGAACGACCAATATACTATTTCAGTCGTACAATGCGAGATGCTCAACTCCGACACCCAAAGGCTGAGAGAGCATATCTCGTGCTAGTGCATGCAATTCAGAAATTCAGGCACTACTTACTATCCAACAGAGTCGTGCTCATTTCCAAAGCTGACCCTATAAAGTTTCTACTATCAAAGCCAGCCTTGATAGGAAGACCAACAAAGTAGCTACTTCAGATGTCAGAATTTGACATAGCATGCAAACCACCCAAAGCAATAAAAGGCCAAGCAGTTGCAGACTTGCTTGCTGCTTTTCCAGGAGAAGGTACAACAATGTTACATGAAGATGTACCTGGTGAGTTTCCATATATCCTAGCTATCAAAGAAGAGACGTGGATTTTATATTTTGATGGTTCCGCTACTCCTAGCAACGATACTGGAGGAGCAGGCATAGTGTTAGTCTCTCCATCCGGCGAGGTTTTCTCATATTCATTTAAGATGGATTTCCACTGCACCAACAATTCAGCAGAATACGAAGCTTTCTTACTAGGATTGTCCCTTCCAAGCAAGAAGGAGCAACACACCTCGAGATAAGGGGGGATTCAAAACTGCTGGTCAATCAAATGAATGGAACATACTTCCTTAAAGAAATCACACTTGCTCCATTCAGAACTGAAGCTCAACGGCTGTTAACTTATTTTGCTGATACAACGATTGTCCATACTGGACGAACCAACGATAGGCATGCCGACTGCCTGGCAACCCTCGCTTCTAAGATGCAATTTGAAGGAGCAGAGAAAATAATCACTATACAAAGACGTGTTATTTCATCTACATGGCTCACTCAAGTCGAAGACATTCAAGCAGATGATTGGCGAGCACCTATTATTCATAAATTGAGCAATTCTCTTTCAGAAGGGAAAGTCAGTCTCAAGGAATTAAAGAATTATTTATTACTTCATGGAGCGTTATACTATCGAAACTCTGATGGGTCATTATCACGATGCCTTGGAAATGATGAAGCGGGCGAAAAACTCAAGCGCACACATGAAGAAACGTGCGGACATATGCTGGTGGTAGCACTCTACAGAAAGCTTCAAAAAATGGGATACTATTGGCCTTCCATGGAGGCTCAATCAAGAATCCTGCAAAAGTCATGTCCCAATTGTTAGACGCCTCCTCATCAGTTAGAAGCTCTGACAGCTCATCACACTGGGGACTGGAGGGAGCCCTACATCAAATATCTCCGGGACAATGAGTTTACGTTGGAAAAGAAAGAAACAATCAAACTCATCCAGAGAGCTAAAAGATTTTCCTTTCTTGATGGAATCTTATACCGCAAAAGCTTTGGTGGAAACTTGCTGAGATGCTTAGCTGAGCATGAAATCCCAACAATCTTGAAGGAGATGCACGATGGATAACATCAAGGAAAAAGGAAATTATTTCTCCAGATTCATGAGAAATATTATTGGTCGACCATGGAAGACGATGCAGTTGCATATGTTCAGAGATGTCATCAATGCCAAGTCCATGGTAATCTTATTCACACTCCTTGTCTCCCATTGAATTCTATGAATAGTCCATGGCCTTTCTATAGCTGGGGATTGGATATCATCGGGAAAATCAACCCAGCATCTTCGAAGCAGTATGAATACATTATCACTGCAACTGAGTATTTTACTAAATGGGCTGAATCCATTCCTCTTCGAAGCACCGCTGGAGTCACGATTGCAGCCTTCATCAAAGAATACATAATATGCAGATTCGGTGTTCCTAAACACATTGTCACTGATAATGGAACTCCTTTCGCCAACAAACATGTGACAGAATTGCTCGAAGAATACGACATCAAACAAATTTTCTCCACACCGTATTATCCTCAAGGAAACGGACAAGCAGAGAGCACCAACAAAAAATTTATCCAAATTCTCAGTCGTACAATTCATGATAACCCTCGAACCTGGCATGAACAATTACCTATGGCTTTATTGGCTTATAGAACAGCACCAAGGATCTCGATCGGGACTTCACCATATTCTGTCGTCTATGGGGCCGACGCCATACTGCCAGCAGAAATCAAAATTCCTTCAGCAAAGATTGCAACATCTAGTGGAGTACAATGGGATGAAGTCGAAGTGTCCAACTCAAGGATTGCGGAACTATACATGCTCGAGTCAAGGAGGGCTAAGGTGGAAAAATACGTAGAAACCTACAAACAAAGGATCTCTAGAGCCTACAACAAAATGGTAAGACCTCAGACATTTCAATTAGGGGATCTGGTATTAAAGATAGCAAAGCACATTCAACAAGACATGTTCGCTCACAAGTTCTCTCCAAAATGAGAAGGGCCATATGTAGTTATCAAGGCAGTATCTAGCGGATATTACAAAATCTTAAAAGTTAATGGAGGAGTGGAAGGAAATATAATCAACTGTAAATGGCTCAAAGCATATTCGCCTGATCCATGGAAAACAACTACCTTTTCACCATTTCATCATTTCAAGCATTTTCATAATGTAATCTATATTCCTTTAAAGAGCGTGCAAAATGCTCCTTTGTTCATTAAACATTTCATATGAACAAAAAAATTCCTCATGTCATGATCAATTATTCTACCTTAGAAAAAACCTAAACCCACCTGAAAAACAACAATCATAAATGCTCACTCAGAGTAAACCATCCAGCAGAGAGTAAGTCTTAAAAACAGCTATGTCAAGCTTCTTCTGAAAGTTTTTGGTTTTCACTTTCAAATCCTGGACAGCTTTCTCAACCCTTGCTGATTCCAAAGCAAGCGCCTTCTCCTCTTCCAAGAAAGCAGTTATGGTGGATATTGCATCGGCAGCAGCCTCTACCCTGTCGATTTTGATCATCTCAAGCCGACGGCGAAGCCAACTTACATTGAACCGCAAGGTTTCGCAATTCGATATCATGTCATCCCATTTGTAAAGATCATGATTCTTAACATCTCACGGATTTGTCTCCATCATCTCCTCAATGATTGGTAAAATCCCGGCAACTGTAGTCAGGAGGGTAGGCAAAAAGATTCTCCACACCTCAATGGTGGAAATGTGACCGTATCGTCTCCAGATCTTGGTATACAAAGATGTGTGACATTTTGGAACGACGAAGCCGCCAACTATTTCATTACCTGGGAAATTGTTAATCATGGGAGTCTCAAACGGGAGTCCAGCTGTTAGGTATTGAATTCTAACTCCAGTCTCCACGGAGTTGGTAGAGTTTTTGTCGACGTCATCATCATCAGTCATAGACTTCCCGTTCCTTCTCTTTCTAGCATATAACGACAACATGCACACTAACCTGCAGTAAAGAAGTTTTAATCTCATATGAATATGGGATAAAACCGTTGAATGATACTCCACTCAAAAATCATAGGATTACTCACAGATATGCCGGCCTCAGCATGAGTAGATCTGTACCGGGAAAGGGCTCTAGCAGTCCGCGTAGGTCTTGAATTATGAGAAGAAGATGGATTCTTCTGATTATCCTACAACAAGTCATTTTATATGATCAATAACTCTGATCAAACGGAGATGAAGAAAAATAAACAACTTACTGAGGCGGACGCTTCTACTTCATGCTTCGACTGAGGTTCATTTCGAGAAGAAATGCTACTGCTAGACATAGCGACGAAAAGGTACGATAATCAAAATCTCCTCTGCACGATGAAACTGACTCATGAGAGGAAGAAATATTTGCGCAAATGCTTAACCCTAAGTCTTGGGGATATATACAAAATACGGTGGATACTTATCTTCTACAGATAGTCAATTCAGTTGCGGGTTTTATTGAAACCCAAAGATTCAAAAAATATCAACACTGAAGATGCGGAGAAAAAATAACTGGGGCCTGACAGAGGCTGGAAACGGTCAGAAAACTATACAGGTTTGTGCAAAACGCGTGCTTTTCAACCCGTGCAACATATCTTAGTATTTTCCGCAAATGAAAATCACCAAGGCAAGTCGAAGACCATGATGAATTTTGAAGCATGAACATTGGTCCTTTTCATTCAACTAAGGATGAATCAATATTAATAAAAGGGTTTCTTATTCAAAAGAAAATCCTAAATCAGAAGAAAACTGTTCAGATCATCAAAGAAATATCTACTACGAGGATAAAAAAAACATTCAAATATTTGAATAAGATCATGAACAAGACTAGTCTGAGTCATCCGCATCGCCGTCTTTATCATCATCATCATCCTTCTCATCCTCTGAAGAATCCTCTCTAGACTCTTTCTCGGAATCACTGTCCGAGTCAGAGAATTCTTCTTCTTCTGTATCACCATCTATTGCATCATGTAGATCTTCATAGTCACGTTCAGCTTGGAGATCATCCTTAACCTGTCGTTCAATCTCCATGTGTGGTGGGTATGACCTATCCTTGTGTGTCTTAGAATCCCATATGAGCTCTTTTTCTTCATCCTCGGCATCCAAATCTGAAGCCACACCATAAGGACGGATCGGAGTCGCTCCTCAGCTCGTTGTTTTTTCCACTGAATTTTACGCCTTTTCTCTCGATACTCAGCAAGTATCTCCGTATTTTCTTTTCTCTTCAAGAGATCATCACGAGAAGATTTCAGCATATCAATAAATCTGATATTTTCCAATAGAGAATGATCAATGTCGGCGCGTGCTTTAGCCTCAGAAATCCTCGAATCCTCCTTAGAAGAGCTGGAAGAATAATCACTGCTGGAGGGCACCATTGTATGGAGCCAGAGGCACATAGTTACGGATGCACATATGTCAATTCTACAAAATGGTAATTCTTAATTCTTACCTTTTTACGATTCCACTAACAATAGTGATCACAACGTGTTAAACATTTACTCATTTCTTCAAACCTACAAAAGACGAGCAAAAACTCAGATTTTCATAAAATCATGAATATTTCTACTGCGTGAACATTCACCATGGAATTATGAAAACTAAAACATTATTTCATCATAAATACTTGTTTACTTCTAAGTAATATTATACAAACCTCAAGCTTTGATTTTAAAGAAAATAATATATATTTGCATATATATATAAAAAATATATTTTGCGTGAGCAAGGATCACGAAAATAAAATTCGTGGATACTCCACGGTTTCATAAACAAATAAAATAATAATAAATAATATATCCCATGGACATGCCATGGTTTTTAAAAAATATATATATTTTCCTTCGTACTATCGTATTTCTTTGAAAAGAGGGTTTATTTCGGTTTTGTGAAAGCTCACATCTTTTCAAGATAAAGTTTTAGTTTTCATGAAAGCTCATAAACAAAATATTATCACTGGACTCAGGTCCATACATAAAAAGAAATCTCTCCCAAATCAGGAATTATTATTAGGCTCATAAACTAACGATCAAACAAACATACGTTTTCTAAAAACAAGGGTTTTTCAACAAAACTCACGCTCTTATATGCACATGTAAATGATTTCAACACAATCAAAGCATGAACAACTCATGAACTCAGCAAAATTTCGAAAAATAAAATAAATCACGTACCTGTCGGCGCCGGCCGGAATATGGATGGACGGTGGTTGCTCCGGCTGGAAACTCCGGCGGAAAATTTTCTCCTCCCTAATAGCGTGAAGATGATGAAGAGATGAAGGTGGTGGTCGTGTTAGGTGAAAAAAAAAAGGAGATTAATTCCTTTTATATCAAATTTTATTTCCAAAACCTAATTCCATAAGGATTTCCTTATCGGGCCCGGCCTGTGAAACTTAAAAACGACTAAGGTCCCGTCATCAAAATCAGCGGTTCAACACCAATTTATGCTCATTAGACAATGCTCTACCATGCCACTGGGATCTTCGTTCAAGTCATGGTTTGCTCGTACTATCAAAAATCCGGTAAGGTCTTATCTAATGACTAAGTTCAATTGCTTATATTGTTTGTGACCGGAAAATCACCATTCAGTGCTGACTGAGGAACATGAATGTCCCTCACTAAGCAGGGGACTTAATGTAGATGGTGGATTTTTGACAAAGGCTAAAATCGTAAACCCATAATTATATGTAGTCTTGATCCAGCAATCAGATGAATATTGAGGCTCATGTCTCTTATCGAAAACATGAAAGCTCATGCTATAAGAATCTCTGACTGAGAATACTATCTCTCAGAGTACATGTAGATGTGTAGTCTCTTAGCTAAGGCAACGACATATCTTATGAATACTGAGCAACTTCAGTAGTTACTTTTATATAGAATCGAAAGATTAGACAGTTCCTAGACAGCTTGCCTGCTAGTATAAAGAAATAACGTCTTCAGGACGATGTTTTCCCTAACTATATAAAAGAAATATGACACTTCAACAAGCTCATATCACATAATTCCTGAATAATTAACGCTCCTAGACAATCGTACTAATATAGAACTGTAGTTGTAGGAATTCCTACACTACACCCTTGATAAGAATCTACAGAAATTGAATTATGTTTGAGAATGAATTACGACACTTTTTTATTATTTTAGCTTTTTAATTCTTTACAAAAGACATAAGAACTCAGAAGTAAAAATTTCTTTCTAGAGTTTCTCTCTCCTCAAAATCTTATCAACTCTCCAAAAGACATCATCCTTTTCTGAACCTAACGAACCCTTTATATAGGGTTTTACATAGTGGATGACAGCTAAGTTTTCCTCCTTTTTCGGATATACTTTGCGATCTTATCGAGATTGATATAATATTCTCTCTTGCAAAATTGATAACCATCGCGGGGTAAACATACTCTCTTTGTATTTCTTCTATCGTCAGCTTCTTTTGGATTCTTCTGTGACGCTCGCGAAATGTCGTTGAAGAATCTTCTGTGACGCTAGCAAAAGTGTTGTTAATATCGCATAAATAGTGTTGTAGCGATATTCTGGTCCTACATCTTGCCTCTTCTCATGTCTTTTCTGCGAAGAAGAGAAGATCATAAGAACTAATACTTGCAACTTCTTTCCCTCTTATATTTTATTCTCGACAAGGTTCCGTTAATCTAGCCTTACCGCCTACGCGTGTTGTTTAGCCCTCTTTTTGCTGACACATGTTTGCTTAATAGTTCAACTCATTTTTGCCTATAAAAGGTAGAGTTAAATTTCAGAACTAATTTTCCTCTTCCGTTTCTTTATCTTCTTCATCCATTTATTTCGTCTTCCGTCTGCAACTTTTCTTCTTCATATTCTCCTGCTACTGTTTTAATGGAGTCACCAAGGTATATTTCCTGACTTATGATATTTATTTAATCCAATTTTTATTTATATTCTCCAACCTTTCTTATTTGATTCTTCATAACTTCCGTATTATATCTTCTTTTCAGCGGAACTATCTCTAACACACAATCCACAACTCAAAACCCTAATATTCGCAAAAGGCCAGCTGAGAAGAAGAAGAGGAGTTCTGCGAATGATAAGGTAGTAAGAAACACCCTCTATTTTTTAATAACAATATTGTTGCCTCTGTTTCTTATCTGAATTATTATTCGCAGAATGATGAGAACTCTGTTAAACCTCCCAAGAGATCTCGCCACTTTAAGACTCTTGGAGATAATCTCTTTATTCCCCCACTAACATCCGCGAGGGCTACTCCCACATTGTCGCAACCAAATCCTTCTTCTTTTGTCTGCGAGGATATCACTGCTCATACTTCTACCTCTTCTGACCCTTTGACGAATCAAGCTTCTAGAATTGTTGTGACTGAGACTCCTAATAGTCCTCTACTGCCTTCAACTGTTGTTTTTCCGAATACCCCTCCTCCTGACAACTCAACCATCGCAAATGATTCAAATCGTCAACTTGCTCTCGTTACTACTTCATCTTCTACACCCCTTCCTTCATTAAATGAAACCTTTGCAGGTGTTGATGTTGCTTTTAAAATCTTGTCCAATATTTTAGACAATGCTAGAAAGCCCTCTACTGATCCCCTTCAATATGAAGCTTGAGAGACTCTACTTAAGTATTTTGGCTCTGATTGTAATGCTTCACTAGCGTCTATGGAAAATGAGGTTGAAGCTCTGAGAAGAAGCCTTCAAGCCAAGACTGCTGAATGCGATACTTTGAATCATATGCTCCGCACTTCTTCTCTAGACTGCGAGAATCTTTGCAGAATAAATGACGAGCTGAAAGGTACATTTTTCTTGCCTCTGCTCTTTTGTTTTTATGTTTTACTTTTATATCTTCTGTACTCAAGTCTTTTTCTTAAATTCTTGATTCATATATTAGTTTCAAATCAGACTCGTTTCATGGAGAGACTTAAATTTGAATCTATTGCTGATGAAGCTCGTTTCGAAAGAGATTCTTGGATGGACCAGTATAATAGATTAGATAATCTTCATACATATTCGATTGATCAAATAGATAATCTTACTAATGAGAATAATCAATTATCGCGAAATCAAAGTTTATTAAGTAATGAGGTTTCTCGTCTCTCATATTCGTTAACCAAGTCTAACCTGGCGGTAGAATCTTTATCAGATGAAAATAGAACTTTATCCCAAGAAAAACATAGATTTTCAAGCTTGATGGAGATTTCTTCACAGCAATTGAGTAATCTACAAAGGATATGTGATAATCAGGAGCAATCTCTTCATTCCCTTAAAAATGATCTTAAGGAAGTAACTGAATCATCCGCTGCTGAGAAGGATAAACTTATCAAAGGTAGGTTA
The DNA here is from genome assembly GCA_023529315.1 of Papaver bracteatum. NCBI lineage: Eukaryota > Viridiplantae > Streptophyta > Magnoliopsida > Ranunculales > Papaveraceae > Papaver > Papaver bracteatum. Next base: position 3,261,958 of record JAJJWX010004210.1, read on the forward strand.
ACTCTCAGTTTGAAGGCCAGCGAGCTTCAAGACCAGTGCTCTCAATTGAAGGAATCTCATTCTTTACTAGCAAAGGAAAACTTGTATCTACGCACTAGAGAAGAAAACGTGAAATCTCGTCTGAAGGGTGTGGTTGGCGATAAATTCGATGACGCTATGAATCAATGGGAAAACTATTTCTTTTCATTAATTCAAAACTTAACCTCACAGAAGGAAGGTAGTCAATTGACTGCCTCTCTCTTATTGACCTTTCTGTTAAATTTTGTGTTTTATTTCTTGCAAAATCTTTAAATAAATGATCTTTTATCACTTTCACTCGCAGAATCTGAAAGAAGTCTTCATTCTACCATTGCTGATCTTACCAACAAATTGGATAAAGTTCGCAAAGAGAACAAGTCTCTTCTTTCCAATTATCTTGAAGCCCGCGACAAAGCAGAAACAAGACTTGATTATCTCGAGTACTTTAAAAATATAGAGATTAGGAATCGTGATAGAGGTTTCCTTCGCAAGTTCCACCTCAGTGCTGAAGTTCTTGTGAACGAGATTCTGCTCTCCCATTCTCTCCCTCCTGTATCTGTTCCTCCTCTAAAGGTTGATGATGATAAAATTCCTCTTCCCATGGATGAAGATTTAGAGTTTACTAATGATAAAGAAAATATCACCCAAGAAGATGGTGAAGAAGAAGAAAGAAGTCCTCCCAAAGAAGTAACTGCAAGTGGCGAAGTAATCGCTAATGAAGAATCAAAATAAGAAGAGACTCGTGGTGAAAAGGATGCTGATGAAGTTAATAACTCTGGCAAGAATAATAAATCTGACGAGCAAGAATAATGAATTTGGCGAGGCTTGAACTTTATTTTTGCTTTCTTTTCCTTCTTCTTTCTTGCGAGCGATGTAACTTTTGAAATATTTTTAGAATTTAACTTTCAACTTAGTTTACTTTGAATATTTTCAAGGAAGATAATGAAATGTTACTTCTCCATTCCCCTATTTGCCCTTTATTATCTTTCTTGAAATGGTGAATTATTTTTTGTATCTGCGATGCAATGAATACTGCTGCGATGTTCTGAAAAATTCTGAAGGAATCTACAATGTTAAGAATTTGCCTTCTTATATATTGCTCTGCGATGAATGAATATTTCCTGCAATCTTAAAATAGAATAGTTAATTGGTAAGATTATTCTTTTGGTCTTATTTTTCCTTCCTAATTAAAGGTCTTATTTTTCCAAACTTTTTCTTTTGGCGAAAAAATCGCAGGATTTCTTAACATTTGCATGTAAAGACCCTTTGATCTTGTCTTATCCATGTTCTTTCAAAATCTCTGCGACAATATGATAAGCATAAACTCTCTTGCAATAATTTAACCTTATGACATTGCCGTCTTGCGATGAAATCGCAGGACGTCTTTACACTTTCATGTAAAAACCCGTTGATCTCATCTTAACATTTCTCTTGTGGCTTGTTGCCTCTGTATCATTTACGTCACGCGACAATATAACAGGCCTAAATATTCTTGCGATCATAAAGCCCCGTGACATTGCCGTCTTAAGACACTTATCAGCTCCCTAATGGAGGGTGCTGCCCTTATCTCCCCCCTGGTTGCCCCTTCAAGGAGGGAACATCGGCCATACAAGACTAGCTCCTCCCATCCATATTTACCAACAACCAGCTGTTTTCACAACCTCTTATCCTTTATGCCTATATGGCTTATAGTTACAAGACTGCACCCTAAGTGGGGTTTTGTTCAGGCCAAGTGCAACATAACCAAGACTTACCAAGAATGGCAAGGGAGTTTCGTACGCCCCGGGCACTCTTGGATCAACCGTGTACCTCGGCGCCTTGGTCATACTTTGCACTTCTTGGAAGAGATTCTCAGTCTTCCAACCAGGGTATAACCTTATATAGTTGGAAATCCAAGATCTCTCTCCCGGATAGGTTTTCTTTAACCCCAACATCTGCATGACTCAGGTTCCAGCAGCGGTATAACCTTACCCCTGAATCATGTCAAGAGATACCCCCTCCTATGACGTGCTATTAGGTCTTACATTTGCCTCTTGCGAAATTTTATTCGCGAACTAGGGTGCACGCCATAAAGGTTTGTCCCATTCTATTAATCTCTGCGAAATTTGTATTCGCTTTTCTAGCGATGATGCTCGCTGTTCTTGTTGTGCTTTGTTATCAGAAGAATTTTTCATTTGTAAATAGAGATAGAAGAATTTATTACCTGTTTCATCATATAACATACCAGTATCTCTTATCTTGCAGAAGATGTCATTGATAATATCTTTTCAGAAATAATCTATTCCATGGTCTATCGAGTCTTTGACCAATATCTCTTCCTTCAGGATCCATTAGTTTGTATGCCCCGGTTCCAACTATCTCTTTAATGGTGTATGGTCCATCCCATTTTCTCGCCAACTTTCCACCATTATCTCGCTGATAACTTGGTGTTTCTCGTAGCACTAAATCTCCAGGTTGAAATTCACGTTTCTTAACACGTTTGTTGTACTCACGAGCTAATCTTCGATGGTAATTTTCCATATGTTGCAATGTTTTTTCTCTTTTTTATTCTAATTCATCCAATTTATTTAAAATCATTCCAGCACTTAGATTTCTTTTCCAAGCCTCCCTTTTTGTTGTAGGAATAGAGACTTCTGTTGGTAACATAGCTTCAACTCCATATGTCAAACAAAAAGGTGACATTCCAGTAGCTTCTCGTCTAGTTGTATTGTAGGCCCATATTGCATTATGCACCTGTTCACACCATGCTCTGAGGTATCCTTCTAGCTTCTTTTTTAAGATGTCTGCGATTGTCTTATTGTTGCTTCAGCTTGACCATTTGCTTGTGGATATAGAGGAGTAGATTTTTCACACTTTATATTAAATGCATTGAGTAGCAATTCTATATTCTGCCCTTCAAATTGCTTTCCATTATCAGATACCAACTGTGCTGGAATCCCGAATCTGCAAATTATATTCTCAAATATGAATATAAAAATATCTTTATCGCGAATATGTTGTACTGCCTTTACTTCTCCCCATTTTGTGAAATAATCTGTTGCGACGATCAAATATCTTCTTTGTCCAGAACTAGGTACAAATGGTCCCACGATATCTAACCCCCATTTCCCAAAAGGCCATACACTTGTTGACGATGATAATGGTGCTCCTGGTGCATGTATCTTCTTTCCATATCGTTGGCAATCTTCACAACGCCTTGAGAGTTGTTTTGCATCTTCATGCATATATGGCCAGTAGTAGCCTTGCATTTTTGTTCTATATGCCAAAGATCTTCCTCCACTGTGATTACTTGCGTCACCACTGTGCAACATCTTCAATATCTTTTATCCTTCTTCCCTCGTCAAACATCTTAGCGATGGTCCATTGAAAGATCTGCGATATAATACTCCATCTCTTAATTCATAATTGGTTGCCCTACTCTTTAATTTATGCGCTTCCAATCGATTTCTTGGGATTTCTCCTCTTGCCAAGTATGCATGAAGATATTCTCTTGCCAGTCTGTGATATTGCTCGCTGGATCTCCTTCGCTATCTTCTACCATCATTACATCTGTCTCTTCTTCTTCCTTGTTTACCGACGAAAATGAAAGTGTTTGAATTTTTATGCACCTTGCCAATGGATTTGTCATCATACTAGATATGAAAGCAAAAGCTTCAAGTCTATTATATTTCCTTGATATATGTCTCCATTTTATTTTTGGAATTCTCGCAGAGAATTCGTCAACAAGTCTTTTGTATTTTCTCAAGGATGGTTCATTTGTTGTGTATTCTCCTTTTATCTGGCGAATAACCAATTGTGAATCGCTGGTGATTCTCGCATTTTCCAAATTCATTTCTATCGCAAATTTTAAATCATGGATCACGGCCTCATACTCTGTCTCATTATTAGTTGACGCAAATTCAAGTCTAAAAAAAGCTGTTTTTTCTCCTTCTGGCGATATGAAAACAACTCCAATTCCATTTCCTTCTCCATTAGATGATCCATCCACTAATATTTCCCATCTGTTGGGTTCTGTTAATATCTATTTTGGATCTCCACATTCCTCTTCTACATCCATCATCTCTTCCACAGCTTCATCATCTTCTAAAGGAAATTCAACTAAGAACTCTGCGATGACGTGTGATTTTGGCGAGGATAAAATTTCATATTGTACATCAAAGTGTCCTACTTGTGAATTCCATCTCTCAACTCTGCCTGATCTCTTTGAATTTTTCATTACTGACTCAATTGGCACTTTCGTTAACACTTTGACCTTATGTGCTTGAAAATAGATGTGAAGTTTGAAAGTTGCATGTACCAATGCTAGAATTAGTTTCTCAATCTTTGAATAATTTCTCTCTGCAAAATTGAATGTTTTACTGATGTAATAAATTGGTTTTTTTACCCCTGCATCTACTCGTAGCAACACAGAACTTAGCGCATATGTGGTTGTTGCAAGATAAATCAATAATTCTTCTCCCGGTTCAGCTTTCTGTAAAATAGTTATGTTCGTTAAATGTTCTTTTATTCCTTGAAAATATTTTTCACATTCATCTGTCCACTTGAATTTTGCTCCCTTATTGAGTATATCGAAAAAATGTTTGCACTTGTCTGGAGATCGCGAAATGAACCTTCCTAGCGAGGCTAGGAGTCCATTTAATTTTTGCACATCTTTTACCGTCGCATGTGTTGGTATATCGCGAATTTCTTGTACCTTTTCTGGATCAACTTGTATTCCTTCTTTTGATATAATATACCCCAAAAATTTCCCTGAAGTTACTCCAAAAGTACACTTATCAGGATTCACTTTAATATTGAATTGACGCATTTGATCGAAGATCTCTTTCAAATCTTGCACATGATTCTCAGATTCTTTGCTTTTGATCAGCATATCATCTACATATACTTCTAATATTTTGTGGATCCACTTTGCAAACACCTTCTCCACCATTATTTGATACGTTGCACCAGCATTTCGTAAGCCAAATGGCATCTTTGTATAATAATATAATCCTCTTGGGAAAAAAAATGCGGTATGTTCTTGATCTTCTTCAGCGAGAGGGATTTGATTATATCCTTTATACCCATACAACGATGATATTCTAGCATTTCCTGCTGCTGATTCAACCATCTGTGGAATATCTGATAATGGAAAACTATCTTTAGGACAAGCTTTATTTAAATCAGTGAAATCTATACAAATTCTTATCCCCTTATTCTTCTTTGGGACCACTACCATATTTGCAATCCACTCTGGATATTTTGCTTGCCTTATAATTCCTGCGTCGAGCATCTTCTGTAATTCTTCTTCTATTTGAGAATGATATGTTGTTGCGATCTTCCTTATTCTTTGCTTAAATGGTCTTATGTTTTTGTTGATTTCTAATTTATGGCATGCTATTGACGAGTCTATCCCTGGCATCTCATCCATGCTCCACCGAAGATATATGCATACTCTCGCAAAAGATTTATAGTTCTTTCTTCCTCATCTGCCTCCATTCTAGTCCTAATTTTCAGCATTTTAGGCTCTTCTTTACTCCCAATATTTATTTCCTTTGTTGGTTCTGCTGCAATATAACTGGCTTCAGGTTCTCCCATTGGTGTTGGTGCTTTCATAATTCTCGCGAGTTCATCTCCTTCTTGTGGGATTTCACTGGGTATTCCTTTTCCTTCTTTTGCTCTTATCATGTAAACTTTAAATTCTTCTTCCTTCTTTGTTTCTCTCGCCAATTTTCTGCGATCTTTTCGCAGTTTTGGACGTCCTTCATAATTTCTTACTTCAATTTGGCAACACAGTTTCGCAAAATCTGTGTCTCCTCTGATTTCTCCAATTCCACTGGGTGTAGGAAACTTGATGCATTAATGCAACGTTGATGCTACAGCCTTATTGTGTGTATCCATGGTCTTCCTAATATCATGTTATATGGTGATTCCACGTCTACCACACATAACGTTACTTGTGTTTCAATCTCCCCTAGTGGAATTCGTACCATTATCTCGCCTTTAGGTTTTGTTAATGTCTTTCCAAAGCCATGAACAGGATATGTTGAATAAGACATTTCTTCATCCTTATATCCCATTTTCTTGAAAGTATGATAAAATATCATGTCTACAGAACTTCCTGTGTCCACCAAAGTTCTATTCATAGCCCATTCTTCTACAGATTTTATTGATTTCTCCTTTCTCATTGGTATAGTGGTTACTGTGACCATCAATGGAGATGTATGACTTAGATCTTCTTCTGGTATTTCTGCTGCTGTAAACGTGATTTCTTGCTTTTCCCAATCTTTCAATGGTGGTATTTTTTCCACCGTCATAATTTTCCTTCCTTCAAAATCCCGTTTGTGTATCTTCCCCTTAATATTTTCATGAAATCTATCAATCATTGTTCTTATTACCATATCACACTCCAATTTTCTACAATCCTCCTTGATTCTGATCATTCTCCCTTCAATTATCTCACCAATTTACTTAATGATTTCCTTAATCTTAAACAATTCTTATCTTTTTCTTCACTTTCTCTTCAATTTTTGTTAATTCAATCCCTGTTTCGGGCGCCAAAATGTAGTTGCAGGAATTCCTACACTACACCCCAGATAAGAATCTACAGAAATTGAATTATGTTTGAGAATGAATTACGACACTTTTTTATTATTTTAGCTTTTTAGTTCTTTACAAAAGACATAAGAACTCAGAAGTACAAATTTCTTTCTAGAGTTTCTCTCTCCTCAAAATCTTATCAAATCTCCAAAAGACATCATCCTTTTCTGAACCTAACAAACCCTTTATATAGGGGTTTACATAGTGGATGACAGCTAAGTTTTCCTCCTTTTTCGGATATACTTTGCGATCTTATCGCGATTGTTATAATATTCTCTCTCGCAAAATTGATAACCATCGCGGGATAAACATACTCTCTTTGTATTTCTTCTATCGTCAGCTTCTTTTGGATTCTTCTGTGACGCTCGCGAAATGTCGTTGAAGAATCTTCTGTGACGCTCGCAAAAGTGTTGTTAATATCGCAGAAATAGTGTTGTAGCGATATTCTGGTCCTACAAGAACCATCAACTAATTATTCTTAAAATCAATAGATTCATTAATTGAATCCCTGGAAAATATTCAATATTTTTCATAATATTTTGTTACTTCAATTTATGGTTCTTCCCAGCAGAATTCCATGGATTAGTAATAAATATTCAACACACGGTCATATGAGCTACCTTCAAGTAAGCCCCGACCAAAATGGTGTAGAGGTATTTGACAAATAATGCATTAACAAACACCTGAATGAACAAACAAGTATTTCAAACACCTGAACCAAAATATGGCGAGACGTTGAACCAATGCAAATAGGAAAGAAAATAATAAAAATAAAATATTCACCAAGGTGCTGAGGGACTAGACCCACCGGCCGGCCAGTCACGACGTGGCCAGTCCCACGCCCAATTATATATTTTATCATATTTTATCTATTTTCTTTGAACTCATGAAAATCCCTTCATTTGAACAAATATCCTTTGTTTTAAGGAAACTCCTCCGTTTCATGATGTTTCCTTCGCATCAAGGAAATAATATAAAATTGGGAAAGGTGTCATGGGACCGTGTCTATTAGCCGGCCCGCTAGGCCCTAGTCATGGCCGGTCCTACACCTCATGGTTCCTCAATATTTTATTATTATTTCACTAATCCCATGAAAACTCCTTAATCTCATGATATTTCCTTGATCCCATGAAAAATAATATAAAATTAGGGAAACCGGTGTGACCGGGCCCTAGCCAGCCCCACACGTCCTATTTTATTATTATTATATTTTCCATGTTTCCATAATCCCATGAAATTCCTTGATTTCATGATGTTTCCTTCAAATTATGAAAATTCCTTCAAATCATGAAATAATACATAAAATTAGGGAAAAATCACGGGACCGGCCCTAGCCGGCCAACCATGCCCAAGACGGTCCCATGCGCTCCTTATTTTATTATTATTACTATTTATGTTTTCCTCATCTCATGGAAACTCTTTGATTTCAACAAAACTCCTTGGTTTCAACAAACTCCTTGGTTTTATGATATTTTTCTAAATATTATAAAAAGAAGAAAAATAACGTGGGACCGGGCTCCTTGGCCGGCCGACCATGCCTTGGCAATATCCGGTCCCACACTTCATGATTATCTCATTTTTTATTATTTTCCTTCATCTCATGAAGGTTTTTGACGGTTTCAACAAAAATCCTTGATTTCTTCATATTTTCTCAAATGATTGCTCAAACGCACACCGGAAAATATCAAAATTCTCAGAACTGAGATACGAACACTTTGGTGACGTGAGCATATTACCTTGACCGGACAAGGTTGGCTCTTTGGCTTGCAAGGAGCCAGTCCCATGTATTTTCACAGTTTGACCTAATTTGCGCAAGCAGTAGGTCCAAAACTCTTCCAAACAACCTGGAACTTCATGAAATGATCGTCATTCGATCCCGTGACCACCCAGGACTGGTTTCATGACTCCTTGGTCGGTCCCTCATCTCTTCATAATTAATTAGGATTTATCACCTAAGGCTCAGACGAGAATTACTTTAATAAATGATTAAACCAGCATTTAATCATCCTTTCGTCAACAAATTAATTGGTCTTCAAGAGACCTTGATATTTTCTCACGTGAGCATCTGGGCGCTACATGGTCGACCCATAATCCATGTAGCCGGTCCCTCCTTCAATTTATGGTTAATTTTCAATAAATCTTCAATTGATCAAATTAGGGTTTTAAGTCCAAGGTTCATAATTCCAGATTCAAATACTAATAATTTTACGATGATCTCATGATCAATATCTTATCTAATATACTTGGTTCAGTTTCCAGTATTTCAAATTAATATTTTATTTGGTCATGCTACCAATAATTCATCAAACATGCAGTATTTTCTCAGATGAGCAATGTTTGCTCAAACCAAGGAATATTAGTTCAACTATCAATATATATTATTATTTTTGATAAACTCTGAATTTATTTATAAAAGAAGAAAAAAGAAGGAGGGGGACTAGGCCTTACCTCCAAAGACAAGGAGAGAAAACAAAGAAAAACAGAGAAACCAACAAAAAAGGACCCAAAAAGCCTGGGGCCGAAGGCTACATATTACGAAAGCGGTATAAAGGCAGAACCGAGTTGTCTATTCCAACCTTGTGCTTGATGAAATCAGGAGAAGATCTCCACCATCGCGACTCCACAGCCGCGCCGTGCTTTGCTAGTAGATCAGCCACCAAGTTACCTTCCCGGAACACATGAGTACAGTATATCTGGATATAATTAGCAAAGTTAAGGCAGATATTCCAGTTGGTCGACAATCTCCAAGGAACCACCTCCGGATTTTTAAAAGCATGTATCACAAAAAGAGAGTCACACTCCAGCCATAGTCTTCGAATTCCCATGGTATTGGCCAAACGCAAATACCATGGGAAATCATCAATTTTTAAAAGCCTTAGCCTTCGAATTCCCATTTTTAAAAGCCTTCAAATTCCCATATATCACAAAAAGAGAGTCAACTATCAATATTCAACAAATCATCAAATGAGCAATATTTGCTCACGTAAACTATGTTTGTTCATACATTATACCTCTGTCTCAATAATTGACATGTCCAAGTCTCAGAACATTCTAAATCATGTTCGACTCAACATTATAAGGACTCATCATCCCAGGAAGCCATGAAGTCAGCAACTCACTAACTAAATACACGTCTGCCTTGCAGACTCCACAATCACGCGAGACATCAATCGTGTCATATGGGGGGATATTAACTAGGGTTTTGGTCTGGTAGTCTACGGCACGTGTGTTCATACACACGATGAGAATGTGAGCAAGTCATGCAATCAGTTGGAGGAGTTAACAAAGTAGTGGATGGAAAATCAACCAAGTCTCCGCACGGTGAGCAACTAGTTTTAACACAATTTCCACTTCTCCACTCTTTGATTCCATCAACTTTCACACTTAACAGGATCATGGTATTTACAATTCTAGTAATATAAATAAGTTTCTGAATCATGATTAAAACAATGACAATCTCACGTCAAACAGACAACACGAGATTAACAATCCAATTTTTAACATAGAAAATTCAATCATTCAGAACTTATCTTATTTTAAGAATACACAACACACCTACTATCTTCGATCACCATTGATCCCACACATTTCTCATCTTCCCTCTTATAGATCGGCCCATCCTCTCTTCTAACAAAATTTACTCTGGAACGGCCATTGTATTGGTTTAGGCCGGAGTACTATAGATTTATCTCTCGAATTCAAAGCACTCCCTTCTTGCAGTGCATTTGTGTGAGGTTAAGCATTTCTCTCGGTTCAAGGAGTCTCCTCCGTACGGTCGTCTCCTTAATTCCATAAAAACCAGTAAATCATTTTGCCCCATCTACAACCTTCATCACTTTTGGTATCAAATTTCCCTCTTTGTTCTCGATCTTTTAGAATGTAACACTTACTTCCAAACACTCGAAGATAGTGCAAGTTGGGTTTTCTACCGTACCACAACTCATAAGGAGTGTTGAGTGTTTTAGGCCGTAAGTAGACACGGTTGATCAAATAGCATGTTGTGAAGACAACTTCTCCCCAAAATCTTAAAGGTAAGTTTTTTTTATGGAGCATTACCCTGGCCATCTCCTGAATGTTTCTGTTCTTTTTTTCTGCAACTCCATTAGCTTGAGGAGTAATAGGTGGAGAGTATTGTTGAATAATTCCCATTTCGTCATAGAATTCAAACACCTTAGTATCTTTGAATTCAGTTCCACGGTCGCTTCTTTTTTTTTTTAGTTTGCGACCTTGGTCGTTCTGGATTCTATTAACAATAATCTTGAATTCATCAAGGGTTTCATTCTTATGAGATAGGAACGCAACCCAAGTGAACCTGGTGTAATCATCTACCATAACCAAAGCATACTTGTTACCAGCAACTGTGGTTTGTTGAATTGGTCCGAAGAGATCCATATGAATTAAATCAAGTGGAGATTTAGTGAGAATGTCTCGAGATGATTTATGGTGAACTTTCGTTTGTTTACCCTTTTGACAGGCACCACATACACCTTCAATCTTTGTATTAATTTTGGGAACGTCTCTAACAAGTTTTTTGTTAATGATCTTAGTTAGAAGACGATAGTTGATGTGACCAAAACATTCATGCCAAAGATGTGTAGATTCCACCTTAGTCAAATTGCAACAATTGCTAAACTGAGTATCCAGAAGATAACAATTATTTTTACCATGAATTCCCTGAAAAATTACTTTCCCAGTTTTGTCTACAATGTCACATCCATTTGCATTGAAGACTTGTCACAAATTTGACTAACAAACAGAAGATTTGCAGTCATACCTTTTACGTAAACTACATCATGGATTTCAGGTACGCCGGGTAATTTGATCGTTCCCTTCTTTCTTATGTAGCAACAACTCCCATCTCCGAAAGTTACTGGTCCACCTTCATAGTCGTCTGAAGAAATAAACCAAGTGAGGTCCCCTATCATATGTCTGCTACATCCACTGTCAAGAAACCATTGAAAGGGTGATGTTGATTTTAAAGCAAAAGCTCTCATACGATCAGTACTATTCTATTTAGGATTTCCTGATAGTTTTGTATGTCTTTTTAGAGAAGTAATGAGTTGTTTAGTTTTCTTGTGAAGATTACTTGCAACTTTTAGTCTCTTTTGAAAAGACACACAATCAAGTTGAAAGTGAAAAGAAGAATCACAAAACTAACATGGGCCAACACCTTTTAGTTCGACAGAGCAGTTCTGAGTCATATCAGTTTTCTCAATATTTAATCATTGTTTATCACCTGATGTATGACCATTCTTCAAGTAGGAACGAATGGAGTTACTAACATCCATTAAAGGATTTATAATGGATTTCAAATCCTTAAGTACTGCGATTTCTGCAATAAGATCAGAATTAATCCGGATTTGTTCATCCAACCTTTTTTGGAGAATAACCAGTTTATCAGAACTTCTTCTACGATTGGTTTTTAAACCTGGTGAAGCATTATAAGAGACTTTATCTCCCATAGAGTCATATCGCCACAAATACATACTTTTTAGGTCTTGAACGTGTTTGCCTGCTCTGATATCAATTGAAAAGGCGGGGGTATAACAACCACACCCAATATTTCGCTTAGCGATCTGTACGGACAAACTCCAATATACTTTCTAGAGAATCAACTAGACAGTCAGACTCAATATAGATAAAAGTATATTAAAGAGTTTATATCTCTATCTCTCGATTTAAATCTTACTCAAGCAAACTGCGAGTCTCAGTTTAAATACAATAGAGATAACTTGGATGGTACCAAAGACCAATATCCAAGTGTCAATCAATTTAAATCAACAACCAAAAGGTCGGATATTCTAATTGATTGAACAACGCACAACCTGTATTATTTCAATTATATAACAATATAATGCAAAAAAGAAATAACATAGACACTAGAATTTTGTTAACGAGGAAACCGCAAATACAGAAAAACCCCGGGACCAAGTCCAGATTAAATATACACTATATTAAGCAACTACAGACACTAGCCTACTTTAAACTAACATCGGTCTGGACTGTAGTTGAATCCCAACCAATCTCACATTGATCCAAGGTACAGTTATGCTCATACGTCTATGATCCCATGAGGATACTATGTACTTGATTACCTTAGCTGATCTCACCCACAACTAAGAGTTGTTACGACACAAATTCGAAGACTTTAATAAACAAATCTGTAACACACAGAAAAGTCTACGGTAATAGATAAATCCATCTCCCACGAATATACCTACGCGTTTTGTTCCATCTTTTGATAAATCAAGGTGAACAGGAACCAATTAATAAACCAGACTTATATTCCCGAAGAACAGCTCAGTAGTATTAATCACCTCACAATAATCTTAATCGACGCAGCGAAAAAAGATATTGTGGAACCACAAACGATGAGACGAAGATGTTTGTGACTACTTTTTATCTTGCCTATCGGTAATAGAAATATCAAGCCAATTATTACAATTGTACTCGTATGATATAAACATCAAGATCAAATCACACAACTACAAGAAAAGTAGTATCGGTCTGGCTTCACAATCCCAATGAATTTTTTAAGTCGTTAACCTGGTTTAGAAGAAGAAACCAAATATTAAAGGAGAATCGACTCTAGCTTAGCATAACTAGTATCACACAGAATGTATGGGGATTAGGTTTCCCAGTTGCTAGAGTTCTCCCTTATATAGTCTTTAAAATCAAGGTTTGTAATCAATGTTAGCTTGGTAACAAAGCATTCAATATTCACCGTTAGATGAAAACCTGATTAGATTCAATCAACTGTTAGATCGAAAACATAGCTTGTTATACACACATGAAATGCATGTTTGTAGGCTTGTGTAACCGTACCCAAACTTGTACATTAGTTGGTTCAATAATAGTTAACCAAATGGTTAGCCATATGATAACTTTCATATCAACCATATTCTTCTTCACCATAACTAGTTCAAATGACTTAAATGAACTAGTTAGATAGTTGATCAATTGCAAGGAAATCTCATGTACTACACAAGACACAATTGAAGCAAAAACGATTTGATTCACTCGAATCAGTTCATGAACTATATAGCCATGGTTTGCAATTGCATTCCTTAGTTTATAAAGATAAGTTCACAAGCATCGTTTTTAGACATAATACTCAAGTTCACGGACTGGCTTCGCAGACTTAAGTTCCCAGATGGAGTTCACAAACTCCAGCAGAAATTCTCGGGTTTGAGAACTTTACCAGTTCGCGGACTTAGCTCACGCACTTCCCTGGTTTCACTTAATCAACAAAATTCGCAAACTTTGGTTCAAGTAATAAGGACTTATACATATATGTGTTACCACAACAATGCTTATATACTCAAATGGTTATATAGGCTAAACTCTCATTTCAATCATTGAAACATTCTCAGAAGACGTTATATAGTTGTTATTCACAAACCATTTTTCGTCAGAGCAAATTTCAAAGTGATTGAAACTTAACATGACTTTCATCACTAAGTAAATATGAACTTGTCTAAAGCGAAAGCTTTACCAACACATATTTCGAGAAATAGATAAGCGAGGTATACTCGACTCGGAATACCAAATGTGTATAAGTCTATATAGCAAAACGACTTTTGTCTCAAGATAGGAGATAAATAGACTTTTGAGTGATAGATAAGTTCAAGTCTGCACATACCTTTTAGTTGATTAAGATCTACCAGTTCCTTGAGTAGTCCTTCGTCTTGTATGATGATTGCCATGGAGTTCTTGAGCTCAACTACACTTTATATCCTAGTCCGAGACCTTAGCTATAGTAGACTAGAAATCAAGACTTATAGTTTTGAGCACTAATATTGACAAACATGCTTAAGATAGCAACACATGCGAGTTCGACCGAGAAATGCTCTAACACAAAGAGTAATCTAATTTGGTTAGCAGAGTAGGGAAATGGAAACAGGCTTGGAGCGACCTATGCTTAAGTCCAAGGCGTATGCCTTATGCATGGAAAACATTCGGTAAGTATGTCGGTTACCCGACTAGATAGGAAATTCATCACTGAATTTCCTACATTGAGGCAAAGCCAGTGATGCATACAATATGTATCGGCCTTGGCCTTATGGCCTTATACCCTTTTACGAACAAGGGTAAGTTTGGAACGGTGTGGAAGCTAAGTTAGCTGCATCATGCTTACATAACATGCTTGCAAGGGTAAATGAACGTGCATTTTCATACTCTAAGGCCCAGACTGTAGCTTCATCATGGTGCACCGGGGGAGTTAGGCCTGCGCCCAGGCGCGCCAGGTGTTATTTTCCGGTCCATCACAATTGGTATCAGAGCAAGTTCCGAGAAAACTCTAGGGATTGTGAGTAATGGACTCGTCAAGCGAGTACTTTCTTTAATGGAAACTTAAAGTTGGAGAGTAGGCCAACTTTTACGCGGAAATAGTTTGTAATTGCTACGCCAGTTACTCTGCGAATCGAGTTGAGATTGTTTGAGTGCCATGAGTTTGCCTGGCCTAAGTGGAACCCCACTTATGAGTGGATATCCCGTCTGGGATGGTGGGTAGACAATGGTACTGATCATCCCCACACGCTGACAACTAGCCAAGGGTGTGGGTTGCCAGGCTCGGCTAGCATCCCACTTACAAGTGGCAACCTGTATGACCGTCAGGGATGGTGGGAAACTAGATCCTGTTCCTAACAGTACTACAAATTATTGGCACCAACTTTGTGAACTATAGGGACTCCTGAGTGTGTAGTATGGGATGCACATTCAGGATACCATGTTGAGATATCCTTTTGGAAACTGGCCAATTGAGATTCTTGGTGAAGTCATGGACTCTTTTTTTGAATTCCTGAGTATGCGGTATGGGACGTTTTCTTAGAAGGTCCTAATCGATGCTCCATGGAAAACTGAAGAAACCCATGATTTCTGAGCATCTGGTATGGGACTTTTCTCAGGAAATCCAAACTGAAGAGTTAGTCCACGATAGTTTTGTTTTGAATTTCGGGGACGAAATTCTTTAAAGGGGTGAATATTGTAACACCCCATGTTTTTAGCATGGCGCATGCCAAAAGATGCGCCATGGCCCGAGATAAAGCTTCATCCAAAGCTTCCGTTGCGTATGAAAAACGTTGACAGTGAACATCCATCACGGCTGGACATCAGGTTGGCAGTGAACAATCATCATGGATGGACATCATGTTTACAAGTGGACAACCATCACGGCTGGACATTGGAGTGGCCTATGGGCCAAAACCGAAAATACAGCCATCACGTCCCTTCACTGGACATGGCTCTAGAAATGTTCAGCCATCATGGCCAGATATTGGAACTGGCATATGAGCCAGAACTGAATGTACAACCATCACGGCCATACATAGCATTTGTCCAGGGGAGTCATGTGCAACCATCATGGCCTTGGGTGTTGATGAATGATTTTTTCTCCCTGAATCTAAGTTGTAAAAATGTCAAGTTAACATATATAGGGAGGGGTAGTTGGTTGAAGGTGCATATGCGGACCATGTACCAGGTAAGCTTCATAACTTAGCCTAAATAGTATAAATGATGCGTAAGCCTCATTTATAGATGCGTAGACTTGCCAATGAAACACGTTAAGCATGGGTAGGTACCAGGTAGTGCATATGCGGACCATGTACCAGGTAAGCTTCATAACCATGTACCAGGTAAGCTTCACTGTTGTAGTCCAGTTTGATCGCAGCTGCTGCTGACCATATAATCGCAGATACTGCAGTCCAGTTGATCGCAACTACTGCATTCTAGATTCGCGGTTCGAGATTTGCTGAAGCTATTACCTTCTGAAACCAATGAAATTGCATCAGTACAAAGTCCGATAAAAATGTTTCCAAGACGTTCGGTCTACGGCAAAAGATGAGGTGTAACACCATCAAAACTGTTATAAGGTGTTCGATATGCAACTGTTACAGTCCAGAGGTCGAAAAAATTAGTTCCCCGATAACATAACAACAGCATATTCGAGTTCCTAATTTGTCGGAATCACCACCACCATGTTTGAATTTCAAGTCTATAGCTACCTGCACCACCCGCACATACGACAAATAAAGGAGGGGAAAACCATAAGGAAGATCACAAGAAAAACATCTCAAAAAGTTCCGGAAAGGGCCACAAAAGTGTAGCAAAACATTGACAGAATAGTCCATGGGAAACATCAACAGTGCCTAATGAACCGTTGCTAAAAGTTCAAGGAGAATATTGTTGCAGACGAGAAAACATAATAGTTCAGAAAACTGTTGCAAAGTGTTCGCAGAAAAGACCACAGTCGGAAGTTGTCACAAAAAAGTCCGAAGGCAAAGATCACAGTCCCAGAAAAGTGTTGCGGAAAAAAACCCGGCTTCCAGAGCCGGCGACAAAATCCAGCGGTCAGAGACGTTCACCCACTTCAGGGTCTCGTTCACCCACGTATAGTTTATTCTTCACCCTCGTTAGTTGTAATCATCACCCACGTTAAAGAGACATTGCATCGTCATTACGTCAGCAATCCTTACGTCATCATTGCGTCATCCATCATTGCGTGATCATGACGCCAGCAGAAGAATATTTCGTCACGTTATGACGCCGTCAGAATATTTCGTTACCATCATAACGCCGTCAGTATATTCCGTTAATGACATCATACTGACGTCATCAGTAGATCACCCTCTCCAGCTCCGGTATTCTTCCCCGTTGCCGATACAGTAGCAGGTCGCCGGCGGCTATCTTCTCAGTCGATAGTGACAGTAGCAGGATGCCGGCGGCCTTACCCGGTGGAAAGAGCCGGCCGCCTTATCCGGCATCAATCTCCGGTGGTGGCGTTTCTCGGCGGCATAATTGTTCGACAACTGGACCTAATTCCGTCCGGAAACAGCATCAACTTGATCCTATGCTTCGGCGTATCTTAAGTTGATGGTCCTTGGATGTTTTCACCCCACTCGTGTGAACTGACGGATATTTACACCCAATGAGTTGGGCTAGCTGACTCTAGCCGAGTTGAGCCTTGGCTCACTGATATTTCATCCCACTTTCATTTGGCTGTCAGATTTACCCGCCCTATTGTGGGCTTAAGTGAATTATTTGTCTTGGGCTTGGTCATCAATCTTGTTTCTTTGATATCTCATTCATACGACGTCCGAATTTGATGATTTTAGGCTCGTTGCGATTGTATTTCGATATCCTACAACATGAGGGTAATATTTATACAATTTGAGGAGAATATTTTTGGAGCAACTACATAATCAACATTTTTGGAGCAAGGAGCTCACCGAACAAAGTCATTAAAAGATGGATCACGTCATCAACATGTTAATACCGCATCGTCAACTGGGTGTCACGTCAGCTAACTTTTCCATATACATTGCCACATTATAAACTTGCCTCCATGTCAGTAGAAGTTGCACCACTCCTGCTCCGACAACAATCTATTCACCCCGACTTACTCCACATGCAAATTTGTTTGTTCGATAACTTCTTCATCGTACGTCCGAATTGAGCGATTTGCGGCTCGTTGCGATCGCATGTCAATTTCCAACAATATGAGGGCACAATTTCAGCATTCAAGAAAAAATATTTTTTGATTGGAGCGCCGACAGCGAAGAGGGGCGCATTTTAGATCACCATATGAAGCCATAAAAAAATCCTCAAAGATTGATGTTGTGTCGATTTAAGTCCACAACATAAAAAGTTCGTGCTTGTTGTGTAGATTTTCAAGTCTCAAGATACTTATGTTTTGTGATGATCATAACTTCCACAGTCCAGTTGATCGAGCTGATATAGTTCGGTTCCGCAGCAAATACTACAGTCCAGTTGATCGAATTGCTGCAGTCCCTTTTCGCATAATTACTATAGTCCAGTTGATCGAGCTGCTGTAGTTCATTTTATTAGCAAATACTGCAGTCCAGTTGATCGAACTGCCGCAGTTCTTTTTTGTATAATTAGTATAGTCCAGTTGATCGAACTGCCTGTAGTCCGGTTTTCCTCAAAACTGTTTCAGTACAGTTTTCCTCACAACTGCTTCAGTCCAATATGATCGAACTTCTGTAGTTCAGTTTCTCAGCAACTGCTTCAGTCTAGTTTTACTTATAACTATTACAGTTCATCTGATCACAGCTGCTGAAATACAGTTCTATGGAAACTATCTGTAATCCAATTGTGATTCAACTGGCATAGCCACTGTTACAGTCCAGTTGCAATCAATTCTGCATGCCAGTTATACCCCACACAATTACATTTTTAATACGGTGCATATACAATTTCAATATTTTCAAATCTTTTTATCATTTCATATAATCATACATACTTTTGTTCACTGGGACACTTACAATGTGGTGAGCATTTTCACATGTCAAGGCATGAGGAGATGCACACATCTCAATTCTGTGCGAATCTGGAATAGTTGGATTTCCCCCCTGCGTGAATTCCAGATAGTAAAAAAACTTTCAACCTCATTCCATGCGCGAGCAAGATGCAGCAAGGCTGTGCACCCTTGTGAGAGCATTGAGAAGCATGACAATTACTATCTTCTGGGGGCGAGTTGCATATCACTTCAACGTGGTGACCATCACTTAGGGGCGAGATATGTAACACCTCATGTTCCAAAGAATTTTTTTTGGAGAGAGTTGCGTAACACTCCATACGCTTGGGGGCGAGTTACATAGCACCTAAATGCAATGCGATATTCATCTTTTGAAAATCGAAACAAAAGGTAACCCAAACTTCTTAATCCTCCAACGAGTTACATGATTAAGAGGGGGCGAGCATACACCCTAATATTTTGACGCAATTCTTGCAATCAGTAATGTTAAACTGCTATAGTTAAGTTGATCGAACTGGTGTAGTCCAGTTCCTAAGCAACTTCTGCACTCAGTTGGACGCAACTGATGTAGTCCAGTTTTTCTCATCAATTCTGTACTCAGTTGGACACAACTGATGCAGTCTGGTTTTATGTAACTGTTACATTCATGGTTTATCGAACTATTTTAGTCCAGTTCCTCAGCAACTGCTGCAGTCTAGATGATCGAAGCTACTACATTCCAGTTATGTTCGCAGCTCATGCAGTCCAGCTGATTGCAGCTGCTGCAGTGCATTTTTGCTCGTCGTTGCTGCATTTCAGCTGATCGAAGCTGCTGCAGTCCAGCTATGTTCACAACTCATGTAGTTCAGCTGACCGAAGCTGCTGCAGTGTAGTCATGCTCGTCACTGCTGCATTCCAGCTGATCGACTATTGCAGTACAACTGTGTTCGCAACTCATACAATCCAGTTGATCGCAAGCTGCGATCTTGATCTTGCTGAATTCTTTGTTGCATTTCAACTGATCAAATTCTTGCTTGATCCGGCTCCGTCGTCGCTTCTGCGGTCCAGCTGATCGCAAATACTGCAGTGTAACTTTACTCATTCCTACTGCATTTCAGTTGATCGAATCTGCTGTAGTCCAACTATGTTCGCAACTCCAGCTGATCGCAGCTGCTGCAGTGCAGCTTTGCTCATTTTTGCTGCAGTCCAGCTTTGCTCAATGCTGTTACTACCCAGTTTTTCTCATTACTGCAGTGGAAAGTTTTTTGTGGCCATCGCAGTAGATTTTACCGAAATCACTACAATCTAGATCCGCAACAACTATTGTGGTCTAGTCGGCATCGCTGCTGCTATCCTGATTCATATAACTATTGAAGACATATAAATATCAATGCCACGTCTAGTAACACAACCAAGACCATTAGAGGTCCAACAACACACAAAATTTGTTACCATCTCAACTACTAAAGGGTCACTTCCTTTCGCTCGCAATTACCGCGGCTTATTCCGTAATTGACAGCAGCTTAATACCAACAGCTACTACTACCTAGTTTGATCGGAAATTACTGACAGTATGCAAATTCAAATTTCATTTACAACAACATCTCACACAGATTCCAGCCGAGTAACGTCAAATATAACTAATATTTTCCAAACAACAGTTACTAGTCAAGTTCTACGCAACTACCACAGTTCAGTTTTACATCGACAGTTATAGCTCACTTTCAACACTATTCTGCTCCAACATCATGCTTCCGTTCCAAACCAATTTAGCCGTCAGTCTTGTTTTTGCATACAATAATGGTTTACTCTTGGGGGCGTCTTGATTTCAGCAAACAGCAAGAGAAGGTTGCCAATCACTTTAGCAGCAATAATCCACACTTGAAGGCGAATTTTATCATAATCTGTTAATACAAAATGGAAGACTAACTTCAATAACTAAGCTTGTTGATCGGAACTTCCTCAGAATTGTGCTCGACTTGAATAAATGGGGAAGTTCACAAAAGAGCACCAAGGAACATATGTGATTTGTAAAATTCATACTTGATATATCTACATCATGAAGAACTTAAGTATTTTCTAAAAATGAAATCCTTCACCTTTTAAAATAAATACTTTCGGTATATAAAGAAAGTTCATGATAAATTTGTACAAGATTCAGACTCTCTTGACAATAATATTTCAAAAAGTATTTCTTGATTTTATTTCCGAACTTGAGTATGTTCACCCCTGTTTTAATCAAATAAAAATACCTTTTTGGCAGTACAAAACTTGGAACTAAGTTTTATTTGATATATAACACAATTTAGACAACATCTAGTAGGAGTTTCAACACTTTGTTATGGAGCAAGTTGTTCATGATGTAGTTGAATTGAGGAAGTTACATGAGAGTTTTTCTCTAAGTTCAACTTAGCAGATTCAATATTTGAGGATGATTTTCCTTTCAAAGCTTTGGTTAACATGCCAGGGCGCGCATGCCATAACTCCTTGATGTGTCACTCTGATGATAGTGACCGTGATAAAAAGATTCTTTTCTAGCTTCGTAAATACACGTCAATTTGCCTTTGCACGTATATTTGGAAAACATGATGCAACTTCCATACTATTCCAACTTACCCTTGTTCTGCGAAGGGTATAAATCCTTGAAGGCTAATGACGATGCATTCTTGCATGCAATAGTAACTTCCAAGTTTTTTACAGGCATGAGGCATGCCTTGGACTCGCACATAGGCTATATTAATCCTATTTCAACATCCTTACTTCACTTCGGGGTTGAGCTAAAATTTATGCACTTATCCTACTTGTAGAAATGGTGTATCACCTAGGATCATGTCATACTTTTATTTCCTCATCTTTGTGATGTGGATGGCTTATGCAAACTCGTCCACGCTTGTATGAAAGATGTGGAAACGCCTGGAAAGATGTTCCCACGATGAACGGTTATGTCATGATGAACGACTAATGAATGAGATGGGGGATATACTTGGGAGGATATTCCCACGCCCACGCTTGTATGAAAGACGCAGAGACAAAGGTTTCTACTTCATGAAATAACATTTACTCGAAAAATGTCGTAGCAAAGCAAATCCAGTTGACGATACAAGCTGCCTACAAACATTGGAGTAAGTGGGAAAAAAACTTCGCGTGACATCAGTACAACCATCAATATGAGCTCGTTTTCATGGTGTGTCGGGGAGTATACTCGAAAATGTCATGACAAAGATAGAACAAGATAAAAGCAGCCGTTCAGCAATATGGCCTTTCTCTTTCTGACAGGGAGGCATGACTTTATCATCAGAAGAAGGGGATCCCAATACTTGATCCACATAGGGAAAGAGTCGCACTTATACACTTTGATGTAGTACTCGGACGAATCATTATCCTTAACAAGCGGAGTATTCTGACTCGAAGGATTAAGGGACTTAAATGCCCGCGAGGAACTAGCCAATAACTTCTCACCAGATGGAAGAGGAGTAGCCGGAGCTTTCTTACCCCCCCATTGCAACAGTTTGCACCTTCTCAGCGGGAGGGATTTATTCACCTTCCGCCCACTAAACTTAGCTGGCGTCATAATGTCTGATCCCTTTGAACGATCACCCTCTTCATAAATCTATTTTTTCTTCACC
Organism: Papaver bracteatum; assembly: GCA_023529315.1. Classification (NCBI taxonomy): domain Eukaryota; kingdom Viridiplantae; phylum Streptophyta; class Magnoliopsida; order Ranunculales; family Papaveraceae; genus Papaver; species Papaver bracteatum. Next base: position 3,284,434 of record JAJJWX010004210.1, read on the forward strand.
TGCTCCTTTCGGGACTCATCTTTACAATCTAGCAAATAAGCCCATAATTTTTGGTTCGAGTCTCTCATTTCCGCGAAGATAACCGCTAAGCGGAAACCCCATAGGGGCTAGTCTACTGAAATGGGTGTTGCCTCCCCCCACGCAAAAAAGAAGAAGAAAGTATGAATATGAGGCACCCAACGCGAAAAAAGCCGGATAATATCCCGCTGACACTTAACAACTTCATGATAAAGAGACGCGTTTATCGTATCTTAAATACCCGCAGACCAGAATACAATAACGTGACTAGGATTGGCGAGAATACATTCTGCCCAATGTGGCCAAGAGGAAGGAGTCTCCGTCGTAGAGCGCAAGTCAATAATAAGGAGGTATTAATCACCGCGGTGAACATCCATGTGCAGGTCCTTGTTAAAAGAAAGGAATGTCGGTTCGTCCGGTTCTGGGTGCAAGATCCATCCAAGAGAATAGTATGACAAGATGTAGGAATTAAAGAGATAGGCAACGAGGTTGTCGTCTGTATGGGGTATCCTCTAACCAGTGTTAAGAACTATAGGCTTTAATGCGTGCTTCAAGTTTGAATTCCCAAGAAACTACTCAATTGTATAAGCTTTTCATCCGTGGGTTCAGGTAGCTTCTCCGTAATGCTTGCTTGACTCCGCATCTATTTCTTCTACAATCACTTCATCTTCCGCCTCTTCGTTGTTTTGGTCGCTTTTAGGAGAGTTGGTCGACATTATGAGAGAAAGATAGACAATGAAAAATAAAAGATAGTAAAGGGAGGGTTCGACTATATATAGGAAACCTCTGACAAAAGTTTAAAGAGAGGTTATGTAAAAGTAGTAATCGTCAGAACCTAGAGAGACATGGGACACGTCGCAGGAGATAAACCGTCGCAAGGGATGTGGGATAATCAAAGGGTATCTACCAGGGAATTGGTCCTAAAATGGGGAAGGAGTGAAGGGTCGCTCAGGGAAAGGTTGTACGACTATTAGTCTAATTTGACAATTAGTCCAGTAGTCAAGGAACTAATGTTGATACCTGAAAAATAACCACCTAATGATAAGGAGAGGGAATTCTTAGAAAAAGCCCAAACGCATGGAGTTCATAGGAGCTTGGGGACTATGCCCAACTTCCTATATGATTATCCATATAGATAAAGGATACGGAAGGAACTAAAGGAAAGAACAAGGATAATTAAAATGAAGTGGCGGTATTCATAAATAAGGAAGTTCAAAGGACATGTGTCATGATGTCATAGAAAAAATAGGTTTTTGGAAAGTATATAAAACAAGCTTGGTAAAGGGGCGTCATGAAATGGTAGAGGGGCGTCAAGTGTGATATCAATGTCCCTCTTATTGGTTAGGGGGTGTCCTATAGGGGTGTAGATTGACTAGATTACCCTTTCACCTTAAATTAACTAAAATCAAATCAAAATTTTTTAATTAACCAAAATCAAATCAATTAACCATAATCAAATCAGTTTTTTTTTTCATCTTCTTCTTCATCTTCTCTTCTCCTCCATCAACCCTAACCTCCATTAAAACCAAAAATGTCATCGTCTTCGATTAATCGGCGATTTGAAAAATGTTTAGAAAAACCCAGTTAGGGTTTAGTTTATCGTGTTGGATTTAAGTTAATTTTGTATCAAAAATTAAGGTTTTGAATGAAAATTAAAATTGAAATTTCTGGGTTTATGCTAGTTACGGTTGGTAATAACTCAAATACGAACCGTAACTGTTGATTGGGTTGATGTTACGGTTGGTTTAAACTCAAATACCAACCGTAAGTTCTTAGTTTTGAGAAAATGTTGATTCGGTTTTTATTTGCATCATATTTATCAACCGTAATTGAGTTACTGTTTGAAACTCAATTAAACTAACCAACCGTAAATCATCCGAATGTTAACAACTTATCAAATAGTTATGTACGGTTCAAAAGTTAAGATGACTTACCAACCGTAGGTTAATTCGGTTGGTTTCGATACATTAGTTACCAACCGTAGGTTAGTTACTGATTAGTTATAATCATTAGTTACCAACCGTATGTTAGTTACGGTTGGTTTCTATTCATTAGTTAGAATGTATCAATACCCGATGACTTGAAACAAAGTAATTATTGATGTCTTTGTAACTTTAAAACTTCATTTTTTCTTTCTTCTATTTGACAAAGTGTACTCATTATTTCAGCAAGCGTGGACTTTAGTTTTTGTGGAGACAAAGAGAGGAGCTGATGCATGATCATTGGTCGACGATAAATGGTTTTCCGCAACAACAATACATGGGGATAAAGTTCAAATGGTATGCTTTTCTTTTAACCTTCAGTTCCTTTTCTTATTTGCTTACTATTGCATGTTATGAATGCTGCAACTTACAACTCATGTCCAGGCTTGATTACGGTTGGTTTCTATTCATTAGTTACCAACCGTAAGTTCCCTACGGTTCGTAAGGGAACAAACTATACCAACCGTGAATCGGTTTTTTTTCGGGTTTTCCCCAACATGTAGTTACGGTTGGTAACGAGCTCCATTCCAACCGTATGTTCTTGAAATTTTGGGTTTTCCCAAAATTGAACCGGTCTGATTGGTAATTGATACATTACGTCATCAGTAATATATAGTTCTGGTTGGTAACGAGCTCAATTCCAACCGTATGTTCTTCTGAAAATTTTAAAAATTTGATTTGTTACGCACTTTAGAAGTATGCCTAATCATTTTCAATGCTGGGTTCTTCATTTTGTTGGTTAATTTCTTCAATTGGTTGAGATTGACCTTCACAAATATCATAAAAGTTTCTTTTTTCTTGTCTATTTTTTTTTAATAACCTATTTTAGAGTTATGAATCATATGATAAGTGAAAATTAATTATCAACATTAATCTTGATTATCAACATTAATCTTGATTATCATTACTAATCTTGATTATCATTACTAATCTTGATTATCAACAATAAGGGCTAATTAGTCATTTCCAGATTTTATTTGATAAGGGACACTTGAAAATTACTTGTAATGACCTTTTTGTCTTATTAGGGTGACGCCCCTCTACCAAAACATGCCGCCCCTTTACCAAGCTTGATATAAAAGGAAATAGATAGTATTATGAAAATGATATTTTCTCATTTATTTCTCTAGCAAAGGGTGTTGTACTTGTTGTGATTAGAACAGGTAAACCTAACTTTAGATTACCCTTAAAACAATACATTAATAGAAGAGTTTCCCCCGGTTTGTAAAGCCCTTTTAGTTTTTCTGTTAAATGCAAATTACCAAAAACAAAAACAAAAACAAAAAATTTGCTTCGCAAAAGTTATACCAAACCCGTTTTCGCAAGAAATTAACTTTTTTTTCTTCTAGAAATTATTTGGAAGCGGTATACCAAACAAGCTTTTGAATTTTTCGTTTCCAAAGGTCAGGGAAAAAAAAAGAAAACACCAGTCCGGGCTGCAAGAGAAAAGACCCGTAATGCTATTTCATTACGAGGCCCGTTACACAAAGAAGCGAAGGAGTCAACCGGTCAAAATATTTGTGCGTAGGTAAATAAAAAGATGAAGAAGGATAGTTTGGTAAAAAGAAGAATCCTAACTAAAACCTGAGGTATCAGTACTAGTCCAGAACTAGAAGAAAAGAGAGTGTTTTCTTCTTTCTCACGAGAGCAAATCAGAACAAGAAATCTTCTTCTTCACTCTTTTATTAAGAAAAATAAAAAATAAAAAATAAAAAAGTGAGAGCGACCCAGTGAGAAAACAGAGAGCCACCGGAGAAGAGAGATTATCATTCATTCTCTCTTTTCTAGTATTCGACGACTCTTATTATTAGGGTTTTTGAAAGTGATCGTTTCATCGGAGATCCAATTTTCTTAATTTCTTAGAGATCCCAATCAGCATTAGAATTAGTATATATTATTAATCAGCATCTCATTAGGAATTCTATCAATCAATCACTAATTATTTTTCATTCATTCATTAATTTTTTTCCTCTTTTAACCTAAATTTTTTTGGGTTATTTATTTATTGTTTGGATTCTATATAAGAGAAAAAAAATTCCTCCTTCTACAAAGAATTGGTGTTTTCTGATTAGAAACTCTTAAGCATGGTAACCACCACCACCGCCACCACAACATCCAATAGCATCCATTCACCATCTACTTCTAATGGTTTGAGTAATAATGCAAATATGAATAGCATCTCTAATAATCGTAATGCTTCTGCCGCCGCTGGTGCTAGAGTGACGGGTTTATCAGCAACATCTTCAGTATGGGCGAATATAGTTAAAGGTGAACCTAACGTGGTTGTGGCTGCTCCTCCGCCTACTTCTTCTCCTAAGAAAGCCGCCGCCTCCTCCTCCTCTTCTGTCTCTCAGGTAAATCAGAAAATTGACTCTTCTGCTACTGCTAGTGTTGCTGATGATTCTAATACTACTGCTGTGAAGTCTGCATCTACATACTCATCAAAATCCTCTTGTAATCATAATGATAACAATATTAATTGTACCTCTGATGGTGCGACCATAATGGTGGTTACGGAGAAGGAACCATCTGGTGGCCCTTCTGTTTCTGATTCTGCTGTAGCTGACACCAATGCTGCCGCCCCTGTGGCATCGACTCCTTCAACTACTACTGCTTCTGTAAAGAAGCCTGCGGCAGCAGCATGGAAGAAGCCTTCTTTTAATGGAACCACTACTGCTAATGCTGAAGCTGGACTTGTTATTGGTGATGCGTTCTCTTGGCCTGCTCTCTCAGAATCAGCTACTAATAGTGTTAGGGGCTCAGCAAAGTCTCCTTCGCCCTCTCCTACTCCCTCTTACTCTCCTTCTCCCTGGGATTCTTCCTTGAAACCTCTGTCACTCTCACAGGTCAGTTGATTTACTTTCCTTGTTTCTCTGTTGTTTCCTTGTAGTTCTATCTTCATTGATTATTTCCGCATGTATGTTTGTCTTCTTTATTTGTCTCTATCAGGTCTCTCATGTTGCAACTTCTTCTTCACAAACGCAAAAACAAAGTACTAATCATGCAAACCATAATCCTACTGCCAATCATGCATCTACTAATCGTCAGAGATCAACGAAGCGGGGTACTAATGCCACTAGTAATAGTAGTGGTGCATCAATGAATGGTGGGTTACCATCACAATCACAATCTTCATCAGCTGGGGCATCAGTTGAAAAGCCCCAGAAGAATTCTTCTGGAACACCAGCTTCTACGGTTCCTGATCCTTCAATGAAGGACTCTTCACACAAGATGAATAATTTGGAAAGAGGATCAAAGGGAAGAGGTGGATTTGCACCCCAACCAGATCAAAGCTCCCAGCAGCACAATTCCTCCTTCAGGAGGGGAAGTGGAGGACCCCATCCTCGTGGAGATGGGCATGGTTCGTACCGTCAAAATCAAAATCATATGGGAAGGCGAGAACATGATCACCGTGACTGGAATTCTCATCGCAGCTTTAATGGTAGAGATGCTCAACAGCATCAGCAGATGCATCCGAGAATGGTGAACCCAAGAAACAACTACATTAGACCTCCTCCTGGTAATGTTAATGGCGCATTTATTCCTCCTCCTCAGCCTGTTCCTCTTCGACCCTTTGGGAATGCAATGGGATATCCTGGTAAGATACTGTCATGGTGAAACATTTACTTCTTATATGTAAATTTGGTTATACTGACTATTATCTGTTGCAGATATGCCATCTCCAGTTTATTTTGTTCCTGACCCTCTAAGGGGTGTACCCTTCCTTCCAGCTGCTCCACTCCCTATGTTTTTTCCTGGCGCAGACCCTAATTTATACTCCACAATAGCAAAACAAATAGAATACTACTTCAGGTTTATTTAAATAACTGGTTTAAAACTGATGAATTTCTTTAGCTAATGATCTTCATCAATGTTTGACGGGTTTTAGTTTCTTATGTATCCCTTATATTTGTTAATTCCAGCTCAGTAAATCTATGCAAAGATATTTACTTGCGGCAAAACATGGATGAACAAGGCTGGGTTCCTGTTTCTTTAATAGCAGGCTTCCACCGTGTAAGTTATCTATTGATTAACATAACAGTTATTTGTTGTTGCTGGTAATGGTTTTGTTTTAATATGTAAAACCTAATATATGGAACATAATGTCTTGTTTGATTGATTTTGCTATTTTGACTTGTGTAGATTAATGCTCTTCTGATGTAGATTGTTTAGTTAACGTAGATTAATCTATGAGCCTGGCTAGGGGAGTCTTGTTAGCTTCCAGCATAGCTGATAATATCTGTGCGACCGTTTGTTTCCTTCTGAGTTTTGTATCTCAGTTTACTTTTGAAACCACTAAGTTAAAGAGAGATTATAACCTGCAAGGTATACCATACAAATGATATCTTGTTGTCCCAATAGGAAATGTAAATCCTTGTAAACTTTTTATCTTTCATAAACTGAATGGAGATGAGTTAATAGTGGCTCAGCAAAGCCTTGCTGATACTCGCCACAAAAAAAGGGCTACCTGAAGGATTTGACCCTTTCTCTGTGGCATCTTCCCTATAGTTAGTGAGCTCCTGCATCAGTTTGTTAAGACCCTCCATATAATTGCTTAGTTAGCATTTGTGCATAACCACGTTATGTTTTGAGAAAAGCCAATACAGTGATTCCTGTTTTGCTGTTTTGTTTGAAAGCATTGACCTTCATTTAGAAAATTTATCTATAGAAATCAAAATGTACATCGAGTATGCTTTCAGTGTAATGGTTGTGTTGTATGCGTCAACTTTTCTGAAATTTGCTAGTTGTAGATTCTAACTTTACAGCTAGACATGAGCTGAGCTTGTTGTTAGTAGGGTATGCTCATTGATTTGGTTAATTCTTACCCTTCTTCATTATTATTTTGCTTCTGCTGCTATATCTTGTGAAGGACAGTCCAGCAAATGCTTTACTCTTCATGTATTATGCTATCCTACTAATCTAGTATTTTTTTACAGTATGCGGATTCTATCGTCATTTTATTAAATGCAAACCATACTTAGCTCATATAAGAAATCTTATGCCCTATTGGGTTATAATCCTCTCAAGGACATATCAGTTGAAGTTTAAACTCATTTATTGTTTAGACATTTCTTGTCACTGATTTGTGGTTTATGCCTTTATATGTCCTCTCTGTATTTAGCTATGAGTAGAGGTCAATAACATTGGTGTATAATTATTATAAAATCTTATTTGCGTGGTTTCATATGGTCTGGTATGACAACATTTGCAAACATTACAAATGTTTTTTAACCACTGAGTAACTTATTTTATTTCTCAGCCATTAGGCACCTCATTTTTTAACCACTGAGTAACTTATAAGGATTCTTCTGCTTCAAACTTGGTGGCCTTAAGAGCCCAGTTACATTTCCGTTCTGCTCCTTGTATTAAAAGTACCTTATTTTGGATATACAGCTTTTTGAAATGCATCATATTCATCGTTCAACGTCTTCTACTCTTTCTTTCTTTCTTGTTTGATGTGTTCATGCAGAAATGTCCTGATTTGTAGGTTGAGCAATTAATGAAAGGAATTTCAAACAGTATTCAATTTATATTGGATGCAGTGAGAGCATCAACAATCGTAGAGACCAAGGTAAGTTTACTTTAAACATAATGTGGGTGTTTTATGAGCTATTAAGTGAAAACTTGGGAGTCAGATTTCGTTTTCCAAAAAAGGAAGTGCATATTAACCGCGACCGTGAGGGTCCTAAAACAGATATAAAAAAGACAATATGCTTTAAGTTGTTCGTCTTATTCTTTATGCTTATTTTTAGTTATTTTCTTGAGTGGCTGTTAAATTTTTTATATCCAAGTTGCTCTTCTGTTTTGGTTCTTGATGCAGGGTGATATGATAAGGAAGCGCAATGACTGGATGAATTGGATCTTGCCTCCAACAGCAACAACTAATTTTGCTCCTATTCCCGTGCCTCTTTTGGTAGGTGTACCAAAAGGTGGGAACTCCACAAACCCAGATATAAACAACCATTTGCAAAGTTCCAATGGGGAGGGAACAAGTGAAGGTACTATTTGAGCAGTTTCTACTATCCAAAAGCATAACCCAGATTGTGTTATGCTAGGGTAGTTTTCTATCCTGATAAATGTTTTGGTTGGATAAGGCGAAAGAAGTGAGAATGGGTGAAGAAGGCACTTACATAAAGCATTGCATTGTTGTTCGTTGTTTATCATAAAAACGAAAAAGAAAATAAAGAAAGAAAGTAGGAAAAAAGACACCGAAAGGCAATATAGTCTATGGGGTAGTACTATTTGGTCATTGAGTTGGATGCATTTGTTTTTTGTGGCTCAGTTATTGCTGATGGTGTTTACTTATGTCATGGGATGAGTAGCAAATTTTGAAGTTACTCCCCTATCAACCTGTTGGCTATTTTTTACTTTTGAGTCACATTAACTGCACTAGAGGTAGAAGAGTTGCCATGGAAGCGTTTTTGAAAGATCGGTGGTACAGTTTGGTCGGTTCTACTGGATACTGCTGCTACAACTGCACACGCCACTACTCATATTTTTGTCCTTGGTTTGTTTTATTTTACTTTTTCTCGTGTTTCATATATAATATCTAGTCGTACATTCATACATATATACCTTTTCTTCAAGACTCATTGAAGATTTCAGTGCATAAAGTTATGCAGGTAGAACTTTTTGATATGTTTTAATTTGACAATTGTCTAGTATCTATCTGCATTTCGTCGTATAGTTTGAAATTATAGAATCTCATGCTTAGGCCTATTCATATGCACATGCCAAAACATATTTGGCATATATGCACCCACTATGGGCCAAACTCATATGCCAATATGTTATTTCTGGCATATAGGCATACACGATAGAGTTTCCAGCGAGCGATAGAGTGTCCATCGCTCGATGGTCAATAAATCGCTCGTTGGTCTTGAAATCGCCACTTGTTGGTCTTGAAATAGCCAGCGTTAGTCAAGCTGTCGCTCGCTACTATGATAATTGCTCATCAGATCTTCATCTAACAGCTACTATTTCCCCCCATAAATACTTGTTTTATACCAATTCCAAACCAACTTCATATTCATTTCACCATGCCTAGTGCTCGCATAATTCATTTCATCTTACTCCAGAGGAAGATGTTTCTCTAATTCAATGTTGGGTTTTAGTTGCAAGCGATAGAGAATTCACTTTAGATACTTTTAACTTATGGGACACTGTGTTTCAAAGGTTTATGGCGTTAAGTCATGTAAATCCAACAAGAACAAATGAGTGTCTTCAAAATCGTTATTGTTTCATCAATGACAATGTTAGAAATATCAGCAAATTATGTGGTTGATAAAAGGGGATAATCCTGGGTTATCAAATGAAGAACTAAAAATTAGAGCTCGTTCCAAATTCGCCGAAGACAATGGAAGATGGTTTAGTCATGACGAATGTTATGAACTCTACAATATTCATGTGCATGGATTCAAATTATAAGTATCGTGTTATGCAATCAAGGTTAATTTTTAATGAAATGTAAAACTAGTTTCAATCTGAATATTAATTTAAAAGATAGTTTTCATTAATTAAAAAAAAACAAAATTACAACTTCATTTCCTTGTCCATTTAAAAGAAAACATTTAAACTACTCATTTCTTTGTCCATTTCCTCCCGGACCAAAGATCCAATTGCCTGCATTTTCTGGATCCATAGAGTTGTTCAACAAATTAGTTATGCTGCCGGTTTGAGACTCGCTTGGTGCTTGAGTCTCATCAGAATCACCATAGCCTTGATAAGCAATGGGAGTAGGGGGTATGGGAACACGATACAAATCTTGAAATACGTGTGGTTGATATTGTTGCTGGAATGGTTGAAATGCTGATGAGGTTGAGGCAATTGGGGTATACAGATTCGTTTGGCTAACTACTTCCATGTTCACACCACCACCTGGAGTCAGTATGTCAGTTTGCGAATGACTAAACATACTTGTAGGAGTTGTATCTAAGCAAATGTTTTCTTCACCACCACGTACTCCTTGAGTATCTAACACCATGTTTGGGGTTGAACTTTCTGGTACCTCCTCAATAGGACGATGTCTCAATCTTCTTTCACTTCTTTCACGACTTTGCTGACTTCCACGACTTTGGTGACTTCTACTTGGACTCATTCCTCTACCAGCTCCTGTAACACTGGGACTCAAATGAGCCATTCCTCTAATAGCTCCTGTAACACCAGGACTCATTCCCCTACTACTACCTGAACCATCATTACCCTCAAGTCCTTGACTCATCTCAAACATCATGTTCTCCCTCAATTTTTGTAGCTCATCCAAGTGCATATTTTGAAGTCCCTGAAATAGAGCATCATAATCGTTCAACCGGGTCTGATACTGCAACTCTATAGCATTGACCCCCCAAGTATGGATAAGTCCGAGTAGGTGCATTAGAAACAATTGGATAAGTAACAATCTCTCCAGATGTGTTGGATATAGTCTTTACTTCCCAAGAAAATGGTGGCATGTTTGACGATGAACTTTGAGTAGGATATGCAAATGCGTCACCCGTCTCTGGTGGAGGTTGGGAAGGAAGAAATTCATTGTCAAGTGGCAACCTACCTAAAGATGGGAAATCCATTCGACTCAAACTTTGCGGTTGCATAACAATATTTGGCTTGAAAATAGTGTTATACCAAGATAGGTACTCATTTCTGTCCATCAGCTCCTTGATCAATGCATCAACTTCTTGCCAATGATGACCTTCCCTTATCAATTTGAAGTAATCGTCTGTTGTAACATCTGAACTGGGATAAGGGTTGACAGCTATCACTAATCTTCCTTGCAACAGAAGAAGATGTCTTTCACCATAATACCAAACACCCTTCTCAGAAATAGGACTGTATAACACCATCCTTGTAAGGCTTAACTGTACCATTCTCTGACCTAGTTCTTCTTGGAACTCAGGTATTACTTCACATGGCTGGTAGACAAGGTTATGGCTTGTTCTACTCAACTGTTGAATCTTATGAACAATAGCAGCATGTTGACCATCTTCAATTTGTGCAGCTTCCCAATTCTCGGAATCATACTTCAGTATGATCAGAAATACGTTGGTATGATTCTTAAGACAAGGTTCCGAAACACGGAAATATGTATACCACTAATACTGAAAATAATAACATTCAGTAGGTTAATAAGTTTTCCATATGAAAATGACAAATACATACATAATGTGAAAAATATTGGTTCTTACCTCCAGAACTCCCCAAAAAGCATTAAAACTATCTTTACCACCCGTCGAGTTATCACCGAGGGCCATGTAAATCTCTGATAAAATCGCAGACCCCTAATCATATGTTGGTGCTTGCTCTAAATCTTCTAATGCTTCGAGAAACCCAATTAACACTACTGAGCTAGCATTTGGAAACAGACATTGGCCTAGTGTCCACAATACAAACAGACGTTCTAGCTCCTCAAAATGGTCGGGGATCAAATATTGATTACCAGATGCCCTGTTTTCATTCATTTTTATAGCATAACGATGGAAAAAACTTTTCAACCCAGACACCTTCAACCCTTGCGCTTTTATTTGTCTATGTGTAGGATTTCCTCCTAATTCATTTGAGTATAAAGGAAGTCTTTGTTTCCATCTATCTTCTGATAACCAATTTAGTCTGTTAAATGAAAGTAAGTTTCCATGGCATGGAATTCCCGTTAACATGTATAAATCTATCGGTGTAACTCCTATTAACAATAATTATTCATAATTAGAATTTGTTGATTTATATGAAACAAAACACATAATCTAAAAATTAAATTACTAGAAAAGACCAACTTACCGCATTCAAGTCCTTGAAAAAGAACGTGTTTGTAGTCTTCCACCATCGTTCTAATATAACTTGAACACCTTGAGTCCTGTGGTTTCTAGGTTGTATTTGATATAGATGTCATCAAGGATACCTTCTAACTCTCTCTTGAACAGCAAGGGGAAGTAATTGAAAAATTGTACGTAACTCAGTCCATCCACCTCTTAGATTTATCGCGTTACATCGCTCCCCATGATCAGAAAGGTGATTAGAGAATACACCTTCACCGGCTACTTGTGTAACATTATTAAACTCATAATTTGTATCCACAAAGAAACTTACTCCACTGCCTGGGGTACTAGTACATTCTTTCGCTTTTCTGTTTCTTTTTTTTTTCTCCATATTTGTTTAAGAAAAATCAAAAGATAATCGTTCTTAGAACAAAAGTTTAAGAATTTAGAAGTTTAGAGAAGAAACATTGAGAAGAGTTGAGAAGGTAGGTGTGGTATTTATAGGCGTCAGAAAGTCGAACGGTGGCGATATTAATTGTATCGTTAGCGATAGAATAAATTTCGAGTGATAAAGTCTTTATCTCGCTGGAGATATTCTTAATATCACTCGCTAGAAATTCGATCGCTCCGTGGTTTCCCCATAGTAACACAAATGGTTTGGCATGCCACCTGGTATGCAAACGCTATTTTTTTGGCATGTGCATAGGAATATGCCTTACAATTATCCTCGGTGCGGTAACAAAGTTCTCTATAAATAAAAAAAGGAAAATTATAAAATCTCATGCTTATAATTATCCACCGTGCGGTAACAGAGTTCTCTATAAATATAAAAAGGAAAACAACCGCTGATTTGTTTTGTTACTAAATCTTGTGAGCTGTTGTCTCCTCTGAGTGCCTGGTAAACTTGTAATGCAACGCCTATCGAACAAAACACAAATGAATGCTGCCTTATGCTGTATCATAATTTTAACTACATTCACAGAAGAAGAAATAAAGGCATGATTCTGCGAACACATTAATCTTCTTTCACTTTTTAACAAAACAAACACTAGTTTTTATTTTTTTGAAGCATAAACAAACACTAGTTGTACGCATAATCGAACGTGGTTATAGAAAACATTTTGAGTAAAGTTAAACATCTGTCTTTGTGACAGTGTTCGTGATGGTGTTTAGAAAGTTGGATCTGCCGACATTGAAGCTTTATCATCGCCATCGTCATCATTAGACTTCAACAACTTACCTTGGCTTGGTATCAAGCAAGGGATCCCATCAACTATCTGTGAAATAACATAACATATTTCCTGTGTTGATTGACAGAAAAAAGTGGAACCCAGAAAACATATTTATGCAGTGAAAAAATTACTCACTGGATACAAAATGCAGGGATATGCGTCACTGAGTAGAGAATCCTCCGATCCTTATCCTCCTCCATTAGATTGCCTGTGCGTGAAGTGAACGATTCAAGTTATCCAAGTAATACCAGTACGCAAAACCAAACAGAAAATACGCAAAAACTCAGGTTATTTTATATTACCCTACGCTTCTCCTCAAGGGTTTCCTAGAGAGTGGACACGTTAGAATCTCAGAACACCAATAAGGAACATTAGCATCAGTAATCTTCTGCTTGCTTGTTGTTGCTGCTGAATCTGTGCTCATTTTCTTATTGCTCTAAACAAAAGTTGATCTAAGAGAACAATAGGGCATCCTCAATAAACTATTACCACACTTCCTCATTTCCATTTCTGGCTTTGCCCCAAAATTCTAGTAATTTGTTAGGTAAAATTTGAGATTTCTGCAATGTTTATTTTTAAAACATTAGAACTGTAGATGCATTTTACTACAAACTACATCCAAAGGATAGAAACGTACTACTCTTCTCAAATGAAAGTAAACACTCAACAATGAACACAAGATATACGTGGTTCGGTATGATTACCTACGTCCACGGGGGTGAAATGATGAATCTTATTACTTCAAGGTGTTACAAAGGTGTTGATCTTAGTTGGATTTCTTTACAAGATGAACTTACTTCTCACTCACTTCTTCCTAGTGTTTACTCGAGTTTCTCTCTCTTACTCTCCCAAAATTACAACCTAACTTTCATGAATACAAGTCCCTTTATTTATAGGAGAAGTTCCATACACCCAAGTTAAGGTGTTGGTCATGTTACATCAATTCAGCAGTTCTGCGGTCGGACCGACTTATGTCGCCTTACATGGCCGATGTATCTTGACTCTTCGCATGTCTTTCGTCCGAGCCGACCTCTCCAGATGCTCTCTTGACACGATGTCGCCTGTTTCTGGATGTCGCCCGTCTTCGACCGTTGCTTTTATGGTTAGCCGATGTGTCCCATACTTTCTTATCCGTTTGACCATAGCACATCGTTTTTCCTGCCGCGTCTTGTCATGTCAGCTTTGTCAGAAGTCTGAATCAAGTCTTATCCGATAGCTGTAGAGCGATCACGCCCGATCCACGTGGCTCCTGAAATCTCGCGCCACTAATCTTCATTCCATGCTTCGCGTATTTTCGTGTTTAGGTGCACCAGGCCTAGGATGTTGCCACATGGATATGTGTATAATTTACACCTACATTTATGCCCCTTCTTCCGCTCATGTGAGAGACACGTGTGGAAGAACATCGCCCTAACTCCCCATGTCTTTGTTCATGCCGTGAATCCCTCCATGCAGCGTCCCACTAACTCCACTTTATGACTGGCAACCGTCGGCGTCGGTTACAATTCTTCTTCTTTAAATAGCCCGCTCCTTTCTTCCTTCTTCTTCTTTGCCCTTTCTTTCTCTATTCTTCTACTGTGGTTTTCTCCCAAGTTTCTTCACATTTTTCGCTTCTCAAAAAACCCTAGCACTCTTGGTTTTCTTTCGTCATCTTCTCCTCATCGATTGATATAGTAGCTGCCATCGCCTCATCTTTCTTTGTTGAAAACCGAGTTCTGCATTATCTTTGATAATGGCTTCTTCTCCTTACATGGCTGAAAAGAGGTCTGTTGATGACGTTTTTTCCGAGTTTGATGTTCCTCCCCTTGCTTCTCTGTTTTTGCTTGAAATCCCTTCTAGGTATGATGATCGCGCGATGAGATCTATTTTTGCTGATAGCTCTTCTTCTATTTTGTGCAGGTCCGAGAAAAGGGTGAAGGATCTCTCTGATGAAGAGTTCATTGAGCAGCTGAAGGATAAGTACGATCTTCAAAATTACGAAGTGACCCTTCTCTCGGGCCGAAACGGTATCTTGAAGAAAACCGATATGAAGAAGCACGAGAAATCGGCTGATTGTGTGGTCATCACCTTGGGTCAACTGGAGTTGGGCCTTCGTCTTCCCTTATACAACCCTGATAGCCCATTTTATTACGAGATTCTGTCCCAGATTCGACCTTCTCGTGCTTTAGCTCAATGGATTGGCAATACTTTTCGAATTATGAACGAGTGGAGGGATCGCCGCGATGGTCATGGTTCTACTGCCGAGTGGTCGACCTACAAGCCCGAGGACGCTCCTGAGTATACCGTTGCCAATTTCCTTGTCAACTATCGAGCTGGTACTTCAACCTTAGGCGATCTTGCCGGTTTTGCTGCTAGTCCTCATCGGGTCAAAACTATGCCCGAGGGTGTTGAAAGGATGATGTTGGATGCCGATCCCATCGGCCAGGGTTCCAACAAGAGAGCCCGCCATTCTAATGACCCGATTTATCCCCGAGTTTTGCTTCTAGTACGAGGTCCGATCCTTCATGGTGACTTCCCGTCGAGCCCTATTCTTTCTGGGTGGTTAATGATGACAAGGCTGATAAGGTATGCGCTTTTCTTGATTTTTATCTTGTTAGCTTCGGGCGTTAGTTAGTCATTTGTTGTTGTTTGAAAATCTCAGGTCGGCTCCACCAAGACTATCGGATCTAGGAAAAGAGGTGCTGGCACAAGGGTTGAGGAAGACCAGGGGAAGGTAACAAACATAATGATTTTATTATGAGTACATGTACTTGCCCCTGTTTTTTGCCTTCACATGTTCTGACGAGACACTTGTGCAGAAACACCCAAGGCACGATGATGATGACGCGGGCGATGTTGACCCCACTCCGCTGAGGCGTAATCCTGGTAGAGGTAAGCAAATTGCTAAGCCACCGCCGAAAACGGGCAGCATCATTGATCTTTCCGATGAGGATGAGATGTTTGGGGAGAATGTGTCGGGTAACAAAGGCGATGAACAAGGTATGGGCGACCAACAGGATCCCTCGGAGATGCCCGTCATAGAGAAGGTCGTTACAATGTACCGGTAGAGCTTCCTTGTGTGCCCCGGATTACTGAGGGATCGTCTTCTAGTGCTGAAACTTCATTTACTATCTCTGGCCAGATCATGAACTCCTTGGGTGCGCTTACTTCCTCCGACTTTGGGAAGTATACTGATGAGGAAATGTTGAATGATGTGCCCCATTATGGCGACATCGCCCTGACACTTGATACTGTGGTGAGCGACTTGTTTATGTATGGTAATGCCCCTCTTCTGATTTTTGTTCTTAGTGTCGCCTATGATGCAAACTCGTTTGTTTGTGTTAGATTATGAACCACGTACGCTTGGATGCCGCCAATCGCCTTCGAGATAAGCAGTTGATAGAGTCTCCCCAAATTCAACTTCAGAATGAGAAGGGTCGCGCGAACGTGATGGAGATCAAACTTGCCGACGCTCAAGGTATATGATCATTCTTAACTTGTGTTGATTGAGTTTATCGTGCCAGTATCCTGAGTCGGGTATCCTTATTCCTAGTCGAGGTATCTAGTATAGGTATAGACGCTACTTCGGAGTTTAGGATTATGAAGAGAAAATGGGATATTGAGAAGGATCTAGTGGAAAATCTTCGTCAACGAATGGCAAACAAAGACGACATAATAGACCGTCAAACTGAGGAAATTGCAAGACTTGGGGACGAGTTAGAACGACGTCGCCGGTTTGATTATGATCCTTCCGAGATGGATAATTTACGGGCTTACTTGGGATCTTCTCAGCGCCTTGATGCTGAAAAAGATACTTTAGCCACAAGTTTGGAGCAAAGGGTAGACGCTCTGCAATTGCAGAATCGAGACCTTCACGAGGACCGCCGACGAATATTGAGAGATAAAGATGTGGTGGAGCGAGCTAATAGCGATTTACTGGGCCGAGTGAGTGAATTTGATAAAGTTATGGGCGATTTAGAGTGGAGTAGATCGCAGCTTGCAGTGCTCCAAGCGTCGCGTAATCGGTTAATGGACGATTGGACCGAGCATAAGAAGTATTTCCCCAGTAACGAGTTCAATGAGCAACACTATAACGAA
Organism: Papaver bracteatum; assembly: GCA_023529315.1. Classification (NCBI taxonomy): domain Eukaryota; kingdom Viridiplantae; phylum Streptophyta; class Magnoliopsida; order Ranunculales; family Papaveraceae; genus Papaver; species Papaver bracteatum. Next base: position 3,301,486 of record JAJJWX010004210.1, read on the forward strand.
TTAGCCCTGAAGTTGTCCAAGGCCGAGGATGAGTTGTCCAAGTCGGTAGAGTCGCTTCAATCGGTGTTACCCGCCCTGTCAGGTCTCTTAGACGATGTGTTGAGGCCGTTCTTTTAGATGTAGATTGCGCTTTATTCTTGCAAAAATGTACCCGATGACTAACATTCTATCTTTGTGATTTTGTAGCCGAGCAAAAATGCTCTCGGGAGCTAGATCTGGAGGTTCGCCGATTGAAACAAGCCGAGGTCGATTTGAGCTCCAAGTTAGCTGAAGCTGAGGAAAACGCTTCCCAGATTACCCAAAAACTCGAGGATGAACGCGTCGCTCATGTGGAGGAGTTAGACCAAAAGGTTCAGGCGGGAATTATGGACTGGGTGGAGAAGAAGCGGCTCGAGGTCGCGCAGAGGAAGGCCGGCGCGGCTCCTCCCAAGGCTTAGACTTTCTTTTTGTGGTGATGCATCACTATGTTTCCCCTTCCATCGGGTTGTAAATCTTTCTGAACACTTCTCCCCTTTTTAATTTTCGCTACCTTGCTTGCTTGTTTTAATGGGGGTGTTGCGTCACCGATGTTGTCTGTTTTATTAGACGCTTTGCTTCGCTTGGTCACATGACGCTTTCCGTATTTCCTTAATAGTCGCATGACGCAATCGAGTTTCCCTTTGTTTCATATGTTATTCCTACAATCATTGTTCAAGTAAGTCAGTATTCTAACCATTTCTGTCGAACACACCCAACAAGGAGGGTCATCGGGCCCTATGCCATGTCCTGATTGGGGTATCTCATCACTATCTCTTTGGATTCAGTGGAAGGGTACCAGTCATCCTAGTTCTAGGCCCGACAATCCCGAGTGGTTATCGACCAACCGATCTCGGGCAAGTGGAAACGCCCACTTGCGATGGTGGTGACCTTTCAGATGTATGTAGGCCACCTAGCTGAGTAGACCTCGCGTCTAAACAACCTTTGGAACTGGTTTCCAACCACCAGAACCCTTAGGCTACCTCGGCACTTACAAACTGCCACTGCCCCGATTTCGAATAGCCAGGCGACTGTAAGGCACCTCGGCACTTCCACACTGGCGTTTCCCCGAGTACGAATGCCCATTCGAGTGTAAGTCACCTCGGCACTTCCACACTGGCTTTGCCCCGAGTACGAATGACCATTCGAGTGTAAGTTACCTCGGCACTTCCTCACTGGCATTGCCCCGAGTACGAATGACCATTAGTCGCTTATGCCCTATCCCATACCCCTCACGGTTTCACAAGGATAGAAGACACGTTTGCTTACCGTTTTTCCGCATCGCCCGTCAAGGATGGTAGAGTTTCAGGAATCGGATGTTCCATGGTTTGAGATCTCTTGTTCCGTCGAGTCGCAGTAGTCGATACGATCCCTCGCCCGCCTTAGATTCGATTATATATGACCCACCCCACTTTGGTGCTAGTTTCCCCCCTTTTTTATTGCGTTCCCATTCAGCTAGAAATTTCAATACCTGCTGCCCGGGATTAAATTCTCTTGGTCGAACGCGCTTGTTGTATTCCCGTTGTAACCTCCTTTGATAATTTTCCATTTTTTGTAACGCCATTTCTCTTGTTTCTTCCAAGTCGTCGAGTTTAGCCAAGATCAGATCGGATGACACGTTTCGCCTTCACGCTTCGGTTCTTGTTGTAGGTATCATTCCTTCCGTTGGTAAAATCGCTTCGGCTCCGTAAGTGAGCATAAAAGGAGAGAATCCCGTTGCTTCCCTTCGTGTGGTTCTTTATTCCCACAAAACATTATATAATTCTTCACACCCGTTACCATATTCCCCATCTAGATTCTTTTTCATGTTATCAGCGATGGTTTTGTTTGTGATCTCAGCCTGCCCATTACACTGGGGGTAAATCGGGGTTGCTTTGCTCTTGCGGATGTTGTAAGTGTTGAATAGAAGATAAATGTTCTCGCCTTGCAGTTGCTTTCCATTATCAGAGACGATTGCAGCCGGGACCCCGAAGCGACAAATGATATGTTCCCAAATAAATTTAAAAACGTCTTTGTCCCGAATGTGCCTTAGTGGTGCCTCCTCTACCCACTTGGTAAAATAATCAGTGGCCACGATCAAATACTTCCTTTTCCCTGTTCCTACATGTAGTGGCCCGACAATGTCCACACCCCATTTAGAGAAGGGCCACGAACTTATGATCGAGTTTAACGGCACGCCGGGGGCATGTATTTTCTTCCCAAAACGCTGACATTCTTCACAAGCCCTCTCCATTTGATTTGCGTCCTCGTTCATATACATCCAAAAGTAGCCCATTGTTTTCTCCTTTACCGACAAACTTCTTCCCGAGCTGTGATTTCTGGCCGCCCCATAGTGTAGCTCGTGTAGGATTATATGGCCCTCTTCCCTGCTTAAGCATCGTAGGAGTGGTCCTAGGTAAGATTTCCGATATAAGATCCCTTCTCTTAACTCGTAGGCGCCCGATTTGCTTTTGATCTTGTTCATCTCGGGCCGACTCTTAGGCAGCTCACCCGTCTCTAAGTGTTGATGTATTGGATTTATCCAGTCGCCTTCTTTGTATCTCTCGGCTGTGCTAACTGCCACCTCAATCCGTACCTCTGGTGTTTCAGGGATAGACGGGTTAAGAAGCCTCATAACGCGTATTCCTTCGATGCTCGGGTCTACAAGTTGTGAGGCGATGTATGATAGAGCGTCCGAGTATCTGTTATCCTTTCGGCAGATGTGGCGGAATTTAATATCTGGGATTTGCTTTATGTAAAATTGGGCGAGCTCCCAATATTTTTGCAGCACCGGATCGTGTGTAGCGTATTGGCCCGTAATTTGCGGGATCACTAGTTGTGAGTCACTAGTCAGTCGAACCTCATGCAGCCCCATTTCCACAATTATCCGTACGGCATGGATCACCCCCTCATATTCGGTGACATTATTCGTCGCCTTGAATTCTAACCTGAACGAATGCACGATCTTCCTCCCCTTTGGCGTGGTAAATACCAACCCGAGGCCCGATCCGTCTTTGTTTGATGCCCCATCGACAAATACTTCCCATCGTGTCGCGCTACTGGCGGCTAGTAGGTCTGCTGGCTCCTCTTGTTCTTCGACCATTCCCGGTATATCTTCTACCTCGTCCTCATCACTGAGGGGGAAGTCTTCCAAGAAATCGGCCACTACTTGTCCTTTGATCGCGGTTCTTGACTTGTATATTACGTCATATTATTTGATTATGGCTCCCCACTTGGAGATTCTCCCCGATCGCCCAGCGCTATCCAAGACCGCTTCGATAGGCGATTTGGTGAGCACCCGTATTCGATGAGCTTGAAAATATGTTCGTAGTTTAGAGGCAGCAAAGGCTAGCGCGAGCATCATCGCTCCATTTACGGTGTAGTTCTTCTCGGCCGGACTTAAAGTTTTTTGGCGAAGTATACCGGCTTTTCCACGCCCATCTCTGTTTTGACCAATACCGCACTAATGGCATAGGGTGTCGCGCCTAAGTATAGTGTGAGAATTTCTGACGGCTCAGGCCTTTGAAGAACCGGGAGGCTAGCTAAATGTAGCTTGATATTTTGAAAAGCTTCTTTGCTTGCGTCCGTCCATTGGAATTTTTCTCCTTTCTTCAAGATGTCGTAAAAGGCCTTGCATTTGTCCGATGACCGTGATACGAATCACCCCAATGCGGCTATGCAACCATTTAGTTTTTGCACGTCTTTTACCGTTGCGGGGGATGGAATTTCGAGGACGGCTTGTACCTTCTCAGTATCTGCTTTTATTCCCCTGGGAGTGATGATGTAGCCTAGGAATTTCCCCGACGTGACCCAGAAGTCGCACTTGGCAGGATTAAACTTCATCTTGTGTTTCCTCATTGTTTGAAAGATCTCTCGAAGGTCTCGGACGTGGTTTTTTGATTTTCGACTCTTAACCAACATGTCGTCCACGTAAACTTCTATGGTGTCGTGAATCTTGTCTTCAAACATGTCGCCTACCAATCTCTGGTACGTAGCCCCGGCATTCCTAAGTCTGAATGGCATATTGGTGTAACAATACAATCCTCTTGGTGTGAAGAATGAGGTGTGTTCCTGGTCCTCGGGAGCCAATGGTATTTTGTTATAGCCCATGTATCCGTCCATTAAGTTCATTGCCTCGTATCCCACAATTGATTCTACTAATTGATCTATGCTGGGAAGGGGAAAGCATCCTTCAGGCAGGCCTTGTTCAAGTCGCTGAAATCAATACATATTCTGACTCCCCCTTTCTTTTTCGGTACCACGACCATGTTAGATATCCACTGTGGGTAGTGGGACTTCCTTATTATTCCGGATTCTTGTAACTTCTTCAGCTCGACCTCGACCGCCGCTTGTAACTCTGGCGCGATATGCCTCATTTTTTGTCTAACCGGTTTGAACTTCGGATCAATTTTTAAGTGGTGACAGCAGATCTTCGGGTCAATACCCTCCAAATCATGTACTTCCCAGGCGAATGCATCCAGGTTCTCTTTTAATAACATCGTGAGTTTACTTTCTTGATCTTCCGATAGTAACGCCCCGATCCTCACTACCTTGGGTTCTTCTATCGTTCCCAAGTTTACTTCTTTAGTCGGCTCAACTGTCGAGAAGTTTGATTTGGTTTCCCTGACTGGGGACGCTTCCTTTAATTACTATAAAGGGTCTTGTTCTCGAGTCTCGTGTGCCAGGACCGCTTGTGAAATTACCTCCTCCAATTCTTTTGCCGCCTTCACTTCCTTTGCTTTGTTCTTTTCTTGCCTTTGTCGGGCTCGCCGTTCTTCATTTATTTCTACATCCACTCTCATGCATTGTCGTACCTCCTGGGAGTCGCCCACAACTTCCGCTATTCCCTTGCAAGTCGGGAACCTTAACCTTTGATGGTAGGCCGATGCTACTCCCTTAATCCCAGCAATCCATGGGCGCCCGATAATGGCCTCATAAGGTGAAGCGACATCGACCACACAGAAAGTGGTTAGTGTGTCGAGGTAGCCACCACCATCTGAAACTCTCAAAGTTACTTCGCCCTTTGGGACGGTTACTGTGCCGTTAAATCCATAGATGCGATATGTTGATGGGACGAGCATGTCGTCTGAGAGTTTCATTCTTCTGAATGTGTCGTAGAACATCACCTCGACTGAACTTCCGATATCCACAAGAATCCTTCTTACTCCCCACTTCTCAATCAACAGAGTGATGACCAGTGGATCATTGTGTGCTTGTCCGTTTGCTGGGACATCCTTAGCCGAGAACGATATGGGCAGCGTCATCCAAGGTTCCATGGGAAGGGACTTGGATACGCTAAATATCTCTTTACCTTCACGATCCCTTTTATGGATCCTAGTGGTGATTACTGGGCCGAGGGTGTAGTTTTGCATAGCCGAATGTGAAATGGTGCTTACGAACTGACTCGCCCTATCGATGCGGACTTGATGAACTGGTGCGTCGGGTGTTGCTTCCGTCCGAGGGGGGTGTCGGACATACTGCCTCAAATATCCATCGCGGATGAGGTGCTGAACAATATCTTTCACTTCTCGACAGTTGTTGATGGAATGGCCCATATACTGATGGTAGTGGCAGTATTCGGGATGGTCTCGGGTTTCTTGGAACTGTACCCCCCTCGATGCTGGGTAGTTTATGTCGCTTCTCTTCTCAACTTCCTTGAACACCTCTTCCAAAGAAGCGTTTAGGGGAGTATACGATCTGGATTCCTGCTTTGGCTTCTTCCCTTTGGCCATCCATTCCCTCTTCTTGCTGCTCCTCGGGGGAGGGTCCGATCTTTTTTATGATCGCCTGATATGGTCGCCCATGACCGTTTTAGTTTCGGTACCAACTTCAACACTGGCTTCTTGTACTCCTCTATCTCTTGATTCGGCCTGAATTTCTTCCAGGGCGATGTAGTGTTCTTGCATTCTTCTCATCTCCTTTAAGGTTTTAGGTTTTTCGGAAAACATGGCAATCCAGATGGGGTCCGATCTCCCCAACGCGTTTTCAAACCCAAAGATGGCTTGGTCCACCGGTACCTTCCCAATTTCAGTGCACAGTTTCCTCCACCTGTCGGTCAGGGTTATCAAGGGCTCTATGAACCTTCGGGCGAGAGTAAACAGCTTGTTCATTCTTGGCCGAGGTTGACTGTTATGCATGTAGGTCTCAAGGAAGGCCTCGACTAGCGCATCATACCCGTTAATCGAACCAGGTGCGAGCGAATAAAACCAATCTCTCGCCTCGCCCTCCAAACAAGCTGGAAAGAATTTGCACATAACTACCGGGTTGCTTATCCATTGGATCAGTGACATGGTATACATCTTGAGATGCTCAATCGCGTCGCCCGTTCCATCAAATCAAGAGGGGAATGAAGGTAAAGTACACTTAGGTGGGAACGGCATTTGTTCCAGTTCTGGAGAGAAAGGCGTTTTCTCGGCTTCACTCATAATCTCGGCCAACTTATTCTCCTCGCTTCTGCCCGAAAGTTCCTTGATTTTTGCTTCCAACTCCCTAAGTTTGGATTTAATTGTCTGATCTTGTTGCTCCTCCCTTCCTCGCCTTTCTTCATCGGTGGACGAGTCCTCGGGTGGTCCATATCTCTGCGTGGGGGGTACCGGAGGTAATGGTGGCTGACCTGACTGATCGGGCTGATTAAGGTTACTTGGCCCCATCATGGGTGGTGAGTGACCGGATCGTCCGTGATAACCCGATGTCCCTCGGCTGGACGACCCTCTTGATCTGGTCCGTTGGTTCCTCAGTTGGTAGTTCTCATATTCCAAGGCTAAATTCCGTTGCTGGAGTTCCCTTAGTGCCGCTTCTTGTCTCCTCTGACTCTCCAAAATTGCCAACAACATTGGGTCCGTACTTTAGTGACTGGAATGTCCATTGGGTTGGTGTGGCCGAGGCTGTAATGGTGCAGATGTGGGTGGTGGGGGTAGTATCGGGTTGGTTACACGATCGACCGTGTGAACAGCTGTCGGGCCGATGTTACTTGTTGCTGCTTGCCCCAGCTGAATTTGCCTAAGACGCTCTTGTTCCCTCCCCAAGGATTTCTGGTACTCGGCTTGTTGCCTCATCATTTGCCTCATCCTTTGCCTCTGATCTTATGCTGCAAGCGCCTCCTCATCGTCATCGGTGTATGAAGCTGTGAGTCCATCGACTTGGTCAACTCTTCTCTGAGTCAATATAACCTGGTACAAAGGTAGGGTGTTATCATCTCGCCCCAAATCTACTTCCTCGTCTACAACAGGCATTCCTCGCGCAACTGCATGAGATTCCTCGGGCGGTGGTTGGCGACTGTCTTCTTGCCTCGGCCCCGTTACCCATGCCTGCATGCTTCTGCTAGTGACTGTGCGATTCCTCAACATCCTTATCATCCCTGAAGTGCTATCCATCGGTCACGTCGCGTGATAAACCGAGTATCGCCCGTACCTACGTCAGCAAATACAAAAAGAACCCCTTACTTTGACCTGATTTTCTAACAAAAAGTTCAGACAAAAAGGGAGAAACGTTCGACTCTACGACTACTGTCACTGTGTAGGGTCAACTTTGGTTATCAGGTGGGTTCCATCTATCTACCCTATTTTGTTCCTATGCTGAATCTGTGGCAGAACTCACTCCCCCGTCACTATTATTCCGTACGACGTCGCTCTCTGTACTCGACTTACTCATTTAAGTTAATTTGTCCTTTATTATACATGCTCCAAATCATTGATCTTATGCACATGATGCTTAAAAAGTACGTCAAGTAACCCCTAGAATCAAATCAAACTTGTACCAACTCTACTTTCTCGAGATTTAATTGTGGCATTTCCGACGACTTATGCTACACCGCCGGCTAAAAATTCTATATGGTCGACAGTTTATTATATGATGAAACATCTAAAAAATGCTAACTTTTGGTAACTCCAAGCACTCGACTTCACACCGCTGCTAGAAATAACTCGCTTAACGCTAATAATCATACAACTATCAAGAACAAACAGTCGTCCTTTCAACAGATTCTTCACGTAGCTTCTAAATTGAATTGTTAGTCATTTGGTGAGCTCGTGAAGTTTCTCTGCCGATCAAACTGTTGAAGACGCTAAGAAGATGCTACTAATGCTCTGACTTTAAATGCTCAGTAAATGACTCAAAACAACCATTACTTCGGCCAACAGAGTTCATCGTAGCTTCTACTCCAACACATTAACGTGTATTGAGGAGATGTTGATCATCTCTGAAGGCTTTAACGACAAGGTATCCGGAGATCTTAGTCGTGTCCCCTTAGTCGGCGCCAGAATGTAGATGCATTTTACTACAAACTACATCCAAAGGATAGAAACGTACTAATCTTCTCAAATGAAAGTAAACACTCAACAATGAACACAAGATATACGTGGTTCGGTATGATTACCTACGTCCACGGGGGTGAAATGATGAATCTTATTACTTCAAGGTGTTACAAAGGTGTTGATCTTAGTTGGATTTCTTTACAAGATGAACTTACTTCTCACTCACTTCTTCCTAGTGTTTACTCGAGTTTCTATCTCTTCCTCTCCCAAAATTACAACCTAACTTTCATGAATACAAGTCCCTTTATTTATAGGAGAAGTTCCATACACCTAAGTTAAGGTGTTGGTCATGTTACATCAATTCAGCAGTTCTGCGGTCGGACCGACTTATGTCGCCTTACATGGCCGATGTATCTTGACTCTTCGACTGTCTTTCGTCCGAGCCGACCTCTCCAGATGCTCTCTTGACACGATGTCGCCTGTTTCTGGATGTCGCCCGTCTTTGACCGTTGCTTTTATGGTTAGCCGATGTGTCCCCCACTTTATTATCCGTTTGACCATAGCACCTCGTTTGTCCCGCCGCGTCTTGTCATGTCAGCTTTGTCAAAAGTCAGAATCAAGTCTTATCCGACAGCTGTAGAGCGATCACGCCCGATCCACGTGACTCCTGAAATCTCGCGCCACTAATCTTCATTCCATGCTTCGCGTCTTTTTGTGTTTAGGTGCACCAGGCCTAGGATGTTGCCACCTGGATCTGTGTATAATTTACACCTACAAGAACAGAAAGGAAGGATTGGAATTTGGAAGAGGAGTTCCGTTACAGCATATAGTCACAGATGGGCTTCTTTTAATTATTAGGCAAGTTTTTCAAGGGGTTATTTTGAATAAATAACAAAATAGTCACCAAGATATACTGTGCTGGGAAAAACCTTTCCTTTCTTCCCCGCCTAAAGTAAACCCTAAAAAACCTAGCAGCTTCTTCGCATCCGACTCTAAGCAATCCCCTCCTCCCCTCATCTTCATCATCAAGGTAAGGTACATTTTGCTAATTTGGTAAAATTAGCTTTTAATCGTTTTAAATTTGCACTCCTCTGTCCTCCCTCACTTTGTTTCTCATACAGTATCCGTAACAGTTGCGACATATGGATCCAATTGGTGATGTGTCAGCTCGTAGATCATCCTCGTTGGTTAAAGCCACACTCTGCCTTGGCGAGGAAAAGTATTTTGTCGATGGAACAAACATTGATGGTGTGCTGCTGTCCGATCAATTGGTTTCGATGAAACAAGCGAGTATGTCGATTCTCAAGGAATTCATCACGAAACACAACATTCCCGCTGATGTACCAGATGAAGCTGTTGAAGAAGAAGAAGAGGATGAGGAAGACAACGGTGATGTAGCTCCTAAGAATGGAAAAACCAAGAAGCGAAAGTGAACCCATATCCAATCATGCTTTTCTTTTTCAGTCGTTAGTAATTAAGGTGCTGTCGAGTTTTTCGAACTCGTTGTTTACACATTTTTTAAGCCTGTGATCTCTAGGAAAGTCAACTTAAGTGGAATTGTAAATTCCCATCGTGGTGGTGGGACTTGTTTGGTTTATTTTCTTTCTGGTTCATGATTTATGAGGAATTGGTTGTTAGAAATGCATTTTGTGTTTAACTGTTTGCTGAGTTTCCTGCCTTTGGTAATTCTTGTTGTGGAGAAGTGTACAATCTTTTATGACCAGTTTATTCAAAATCTATTACTAATTTAGTGGTGGGTGGATATGCAAGCAGGATGCTAGTTAAGCAAGAATACATGTCTTCTGCATAGATTTTGTTTTTTTATGCATTTTCTTGTGCGTATATAGTGATTCTGAATCTTCTTTAATTTTGGCGCAATAAGATTAGACAGTCCAAACAGGTTTGTTGTTTGATTCTGTGATGATAAATATCGTGGGTAATTTAGATGTCATAAGACTGAAAAGTGTTTCGTTGTGTGAAAAGTATTACTTGCTATTATTTTTATTGCTAATGCAGATCAAGATCCAGGAAATGGAACAATTAAAACTATGGTAGTGGACAATATTTTCGCTTGTTCAGGAACTTGTGGCAATTACAAATGCGGTTCGGACCTTATACTTCCCATTACTCCATGTTATCGACCCAAAGAGATCACGTGTCACCGAAGAAGATGGTGAAAAGATCACTTGGTAGCTCTGCTTGTTGCTGCTTTTTGAGAACTGAAGCTTTGAGGGTACCACTTTCACTTCCACCTCTTGGGGTGAGTTCACGGTAACCGTGTAACTAGTTTCATCCTCAGGTCCAACATTTGTGACTGTTCTTGTGACATTCTTGCTCTCTTTTCCATTGAGTTTGGAAATGGCAATTGAAGGGTAGTTGAGCTGGGAGACCAAGTTCTTGCTAGAATTCTTGGGGCAGTCAAATCCATTCGGGACATTTGAGGAGATGAGTTTGATATCAGAAACTTTGTATCCGTAGTTACACAGAAACAACAAGTAGTCATCTGCGTCTGTTTCATAAACTAAACCAGGTTGCAATGCTCCTGATGGGTTTACTTCCCCTGCACCATAATCATAAGGTGTTGCTGTGGAACCCGAATCTGCTGTAAGCATGGCCTGCTCGTTGTTTGTCTGAGTTGCTGCGGACAAGTTACGGCATTCACATGTTAGTAAACAGTTACTAGGTACATCGTAAGTTGTTACTATGGGGAATGCTTCAAAGAAACTTCAGGAAGAGTTACCAGAGTAAACATAATGGCTAACTGTTACAGATGTATCCTAACTGACCTGTTGTCATAATAGCTGATCTGATAGCAGAAGGACTCCAGCTGGGATTTCTTGCTTTAATTGTTGCAGCAATTCCAGCTACATGTGGACACGACATTGAAGTTCCTGAGAGCAAATTGAATGGGGATGGTTTCTGGCCAGCTGGAGCTTCTGATGTATCATTAGTTCCTATCCATGCTGCTAGAATATTCACACCTGGTGCAGCAATGTCCGGCTGTGTGCATGCAGAAACAAAACTCAAGCTATTGATCTATCATTATTGATTTCACTGTTAAGAAAGATAAGCAGTGAAATGTGTATATATGTGTGCGTATATATGTCAGTTATTTAACAGGCTTGCCTTGAGAAGATTGCTTGTCTGAAGAGAAGGTCCTCTTGATGAGAAGTAGGCTACTGCAGGCGCTGGCTTATACTTGGTCACAGTTACAGTTGGCAGAACCGTAGCAACCGGATTTCTTGAAAAGGCAAGTAATGCTGCTGTGTCAAATTTATGGAAATATATGTGTGTGGATGTGATACTCTATGGTTATTCTCTTAGAAAAAACAAAATATATGGCATATTTTGACGTAATTTAGTACAATTACTTACTTTGTGGAGTTGATATAAGAGAGAATTTCAGTGGATTCTTTTGAGGAGACAACAGTGAGTGGGAAAGCTCCATAGGGGAAAGCAACAAATCTTTCCAAGTCATCGATCAAAATCAATCCTATTCCTCCCTTCTCCCTCACTTCCTCCATCTTTTCCTTTTTTGTGTAGCTCGAATCAGAATGCTCACACACCACAATTGTTCCGTTTATTTTCTTTGATTCCAGTGAATCAGGGTTGCAGTTTCTGAACCACACCCACTACTAGTCAGTCACCGTCAATGTTCAGCTTTTAATTTAATTATAATTTATGAACTTACCTCGCTTCATCTTGAGAGCTTGAATTTGATTTTGCTGAGCCTGCATGTATTAAAGGATAGACTGGGGACTTTTTCAGATTAGAGAAATTTATGGATTCGCCCTGCAGTAGTGAGTACATTAGAAACTTGAAGAAATATATTGATCTGTGTCACTTCTTTGTTTGAGCAATTCAAGCAAGCATTCCTAGTAGTTTTACAGCGGCTAAGTTGATTAGTTAGGATTTATTTGGTTTAGTAATGAATTGTGCAATACACTTACCTTGATGACCTTGTTTGCAGCATTACCTATACCACCCAAGATGGCATCAGACTCCAAATCGCGGTCAATGGTGGTAGCAGCAACAGTTAATATCCATGGAGCAGTGTTTACTATGGTAGACGACGTGGGCCCATCATTTCCTGCGGAACACACGACGGTGATACCCTTTTGGACAGCGTGGAAAGCTCCAATTGCGATGGGGTCAGAAGAGAAATCCGGCCTCATGAAAGCGGACGCCCCAAGGGACAATGACAATACATCCACACCATCTCCTATGGCGTCGTCGAATGCAGCCATTATGGAGGAGCCACGGCATCCTCTGGATGTGCATACCTGATAGATAGCAATCCTGGATCCAGGGGACCCACCCTTTGCTGTCCCTGTACCGAGGCCGTAGTAGGATGCACCAGCAACAGATGCGCCAGCAGCAGTGGACGCAGTGTGGGTTCCATGACCAATCGTGTCTCTTGGTGAGTTTAGCTGCTCATCATCAGTACTATCATTGTAGTATCTTGCTCCTATCAGCTTTCTGTAGAAAGCATAGAAAGTAATTGTATCCTGTTTAATAAGATATGCATGAAAGGGGTCTCCACGCATTCTCTTAAATATGATGGATACGGAAGAATAAAGGGAATGAAAACCTGTTACAGTTGGTGGAAGCAATGAAATCATGTCCTTGCATGCACACTCCCTTCCACCGGGATGGTACCGGTCCCATGCCTTTGTCATTAAAACTTTCGGATTCTGGCCATATACCTACATGCATAAAGTCATACTTGAAGTCAATGTAACACTTGTCTCTCTTTGTTACCATACTGCAGCATTTATATAATGTATAAAATACTGATGTCGTTTCAACTCATTATCTGTCATCAAACCTGTATCCAGTAAACCAATGATGGTGTCCACTCCTAGGTCGTCAGTTGCAGTGGGCTTCACTGATGAATCGTGTAGATTTGCAGAAGCAGTAGCATGCTGATCGTAGTTCTTATTATTAATTATAAGATCATTTTGAAGCTGGAGGAAGTCCCAAGATCGAGTGGTGTGGAGCTGAAAGACAGGGTCTATAAACACAGAAACAACTGATGAGCTAGATGAGCTTTTTGCTCGAGTGGCCTCTTCTTTTGTCAAACGGGCAGCAAATCCTGAAAATCCATGGCTATAACTGTGCACCAGCCTCTTCTCTGCTTCAGCTGCTCCATAGTGTATCGACTGCTTCGCCTTCCTGCATGTATCGAAACGTGTTTGATGTTATATATAGTCAAACATGTAAGCAAACTAGTGATGATTAACTTTAATTTATAGGTGAAATATATGTTCTGTCTATAAAGCTAGGTGATGTTATGGCACGGAGGACCTGTCTACTTGTAAAAATGATGCAAGAAGCTTTAGGTGGTGTTCCCTCAAGCTGATAGATGTTTCTCTCCTTGCCTGGGTTTGTTGCTGCGAAGTTGAAGCTGGTGGCAATGATCCCATGTATACAATATACACGTTTAATTTGTTATAATTATCAGTATTATTTCGATAAGAAATCTTATTCTCGGGCTGGTATTGATCTGTTCTCTCTCCAGTCATCACTGCTAGACATGATAATGACGAGGTAGATAGTAGAAATAAGAAAAACGATATACATGAGAGAAAGCCTGGAAGTATGCAGCCAAGGTTGCTGCTGTCACCAATCATCTTGTTAGTTTTTACTAGCTTATGGTTGAACTATAGTACTGATATATTGTTTTTTTGCTTTATTTAGATACAGAGGGAGATTGCAAGGAATGATGAAGTTGGTGGTGTTGAAGTGTCGGGACAGTTGCTATATATACATAGTTTGCGAATTGTGATATTGGTTGGTGAATGCTGACAAGTGTTGTTTATTAAATAGTAGTAGTGCCTGACCATGAATTTATCAGTGCTGAATACACTACTATACCGAGTGGGGTATTTATAAGTGGATGTACTAGTACGATGCTCTGGACCATCCAGCGAGACGATTAGATCAGAACAGATCAGATCGGATTAGATGAAATATCTTGCTTCACATTGCATGCGTACCATTTAGTTTACTTTATCCTGCATCTCCACCTTATCAGTGCTATGGTGTCCTGCCGATTGTTGCAACTTTTTTCATTTTAAAAGAAAAGAGAGAGGAAAAAAGACGTGTGCAATCAAATTAGTTGTTTCTATTTTTGAGAGTGCATCTTCAAGGCCTGAAAACGAACCCATTACCTGACTTTATCCCTTAATTCCTTAATAGTAGCACTTCTGACTGTTTACATGACTTAAAAAGATGGCATCATATAATAGTAATTTGTGGTTCCGCTCATAGCGGAAGGATCCCCTCATGATAGGTGTGATAAACACCTAATTTTATATCTAGTATTTATGTTTTCTTTGCGATTTTTAGTGTTAATTATGTATCTTATGCTTACTTTTGAGTGTATTAGGTGCTTTGGAGTCGTTTGGAGCAAAAGAATGAGAAATTAGCCATTAGGATCTACAAAATGCTAAAAGGAGCAAACAAGTAAAGTGTTATTGATGAAGAAGGGCCAAAGACCAATTTTAACTCATTTCACTCAAGGAATTCTTATCACCATCTCGAAGAGAATTCAAACGCGAAAAGAACGCAAAAAGAATGAGGTCATTCCGAGTTCGTATGAAGAAGTTATGAGCAAAATGGTGAAACCAATTTGGATTAGGTTTTCTGTTGGTCCTTGTTGGGCCTGCGCGAAAAGAGAAAGGAGAGATGCGTTTTGGGCTTGCTATGGACGTGAAAATTAGGGTTTTTGGTGGATTTTGAGGAGGTTAAGTATCCTAATTGGACAAGGATATTATATCTTCTTCTACTTTGTTCTAGAGTTGAAAAACACGTTAGGGTTTCTTCTTCTTCTTGTGATGAACTCCTTTAACATGAGTGCTTGATTTTGCTATTGGTTAAAGATGTAGTTGGATTTTGAAAACCAAGTTATGGATTTTATGAAATAGTTTTCTCTCAATATTATCGTTTGATTTCTGCTGGGTTATAATAATTGCATGATTGATGTATTGCAATATGATTGAATGTTTGTTTGGTTGAGTCTAGAATTGATTGAACATACATCCATATCTATAGCTATTTTAGGGTTCTCATCGAGCGATAACCTTGAATATGAGTAGCATGATATGATTACGGTTTGTAGTGATACATCCTTGTAATCATATGTAGAAATTAACCTTTGTCCGAATTGTCATGCGTAATGTGTGATAGTTGCATTGATTAGCCTATTTATAAAACTTAATGCTCCTTGAATTGAACTTGATTAGCGCAAGGCGTTGAGTTATTCTTTAGGTAGAATTCACATACGCAGCTCTAATGTGTGTGTTGATGACTTAGGAAATTTACGGAGTATTCTTGCAATAAGGTATTCTAGGGCTTTTGATGATAGCGAGATTAAATACTTAATTCTATTCATATATTCAACACTTGCTTACAATTGAAGATGAAATCAGAACCAATATTCTCACTACCTTGATTTGAGTGTTTACTTTTCTTTACTTGCTTTTATTTTACTTTTACGTTATAAAAATCAGAAAACCCCCGGTGTTACTTATAGGAAACCGAAACAACGAGACAACCTAGACCTCTCTGTGGGATCGATCCTTTCTTGCCCTTGCTAAATTTATATTTTGAGTAGTAAGAAAGTGTAATTATTTTTGACGCATACGACATCGATCAAATTTTGGCGCCGTTGCCGGGGAGGCAACGGTTGTCACTTGTTTTTGGTTTCTTATTTTTTGTATTTTGTTTTTTTTTTGTTTTTTTTTTAACCTTGGTTTGAGAACTCTTGTTTCAGGTACTTATTATGGACGGAGCATATTGGAACAATGGGTACGGTTTTCAACCTCAACAACATTATGGCAACTATCACCCTTATGGGGAGTACAATCAAAACCAATCCTTTGGTTATGATCAATACTCCACGTACCCTTTTAGTTACTCTCATACATCCCAATCTTCTTATGGTGGGTATGTAAGTGAGCAACCACAAAGAGGGGAGAATAGTTGTGCTTCTCTAAATATTTCCTCGAGTTTGGTAGATGAGATGCAACAATTTATGGTTAGCATGGAGTCAATTCGTAGACAACCAAGCGTGGAACCAATTTCATCGCCCGAATATGAAGTAAGTAATTCTTCCTTGTCGAATGAGCTTTACCAACAAATGGAATCATATTTTCAGGATTTGAATGGATCACTCCAAGAGCTTCAAAAAGATGTTTCCAATTTAAGACAAGGCATTAAATAATACAAAGAGGACATGCAAAATTCTGCGAAATACCAATCTTTGGGAAGTGGTATCCAATCTTATGTTGACTATGATAGTGACGATGACTATGAAAATACGTCGCTTGAACCAAATCATGGTGACATACCTGAAGAGTATACAATGGAGTCTCTTTGCAATCAAGGTGAAGTTGAAAAGGAATATGATGACACTAGTGTAGCTTACTCAAGCATTGATCTTTCTAATGATCAAGAACCTATTCAAAAGGTAGAGCTTGAGGATGATGCAATGAGTGTTCTAAAGAAATTCCTTATGGACAGAATTGCATCCGCAAAAGAGTATGTGCCTTGCAATGAAGAGGAGTATGTTGAGAATGAAACCGTTATGACCAATATTATGGAAGACCCAATTGAACTTGCAAATGATTGTAATGAAGATGTTGATGCCGAGATTTTGGTTAAGGCAGAAACGGATGAAGAATGGTTGCAAGGTTTGATAGAGGACCATGATATACAAGAGGTGAATAATTCACTTGAGTTTTTCAAGGATGAAGAGGATTTCGTGATAAAAGAGATTGTGCGAGGTTTGTCTAACCCTTTGCATATTGATTCTTCTCCTTTACCTCTTATTGATTTGAATGTATGTGCTTGGAGAACATTGTTGAATGATTTTGTTTCTCGATATCCGCCATTAGAAACATTAGATTCTCATACTATGCAGGTTTGTGAACAAGAAATCGTGGAAGTACTCACCTTTTATATTCTTTATGCACTTCCAAGTGTGGACAAGAATAAGTGTGGGGGAAGCTTTTATCGGTTCATAGCTTCAATTCTGTTTTCTTGTACTAATATTTGTGTGAAGCTAGTGTTTGAAAAACAGGTACTATGGATGGATCCCAAAATTTTCAGATTATTGGTGTATGGGGAATGAATCTTTCAAGCCGCTAAGTCGGGCCGTCGACTTAAAAACAAGCGCTTAGTGGGAGGCAACCCACCGGTTTTGTATCTCTTATCTTTTATCCTTTTGCTTTTTATTTTATTTTCGTTTATTTATTTTTTATTGTTTTCATATCATATTTGCATCCCCATGTTTAATTTCATTAAGTCCATAATCTATCTTAGAAGAGAATTATGATGTATACCTTTTCGTCAGAAAATTTCAGACTGCGCGTAGTTCAGTCCAGAGATCATAACTGTCAGACCGTTTATCAGAACACTGTGAAATTTTGATATTGCGTATAAAACACGTAGGTGAATAACTTTTGTGAAATGGAGTTTTTCCAAATTCCTTACCAATTTGCACAGTTTTTGCGTTTATCTGCTGTTACGTCAGAATTCAGAACTTTCGGTTTTACACATTGAGGACAATGTGCAGTTTAAGTGTGGGGGAGCATATATATGTTTGTATAGTTTGTTTTAGTTTGTTTTATGCCTTTAAAAAAATCAGAAAAATAGAAAAACCAAGAAAAAATTTGTGCTTTTTGAACTCCGAAATCTAGAAACTTGTGTCTTTAGGATGACACCATTAGTGGATGGAACCATTTTGAATGCAGGAGTTGAGGAACCAATTAACTAAAAGGGATGAACATAGCTCAGAAATCACAAATTAACATGATAGTTGTTACCATATCTCGGAATATCACCATATCACATTCTATTTTTATTTTTCCATATTTATCTATTGTTCTCTAAGTGCTTTGGTGGGTCACTAAACATCGACGTGTTATTTCTGCTAGGATGAAATAGAGTGATTGAGTTGCTAAAAAAAAAAAAAAAAAAAAAAGACCGACCAATTAGACCAAACGGAATAAAAGACACTTGGATAAAGCAATATGTGTGTGTTCTCCCTGTCTCCGTCGCCTTAACAAGCGTGGAATGCAGGATCCAAGGGAACTATCGTGTAATCTGCTGACAAGAATCATGCGCTTGGATCCAGTTTGATCCAATCATGTTGTCTAAACAAAAAAGAAAAAAAAAGTGAAAAAAAAAATATTATATTGGTTGAATAAAGTCACTCCTGGTTCCCTTGTATATGCCAGTGAGTTGATGTAGAATTCAAACCAAGTAGCTCAATCCAATAGGAATAGGTTCATCTTGGTAGTGACCTTCAGACAGATATGGGAGACATCGATCACTTGTGAACATTCGCCAACATCTACATCTATATCCATCTTCTTAATCTTTTCATTGTGATTGTGGTTTGTTAGTTTCCGAGTATTGTGGCTTGTTCAACTATCTAATTAGAGTTTATTTACTAATACTTGAATTGAATTTGCAAGGTACCTCCTCCTGTAGTCATTTTAGATTCGTTCATTGATTTGTCACAAATAGACGGAGTTGGAAATATAGGTTTTGTAGGTATATCTCTAGTAAACCTTCACGAGACTATAACTCGTCCACTAGGGACACCTAGGGGTTTAAAGGCTTGTTATTTATGCTAAAATTAACCGTAGCCTCGACTTCACGGAGTTGTTGTATTTTAGTTTTGTTTGATTTGCTCGAGGACTAGCAAAGTCTAAGTGTGGGGGAATTTGATAGGTGTGATAAACACCTAATTTTATATCTAGTATTTATGCTTTCTTTGCGATTTTTAGTGTGAATTATGTATCTTATGCTTACTTTTGAGTGTATTAGGTGCTTTGGAGTCGTTTGGAGCAAAAGAAGGAGAAATTAGCCATTAGGAGCTACAAAATGCTAAAAGGAGCAAACAAGTAAAGTGTTATTGATGAAGAAGGGCCAAAGACCAATTTTAACTCATTTCACTCAAGGAATTCTTATCACCATCTCGAAGAGAATTCAAACGCGAAAAGAACGCAAAAAGAATGAGGTCATTCCAAGTTCGTATGAAGAAGTTATGAGCAAAATGGTGAAACCAATTTGGATTAGGTTTTCTGTTGGGCCTGCGCGAAAAGAGAAAGGAGAGATGCGTTTTGGGCTTGCTATGGACGTGAAAATTAGGGTTTTTGGTGGATTTTGAGGAGGTTAAGTATTCTAATTGGACAAGGATATTATATCTTCTTCTACTTTGTTCTAGGGTTGAAAAACATGTTAGGGTTTCTTCTTCTTCTTGTGATGAACTCCTTTAACATGAGTGCTTGATTTTGCTATTGGTTAAAGATGTAGTTGGATTTTGAAAACCAAGTTATGGATTTTATGAAATAGTTTTCTCTCAATATTATCGTTTGATTTCTGCTGGGTTATAATAATTGCATGATTGATGTATTGCAATATGATTGAATGTTTGTTTGGTTGAGTCTAGAATTGATTGAACATACATCCATATCTATAGCTATTTTAGGTTCTCATCGAAGCGATAACCTTGAATATGAGTAGCATGATATGATTACGGTTTGTAGTGATACATCCTTGTAATCATATGTAGAAATTAACCTTTGTCCGAATTGTCATGCGCAATGTGTGATAGTTGCATTGATTAGCCTATTTATAAAACTTAATGCTCCTTGGAATTGAACTTGATTAGCGCAAGGCGTTGAGTTATTCTTTAGGTAGAATTCACATACGCAGCTCTAATGTGTGTGTTGATGACTTAGGAAATTTACGGAGTATTCTTGCAATAAGGTATTCTAGGGATTTTGATGATAGCGAGATTAAATACGAATTCTATTCATATATTCAACACTTGCTTACAATTGAAGATGAAATCTGTAACCAATATTCTCACTACCTTGATTTGAGTGTTTACTTTTCTTTACTTGCTTTTATTTTACTTTTACGTTATAAAAATCAGAAAACCCCCGGTGTTACTTATAGGAAACCGAAACAACGAGACAACCTAGACCTCTCTGTGGGATCGATCCTTTCTTTCCCTTGCTATATTTATATTTTGAGTAGTAAGAAAGTGTAATTATTTTTGACGCATACGACATCGATCACCTCACACTCCAAAATTTACATTGTCTCACACTTGGGGAAATATAGTTTTCTTAATAAAACTTAAACAATAGCGTGTATTTTTATTTTTATTTTGATACTAAAAGGAATTTATTGATAGTTTCTTCTAAAAAGTACGTAATCATCCTCCAATCATTTGATAATATCAGGAGATAGTTTGAGGCATAAGAGAAATTATGTGCTTCAAGTCAAGCTTTTTTTGCTAGCTCATGAGCCACACTATTACTTAACCTAGAGGGGTAAAACATGCCGGCCCGGCACAACCCAGACCACGAAGTCACGTGCTTAGCATGCTGCGTGCTGTGCTGGGTTGTGCCAGAGATTCACACGTGCTTAGGCCTGCGCAGAAACCAAACCTTAACCACACAAACCGAACCGCAACTGCACCGAACCGATAATCCAATGGTCGGTCACGGTTTTAATTTTGATAACCGTTAGATCTTCGGTTCGGAAAACGGTTCCACCATTAACCGCACCCTAGCCGAACCGAAAAACCGAATAATACAGACCGTCGATTTATTTTTGTACTTATGAATCCTAGCCGTCTAGATTAAACCCTACACTATATATATTTTGAAACCCTAATCTTTCAGCAATTTCTCTTCCTCCCCGAGACACTCTTCATTTCTGCCTCTTCTCCTCTCACTCGCTGTAACCATAACCATTCAATCCCTACCACAGCCATCAACACCCTACACCATCAACCTAACCTTCATCTTCATAAGATCGAACAACCACCATCATAATACGAAGTTTAGAGGATTATTTTCTTTTAGGTGTTTTTCAGTGATGGATCTAATTAGGAAATTACTTCTGATTTTTTTTTATTTTTTTTATTTTGATAGGAAAACCCTAATTTTATGTCTGGATGCATATATTAGTCTTGGATAATGGTGTTTTTTTTTTCTCCGATTATTGAAGTAATCAAAGGTTGAAGAAGAGTATATGAGTAATAGGTTTGAGTTTTGATCTAAATGTTGAACTTGATGTTTCTGTTGATCAAAGAGACTGCAAAGGTGGAAGAGAATAACATATTGGATTTAGATCTGGATGTTGAATTTGATTATATCATCAATAATGATACATAATTTGATTATTTGTAAATTAATGTCCAATTAGATTTGAATACCATGTGTATGTTAAACAAATTTCTTTCACAATTATTTTTTCCTTAGAAATTTTTTCCTTAAAAATAAAAGTTAAAATTGATTTCTTGCAATCGGTTAAAACCGATTGAAAAACCGTTTCAAACGATCTGAGACAAATCGGTTCTTAACCGAACCGATGGAAATACACTTCGGTGACGGTTTCAAAAATAAAAACCGTAGTAGCAACGGTTAATTGGATGGTTTGGCATAAAACCGAGCTGAACCGACCGTTGCGCACCCCTAGACGTGATGTGCTGTGCTAAATGGTGTGACGTGCTGTGATGTGCCAGAAAAATAAACGTGCTGTGTCGTGTTGTGTTGTGTTGTACTAGCACACTTATTTTATGTTCTCCAAAATAAGTATTTTTGAGATATTTTAGTTTGTACATATATTATTACAGAAATAAATTAGCATAACGAAAATAAAATGTCATAAATTGGCTAAAACAATGATTTTTTGTGAAATATGCATCAAATGTGATGTATTGCGTAGTATTTTATGCATGACGTGGCGTGCTTTCTTCGTGTGCTGTGTTGTGTTATGCCGCGTGCTGTGCCGCTGTGCCTATTTGTCTGGCACAACACATTAAACAAACGTGTTGGGCCAGTCACGTGCTGTGCCGTGCTGTGCTGTGCCATAAACGTATTGGCCAGTCCCAATTTAACCTATTCACTAGCTTGCAAAAGTAAAAATTATTACTTAAGAACTTGTTTTTGACTGATAAAATTAAACGATAATTAAACCAATGCACTTACGGATCTTCGCTATGAATTGTGTTCACCATATTTTCACAGGATGTCTCAATGATCACTTTATTGAATCCATTCTCTTCTATCCGCTCTACTTCTTTTACTAGTGCTTTGCATTCGAAATGTTCAGCTCCAATATCAGCTTCCACCTCTTCATCCAGATTAAAACCTTTTGTTGCTAGTGCATGTCCTGCATGATCACGAACAATCATACCAATGCTACCTTTTCTTGTTTCATAAATATAAGAAGAATCAATATTAACTTTAATAAAACCTGTCTCTGGTGGAAACCAAAATTTAGCTAGAATAATCATGTTCCTATTAATGCTAGTGTTGGTGCAAAAATAATCACTCCAACAATCTTCGAGATGAGTGTATGATGACCGAATCGCCGCCGTTGATGAAGATTCTCCAAAGAATTGATCAAAAAGAGGGGTGGGGGTACCTGCAAAGACACTCCGATGCTAAAATCAACAAGAGTTCTATGCAAGTAGGTTGTTAAGAGATGGAATAGAAATTGTGTACCTTTTGTGCTGAGATTTAGCCTCTATATATAGGCAGAGCTAGATGTAGATTTAGGGTTTTGATAGTTATCCCAATAACTATCCCCATCCGTATAAATCCCAAAACACGTCTAGATTCATGATAAACCCTAATATTTATCATAATCCTTATTTATCTTGAATAATAATTATCTTGTATAATTATTAATATTTAAGATAATTATCCCTTTAATTTAGGATCATGTATTTATCTCAAACAATATTAATAATTATAAATAAATATTCAAGACTCCCGGGCTTCAATAATAAGCCTATTGGGTTTCCACAATAAACCCACTGGTTTCCCTAACAACCCAAACTCAGGCTTCCACAATAAGCCATGTGGGTTTCCACAATAAACCCACCGGTTTCCACAATAAACCGTACCATGTCCATTCCGAACAGCTTGTGCGGCACGCACGTACACTATTTATATAGGGTACAGACATCGCCCCCTCTTAATTCTCAACTTGTTGACGGATTAAAAAAATCAAAAGAAGAACTAACCTTCGTAGCTCGCTTCCACAATAAGACATGTGGGTCTTCCACAATAGACCCGTTGGTTTCCACAATAAACCGGGCAAGGCTTCCGCAATAATCCATGCGGGTCACCACAATAGACCCACCGGTTTCCATAATAAACCGGGCAAGGCTTCCACAATAAGCCGTGCGGGTCTCCACAATAGACCCACCGGTTTCCACAATAAACCTGGCAAGGCTTCCACAATAAGTCGTGTGGGTCTCCACAATAGACCCACCGGTTTCCACAATAAACCGGGCAAGGCTTCCACAATAAGTCTTGCGGGTCTCCACAATAGACCCACCGGTTTCCACAATAAACCGGGCAAGGCTTCCACAATAAGTCGTGCGGGTCTCCACAATAGACCCACCGGTTTCCATAATAAACCGGTCAAGGCTTCCACAATAAGCCGTGCGGGTCTCCACAATAGACCCACCGGTTTCCACAATAAACCGGGCAAGGCTTCCACAATAAGCCGTGTGGGTCTCCACAATAGACCCACCGGTTTCCACAATAAACCGGGAAAGGCTTCCACAATAAGTCGTGCGGGTCTCCACAATAGACCCACCGGTTTCCACAATAAATCGGGAAAGGCTTCCACAATAAGCCGTGCGGGTCTCCACAATAGACCCACCGGTTTTCACAATAAACCGTATCTTCTCACTCCAAACAGCTTGCGCGGTACGCACGTACACCATTTAGTGGCATTGCATTCTGTTGCATAACGAATCTCGTCCCACTGGTTTCCCATCCGGCTCGATCTCCCTAGCCAAGTTCACTCCAATGCTCGACCAGCCTTTCATTGTACTTCCACAATCAACTTGGATCCATAAGCCCAATATTGGAGTCTCAAGTCCAATATTGGAATCACAAGCCCAACGTTAGAATCACAAGCCCAACGTTTAAAAGAAAAAACGTTGTGCCTGGTTCGTCTTTAGTCCTCCACCTAACCGACCTTAAATATCAACTGGAGTTTTATTTCTTTTGAAACTCCATTTCCTGTCGATCTGCAAGCATTCCCGGCTAGAGACACTGCTGTCAAAGAACCAATCACACGGGAATTTAGAATTTGTGTTTTCTCAAAACTCCAAATTCACCCAACTTCAGGAGGCAGCTTCCGTACAGCATAAGTCTCCTCTCTGGTATAAGTTCAACCCTCCTAATGTGCAAACTCACTCTTCCAGAATCAATCTAGCCATTGCCATCCTGGACGGTATGTGTAATTCCCTTCCTTCCTCACATCATGCTGGCGTTCTAGCTGTGTTTGACTATTTGATCTTTCCTTAATGTTTTAATATTAGAAAAACATTGGTAGCTTCTTGTCTTGTCTTGTCGTTTTTTTTTTTTTTTTAGATATGACCAGCTGAACTTCCTATACCATGTCTTTGCTTTTCCAATATCCAGCTTCGACCTCCGCTCACTGTTGTGATCATGGCCTCATACAACAAGTCAGCTAAGCAAGGAACTGAACCCCAAGGCGACGATGATGCTTACCGGAGACCAAGCACTCAAGGGAACGATCGGGAAAAAAGAGTGCGTAAACGCCCGTCAGCCATTAGAGATTTACCTCTCAATTTCCAGTGTGCTGGGAAGGTTAAGGTGAAAACTTCCAGACCCGATGCGGCCACGAACGTGGGAGAGAACCCTTCTTGTTTCATAGATATAAGTGACGATGAAGATGGAAGCATCAATGCCCCTCTCGAAAACCCAGGTTCGTCAGCAGAATATACTCCTGCCACGCCTCCTTCTAAGGAACCAGCTCAACATCGTCTTCCCTTTGAAGACGACGCCTTCCACCCAAACTTGTATAAGCCGACAGGCTCCGTAGTGGCGATCGGTGATTCGGCTATTCAAGATTCTGCCGTTGCGCGTGGTGTCATGTTTTCTATCATGCTGCCAATGGACCGTCACTTCTATGACGGTATGAAAAAAATTCCTCAAGTGCTCGATCGGGCTGCGCAACTTCACTATGCTGTACGTATCCTTTGCTGGTTAATTGCATGCCGTAGGTTGCTTCTGGATTAACTGTGCATTTGTTTTTGCCATCTGCACATAGAAAGGTTTCCAGTAGTCCGTCACTTGTGCACCTAATTTAATTCTTGTCATGGAACGAAGAATCGACAATCTGTCAAGTGTTAACCACTCCGCTGATGACTCTCTCTTCGTTATCTTGTCGACATTATAGGGCCTTTCTCTTGTCCGGCGAGCTGGTGAGCTCCACTAAGAAGATCTAGATGAGAAAGAAAGAGCTCACAAAGTCATCCTACATCGACTCCAGCGTGAAAATGACCAACTGAAACGCGAAGTCAAGGTCCTCCAAGCGAAGAGCCGTGAAGCGGGTAATGCATTGAGCATGATGTACAAGCAACGAGTCCGTGCTTCTTGTGAGGCAGTCGAGCGTGGTGGTTATGCACATGTTCCTTCCCCTGATGAAAGGACTACTATCGATGACGTGCCTTATGACCCTGAGGAGGAATAAAACCTTTAAGAATTTCCGTTCTTACGTCTCCAAGGATTTCCCGCCATTTCCTTAGGCTAGTTTTAGAATCTCGGCATCCACTTGGTGATCGTAGTCGTATGCATTTCTTTTATTTTCTCCAGTAGACATTCATTTTCAGTAGAAATTTTTTCCTTCAGTATAATCTTGCAGCTCTTTTAATCAAACGCTTTCCACTTAAACTTCTTGCACCTCCTAAATTTTTTTTTTGCTTGACCGAAAGAAGAGTCGTCCTTTGATCACCAAACTGTCTAAAATACTCTACTATACTGATTAAGACCTTCTTTGACAAAACGAATTTATTTGGAGGAAAATGATCTACATTATCATGAAAGCAAAACTACATTAATGAAAATACTTCTTGAGATTGAATGAATTCCATGGCTTTGGCTCTTCTTTCACACTCAATTTTTTTAACCAGTATGCGCCACCACTGGCAGGTCTATCCACTAAGTAAGGACCCTCCCAGTTCTCTCCCAATTTCCCGCCACTTCCATCTAAGGATTTGGGTCTCGTCCTTCTTAAAACTTGCTCTCCAGGAAGAAATGTTCGTTCACGCACCTTTTTATTGTACTGTTGCTTCATATACTACTGATATATTGCCAATCTTCTCGAAGCCTCTTCACGAACCTCCTCTAGCAACTCCTTATCTCTTGAAAGAATTTCTGCATTCAGACCTGACCGCTCCGCTAGTATCTTAGTTGTTGGAACCATCAACTCTACCGGTAAAACAGCTTCCGTGCCATACGCTAGCGTGAATGGAGAAAACCCAGTTGACCGTCTTGGTGTTGTTCTTTATGCCCAAAGGACCCCAGGTAAGAATTCCGTCAATCTTCCCTTAGCTTTGTCCAAAGTCTTCTTCAGGTTATCTAAGATAACTCTATTAGTTGCCTCGGCCTGCCCATTGCTTTGTGCGTAGTACGGGGTTGAAAAATTATGCTTGATGTGCAGTCCATCACACAATGATGTAATCGACTCACAATCGAACTGTTTCCCATTATCGAAAACGATCATCGCCGGTACGCCAAACCTATAAATGATATTCTCCCATATGAATCTGCGGACATGGACCGCTTCAATTCTCACCAGAGCCACTGCTTCTACCCACTTGGTGAAATAGTCTGTTGCGACCAACAAATACTTGACACCCCCAGGTGCCGTGGGGAATGGACCAACAATATCCAAACCCCATTTATCAAATGGCCATGGGCTCAGAACTGGATGCAGCTCATTTGCTGGTCTCTTTATTAGTGGTCCATGCAGCTGACAAGCTATGCACTTTTGGGTAAACTCCTTCGCGTCACTCTGCATGTAAGGCCAAAAATATCCTTGGGACAGTAAACGATGCGCTAAACTCCTTCCTCCAAAATGGTTCCCACAGCACCCCTCATGCGCCTCTGCTAACAATTGCTTCCCCATCTCTCGGGTTATGCACCGTAAAAATGGCTCCATTGATATTGGCTTCTTGTAAAGCTCTCCTTCGATGAGAGCGTACCTCCAAGCCGTCTTTAATACCTTCCCAGCCAAATTTTTATTCGGTGGAAGCTCTTGCATTTGTAGGAATCAAACATAAGGTTGCATCCAATCCTCTGACTACCCGTTGTTGTCCTCATCCATATCCATAGGATCATCCTGTATTCCCGATGAGGAGGAATTGCTCCTACCGGCGTAAACTTTGCATGCAACGTTGACGATATCGTGAATGCTAGGAAGTTCTTGGAAATTGACTATGATATAACGTATCGTATCTGACACAACAGCTGCTGATACGTAAGCAAGGGCGTCGGCATGCCTATTCTCTATCCTCGGCTTTTGCTCGATATCAAACACCTCGAATTCCTTTGCTAGTTCATGGATGTAATACAAGTAAGTTACTAACCTTTCATTCCTGGCTTTATATGTACCACTGTAATGGTTGGAAACCAGCTTTGAATCCGTCGTCAGCTTAACCTTCCGCGCCCCCAAGTGAAGAGCCGTTTTTAAGCCTGAAATTACAGCCTCATATTCAGCTTGATTGTTCGAGGCCACAAACCCCAGACGGACAGCCTTTTCAATCCATAACCCTTCAGGGGAAATGAGTACACATCCAACACCTGCCCCGTCAATGTTCGCAGACCCGTCTATGTAGACCTTCCATACCCCACTGTCACCTTGAGGCATCATTTCCGAGTCCTTGTCACTCATTTGCGCCTCTGCTACAACTGAAGGCTTCTTGTCGAAGTTAACAATCTCCCACGGTAGCGGGATGGGTCGTATACCATTGTTATCAAGCAAGATCTCCTCCTCGAGCATGGATTCCGAAACTGGAATGTCATCCACTGGGAAATCTTCCATTAGTGATGCAACTGCATGCCCTTTCTCGGCCGTTCTCGGTTCATAATCAATAGTGTATGCACCAAGATAAGTAGCCCATGTGGCCAGCCTACTGGAATCATCAGTTCTTCCCAGCACCCTTTTTAATGGGTATTCAGTGTAGACTACAAGTTGACGCCCTTCAAAATATGGCTTCAAACGTCTTACTGCATGCATGAGGGCTAATGCCATCTTTTCAATTTTCGAGTACCTGGTATCAGCATCAGTTAGGGATTTACTAACAAAATAGACAGGCTTCTCCTCCGGTTATTTAACAAACAAGATTGCGCTGACAGCATAATCACTGGCAGCCAAATAGATGTGGACCTTTTGTCCAGTCTTTGGACTTGCAAGGACCGGCGGTGAAGTCAAATATCGCTTAATGGTATTAAACGCCTGCTCATATTCCTGATTCCAACCAAAATTTTCTGCCTTCTTCAGAATCTGGAAGAAAAGTTTACATTTGTCCGAAGCTCGAGAAATGAACCTGTTTAATGCTGCCAATCTCCCCGTAAGCCTCTGAACTTCCTTTCTGTTTCTTGGTGACGGCATTTCCAATATTGCCCTAATCTGCTCTGGATTGGCTTCGATCCATCTTCGTGTCATCATATACCCAAGAAACTTCCCAGACGTAAGCCTGAAAGAGCACTTTGCTGGATTTAACTTCATTCCGTATCCCCGTAACTGATCAAATGTTCTTTTCAAGTCCATAAGGTGTGACTCCTTCTTTTTGGACTTGACCACCATATCATCAATATAGACCTCCATGGTGTCACCGATCATATCCTTGAACATTTCATCCACGAGACGATGATAAGTTGCTCCTGCATTCTTCAAACCGAATGTCATGACCAGGTAACAATATATCACTTTGTCTGTTATGAACGCCGTATGTTCTTGATCTTCATCAAATAGCGGAATTTGATTATAACCGCAGAAACCGTCCATAAATGACAGCCTATCGAAACCAGCAGTAGCATCCACTAACTCCACAATCCTAGGTATCGGGTAGGGATCACTTGGGAATTCTTTATTTAGATTTGTGAAATCGATACATACCCGAATTTTCCCATTTTTCTTCGGAACTGCTACAATATTTTCCAACCACTTTGGATATTTGACGGGTCTTATTATCCTTGCTTCTAACATCCTGTCAATCTCCTCAGCGACCTTGGCCTTACGTTCCGGTGCCATTTTTCGCGGCTTTTGCCTTATTGGTTTTGATCCTTCATTGATATTCAACCGATGGCACGCGATGTTAGGATCAATGCCAGGCATATCCTTGAGGCTCCAGGCAAAAACATCCTTATTATTCTTCAACAAGGCAATCAAGATTTCACTCTCGCCTAGCGGTAGTTCCGCCTCGACAAACGTTGTCTGCTCCTTTTAATCCCCAACTTGAACCTCCACCAACTCCTCAATAGTTGGCGGTCCTTCCTTCCCTCTTCCATGATAATAGGTCGGGAAGCACTGTGATTGCTATAATTTCTTTTCCAAACGGAGTATTTCTGAACCCTTTAGTTCGGACTTTCTGTACTCCTCCATTGCATTTTCGTGACATTTATATGCTGCCACCTGGTCGCTTCTAACCTTCATCACTCCTGCTGGAACAATGAATTTTAAGCACTAGTCAATAGTGGAAGTTACCGCGTCCATTGCGTAAATCCAATCGCGCCCCAAAATAGCATTGTAAGGTGCGCGGCAATCGAGCAACGAGAAATATTGCATAACCGTTCTTCCTCCCACTATCGTAGGTAGATTAACCCTTCCCATTGCCAACATTGTCTCCCCACTAAAACCAATTATAGGGATATCACCTGCTTTAACCTGGCTTTCATTCAAATTCATTGAAGAGTACGCTCCAGAGAATATGACGCTAATCGAACTTCCAGTATCAACCAAGACTCGAATACTTTGAACATTCCAATGAGGGCCATAATCACAATTGCATCATTATGTAGTTGATATACTCCAGCAAGATCAGCATTCGAGAAAGTTATCTCAGTCTTTCCTTCTTCCAAAATCTCCGTTCCAGAATGACTGGCATAGTCGACCTTGTTTGATATTCGCCATTCACTGATATGACACAACTTCAACCGTCTAGCATTCTCCCGTGCCTTTCTCGAGGTTGTATTAACCCTTTCGTGGCTTACTCTGATTTCACGTAAATCTAGAGTGTTGACCAGCGTATTAACTTGTGTTGGATCCTTCTTCGCATATTGCTGCAGCTTTCCCTCTTCAATCATCCTTTGGACTTCTGTCGCGAGTGCACGACAAGTATCCGTATTGTTCCCATGATCTTTGTGGTAATCACAATATTTATTCTTTTTCCTCCTATCCCTTGTTCCCGTTGGTAATGGCTCCGGAACAGGAAGCGCATTTTTGATCTTCTTAAAAAGTTCCCCCAGTCCAATATCCAACTTGGGAAACCTTTCGTTCTGTTTTCCATGTGATTTTTGTGAACCCATTTCGTTCCTCGCCTTCCTCGCCGAGTCTTCATGGCTCTTGTTCTTGGAATTACTCTCAAATTGCTGCTTTGGCCTCGCTGGACCTTCAGCAGTTGACTTCTTCGAAGTTCGTGACAACTTTGCTTTCTTTTACTTTTTATCCTTTGCGTACCTATCGGCCCTGTCATACATCTCCCTAAGGTTTCCGGCTGGTTCAACTGTTAATGAGTTATAAATTCCAAACTCATCATATTCCATTGTATTCTTATATGCTGCGATTATAAACCCTTCGTCCACCTTTCCAACCTCGCTAACTTCTTGACGAAATCTCCTGTTGAAATCAGAAAGGTTTTCGCCAGCCTCTCTATGTAAAAGAAACAAATGGATACTCTCTTTTTTGATCCCGAGATTGATCTTATATTGCTCGAAAAAGTAATCCGACAACATTCCAAAATTCTTAATTGAATTTGGCTATAATTGAGAGAACCAAGTCAGAGCATTACCAGTTAAAGTCATTGGAAAAGTCCTGCAGAGTAGCTCGTCGCTGTATCCCCACAAACTCATCGAAGCTTGGAAACGTTGGATGTGTTCCACCGGGTTTCCATTTCCGCCATCGAAGAAATCCTTAAACTGTGGCTGGCTAAAATTCGAAGGAGGGAGATACCTCCTTATCTTTGCCACGAACGGAGAATCCATTGACTTTTTCATGGACAGAATCTGTTGCTCTTCGTCTCTGGATTGTTTCTTCATTAACAACTCGTCAATCATGTCACTAAGTCTTTTTTTGCTGAGCACTTCATCCCTCTCGGAGTCACTTTCGGTTTCCCAGCGAATACGCTCATTCCTAACCTGGTCCGTCCTCCTCTTTGAACGCTCTCTTTCATGCCTAGACCTCTTTGAGCGTCGATCATTTCCGCGATCATCCCTCCGTCTATGCCCCAAAAGACCCATCCCTGCTTGACTATCTCCCTCACAGTTAAGAGTATGACGATCGTGACGGCTATTATCCCGAAGACCACGACTCTGGTAATGGGCCCTTTCCTCCTCTATTCTCTCTCTGTCATGCCGGCTCTGCCATCGATCATTGATAACTACGTTCCTTCTTGACGGATTTTCAAACCCCTGGTGATTTGACATTTGACTCCCAGAACGTGAGTTAGCCGGTGCTTCCATCTCCTTTCTCTTTTATAACGCCACCTTTAGCCGTTTGTTTTCTCTTTCCAGTTGTTGTAACCTCTCACGGACCGTTAAATCAATGGGCGTAGCTGGTGGGTCGTTGGTTTGTTGAGCTGCAGGTGTGTTGTTCTGCTGAGCTGACGGGATGCTAACTTGTCCAACAAGGACGCTGGTTTGCAAAACTGGAGCTGCATTAACCTGACCCATAGGTGGATTACTAACCCTTGCTCGCACGCCTCCGCTAGAAAAATCCTCTTCCCGCTGGCCCCGGTCGCTTGGGTGTCTAACCGACGACTCCCCTTGATACCGGACTCTCCCGTTGGGTGGAGGTGGAGGTGGAGATATATTGACCAACACATAGTTTACCCTCGGAATATTCCCCTCTGAGCGTGAATGAGAAGCGGATGTTGCGGGTGACAAGGACGCAGTTCTTCCGTCCCTTTCATCGTTGCCTTGGACGACAGCGCTCCTCATGTTCCGGGTATTAGCCTGTTGCTAGGTTGATGCCGAGTTGGCATGCCAGAATCCATCTCGATTTGATCTTCTCCTGATGCATTCATCATATTGAAGCTTTCCTTGAACAATATTTCGCCCGTAAATAGTAACTAACGTGAACAGTGACGATGTTGGTGAACAGTAACTACGCCGTTGAATAGTAACAATGTTAGTGAACAGTACCGACGTTGATGAACAGTACTGCGTTGGTGAACAGTATCGTCCGGCACAGAAACCTCCGGCGAACAGTGGCGGCGTTGGGGAACTGTAACGACGTTGGTGAACAGTACCGTCCGGCACATCGACCTCCGGCGAACAGTGACGACGGTGAACATGAACGACTTCTAACAGTACTTTCAGTGAACAGTGTTTCTGGAACCCTAGTTTCGAAAAATACTCAGAGAGCTCGATTCCTTTCTCGTGATCCCCTTAGTCGGCGCCAAAAGATGTTGGTGCAAAAATAATCACTCCAACAATCTTCGAGATGAGTGTATGATGATCGAATCGCCGCCGTTGATGAATATTCTCCAAATAATTGATCAAAAAGAGGGGTGGGGGTACCTGCAAAGACACTCCGATGCTAAAATCAATAAGAGTTCTATGCAAGTAGGTTGTTAAGAGATGGAATAGAAATTGTGTACATTTTGTGCTGAGATTTAGTCTCTATATATAGGCAGAGCTACATGTAGCTTTAGGGTTTTGATAGTTATCCCAATAACTATCCTCATCCGTATAAATCCCAAAACACGTCTAGATTCATGATAAACCCTAATATTTATCATAATCCTTATTTATCTTGTATAATTATTAATATTTAAGATAATTATCCCTTTAATTTAGGATCCTGTATTTATCTCAAACAATATTAATAATTATAAATAAATATTCAAGACTCCTGGGCTTCAATAATAATCCTAGTGGGTTTCCACAATAAACCCACTAGTTTCCCTAACAACCCAAACCCATGCTTCCACAATAATCCATGTGGGTTTCCACAATAAACCCACAAGTTTCCACAATAAACCGTACCATGTCCATTCCGAACAGCTTGTGCGGCACGCACGTACACTATTTATATAGGGTACAGACAGCTAGAAAAGGCATTAGCAAAATCACACTGTTTTATCAGATTATGAAATCGAATGAGAGTGTTGTGCATATTAGGTTTTACACCCTGAAAAATCCAATTGCATCTATTTTTCCATATGTACTAGATTGTACACATGAGACTGACTACATAAGAGTCAGTCATATAACCAATATGATTACCTTCAGCTTCATCTGTAGAAAACCAGGATATTACCCAGTCCTAAAAAGACGCAAAATTCTGTAAAATATCTGAGATATCCACATTTAAAGCATCCCATAAAGATCTAGCATAGGTACAGTCAACTAACATATGACTATTAGTTTCAGTACTATGGTTACATAGACTACAATGATAATCCACATCAGGTTTATAATTAGATATTTTTCCTCTAACAGGCACAATATCTCTTAAGTATTTCCAAATGAAGAGATTAACTCTATGATGAACTTTAGTATGCCAGAGTTTTTCCCATACCACTTTAGGAAAATAATCACTATTGATAGCATTGTTAACATGGTTAGCACGGAGTGTATTATAAGCACTTTTCACTGAAAACTTACCTATTTTTATCTGGTTTCCATATTTAATAATCCCCACCTAAAGCAGGAATATGCACACTAAGAATGGCATTAACAGTTTCTTGATAAAAGATAGCACCAACTAATTGGTGATTCCAATCTCTAGTACCATGCATAAAAAAATCACTAACAAAAGTGAGAGAAACAAAACTAGAAAGACCCACAATTGGGACAGGTGGACTATTAAAGCCAATAATCCAATAATCTAGCCAAATTTTAATTTTAGTGCCACATAGAGTGTTGTTGTACAACTTCAATACCAGAGTATATAATCCTCAATAATCATGAACAATCATATTTCAGATTATCTAAGTGAAATAAACTTCCATCTTTACCATACTTGGCTTTAACAATCTGCATACATAGAGAATTTTAATCATTGCAAGCCTTCCAGGCTAACTTAGTTAACAAGGCAGTATTAAATTGCTCAAGATTTCTAAAGCCAAGACCACCTAAAGCCTTAGGAATATGAAGTTTGTTCCACCCTATCAAACAAAGGCCTTTATTATCAATATGTCCCCACCAAAAGTGTTTATGTATTGATTCCATTTGGTCTATCATAGTTTTAGGAATCCTAAAAAAAACCGTTTGATAGGTTGGTAAAGCATTCAGAATATGTTTTACCATTGTTGTTCTAGCAGAATGGTTCGTAGTTTTACCTTTCCAGGTATTCATTCTAGTGCCAAAAGATTGAATAAGTGGTCTAAAAGATTTGGTCTTATTTCTGCGAATTAACAAGGTCACGCCAAGATATTTGTCAGTATCTTTCGTTTCAGTCATCTTAAGCTCCCTAGCAAGAAAATCTCTGGTGCTAGGATTAATATTGTGACTAAAATAGACACTAGACTTATCTAGGTTTAGCATCTGACCAAAAACACTACCAAAATAATCAAGAACATTCATAATACCAGCTATATTGTGTATGTCAACCTTAGCAAAGATAAGGATATCATCAGCAAACATTAGATGGGTAGTACCTGGAGCATGCATGACTGCTTTAACACCTAAAATTGAATGGTTATCCTCAGCATTTAAGAGTAATCTAGACAAAAGTTCCATACATAGTATGAAAAGACAGGGTGACAGTGGATCACCCTGTCTAATACCTCTAGAAGGATAGAAGCTATGAGTAGGAGAGCCATTCAGTAACACAGAAATATTAGTAGTAGATATGCATTGATCAATGTAACCACAAAAAATTTCATCAAAACCAAATTCCTTAAGAACTCATAGAAGAAAAGTCCATTCTATTATATCAAAAGCCTTAGAGAGATCAATTTTTAAAGCCATTGTTCCACTGTAACCCTCTTTGAGTTTCATAGTGTGTATCATCTCATGAGAAACAATAATGTTGTCATGTATATCCCTACCAGGAACAAAAGCTGCTTGATAAGGGGATATAAGATGTTTTATATGAGGTTTAATCCTATCAGCAATGATCTTAGAGATAACCTTATAAACGGTGTTACACAATCCAATAGGTCTAAAGTCAACGGGACTTTAAATATTATCAGTTTTAGGTATCAAACTAAGATGTGTTTTATTGAACTCTTTTGGCATATTACCAGATTTAAAAAAACTTTGAACAACAGTGGTAATATCTTTACCAAATATATCCCAATTATATTGATAAAAACCAGCCTGAAATCCATCAGGACTAGGAGAACTCCAAGCACTCATATGCTTGATAGTTTGACGGATTTCATCAGCATTCAGAACTTTAGTTAAAAGAGAAATATCCTAAGCAGAAATAATAGTTGGAATGATATCAAAAGTACTATCAGTATGAATTGGATTAGTAGTTCTACTAACCTGTTCAAAATGAGAAAGAATCATTTTAGCAATATCTTCACAATCATTAAACCAAACACCATTAGCATCACAAATACAATCAATATTTTTCCTGAACATTCTTCTATTAGCTAGAGTGTGGAAATACTTGGTATTATGGTCCATTTCAGTGATGAAAGTGTCACCTGAATTTTTACTATATAAATCCTCTTTAATATTAAACCATTCATCTAGATTCTTAGTGAGAGCCACAATATTATCATGATGAGTATCAAAATAAACATCATTTTGGACTGCTTCAAGTTGAGTTTGAAAATTATTAATTTTTCTATCAATATCCCTAAACTCAATCTTGTTCCGGTGAGACAATATTTTCCTAGTCCTTTGTTGTTTATCAATTAATTTGAAAGCAACAAAGCCACTAACATTAGAATTCCAGGTTATCTGAAGTTGGTTTTTAAAATCAAAATGCTTCATCCACATTGCAAAGAATTTGAAAGGTGTCCAAGTTTTCCTATTAATATCCTTAGGAACTAACAATATAGGGCAATGGTATGAACCAGCTTGAACTAAATGTAAAATTTTGGATTGGGGATAACAATTACACCAAAAACTATTGCCTAAGGCCATGTCAATTTTTGATTTTCTACTACCTGTACCAAAACTATTACTAGCCCAAGTAAAATTCTTACCTGTATAACTAAGGTCCATAAGACCACAAATATTCATTTTATCTTAGACATACCTGTCTTCAATAGAGAAGTTAGAAGCCTCAGATATATCATGAAGATGAAAGTTTAGATCACATATCAATAACCAGGGTTGCATAATGTTCTCACTAATTCTCAACATGAAATCCCATTGTTCTTTCTTTTTATCAAAATAAGTAGAGCCATACATAAAAGAAATAAGGACATATGGTTTACTAGGATCTATTTTAGTGACTACATGAATCATATTATTAGAGATGTCTTGGACCTCACAATGAATTCCATGTTTCCACATGAGGATAAGACCTCCAATAAGACTCACTCTATCAATATGAACATGATTGCAATAGCTTAGGTAATTAGCTAGAGATATCATTCTATCACTATTAACTTTTGTTTTTGTGAGGAACAGAAAGTCAGGTGATTGTTTTTTAACCAAAACAAATAATTGATCTCTAGTAAACTTTTTAGCCAAACCTTGAACATTCCAAGCTAAGATTTTCATATTTGAGAAGCTGATAAACCACATAAAATAATCAGAAGATAACAAGGATAATAAAGATAAACTGGTTGAAAATTTTACCAGAGTAGCAGGGGCATCTATCATGTCATGAG
Source organism: Papaver bracteatum (assembly GCA_023529315.1). Taxonomy (NCBI): domain Eukaryota; kingdom Viridiplantae; phylum Streptophyta; class Magnoliopsida; order Ranunculales; family Papaveraceae; genus Papaver; species Papaver bracteatum. Next base: position 3,338,560 of record JAJJWX010004210.1, read on the forward strand.
AGTACTCTTTTGCAAGTTGTTCTCCTTCCTCAGCCAGGTCATGCTCCATACCATCAAAATTATCCATTTTATCAGTAGATGCATTACTATGACCAGTGATTCCCTTGTGAATATCATGAGAATGCATAACAGGACTGAGAGAGTTCCTTGGAATTTCCCCACTCTTTTTATTTCTTGATCTTTTTGTTGTTCCTGCTCCTTCTTGTTTCTCAGATTTTTCTTTTTCTTCTAACTGTCTTCGACTTGCTTCACAAAATTGTTGCAATAACATATCTAAATCCTCAATTATTTCTACCCATAGTTTCTTGCCAGATTATGGCAATAAGTTACATATTCTTCTTAGTGTACCTCCTTATTTTTAAATCCAAAGCAATATTTTCACATTACTCATCATCATGATCAATAGTAAAACAATTCTTACAAAGAAGATGTGGATATCTCTCCCAATAATATCGGACCCATGTAACACCACCAGATACAGTGTTCCACCATCCCCCTCTGTGCATAGGTTTTTTAAGGTCAATATTAACTCTTGCAGTAATCATTGAACCTGAACCAGTTCGGAAATTCTCTGGTTCAGTCCAGATCTTAGGTCCCAATTTCACCAGAGCTTCATCAATAACAGGTACCGCACGATGTTCAAGAAGAATATTTTAGAATTGAACATTTCATTCCTGATGAGAAAAATCTTGGTCCTTCACAAAAATTGAAGAGTCATACTTTATAAGATTAAGATGCCACTTTTTCACATTCCATGGACATTTCCTGAGTATAGAATCTACCATTTCCTGAGTGAGATAATATAAGAATAAAAGTGTGAGGGCATCCTCCCACATTAAAATGTGATCAACTAGCGAAACTAAAGAAACAAAACAATAACCGAGGGGGGAAATTGCAAATTCTGGATTCAGTTCTTACTTAGAGTATTTTTGATCTGCCTGATTTTGGGTTCCCATGTAACACCCAATTTAGTTATAACTTAGATAATTACCTGCAATGCATTTACTATCCTTTTTATCTTCAATTAGTTCCTGGCAGTTAGGAAGAAAAGGGGAGAAAAAAAAGGGAAAACAAAAGAATACACAACATCAGAAAATTGTATGTATGTTCTTATGAGTGAATGTAATAATTCAAGAGAGATTTGTGCAGTTTTTCCCCAGAATATTGGGTTTCTGCAATTCAATTAATACAAAGAAAATCTTGTATTATTTCTGTGTTTTGTTGCTTGAAAATTGTTTGTTTAAATTCCGCAAAGAAGAAAGTCAGAAGTTGATCAAGTTTTTGGTATCAGCAGCCTGTGTTTGGATTCTAGTATGAATGTAGGGGTTGACGTCTAAAGGAGAAATAGTAGTACCAATTGATCTCGACATTGGCAAGAAGAAAAGAGTAATAACAAGCTCAGATGAAGAAGAATCTACCCCATCGATGGAAAAGCTTGCAGAAGACGTGCAAGAGATTAGGAAGAATATGAAGATGATGATAGAAATGATGAAAGGAATGGTTTATCAAGATTGAACCAAAATAGAGAGATTCATTGATTGAGTGTTTAGATAACAAGAATACAATGTTTTTGATATTTTTGGATGATTACAAATGATACTACAAATGCCTATTTATAGGCTTACAAAGAGAAGAAGACAACTATGCTTATGGAGGCTAACAACTATGCCTTTGGAGGCTTACCTTATATTCTTTGTTTCTAGAATAATCTACATGTTTAGAACATGTTTAGAGGTAATTCTAACACTCCCCCTCAAGCTGGTGCATATATGTCGCTCATGCCTAGCTTGCCAACAAACTTCAGAAATATTTTACTTGGAACTCGCTTTAGTTAGAATGTCGATACTGTTCTTCCGATCTAATTCTAGGTAACTCCACGATCCCATTATCCAACTTCTCTTTAATGAAGAACCTATCTATATCCACATGTTTTGTGCGATCATGATGAACTGGATTGTGTGCAATATCACACGCCGCTTTGTTATCGCAGTACAAACGAATTGGTTTCCTAGGAGGATACCCCAATTCAGTTAGCAGACGTTTTAACCACATAACCATGCAGATACCCAGCGCCATACCTCGCCATTCATCCTCTCGCACTTGATCGTGAAACAACTCCTTGTTTTTTGCTTCTCCATGTAACAAGATTACCCCCAACGAAGGTAAAATATCCTGAAGTAGACCTCATATCATCACATGACCCACCATAGTCGAGTCAGTATATGCCTCCATACTTTTGAAGTCTTGACCTTTCTTAAACAAGATCCCTTTTCTCGAGCAGACTTGAGGTATCTTAGGATTCGCATTACCGCATTCATATGTGGTTCTCCAGGATTATGCATGAATTGACTAAAAATACTCAATGCATATGCAAGATCGGGTCTTGTATGTGCCAAGTACATTAGTCTACCCACGAGCCTTTGGTATCTTCCTTTATCAATGGGTACTTGGTTGCCATCCGAACATAATTTCAAACCTGGCTCTATCTGGTGTATCTACAAAGTTGACATGTTGTCATACCTGTTTCCTCCAACAAATCAAGGGCATATTTTCTTTGTGACAAGAATATTCCTTTGTTGATCGAGATACTTCAATTCCAAGGAAGTATTTTAAAGAAGCAAGATCCTTCATCGAAATTCACTTGATAGATAATTTTGGAGAGCCTTTCTTTTTCTTGGATCATCTCCTGTAACTATCATGTCATCTACATATATGATTAAAGTCGTAATCTTACCTCGATTTCTTTTTAAGAATAAAGTATGATCTGAATTTGCTCGGCGATAACCAAATGCTCTCATAGACTTGGTAAATCTTCCAAACCACGCTCTCGGAGATTGTTTCAGACCATACAATGACTTATTTAACCTACAAACTTTTCCGTTATGCAACTCTGACTCCATCATTCCTGGTGGAAGCTGCATATACACTTCTTCGGAAAAATCTCCATGTAAAAAGGCGTTCTTGACATCAAACTGTTGCAATGGCCAACCCAAATTTGCAGCAAGAGACAACAAGACTCGCAATGTATTCATTTTAGCTACAGGTGCGAATGTCTCATTATAATCTACACCATAAGTCTGTCTATACCCTTTAGCAACCAATCTTGCCTTAAAGCGTTCAATTTCACCATTTGCCTTGTATTTGATTGTAAAAACCAAGCGACATCCCACGACTTTCTTTCCTTCTGGAAATTCAACCATGTCCCAAGTATTATTTTCTTGTAAGGATTTCATCTCATCGATCATAGCTTCCCTCCATTTCGGATCAGATAATGCTTCCCTCGCATTTGTTAGGAATAGATACTGATAGATATTTGATTCACAAATGACTTATTTGATTAAATCAGACGGTGATTAGAGACATAATTACTCATGGGATATTTAGCTTTTGATGAAATATCAGGTTCATACATAGTTTTAGGGATACCTCTATTCCGACGTTCTGGCAATTTTTTCTTTACAGGTTCAAGAACATCTTCAGCGAACGGTTGGATTGGGGTTGGTGATGTATCATTATCTTCTTCAACTTCATCTGCATTATCTTCTGATCCATCTGCATTATCTTCTTCAACTTCATTTATAGCTTCAATTTCACCATCTGTGTTAATTTCTTCCCCACTAACTTTCTGTTCTTTTGGAATATGAAGAACAACATCTTCTTCGATTATGTCTTCTTCATAGTCAAGAGTCTGAATTTCTTTTTCATACTCCCCCTGAAGTTCAGACTTCGAGTAATACATCACGTGTTCGTGAAACTTAACATCCAATGTGATGTACATTCGTTTAGTTGGAGGATGGTAGCACCTATACCCTTTCTGACTTGCAGCATATCCCACGAAGACACATTTTAAAGCTCTGGGAGATAACTTGCTCCGTTGGTTCTTGTGTAAGTGCACAAATGCTACACAACCAAATATGCGTGGTGGCAAGTTTGGAACTGTTGGTGAAACTGTTGCCTCAGTGAGAGCTTGAAATGGTGTCTCGAAAAATGATAGTCTTGGAAGGTGTGCGGTTGATCACATATGCTGCAGAGGTAAGAGCTTCACCCCAATAAGTTAACGGCATATGAGCTGATATTAATGAAGCACGCACAACTTCAAGCAAGTGACGGTTTTTTCTTTCACTACCCCATTCTGTTGTTGAGGAGTATTAGGACAAGTTGTCTGATGAACAATACCACATTCTCTTAAATAATGTTGAAAATCAGACTTAAATATTCGCCTCCGTTGTCACTTCAAGAACTTGAATCTTTTTATTGTACTTGTGTGTTGACTAATTTGTGAAACCTCTGAAATAAATTATTCACTTCATCTTTTGATTTCATCAAGCAAACCCATGTCATCCTAGTGCAATCATCAATAAAGGTGACGAACCATCGTGCGCTTCCAAGAGTGTTAACTTTAGACGGCCCCAAACATCGAATGAATAATCATGAATGGAATAGGACTTTTATTTAAAATTGATGGAAACAAAGTACGATGGCTTTTAGCTAGTTCACATTCTTCACATTGAAAACTAGAAACATCAACCTTTGAAAATAGACTAGGAAATAGCCTTTTTAAGTAGCCAAAAGAAGCATGCCCTAACCGTCTATGCCATAACCAAATTTGTGATTTCTCCTTCTCCCCCTGAGTACCATTCACAGCTAAAGCATTAGATAATCTTTCTGAAATTTTTGACGCCAAATCTAGATAGTAGAGCTTTCCTCTTCTAACCCCAGATCCAATCGTTTCGTGTTCGGATGTCCTTAAACACACAAGAATTAGGCCAAAAAATAACAACACAATGTAAGACTTTAGTAATTTGGGAAACTGATAATAGATTATAACTTAGAGAGGGAACGACTAAAACCGAATCTAGACTCAATGTATCAGTAATATTTAATGATTGTTCTCCATTCATCGGAGCCAAAGATCCATCTTTTGTGCAAACGGAGTTGTGTATGGATGTTTTAAGAGGAGAAACCTGTCTGGAATCAAAAGTCATATGGTCTGTGCAACCCGAATCAATTATCCATGAGTTATTAGGAACAACTTGCGAAACATTAAAAACCTTACCATTGGTTGTTTCCATAGCGGATGTTAGATTGCTAACCACATGTGCTGCTGCAACGGAGTTCTTTTTCTTGGGATCGCGCTTATCCCACCAATCTGGATACCCGACAATCTCAAAGAAGTTGTCTTTGGTATGAACACGTTTATTAAAATGAGTGCAGGTGGCGGACTTATCTTTAATGTTGTATTGACGACGGGTTGCCATTGCAGAAGTATCAACTTCAGTTCCTTTGTTCATTGTAGTATGCCGGACAGATTCACGTCGTACCAAAGCATAACAAGGTTCTAATTCAAGTATGGGATCCTTCCTTAGAATTTCCCCACGTATTTGTTCAAATTCACTGTCTAAACCAAAGAAGAAAATATGCACCCTCATACGTTGAACTGATTTTCGATATAGTTCAACATCTTTTTCATTTTCCATAATCACCTTATCATGGTGATCTAGCTCATCAAGATTTCTACTAATTCCCCATAATAGACCAGGAGTGGTCTACCATTTTTCTGTGCAGAGAAAGCCCTTTGATTTAAGATATAAATTTGTAGTTCATCCGCTCCATCATAGAAAGCCTTAGAAACAAAGATCCCGGATCTCACGAGCGGTGAGGTAAACGAATATATCGTTTCATTATTTTCGTGACATAGACATTAATAGCCATCTCTTGACCTTTTGATTTTCTCGCGTACCATTTATCATACTTGTCATCATTTTTAGATGGAACTCGGAGACGCATCGCGAATAAAGGAGATCTTCTCCTTCTCAAAGAATATGCATCTCAATGATTTGAGACCACAGATCATAATTTGATTCATCCAAAGTAATTTGCCTTGAACGATGACCCATCGGATTGAAAAATAATTGTGTCGGAAGGTTTTGTGGTTTTAGAATTTTTCAGATCTGAATCTCCCATGGTTCAATACTAGATACAAGGATCCTTAACCTTGCTCTGATACCATATCAAGATTGAACCAAAATAGAGAGATTCATCGATTGAGTGTTTAGATAACAAGAATACAATGTTTTTGATATTTTTGGATGATTACAAATGATACTACAAATGCCTATTTATAGGCTTACAAAGAGAAGAAGAGAACTATGCCTTTGGAGGCTAACAACTATGCTTATGGAGGCTAACAACTATGCTTATGGAGGCTAACAACTATGCCTTTGGAGGCTTACCTTATATTCTTTGTTTCTAGAATAATCTACATGTTTAGAGGTAATTCTAACATGGTTCCACCATCAAAGGATCAAGATAACCAACATCAAATCATTGAAGAAGAGAGATCCAACAGTTACTCTAATACAAAAATTGATGTTAAAAGACCTTTCAAACTACAAGCAAACTTTCAAATACCCTCATATGATGGAGAACTGGATCTTGAAAAATTAGATGGTTGGCTAAAAACTTTCAAAAATACAAGCGCAAAACGGATAGACATTCCAAGGAGAAATGTTGGAAGTTGCACCCTGATTTACAACCTCCGTGGTGGAAGGATAAAGGTAAAAAGGTTGCTAATGTGTATATTGAAGATGAAGTGATTGAGGGCTCATCGCAGCCAAACGAGAAGTTAGAGTGCATGGCAGGCGAGATGGGTGATGTTTTTGAAGAAACTAAAGAAGAGTTGTTTTGGGTATATGCCTAGATTAGGATGACTTCAGTTATCACTTTGTTCGATAGTGGTTCTCAACGGAATTTAATTTATGAACAGTTGGTGAAGGAATTGAAATTGAGTACTTTTCCACAACCTCAACCGTATCTATTGGGGTGCCTACAGAAAGATGTAGATCTACAAGTGAAGACGTAGTGTAAGTTTAAGTTCGCCATAAATGAGAAGTTTAAGGACGAAATTACTTGTGATGTAGTACCATTAGATGTATGTCAAATTATTTTTGGAAGTCCATATTTGTGGGATAGAGATGGTGTTTTCTACAAAAGAGAGAATATATGGAGATTGGTGAAAGATGGAAAAGGATTGCACATCTTAGCATCGAAGGAGAAGAAGTTACAACTTATAACAGCCCAGCAAACCAAGCATTTATTGAATGTTAGCAGAAAGTTTGTACTGGTTATGCTAAGACCATTAGTTGAAGATAGTATTTAAGAATAGACTGGTACACTTGGTGACTGTAGTGGAGAGAAAAGATAAGAGTTGGAGCAGCTTATTAGTAACTTCAAAGAAATCACAGAGGAATCAAAAGGTCTGCCACCGAAGATAGAAATAGAACATGAAATCCAGCTTTTACCTGAAGCTCATGTGCCAAATGTTGGATTATATAGATAGTCCATTGCAGAGTCAGATGAAGTGAAAAAATAAGTAGAAGAACTGCTAGATAAAGGGTTGATCCAGCCTAGTTCGTCACCAGTAGGTTCACCAATTGTTTTGGTACCTAAGAAGGGTGGAGAATGGCGAATGTGCATCGACTATCGGGATCTAAACAAAATCACTGTGAAAAACAGGTATCCCCTTCCTCGAATTGATGATTTATTTGATCAACTTAAGCATGCTAAATATTTTAGTAAGCTAGATTTGAAGTCTGGTTATCATCAATTGAGAATGAAAGAAGAAGATGTATGGAAAACAACATTTAAAATGAAACAATGGTTGTTTGAATGGTTAGTCATGCCTTTCGGGGTTAACCAATGCTCCTGCCACATTTATACAGTTGATAAATGAGGTGATGTGGCTTGTTTTAGATAAATTTGTTGTTGTTTTCTTGGATAATATTCTGGTTTACAGTCCATCATGGGATCACTTGTTGCACTTGGAAGCTGTGTTTAAAATACTGAATTCGGCAAAGCTTAAGTTGAATATGAAAAAATGTGAGTTTGCTAAGAAGTCAGTTAATTATTTGGGTCATGTCATGGGCAATGGAGGAATTGGTGTCGATACAAGTAAAGTTGCAACTATCCAAGATTGGCCAAGACCTGCAACACAGGCAGAATTGAGGAGTTTTATCGGAGCAACACAATATTTACGAAAGTTTATACGGAACTACTCAGACATTGCAACACCGTTATTACGTTTATTATCGAAGGATAAGAGTATAGATTGGGGTGAAAGCAAGAGAAGGCGTTCCATACTTTGAAGGAGAAAATTTGTAATGCACTGATCATAGCCTTGCCAGATATGCGAATGCCATTTGAAGTAGATACGGATGCGTCAGGACATGCAATGGGGGCTATTTTTTACAGAGAGGTATGCCTGTTTGTTACCACTCAGAGTCGTTTTCGGAAGCAGTTCTGAATTATCCAACCTATGATAAAGAACTGTATGCTATTATTCAAGCTATAAAGAAATGGCGACACTATTTGTGGGGTAAGGAGACGATTGTACATATGGATCATGAACCATTGAAGTATTTGCATTCACAAAGTAAACTTCAACAGACTAGGCATTTCAAATGGATGGGTTATCTGCAACAATTCAATTTGGTGATAAAGTATAAGAAGGGTGTCACTAATAAGCTTGCTGATTTTTTGTCCAGACCTCCTCTAAAACTTGATGCTGTAGTGATGCAAGTAGAACCAACTTCCTTTGATATGTACAAGGATCAGTACGTAGAATAAGTTATGAAGAAAGGATATCAGATGGGTTAATGTTTAAGGAAAACAAGTTGTGCATTCCACCAGAGTTTCGACTCACTTTAATTCGTGAGGCCCATACATCTTTAGTTGCTGGACATTTTGTGGTCAAGAAGACGTTGGAAAATTTATAGCGTTATGTGTATTGCCCTGGCATGATTCGGGAGATAAAACGTTTTGTAAAGGGCTGTGCAATCTGTTGTACAAGTAGCTAAGTAACAAGAAGATGGGGCTGTATACACCATTACCAGTTCCAAGTAGACCTTGGGAAAGTATCTCGATAGATTTTCTGGGTGGTTTAAACACGACTAAAACAGGAATTGACTACATCTTCATCATAGTTGATCATTTCAGCAAAATGGCATTGATGATTCCTTGTAGGAAGATGGTTACACCAGAAGGAGCAGCAAGTTTGTTTTTTCAACATGTCTTTGTTCACTTTGGATTACCTTGCAGTATCATTAGTGATAGGGACAACATATTTTTGAGTTCATTTTAGAAGAATTTGTGGTGTATAATGGATACAAAGCCCAAAAGATCGACTGCATTTCACCCGCAAACAGATGGGCAGACGGAGGTCGTAAACCGCACAATAGTTTATTTGTTGCGAGCTTATAATCAACAAAGACCAAGAAGTTGGGACAAGAACCTGCCTTATATACAATATTGTTATAATCGAGCTGTACACGGTTCATCAAGAAAGTGTCCTTTTGAGGTTTGTTATGGTTTTATTCCAAATTCTCCTTCGACATTGTGCTTTCTGGAAGTGCAATAGGTAACAATTCAAGGACCGGAGAGGTAACTGCAGAGAAGTTTATTCATCGTATACAACAGATTCATGAGAAGGTTCATCAGAATTTGGAAAAAGCTCAACCTAAGTACAAGGAGCGACATGATAAACATCGAATGCAGCACACATTTCAGGTTGGAGATTCGGTGTGGCTATATCTTGGAAAGGCGCGTTTGCAAGGTCCTAATAAGAAATTAAAGCCATTGAGGTATGGTCCTTTTAAAATCTTGGAACAGTACAGTACTAATGCATTCAAGCTGGATTTACCAGGTTACATGAATATATATTCGGTTTCCAATGCAGAAAATCTGAAGCTTTTTGAGCCATCGCTATTGGATGAACGAGAGGAATCACCATTGTTGCCGACGATGCACGATTTGGTACCAAGTGAGGCTGCTACAGAAGACTACTTGCTTGGGAAGAAGACTAGAATGACACAAAGTGGTGAACAAGAATTCTTTTAGGTATGCGCAAAGGGACGGTATCCAAATCGAGCTAAATGGTACTCCTTGGAGCAAGTTCAGAAGAATTTTCCTCATTTTTTATATTGAGATTTTGGGGACCAAAAGCCTTCATATGGGGGAGGTTTGATCTTCCTGATTTTGGTTTCCCATATAACACCCAATTCAGTTATAACTTAGATAGTTACCTGCAATGCAGTTACTATCCTTTTTATCTTCAATTAGTTCCTGGCAGTTAGGAAGAAAAGGGGAAAACAAAAGAATACACAGCATCAGAAAATTGTATGTATGTTCTTATGAGTGAATGTAACTCAAGTGAGATTTGTGCAGTTTTTCCCCAGAACATTGGGTTTCTGCAATTCAATTAATACAAAGAAAATATTGTATTATTTCTGTGTTTTGTTGCTTGAAAATTGTTTGTTTAAATTCCGCAAAGAAGAAGGTCAGAAGTTGACCAATTTTGGTGTAGAATTAGTATTTAGGGTAAAGATTATCAATAAATTAGAATGTAAAGTTAGATAACTAATTTGTTTAAAAGGAGAACTCTAATAGTATCTCATGTTGAAGTCCTTCTTCACAAAAAAATAATAAAATAAAAATAAATAAGATATCATGTTAAGGTAGGATAAATTATTTACATCCCATGTTCCAAGAGAGTTTAAGATATATATATTTATTTATTTTGAGGAAAAAGTTAATACTTATTATACACGGATTGATAGTTATACAACATACACGAAGATTTGGTTTTCCAAGTGAAAAGGCGAGGGTACCCCAATATACGTCAAGCTAAAACTTTTCCTTCCTATAAGTCATTTCTCCGAAAGTGATTGTCTATAGACTGAGTCGAGACAATGCAACTAATCGGTTCACACTTCGTGTGATCGTCTATGGATACGAGATCGAGACAATACAACAACGAAGTATGTTTACTTGATACAAAGGTTCGGACTTAACCAAACACAATAGGATTCACGTATCAAGTAAATAGGAATTAACGTTTGTGCAATTTACTTTAATTATAATAAAACAATTATAATGCGGAAATATAAAGTAAATGACACAACAAGATTTTATTAACGAGAAAACAACAAATGTAGAAAAAACCCGGGACTTGTACATAGTTAAATACTCTCAGGATTAAGCCGCTATACAAAATAAACCAACTTTGTATAGTTGAGACCAAGCAACTAAACCTATAGTTAACCTAGTTCCATCTGTATTCCCATGCCTCCAACCTGTAAACAAGTCACGTACTTGGACCAATTCCTTTGGTTCGTATTCCAAACAGTAAAGAAACAACAAATCTGTTTGGTATCAACTCTCTTCAACCAAGTGATTTGAGTTGCACAGACGTTCCCTTGTTTATCTTAACATAAAATCCTTTGACAGATTCCAAGATCTATCTTATGTTCAATCACCAAAAGGCAATCGGTATGATTAAGCCAATCAACACTCTTAATCCAAAGAACTGTGTTGACCGATCTTCTCAATTAATCAATCCAATCTACCACAAGGATAAACCGATTATTAATTGGATCCTCTGTTACCCAAACAAGTATTGTGCACACCAAAGATTATAAAACCAAGTCAAAAATCTTCTATCTCTTCTTTGTCTTCAAATCTTCTTAGATCTTCAATAAACACCTGCACACAACTACCTGAATCTCTTGTGATCAATCACACACAGAACGGAGTCTGTTAACAATGGATTATCACAAGATCGTCTTTAGATCTAACAACAGTCTAAAGATCCCTGTCGAAACCTTGAACTAGTTTGAGTGAATCTTATATCAGAAGAGAAGATTCTCAAGCATAAATAAACTAGGTGCAATCAAAGTTCAACCACCGTTAGTCAATCAAATCAATATGAAAACTAAAAATAAACCGCAATATCTAGTTTCCCACCAACGGGTCGCTCTAGAGATTCTCAATCCCAAAGAAGACTTTAAATTGAGCGGCCGTAAGAGATTTCACCTAATTAGATTACTCTCCTCTCTGATAGGCGACTTCACCAGTAATAGTACAACAGAGGAAGATTACTGTCACGAAGGATTAGTTTGCTAGAAATGCAAACTCAAAGTATTTATAGACAAGGAAGTTTGGACACCAAGGAATTTCCAAAACCGAATATATTCTCAAGATATTTTTCCATATTAACCAAATTCGGTTTTCATAATTCCTGTAAATGTGCTGTCCAAATATAATGATCGAAATCTCCTTGGAAAATCTTTAACTAGCAAATGCACATTACTAATTCTTATTTTCCATATATAATTAAAAACCTTAATTAAAAGATTCTTAACTTATTTAAATTCGATCTTGGGATTTACTTCCTTCTTAGCTGTTAAGAAATATCTTTGAACAACAAAAGAATACACATTAATGCGCGTGTTCAAAGTGTGTCAACATCTTACTCTTGCAAGTCCTTTTTCATACTTACTCACTTGAAACCGATTTACCACACTTCCAAACAAGTTTAGAATTGGTTCATCTGACTTTCAAGAACTATGTGATTGATCAAGTAACACTCAATCACAAACCATGGGTGTAACGGTTCTACCAAAACATTTTCGGTTCTACCTCCATGTGAGTACTGTGCATAGTCACACTAGCTCACCAAAGATACGACTGAATATGTACTAGGATCGGTTCCCCACATATATTTGGTATCTAATTTTTATGCACTGCACATGTCCATAGGATCGGTTCCCCCTTGCCTAAAAACGTGTTGCACATGTTCATAGGATCGGCTCCGCTTTCTTCTATAAACCTTAATGCACCTTATACAAGGATCAGTTACCCCTTCTGATGTACTGCACCTCTTCATAGGATCGGTTCCCCTTTCCTAAATTTGGTCAGACACTCACAAACCCGATCATACCCCAGGTGATTACTTAAGATCGGTTTCACTAATAAAAGTCATACCAATACATAAGTCAGGCCTCATGTGAATAGTTTTACCAAGAACACAAACAAGTCATGAGCGGTTATACTAATCACACATATTGGTCGTTCATAAGATTTGCAATGAAGAATAGCCCTAATAACGCCTGGCGATTTCCTTTTAGGTTCACAACACATATCATGAACTTACTTCCTTAAAACACATGTAAAAACATTGTTTTCTAGGATGAAATCCTCACCTCATACCCATACATAATCACAATAGCATTCATACGATTATGTTGATGTCTCATATACAAAGTTTAATGGTTAAGCAATAAACTTGATATTGTATTCCTTAATACTATGTCTATCTAGAGTGTTCATGCTTCGTAGTTTTATGTTTTCAATATGCACGACTTGAAAGATACGTTAGGAAATGAAACAGTTTAAGTCAAATATCACTAATGGTTGTAGCTCCGTACTTCTTCACTTCTTCAAGTATTCGCAATACTTGTAATGTCTCATCCTAATAATTTCAAGCTAACCTATACGAAGTTGACTCTAGTACATTTAAATCAAGCGACTCTTAAATGACTTTTGACTCACTAAAATATGTCAACCAAACTTGACATACCAACGCTTGGTGGGTTCAACCGGGCAATGCTCTAACACCAAGCATATTGATACAAAATATATAAGCATAAGAAATCAAATTATAAAAATATGAATTACTTTGAAAAACTGAAAAATAAAGTGTCTTCGTATCCTTGAGCACGTGTTGGCTAGTATGGATCCCATATTTATACTTAGGGTATGAATCCTTTTCCATATGATTTACACCTCGTGTATAACAATTACGAAATAATTTGTTTCTTTTTAATGTGTCAAAGACAAATTGATTCTAAACATGGGGAGCATATAAGTGATGAGATGTCACTACATAGGAGGGGTTTCATACCCAAAGTATGAAAACGGGTACCATACTAAAAAAAAAGAATTTTGAGCATTTTGGAACATTCTGTTAGGTGAATCGTTGATGAACAACACTATATTTTTACCATCACAAAACAAATCTTCCTTGCATTTTTGAATTCTCCCTGCTCATGCATTTCACTGCACTTAAGCGTCATTGCTTTTTCTATGCCTGACCTTGTTGTATAACCTAATTCAAATTGAAACTCATTAATCACTCCATTTTTAACCTAGACTACAACATGTTTCCTTCTTATAAGAAGCATCAAGCTAGTAGAAGTCAGCACTATGTTGGGTACCAATCTCCACAATTCTGGAGTTTTTGTTACTACCCTTTTGTTATTGTGTTGAATTATTAGGGAAACTGGGATTCCTTGCTCAATTTGGCTTTTAAAACGATATACAAATCCATCAAACATCACAGTGTTCTTATATTTCCAAATTCACCGACTTAAGAGTCCTTAGATCCATGCCTTTTTAAATCATTTACACCCTCATTCGAGAAATTTACCAGCCAAACAAGGATAAGAGATTCCTAAATAGAACCAAACATCCTTAGCTAAAGAACACTCGATAAATAAATGAACACTTGTTTTCCTCTTTTCAAGAAGTCCCTGATTTGTTGGGTGATAAGAAACATTGTTGAATCAAGTTCCTCAACTTTTTCATATCACTTTATTCACAAGCCGTTTCAGAGACATCTATGGAGTGTTGATTTTGTCTTTAACATACTACTTTATAACTTAATGTTATAAGATGAATTCTTGTGGAAGTCTAAACAAGATTTCAATTGATAAGAGTTATACTCAATTGTGTTTGAAGTTTTAAATCATATCTGGTTTTGATCAGTAATTCTTGAACAACCTTATAGCAGAGAAAAAAGACTATCTTTTTATAAGATATGTGAATATATGTTTCACGAATCACAAGTGAAGTCTTTCAAAGTCGTACCTTATATCTCGAAGATCCTTAGGTGTTTGAAGATTAAACTTTGCAACACGATACAATACCGTAAATGGATCAAGTGTGTTCCTAATGTCTCCAATTTACAATAATCGATCAAGGATGGGCTTCTTAATATGTAAGCAATGGATTTCTTGCAACCCGGTTATTTCTCAATTTCAAAATCTATGTTAGTTACTAAGATACTGAAATTTGTTTCTTTAGTTATGATTTGACTTATAATGATATTTCTTCCATTGTTTGAAGTAGTAGACAACTTTTAGCTCAAGTAACTTCCACGAAAACAATTACTGAAATAGATAACTTCAAACTACTGAGAATAGATAATGTGCATACAATGTGCCAATTGCCCAATAAAATATCTAAGAACTTGAATTTCAAGTTAGATTGATTCTTGGAAAGAACAATAACTTTCTGTTAGAGAATTTCTCGGTTTAATCCACCAAGCATTGGTATATCAAGTTTGGTTATCATATTTTAGTATTAAAACTCAATTAGTCGTTTGATTAAACGTGCTAGAGTCAACTTCGTTTAGGTTAGACTAGAAATTCTAGGAATGTTAAGACATACGAGTATTACCTTGAATACCTGAAGATTGTCTAGATGTATCGAATACAATGAAGACATCATACTTCCAATTTGGGTATACTGATTGATAAGTGCATAATTCATATGATTTTAGTGTCAATTTCATACTTGTTTAAGCTATTATTCTTGCATGTATTCGTATTATTACTCTTGTTTTATCTTATTTGTCCATATTAGGTGAATCATCCAAGAGCTACAAAGTACTAAAAATATCTAGGAAGATAAGTATTCCAAGTATCCAAGTGCCCAAGTCCAAGAGAAATGGAAGAAATGTGACGAAAAAGAGCAAAATGCTCAAAATCAAGAGGCGGGCCAAAGACCAAGCTTAACTCATTCAAATTTAGGATTTCTCATCTCCATCTTAAAGATAATTAAAATATGAAAAGAATAAAAAAATAATGAGGTCATTCTGAGTTCGGACAAAGAAGTTGTGGACAAAACAAGCTTTTTATCGAATACCGAAGACAGGAAAGTTTGCAAACTATGATTTCGTGGATTAAAGAGTTTGCATACTGGTTTGCAAACTAAATTTCCTGGACACTTTTCTAAAAAGATGGTTTGCAAACTAGTTTGCAAACTATTAAAGGATAAAATTCACGAACTATCTTTTATGTATTTCTTTCGTAGTTTAGGGTAGAGTTCTTAAACCGACTAGGATACTTCAAGGCCAAGCAATGTAAACCTATATAAATAGGTATTAGTCCTTTCATAAACATATCATCTCATATCACAATCAAGGGTTTATGCTACATCAAAAACCTAGGTTTACCCCTTTAGTGGGAAACCACCACTATTCATCTTCTTTGTAATATGAGTATCTAAATCCTTTGTTGATTAAGGATGAATTCAATATTCTAAGCGTGAAGCTTTATTATTAATAAAAATCTATTGAGAGGTTTTATCATCATCGTTTGTCTTTACCATATCTAGGGTTTATGAGTGATTCTTAGATCGATTTTGGATGCATACTAGATTGGTTTATTGATTGTTCTATCGCTAGTAGAAGTTATGATATAACTAATCGTCGATTAACTCTCTACACAAGTAGAAATCGCGAGACCTAACAGAGGGATTTTGTGGAGCAATTGTGACTGAAGAAAACCCTAGCAAGTAAACCTTGATCTAAGAGTTTAACTACTGGGATCAACCTAAATTCACAAAGCTTACGGCCGATTGGATTATACCTTGAGCGATCTACTACTTGGTGGTTCGTTGGATAGAATCTGGTAGTCGAGAACTTTCGTATCCATTGATATAAGGAGTTTTGGGAATAACACTGATCTAGCTGTTATTCTACGGTTGGTGATTAATGGTTCTAACGAAAGATAAACAAGTATTCTAATCATGTTAACGCTTGGTAATGGCGAATGATTCCTTAATCACCTCCTTTCTTCTTATTGTTGTCTTTTTATTTATCTTAAAACCAATACCCCCTTTGTCTTTTACTTTATTTGGCTGATTCAAATAACCTATGAATTACACAGCTCTCTATGGGAATAATCTCTTACTACCGCTATATTCCTAGTTAATTAGTGGGAAATATATTTATTAATTTGTTGTGCCTACGATAACCCATACAGTGATATTGAAAGACTTGTTTCCATTCTTATCGTTGCTTTCAAGTTGTTTAAGATTGAAAACACAACATGCGAGGTTATATTTGATACTTTAGTATTAGACTTGGTTATTTTATTATGATCAAAGTATCAAGGAATAATATTTGATTACGAAGTATAACGTTTATCTTTTAAACTTCGTAAATGTGAGGGTAAATTACCCGATGGCCACATGTCAACATCTCAAGGGATCGTATCATGATAAGGTGATGAAATAGAAGCATCGAGTCATACTATAAAAGGTGATTTCGTATGAATCGAGATCCCTACTACAACGTTACATGAATGACGCGTGTGAGGAGTGGTCTAATCAACTCAGACGGTCAAGTATAAAAAGAAAAAGTTCATTTAATGAAGGATCATAAGAGGCGTGGACGAATATACATCGTATCAGAAGGCTCAAGCGATCTATACTATAATCCAAGGATGATACAACACGATATTCTCCAAAGAAGAGCAGCACGGTGACGGGCGGAGCGAGACGACTCGGAAGGAGAACCAAGCAGGTCATCATGAGGGATAGTATAGAGATCGTCCGAAGTAATGAGAAGATGAACGATAACTCCGCCACCTCGGCGAGGCCAGGCCTTCACGAGTCTAGTTTGCCTATAAATACCAGTCCATGTAGAAGTAAATGGACATGTAATTTTAGATGGTCTTTCTACAGAGAATTCCTGAGAGAGATCTAGAGAAAGAGAAAGCTAGAAATGTAAGTGATATTTGTAACTCTTTCAAGGGTAAGACCTTAATCAATAAAGAAAACATCTTCTTTCCCGTGGACGTAGGTCTTCGTGGCCGAACCACATTATATGCTTGTGTCAATCTTTACTTTTCATGTTCTTTACATATTTTTTATCTTTGATTCTTGATTGTTAGTAGTTTTATAGCCTTTAGATCTACTAGGATGTAGCCATCATAAAATATGCAACTACATTTTGGCGCTAGAAACAGGGAGGTATGAAGATCTAATCTACCTCTTTAGTAACAACTCTATATTATTTTGATAATCTCTTTGAGAAAAGTGGATTTCATACCACTGTATAGAATTCTGTCAAAATTCATGAGTAGATCTCGGATACGACATGATCTACACGATCACTAAAGTCCTGAAGATCCTCAGAATCATCATATCTACATCTTTTTCACTGATTTTCTTTAAAATTTTCGTTCTTTTAAGATTACCTATACCTTCCTCAAGATGCTCAATAGAGTTGAAGATCGGAGCGAAAATAAAGATTAAACTCAAATGATCTCCTCCATGAAAGAGCTGGGAAGAAGTTTAAGTTAGTAAACTTCATAAGAGATAATATCACCCTATGAAAGTTGAAAAGACAAGTTGTTAATGATGTTTTTCATCTTCTTAAACTCAAGATGATCCATAATCTTCTTCTTATAAATCTAACTCTAAGTAAAGGGGAAGGGTTAATGAGTACATAATCAATCATCAAATTCAAAGTTTGAAGATATTAAGAAATATTTCCTAAAATGGGAAGATATGCTCAATAGTCATAACTTGGTTTTTTACCAGTAAAGATATGACGTGTAGAAGGAGGTATTTTTCTCGAAAAAAGAGACAAACAAAACACCTTTTTCCCATCAACAAAACTTTATGCAAGTAGGAAATGTTTTGACATCTTCACATGTCTCCAAAATCTACTGAAAAGTCTTCCTGTACTAAAACTGTCCAGTCTGAACTATGACTTAGTAATTGCACATGACCTGCAAATCTAGGGTCCCACTTTTCTAGAAAAAAATACAAATTAAGCATTATTGCATATATCGCGGGTAATATGGTGGTGACAAGACGATCCGCTCACACGAGCCAAGGTGAAACCAATGGAGCCCAATCCGAAGGACTAGATGGAATGGAGCCAGGAGAAACCATACACCACGGTGTACTCCCAGGAGAGGGACAGCCCGATAACCAGTATCGGGAAGGGTTAACAAATAAATCTAGCTCTGATGAAGAGGGAAATCCCTTCGAAGGACAGGATGATATCCATCTAACTCAACCAGGAGGGTTGAATCCTTTTCCAAGGCAAACGGTATACAACGAGGCAAAGAAGATGGCACTTCTAATCTCGAAAAAATCACTGCTACTCTTGCAGCTATTCTGAAAGAGAAAAAAGAGCAGGATAAAAGAAAGATAAAGTTGGAAAGACGTAACAAGAGGCTAGAATGGAAAAACTATAAGCTAAAATGCAAAACAAAGAAGAAGGTGCCACTAGCTACTATAGAGGAGACCCCCGAGGAGGATAATCATGTTGAGAACTTGCAGGATGACGAGCGAGTTCACATCCTTGACACCTCGAATAAGAAAACAGAAGATCACTTTCGTAAGGAAATCCGAGAGGTCCCAAATGAATAGGAGAGCCCGTCTGAGGGATCATCCGATGTCGATACCAAGCATAGACGAGAGAACAAAAAGAAAGACGAAGACGAAGTAAAAACCAACTGCATGGCCGAGAACCACGCGGTCGTAAACCCCAAGCAAGGGGAGACTTTAAAGTAAACTCACTCTGTGATAGTGATGTACGTCGTGCAATCAGACGAGGATTCAGATAGATGCCCAGAAGTTTCCTTCTCACCCGAAAGAGCGCAAGAACGAAGGAAGAAGGCCAAAACGAGGCATAATGACGACTGATTACAAGCCCGACTCTGTCAACTCGAAGCAATATGAAGAGAGGCTATATGAAAATAAAAAGGCAAAAAGTTGAAGGAAGTACTGCAAGAGGCTAGACAATCTCCCTTATCGAAGATTCTATTGGCCCAACCATTTCCAAGGAAATGCTCGCTCCCAAAGTTTGCAACTCCCTTCAATGGGATCGGCGATGCAATCGAACATCAGCTCCTACTGCATGACACTGACACAGTTTAATCATTATGGCGTAGTGATGTTTAGGTTCTTTCCATCCAGTCTAAAGGATGAGGCCCTAATGTGGTCCAATAACCTGCCTAAAGCACCGGTTAAATTGTTGATCATCTGTCCGAGTTTTTCATAGAAACATACATACATAATAGCTGAGTCAAGCCAGAAGTCGACATACTATTCCAATTAGCCCGAGGACCGAATGAGTCGCTCCACTCTCTGGTAACGCTGGAGAAAACTATGCGCTGAGATCGGAAGAGTTCTAGAGGCCTACGCGATCTTGGGCTTCAAAAATAGCCGAAGGAATACAAAGCCCATATTTGTTCACATGTACGAAACCATGACACCTAATCTAGGAAAACTAGGGGTGAGCATGGGCCGGTATGGACCGGTTTTCGCCTCATCCGCATCCAATCCATAGCACTACGGATTTCAAATTTAGCATCTGCATCCAATCCATATCCAATGGATGCACGGATGGACGGATTGGATGCGGATAATCCAATGGATTTGTTTTGGTTAAAATTTATAGTAAAGAAAATAAAGCTAACACAAATGACTCCTTATAAAACCTACATATCCTATATATGTATACAAATAAAAAAATGCCATATACAACACCCCAAGCAAACATCTTAAAAATTCCTAAATGATCCATTGTATTTTCTAGAACTAAATAAATACCCTTAATTTAACGGATATGGATGTCCAACGGATTTTCAAGGTTGCATCCGGGCCCGATCCATTATCCGTTGGATTTCAAAAATTCCATCCGCATCCAATCCATTGACGAACGGTCCGGACACCCATCCGCAAATGAAAGGTTAGTCCCGGTTAAATCCGCGAATTACGGGCCAAATGCTCACCCCTAAGGAAAACTAAGAGAAATTCAAGAGGACTATATTACCCTTGAAGAACTCCAGGATGGAACCTATGATAAATTGGTGAGAGGAACCAATAGAGGAGCAAATGTGGTATAACCACAAAACCCTCAAGCGTCAACCCAAGAAGCAGGGCAATCCAACAATGGGTCCACTCAATTCGATAAGCATCAAAGTGGAGGATGGAAAGGGAGAGAACAAGCCCAATAAAAGAATGGAAAATTTGTAGACCCGGTCTACACAAAACTAAACACACCCATATTCGAGATATTTAAGAAGATAGATAGGACATGTAAGATCACATACCCATGGAATAGAGGACAGCATCCCGAGCGCGCTAAAAACATAACTGATTTCTGTGAGTTCCACTAATTTTATAGCCACACGACAGACTCATGTAAAGATCTGAAGAAAATGGTGCAAGACATGATTGACGAAGGAAAACTCCAGGAGTATATCGCACAGCCAGCGATCCAACCAGCCGCAGGAACACCCGTACATCGTGTGGAAATTCCTCGCGAGGCATAATACTTGGGATGCAATACGATATCGCACTCAGCTATCACTATTCCCATACCCAAAGGAAGTATCACGGGATGAATCCACAAGCGAAACTTCGAAGGTAACAAAGTCTTCCGTGTAGCAAATGAACCTCCTATGCAGGAGTGGATGAAACAACCTATCAGCTTCTCAGCCTCTGAGGCAGGCACCCAATGGAGGACAAAACCACAACGATCTACTAGTGGTTACAATGGCTATCCTGCTCCCTGAACACGAGAGCGAGGAAGAAAAATCTAAGGTATTGCCATGGGCCATGCCTAAGATACAGATAGACGGAGGAAGTTCCGTCAAAATCTTATTTTACGAGATGTTCAAACAGATAGGTCATAGAGACGAGTACCTAATACCATTTACCTATAATATATTTGCCTTTAATGGCTCGTCGACCCGACCAAGGGGCGAGGTTACCCTATAAATCCACGTAGTAAAAATCCTTACCCTAACCACATTCTATGTAGCAGATGTACTTTCACCCTACACGGCTATTGTCGGGCGATCCTGGGTCCATAGGATCAAAGGGGTCTCCTCGACCTATTACCATAGGATAAGATTCCCAATACCTAATGGGATCGCAGAGATCATGGGAGACTCAGGCGAAGATAAATACTGATACAATATGGAGGTGCAAAATGGTGAGAATAGAGTAAATTCTCCAAAGGCAAGGAAGAAAAGGGACAATAACGCCAAGATCCAAGCTGAGATTAATACTTACATAGAAGTAACAAATGAAACGAGGCGCTCGGACATGGTACCAACCTCTGACAATGTCCCGATCTCGGACTCACCTATGCATCCCTTATATAAATTAAAGAACCTCTTCCAAGATGGAGAGGTTAAGTCCAACTTCTCAGCCTTGGAACCTACAAAGGAAGTGAATATCAGAACACCCAAAAAACTGAGTATGGTTAAGATTGAAATTCTCCTCGACAAAGAGGAAGAAGAAAAATTAATGTGAGTGCTAAAAGAATACTCCGATGTTTTCGCATGGCATATGGGAGATATGCCTGGGATTGGCCCCGAAGCCTGTTGTCATCACCTGAAAATTAACCCAAAATATAAGCCCATAAGGCAAAAGATACGAAAGGTGGCACCAGAATATCACGAAGTGATTCAAACCGAATTGAGGAAAATGAAGGCATCAAGAGTCATCCGAGAAGTACAATATCCAATATGGTAATAGTACCAAATAAAAATGGAGGAATGTGAATCTGTATTGATTTTAGCGACCTTAATAAAGCCTGCCCAAAGGACAACTTTATACTCCCCAATATCGATTAGCTCGTAGAAGCGACGTATGGGTACGGACTGTTATCCTTGATAGACGGATATTCGGGCTATAACCAAATCCCACTCGCCGAGGAAGATCAAGAGCACACTGCCTTCTTCACTCCCTGAGGTGGATACTGTTACACTGAGATGCCATTCGGACTGAAAAACGCTGATACGACTTACCAGAGAATGGTGGAGAAAAAACCCGACTGTTGGACATGTAAAACCATAGAGGTTGTTAGAGCATTGCTCGGTTGAACCCACCAAGCATTGGTATGTAAAGTTTGGTTGTCATATTTTAGTGAATCAAAACTCATTTAAAGAGTCACTTGATTATGTACTAGAGTCAACTTCGTATAGGTTAGCTTGAAAGTATTAGGATATGAGACATTAAAAGTATTGTGAAGATTTGAAGAAGTGAATAAGAAAGGAGCTACAACGAAAACATCATCCTTCCACTTGAGGTTAATGATATTTGACTTGAACTGTTTCATTCCATGACGTATCTTTCAAGTCGTGCATATTGAAAACAAAAATACGAAGCATGAACACTCTAGTTAAACATAGTATTAAGGAATATAATACGAGGTTTATTGCTTAACCATTAAACTTTGTAGATAAGGCATCGACATAATCGTTTGAATCCTATTGTGATTATATATGGGTATGAGGTGAGGATTTCATCCTATGAAACAATGTTTTACATGTGTTTTAAGGAAATAAATTCATGAACTTATTTTGTGAATCAAAAAGTAAATCGCCAGTTATTATTGGTATTGGTATTCATTGCATATCTTTTGAACTACCAATATGTGTGATTAATATAACCGCCAATGACTTGTTTATGTTATTGGTAAAAATATTCACAAGGGCCTGGCATTTGTATTGGTATGACTTTTATTAGTGAAACCGATCTTAAGTAATCACCTGAGATGGTATGATCGATTTTGTGTTATTGGTATGACATACTCTGGGTAAAGGGGAACCAATCCTAGTAAAAGGTGCAACCTATCACAAAGGGGAATCGATCCTTGTATGAGGTGCAACAAGTTTTTAACAGAAAGGGGAACCGATCCTATGGACATGTGCAACTCATACAAGTTAAATACCATATATATGCGGGGAACCGATCCTAGTACCTAGTCAACCGAATTTTTGGAAAGCTAGAGTGACTACGCACAATACTCACATGGAGGTAGAACCGAAACTTGTTTGGTAGAACCGTAAAACCCATGATTTGTGATTGAGTGTTCTTGATCAATTACATAGTTCTTGAAAGTCAGATGAACCAATTCTAAACTTGTTTGGAAGTGTGGCAAATAGGTTTCAAGGTTGTAAGTATGAAAGAGGACTTACAAAGTAAGGATGTCGACATACTTTGAACACATGCAGTAACGCTTATCTTTTATTGTTCAAAGTTATTCCTTAATAGCTAAAGGAAGAAAATCCCGGATCGAAAAATAAATATGTTAAGAATCTTTTGTTTAAGGTTTTTAATTTTATTTTAGGAAAACGAGAATTAGTAATGTGCATTTACTAGTTGAGATTTTCCAAGGAGATTTTTGGTCGATATTTTGGACAGAACTTTTCCAGAAAATATGAAAACCGAATTTGGAATTATATTGCATATCTTGAGAATATTTTCGGTTTTGGAAATTCCTTGGTGTCCAAACTTCCTTGTCTATAAATACTTAAAGTTTGCATTTCGGGCAAACTAATCCTTCATGACAGCAAACTTCCTAAGTTGTGTTTTTACTGGTGAAGCCGCCTATTCGGAGAGGAGAGTAACCTAATTAGGCGAAATCTCTTACGGCCGCTCAGTTTAAAGCCTTTTTTAGAATTGAGAAGCTCTATTAGTACCATTGGTGGGAAACTAGATAATTGCGGTTTATCTTTTGTTTTCAATTGATTTGATTGACTAACCGTGGTTTAACTTTAATTGTACCTAATTTGTTTATGCTTGAGAATCTTCTCTTATGATATAAGATTCACTCAAACTAGATCGAAGTTTCGACAGGGATCTTTAGACTATTTGTAGATCTAAAGATGTCTTGTGATAATCCATTATTAACAGACTCCATTCTGTGCGTGATTGATCACAAGAGATTCAAGTTGTTGTGAACAGGTGTTTATTGAAGATTAAAGAATATTTGAAGACAAATAAGACTTTAAAGATTTCCGATTTGAGTTCATAATATTTGGTGTGCACAATACTTGTTTCGGTAAAAGATGATCCAATTATAATCGGTTTATCCTTGTGGTAGATTAAATTGATTAGTTTTATAGATCGACATCAATACAATTCTTTGTGATTAAAAGTATTGATTGCAAAAATCTTAACAATTACTTTGGTGATTGATAATAAGATAGATCTAAGAACCTGATGAAGGAGTTTATTTGAGATGAACAGAAGATCCTTTGTCGAACTCACATCACTTGGTTGAAAAGAGTTAATACAAAACAGATTTGTTGTTCCTTTACTGTTTGGAATACGAGCCAAAGGAATTGTTCCAAGTACGTGACTTATTACAGGTTGGAGGCGTGGGAATACAGATAGAACTAGGTGAACTATAGGTTTAGTTGCTCGGTATCAACTATACGAAGTTGGTTTGATTTTGTATAGCAGCTTAATCCTGAGAGTATTAAATTCTGGGCAAGGTCCAGGGGTTTTTCTGCATTTGCAGTTTTCCTCATTAACAAAATCTTGCTGTGCCATTTATTTTTATTTTCCGCAATTATAATTGTTAATATTATAATTTAAAGTAAATTACACAAACGTTAATTCCTATTTACTTGATAGCAATCCTATTATGTTTGGTTAAGTCTGAACCTGTTATCAAGACGATCACATGAAGTGTGAACTGATTAGTTGTATTGTCTTGACTCAGTCCATAGACAATCACTTTCGGAAAAAGGACTTATAGGTGGAAAAGTTTTAGATTTAATTATATTTGGGTATCCTCGCCTTTTCAATTGGTATCAAAGCAGGCAAACACGAAAAAATCTAACAATCTGTGTTTAGTGCGATCCATCCTATAAGAATGAACTCGAGTTCTCATGAATCGACTTCAATTAATGTATCGCCAAGATTTTACGGAACAAACTATCTATGGTGGAAATCTGCTATGAGATATTTTCTTCAATCATGAGACTTTAATACATGGCTATTAGTCATCGATGGTTATATTCGTCCAAAGATAGAAAATTCTAAAACTGAGTTTAAACACTTAGTAGATTTTTCAAATGAAGAAAAGGCTCTTGCAAAGAAAAATTCAATTGGTTTGAATGTTATAATACATGTTGTAAGTCGTGATCTACAACATCATGTATCAACATGTCAAACTTAGAAATAGGCTTGGGATAATCTTCATATCGTATTCGAAGGAAACACTTCTGAGAAAGAAGCTAGACTTCAAACTCTTACATCCGATTAGGAAAACCTTCGAATGGATGACAACGACACTTTTGAAGAATTTCATCTTAAACTCTCTGAGATAATTAATGCCTCTTTCTCTCTTGGAAAGACTATCTCTGAAAAGGATATAGTGTGAAAAATTCTCATATCATTGCCACCAAGATACGATTCTAAGAAGCATGCGGTTATAAAAGCAAATGATCTCTCAACTCACTTACGAAGCACACTCGTGATAAAATTAAAGATATTTGATCATGAATCACAGTCTATTCAAAATAAAGGAATTGTTTTTAAAGTTGCAAAAATTCTGAAAACTCCAATGGAACAGATGGATGATTCAGATGAACAGATTGCAGAAAATTCTGATGATGAAATTGAACAATCATTATCATTGATTACCAGACAGTTTTGAGATCTCTTAAAGAAAAGAAATAATAGATTCATAAAGGATACTCATCGATCTTCTCGTCCACATGATCGAGTTCATGTCAAAAAGATGATGAATATCATCGGCAATGCTTTAAGTGTAAAGGGTTTGGTCATGTTTCTAAAGACTGTCCCAATCTTAAGAAATACACTGGAACCAAGGATTTGGATGTAACCCTAGATGAGACCTCTGATTCATA
Organism: Papaver bracteatum; assembly: GCA_023529315.1. Classification (NCBI taxonomy): domain Eukaryota; kingdom Viridiplantae; phylum Streptophyta; class Magnoliopsida; order Ranunculales; family Papaveraceae; genus Papaver; species Papaver bracteatum. The sequence continues at coordinate 3,365,100 of JAJJWX010004210.1, forward strand.
CGATTATGAAGAATAAGAAACAGATAATATTACATTAGTTGTCAATCTTATTTCTTCCTCCTCCATTAGTGATTTACCCATTTTAAAAATGGACATGCCTTATGATGTTATTAAATCATCTAATGGTAAAGGGAAAAATAAGACAATATGCAAAAAATATCTCAAAAACATAATTGCTAAAAGTTGCATAGGCAACCCAAGTCAATCTCAAGATACTTTGCTAAGTCTAGGTAACAAGAGGAGAATTTCTCATACGATGCTAGATCAAGAACACTCTAGTTGTTCAAAATTCCATAATGGGAGAAAATCTCATACTAATACCACCTGATTGGTATTAGAATTCTTCCCTCACCATGTGTGCCGAATTTTGAGTGAGGAAGAAGAAAAATCAAGGCACTTATGTGTAGATTATGGGAATAAAATCTAGTATTTGAAAATATTTGATATATTCGTATTTTAGGAATATTATATTTTCGGAAGTATGAAAATTATAAAAAGATCCTTCTCCTTCTTTGGTCATTTCTTGTCCGAACCATGAGTCTGGATCCAACATCTTCTCTTGGAAAGATGATAGATCAGAAAGATCAACTCAAGATTAAGTCTGGATCTTCTCTTGATATTAAGAGTTAAATCAGAAAGGGGGATTGGCTTAACAAGAAGGAAAGAGAGAATACGTTGAAGAAAGATCAATGTATTGAAGCATTGACACACTTTTGTGTTCAATCAAAGACATAATTGCATGCTCTTGCAGAATCCTTTACGAAAATTTCTCACCTGGAAGAAATTCTGGTCAAGCAACAAGGTTTTCTACATGAAGAAATTCACAAGCTGAAGTCTGAAAGTAATAATCCGACTTCATTTAGCACTGATATGAAGGACTGAGTTACAAAGGAAAATATACATCAATTTTTGATTTCTTTCAATGATTGTATTAAGTATATTATGAATATAACTATTATGAATAAAATTATTTGATTTATAATTTTTCTTGTGATAGTTTTTGATTTACATAGCATGTGCTTTAATACTTTATTTTATTTATGTGTATGTTTATGGGATGTTTGATTTCGGTTTTACTACCTTGATATTCGATCTCATAATGTTGTGAACCCTTATGGTTTGGGTGACTTTTTGATTTAGCATGATTAAGTTCTAGCCCATGTTGGTAGGCTTTATCAAAGGATCACGAGGGGTTCTGATAGAAACAATATGTGAAAAAGTCACAATATGTTGAATCGGTTTTGGTTTAGCATAAAAGCATATGTGTTTCGGGGGTTTTCAACTTTTGCTTGCAATAGTTAAAAACCTATTTTCAACCTTTCTCTGGAAAAGGTTGGTTGTTGTTATTATTTTGTTTTGCATAAGGATGATGATAGGCTCGAAAAACCTACAATAATAATACTGCAAGTGCACAGTGTCTAACTAGTAGAACAATGGCAAGTACAGGTCGTTCCCACGAGGAGTGTGAAAATACTACTACTAATTAATATCAATCAATCAATAATAATCAAATAACCAAAACTCAATATTTCAGACAATTGTGGAATTATAACAAATAATAAAACGTAACCAAAAATGTGAAGGTGTTAAGGTTCCGGGAATCCGTTGTAGGTGAATCATTGTATTCAGTCACTAAGGGTTTTGATAAGAAAGATATTTAATTTACACGACAATGTTTATCAAAAATATTGTTTGTTCTCACCTTAAGATAGAATTCTTAAGCACTAGATATACATGGCATAACTAGTCAAATGAAATTCATAAATCAATTATTGCTAAGGTTCAATGAGTTCTTCTACTAATCTAACTATGGACTATACATGTCATAGAACATGAAAAATATAGCTAGAAGGTAAAACATTGATAGAGATACAAAACCATAATCATTAAGCTCAAATTATAAAAACTCATTGTTTAGAACACAAAATAAATCAACCTACAACTTCATCCTTTCACCCTAACATGAATTAGCTCGACATGGCTTTCTCAAAAGCCATAAATAAATATAAAATCAATAGCTAATCAAAAGAGAAAATGGAAAAGAAAATTTGCAAACCCTAAATGGCTGTGTAGCCGAAACTCCGTCTCCTTCTTCCCAGTTGCGGCTCTATGGCCGACCCCCCTTTTCTATACTTTGTTCATCTCCTTTTATAGTTAGGTGTTGCGAGAAAACAAGACCTAGCAAATATTTGCCATGCCCGGTCCATAAATCCAGACCCATAACACCTTATATCCAACCACAACTACAACAGTAGTTTATGTCTGTCCTGCTAAAGCACCTTCTTGTATCCGATCAACTATAATCAAATGACCTAACCTTAGAACCAACAACACTCTCTCCCTTTCTGACGATTACAATCAACTCAACCAAACGCAGCATCTGGACACAACCATTCAATCATCACCTGCCTCCTAGTACTCAGCCATTTAATTTCTCATACAACCACCACTGACTTCGGTCCAAACTTCCCATATCTTCCATTAACAGCGCTACCATCAAGAAAGAGCTGTCAAAAATCAATCTCGCAAATGACCCAAGTCTTCTATCCTTCTCGACAACTCCATGTAAACAACTCCAGCAAGTATTCAAGCGAAGTACTTCATATATGTACGATTATCTAGCCACCATAGAAGCAACAACAAGGTCCCCTTTCTGCAATTGATTTTCGTTTTGGAACTCCACCTGTAGGTACAGAAAATCACTCCGCCACGTGTCCGAGGAAGATTGGGCGAGATAATGAGAAGAATCTTCGAGAAAGATATTATTCACCACTTCCGAAGGAGTGTAAGTGAATAGTCTAATCAACTATCAGATCTGCCTTAACAAGGTCCCTTCAGCAAAGGGGGACTAACTTACTCGGAAAGATATCTAGCGAAGTAGAGCTACATTACTCGGAAATATATCTAGCGAAGTAGATCTACATTGCTCGGAACGATATCTGGCGAAGTAGAGCCAACCTGCTCGGAAGGGAATCTAGCGAAGTAGAGATACCTTGCTCGAAAAGATATCTGGCGAGGTTGACATAACTTGCTCGAGAAGACATTTAACGAGGAATGGATTGTTGCACAAGAAAAGGGAAGGGGTGCGAAGTCGATTGCGCGAGGTATGACTTGTTGTCCAATAAATAGTGAGGTTTCCCGAAGTAATAACCCGAAGTGTGGATTTGTATTCAAGAAAAGGGACAGCTGTCCCCAACATGAACCGATCTTTAAGGCAAAAAGTGAGCATAAAAGTTGTTTAGAGCGAGATAAAAGCGTCAGTCCGAGATAAGTCGAGATGTATTCCACTATGTAATATTTCCCTATAAAAGAGGAGACTTAGCCTCCTGAGTGGGGGTTGGGACATTATTGGAGAGATAGAGAGAAAGAACCTTTGTAAGAGAGCAGTCTAGATCTAAAGTGTTCTTGAGCGACTTGTAACTTAAGGTATTAAGGATTTTAATAAAAGAGAAGTAGATTTGTGTATAAACTCGTTCTCATTCAACTTTGTACCTATCTAATTCGAGAGTGGGTGTAACTATGGATTTTCTGTAGTTACATTTTGGCGCCGAGAAACAGGGATCTCATGTTGAGATTTTAGTCTCACTTGAGATTGTTTGGGAAATCTGTTATCACACAAATCATTAAGTGGGTTGTTACTTTGCAAGAACTGAAGAATAGTGGTCAAGGAAGCCTAATAGTGCTAAAAGAGGAAAGGTAGATCTGAAACCTGCTGACCGGAAGGAAAGAAAGCCAGATCTGGTCAAAAACCGGTAAATCGAAGAAAGAAAGTTTAACAGGTTGTCCATGGCAAGAGAACCGGAACGAGCACGGCATCTCATCGCATCGAGGAGAAGCTTGCGTCTAGCAGGAAGAGGAGGCAGGATGGAAATAGGTGAAACATCAAGCATAGGAGGAAGGCAAGGTGAGATCCAACAGGAAGAGGACGAACGTTACCAGGAAGGATCGATCCATACCGCTAACGCTGAAACGGAGGTGGAAGAAGAACCTCTGCAAGAGAACGGAGGGGAAACTGCCGGTGAAGAAAATATGACATTGGAGCAGATCAGAGAGGTGCTGTGCTTAGAAATGGAAAGGGAGAGAGCTCTAATGGAGAAAAGAACCATACTCATGAGGCAAAACGCGATCTTGGTGCAGCGAAGCAACCAACTTGATGAAGAACGGACTGCTCGAGATGCACGAGGTGAAACTGGAATGGGAGAAAACGTGAACCAAGGAGGGGAAGTGTATCAGAATGAACAGGAAGGAGAAAGAGGAGAACGGAGAAGGATACGTCGAAGAGAAAGCAGCGAAGAAAGGTTGCTGAGGAGAGCCTTGGAAGAAACAAGATGGGAAGACCAAAGACGGCGATTCGAGGAAGAAAGAACTCGGGAGGAGGATAGACTTCAGGAATAAGAAAGGCGAAGAGAAACTGAGAGGATCCGGAGGGAGGAAAGATCTAGGGAAGAGCAAAGATATAGAGAACTACAGTGGCAGGAGGAAGCAAGGAAGTATGCAGAGGAAGAAGAGAGATACCGAGTAGAGAGAAGGGGACAAGAGGAAGAAAGGAGAGAAGGTGATGGTGAGCGAAGTAATAGGAGGAGAAAATGAAGGCGAGAAGAAGGAAGGGACGAAGTTAATCAGACAGTACTGAACGACATACATGAAATGAAAGCATTACTCAATAATCCATGAAGGGGAGGAAGGTTACAGTTGGATGAGGCAATCGTGGAAGATGACAAATCACCATTCTCGCGCGAAGTACTAGAGGGAAGAATCCCAGGAAGGTGCTCATTGCCTACCTTCGGAAGCATATTCGACGGAACATGGAATGCAGTGCATCACCTGAAACAGTACACTCTTTCATTAATGCAGTGGGCGAGGTATGAGACAGTACTGTGCCAATATTTCCCAGCTATCTTAACCGGGGAAGCCTCAAAATGGTTCGAAGGGTTAGAAGAAGGTTCAATCTCGTCGTTCAAAGATTTGCAGAGAGTATTCCTGACAACTTACATAAGCAATAACATGTTAAGGCCAGGAATAGAAACTTTGTTCAACTTGCGAAGAAAGCCAGGCGAAAACTTGCGAAGTCTAATTACGAGATGGAGAACCGTATGCAGTGAACTCGCGGGAAGGGTAGATGAGAGAAATTTCATCCTGGCCTTCGTAAATGCATTAATACCAACCGACCTCTTGCACACGCAGCTCTTCGTAATTCGTAACACAATATCAATGAGTGAACTCCGAGAATATCAGGAAGAGTACGTGGCGTTGGAGGAGAAACAAAGGGAGGCAATTGAAGCAGCCCCAATTCAATCCAAGGAGGGGAACTCGCGTCTGCTACCCAGAATAACAAATGTGATAGAAGGCGATATGAAATATGAGGACGCGGAACCATTGGCAACAATACCCGCGAAGCTGGTAGCAGTATCCAGTGGGGACCAAGAATGGATAGATCAACATCCGAGGTATATCGATCCTAGACCTCGGAATTACGAAGGGTTCCGAGATGATAATCCGAGGAACTCACAAAGATACCAACCAGGGCAGCAATATGGGAGAAATAAACCGCAGTTCGAGGATGTAGTTCTGCCCAAGCTCAACACCACTGTCGAGAAGATATGGGAATCAATTGTCCTGACGGAAGAAATTCCACCCCCGGGAAATTTTGGGGTGGAGCCCTTGTCAAGTGTGGGAAATAATGACTTTTGCAAGTATCATTGCTTCCACGGACACCGCACAGAAGATTGCAGAAACATCCGATGAATAATACTCCGCCTAATTGAAAAGGGAAAACTCAAGCATTTCTTGGAAAATTCAGGACCCATACCCCCGCCACCACCTCCAAGAGGTGATCAAAAGAAATCAAAAGTATACAGAATCGAAATCTACAGAGGAGCACAGAAGTTAAACTGCAACTCCATCATTCACTCTGCGAAAAATATACAAAACTTTCATGATAATATGTTACAAAGGGTTCATAAGCGGGATTTTGAAGGAAACGAGATATACAACATCGCGAAGAAAGAACCATTAGAAGAGTGGCAGAGAAGGACTATTTCCTTCTCAGCAGCAGATGCCCCGGAAGGAGGAGCTTCGCACACAGATCCTTTGGTGATCACTTTGAACTTCGGAGAGCGTACGAAGTGGGAAGAAAGTTCCGCAGAAAAAAAGAAAGTACGGGCAATAGATAGGATCTTGGTGGACACAGGGAGCTCGGTGGATATTCTCTTTTACCATGCGTTTAAAGCAATGGGATACCGAGATTCAGATCTGGTACCGTCAACCTATAATATCTATGGGTTTAACGGAGTAGCATCGAAGCCAAGAGGGGAGATGATCGTGAAAATCTTCGTAGGGGAACTTGAAATCGAGGTAACAGTATGCGTGGTGGATGTAGAATCTCCCTACAACGCTCTGATCGGGCGACCATGGATACATGGGATCAAGCGAATAACATCCACATATCACCAAGCTATTCGATTTCCTATGCCAAAAGGTATTGGCGAGATAAAGGGAGATCAGAAGGAAGCCATAGAATGTAACGATGAAGATGTGCACAACTATGAAGAGAAGATAAGGCAAAAAAAGGAACAAAAGAAGAGAGTACAAGAAGCAAAGAGGGAAGAAGAATTAATGGTGTATATGGTCAAAGCAAAAGAAGGATGGGCTATCCCAAGTGAAATCCCAGAAGATAAGGACAAGCCCGTGCAGCAACTAAAGGGTCCATCTCCGCTCGGAGACCCAATCATGAACTTCGCAGCAGTAGAACCCACGCAAGAGATAAACTTGGGCAGCGAAGATGAAACGAAAACGGTGAAGATCGGAACAATGATGGAGGTGGATGAAGAGGAAAGGTTGATAAGGCTGTTGAAAGAATACAGTGATATCTTTGCATGGGGCATGAACGAGATGCTCGGGATAGATCCTGAAGTTTCTTGCCACAGACTGGATCTAAACCCAGCAATCAAACCAATAAGGCAACGAATACGAAAAATAGCCACTTCTTATCACGAGCAAATAGAGCAAGAATTACAGAAAATGTTAAACTCGGGAATAATAAGACCCGCGAAGTATCCAACATGGATAACTAACATGGTGATAGTACCAAAGAAGACTACAGGATTAAGAATATGCATAGATTTCAGCGACTTAAATACGGCTTCTCCAAAGGATAGTTTACCTCTGCCCAATATACCGCAAATGGTGGAGTCAGCTTCAGGGTACAAGAGGTTAACTTTAATGGACGGTTATTGTGGATACAACCAGATACCATTCGCGTAAGAAGACCAAGAGCACACGGCCTTTTTCTCTCCTAGAGGCTTGTATTGCTACACGAGATTGCCGTTCGGACTGAAAAACGCAGGGGAAACTTACCAGCGGATGGTGGAGAAGATTTTCGCAAAATGGGTGCACAACAAGCTGGAGGTCTACATCGACGACATGCTGGTTAAAACTAAGGAGTCAGGGGACCATGTTGAAGACTTGAAAGAAATCTTCGAGCAGATGAGAGCATTCAAAATGAAAATAAATCCTGCGAAGTGTATATTCGGAGTGGAGTCAGCGAAGTTCCTGGGGCACATCGTGTCCGAGAAATGGATCGAAGTAGATCCATCCAAGGTTCAAGCCATATTGGACATGCCATCGCCAGCGACGATAAAAGATATGCAAAAACTGAATGGGCAGTTGGCAGATTTGGGAAGATTCATTTCTAAATCCTCGGATAGATGCAAACACTTCTTCGATATTTTGAAGAAGGGAACAAAATTTTTGTGGACACAAGAATGCGAGCAGGTCCTGCAAAATATAAAATAATATCTTATCAACTTATCAATTCTCCAAAAGCCCGAGCCAAATGAAGAACTACTGATTTGTCTCGCAGCTACACCAAACGCCATCAGTTCAGTGTTGCTTCGGACAGATGAAGGAGTTGAAAAGCCTATCTTTTACGTCAGCAAAATGCTCAATGCTGCTGAAAAGAACTATACAAAGATATAAAAGTTGATTCTAGCACTGGTGTATTCATCAGAAAAACTAAGAACTTATTTTCAGACTCACAAGATAAAAGTTCTAACGAGAATCCCTATAGAGTTAGCTTTAAAGAATACGAGGAGAGTTGGGCGAGTTGAAAGATGGAACACCCGAATAGATCAATTCGGATTAAAATACGAGATACAAACTTCAACGAAGTCACACATAGTTGCGGAAAACCTGGCCGAGTTCCCAATAGAAGAAGACGAAGGAGTGGAAGAAATGTTGGATATAGATGAGGAGCGTCCGGATCCTACAGATTTACTGAAAGAAAATCACCCAAGGAGATGGGAAATATTTGTAGACGGATCATCCAACAGCGCTGGAGGAGGAATGGGAATAGTATTTACTTCGCCAAAAGGAGCAAGGACAGTATTTTGCTTCCGACTGGAATATAAAACCACTAACAACAAGACAAAATATGATGCAGTCATACAGGCCTTGAGGCTGGCTATCGAGATGAAGTTGGAAGAAATAAGAATAACTAGCGATTCTCAGCTGGAAGTAAGGCAGATAGAAGGGAGGTATCAAGCGAACGATGCGGTGATGAATCAATATTTGCAACTCGTGAAAGAATATTCAAAGGAAATACCCAATATAATATGGAGACAAGTAAGACGAGATAATAACAGACACGCAGACGCTTTAGCCTTTATTGAATCAATGATAGTAGACACCTCGGAAAAATATATCCGAATTGAAAGGTTAATGCACCCCTCAGTAACAAACAAGTTGGAAGACGAGAAGTCCGTGATGATAGTAGAGGGTAGTGCATCTGACGAGGTAGAAGAAGATGACTGGAGGACACATATTCACAAATACCTCGAGAAGGGTGATCTGCCTAGAGACAGGTTTAAGGCGCACAAAATCAAAGGGAGATCCACAAATTATGAACTAAGAGAAGGAATCCTGTATCGGAGATCATTCCTAGGGCCACTATTGCGGTGCTTGTCACGAGGAGAAGGGGTGCAAATTATGAAGGCAATACATTACGGTGACGCTGGAAATCACAGCGGAACCAGATCATTGGCTTATAAAACCAAGACACGGGGATACTTTTGGCCGAGCATGCATAAAGACGCAAAGGGTGTGGCAACGAGGTGTGAAGCTTGTCAAAGATTCGGAAAGCGTATACATGCACCCTCGACAAGCCTAAATTCCGTGCTAACTGTATGGCCATTCACCATATGGGGAATAGATATCGTGGGGCCATTTGTTTCCGAAAACTTGCAGCGGAAGTACCTGATAGTGGCAACGGACTATTTTACAAAATGGGTTGAGGCAAAACCTGTAAAGAACACACGAGATGGTGACATGTACGATTTCATACTTGAACATATCATATGTAGTTTTGGAGTCCCTCTGCAAATCGTTTCTGACAATGGGATGCAATTCGAGGGGGGAAACGTGAAGATGTTATTTAGCGCTTTCAAGATACAGTCCGCGAAGTCGACCCCGCTATACCCACAGAGTAATGGGCAAGCGGAGGAAACGAACAAGACAATAGCAGCCACTTTAAAAAAGAAGTTTGACGGACATCACCATAACTAGTGCGAAGAAGTTCCGAAGGTGCTATGGTCATACAGAACCACGAGGCGAGAAGCAACAGGAATGTCTCCATTTTGTTTGGCATACGGAGTTGAGGCAGTTCTGCCTACTGAGATCATGTTCCCCACTACAAAACAAGAATCTTGGAAAAAGGGTTTAAACTCGGACATGATCCTAGCAAAGTTAGATGACTTGGAGGAAAACATGGAGATGGATCTACAACACATGACAAACTATCATCGGAGACTATCTCGTGAATACAACAAGAGGGTGAAAGAAAGAAGTTTCATCCCAGGGGAGCTAGTTCTGCGCGAGATACCCCCATATCAAAAGGGACACGGAGGAAAACTGGAGCCTACGTGGGAAGGACCTTTCATCGTAAAAATAAAAGTGGAAAACGGAGCTTATGAACTCGCAGACTGTGAAGGAAAGGATACAGACAGTAACGGGGACATCGTATATGGCGAATCAGAAAGGTAAGGTCGCAGACTGGACCACCCATGGAATCCAATTTACATCAAGAAGTATTACCCATGAGAAACAGAGACTCGTGAATAATTGATAAAAAAAAAGATAAAAAAAAATATATGTATCAATCAAAAAATGAATGAACTATTTGTTGAGCAACATTGGAAAATCAACGGAAGCAAAGCAAAAAATAAATAAATGTAAATTCAAAACATGAAAATGCAAGGGCCACAAGTAAGACCTCATTTAGGAGGTCTGCTTACGACCCTCAAAATAGGCGATCGTAAGTCCTATATAAAACCTCTACTTAGGGAGGATGAGACCTCGTGGCGTGCAACCTAGTTCGCACAAAGTGCAAGGGGAAAATGTAAGACCTACACGCGCGTCACGAGATAATCTCAGATGTGGCTAACAACCACCAGCTCGGGGCAATCGTAAGACCCATCCGCCGAGGGCCCCAATTGGTTTACCTTCGGTGAGGGGTGTAAGAACTAGCCAGTGGAGAAGAAGATGGCCTGGTGTAGTTCTTCCGCTCGGTCCCAAAACCACCCCAACTAGGGTGTGACTTCGTAACCAGGATCCATATCGGAAAAATGGCACGAGGTCACGAAGAAACTGATGCCTAAGCCCAAAATCACGGGGGTATTCAGAGGGGAAGGGACGTCACCCTCCTTTAGGGAGCTGAGTGACCACCAAAGTCGGCAATGTTACGGGTCTGGTACTCACGGGAGTAGGTAGGCCTGTGATATTGTTTCACATAAGACCTCAATGAGCGAGATAAGGCGAGGTTGATGGATCTTTACTTCGCAATAGTAAAGAGCGCCTGAGACTTCGTCGAAAAACCTTGACCAACGGGGTGGGGCACAATAAGACCTTAACTAGGAGGCAAAATAAGACCTCGAACTGATGATAGAGATGTAAAAAAAATATATATGAGACCTGAGGAAAAACAAAAGGGGAAGTGTATACTTGCAAAGAGGCAGGTATATGCTACAAAGAAAAAAGCAAGCACATTACAAAGCTTGAACACACAAGCCATACAATTCTAAGGAGTACTTCTTACATTGCATAAGAAGCACTCGCAATTGATATCTTATACATGATGATATATGCACTAACTCGATTATGCTATGAACTGGAAAATAATAATTGCAGCGAGATGACAACAATGCGAGATCGACTCGCATAAACAACTAAGGCAGATAAAGTAAGAATGAGCGGAGCTAAAAGCACAAGGTATGCTACATAAATCCACCAAAGAATAAGAGGCAAGTATATACTTTAAATACGATTTTATTCTTTCGAGCATTTATTTCGCATTAAGGAAAAAAAAATTAACAATTACTTCGGAAACACCCAAAGAATAAGGGGAAAGTGTATACCTAAGCAACATAAATTATTCTTTGATTATTTCCTTCGTCAAGTATATACTCGTAGTGATTCCGAAATACCCGGGGCAAAGCAGCCATTAACAAACATGCAGGTTATGTAACTATCACGAGCAAATAAAGGAAAAGCAAAGAAAGGAAAAAGCTAATATATTAAGGCAAAATACGAGCAAAAATTGTCATGCCCCCCAAGCTTGGGAGCGCCCAAATAAAATGTTAAAAGGAAAAAGAACCAAAGTATCATAGCAAATAATCAGGGATTGTTAAATCCCTCTTCATCAGGATTGCCATCAAATCCCGCAGCCCCATTATCGTTACCAGCTCCAGTATTGGCACCATACCCAGCATTGTTACCTCCTGTGCCTTGAGGAACCTCGTGATGAGGTTTCTCAATATCTTCATCAGTCTCTGTATCTTCGTTCTCAACTTCGGCGAAGACAGTGGGTTCATCATCGGAGAAAATCTCGAGGTTCATGTCAGGGACGTCGAGACCATGGGATTTGCAGAACTCGGTAACAAATTTCACATTCTCTTCCTGGGCATTTAGGCGAGTCAATTTTTCCACCTTCCTAGCGTCCTCCTCCATCTTATCGCAATCCTCGTTCAAGGAAGCAAGCTCTCCCTGCAATTTGGATAACTCCTCAGCCAAGCTATCCTTTTGGCGAGACAAGTGCAAAATTTGACTATTCAAACTCTCCTCGGATTCTGCAAGATAACAGCAAAATGAGAAACAAGAATAACCAAGTGAAGCACGAAGTAACAACAACACCTAGAGCTACCTTCTTTTTGCGAAATAACAGAATTTAAGGTTTTCTGGACGTCAAGATTAAAATGGTCAAGTCTTGATATTTCCGATTCGAGAAAGCTGTGATGTTCTAGAGGTGACTTTTCCATGTCCTCTCCAGGTCCGGACATGGATCTATCCTCATTAGGGGACCCGATAACAAGTTTACCGCCTCGGGGAGGCATAACAAGCTTCTTCTTCACAGGAGGGCGGGAGCAATTTTCTTGCCCTGAAGCCTCTCCAAGCGAACTAAGACATAAGACATGTCGTTATTTAGCTCGTTGTTCTCATTTCTTAATTCAGCATTTTCAGCCTTCAGCTTCTCATATCCAGACCTCCACTCGGAAAGCTCACCCCAGAGCTTGCGAAGTTCAGCTTCAGACCTGTCCTTCCTCTTAATTATTCTTTCTTTATCCTCCTCAAGGCGCCTAGCTCGGTCCATGGATGAGGAGTGAAGATTACGGGAAGTGGTGAGAGAATTACTAATCTGCCGAAGCTCGGTCCTCAATCGTTCATTCTCCTCACGAAGGTGGAAATTAGACTCTTCATGAGTAGCAGACTCATTAGCTAGACGATCAGCCAGAGAATATGACGTCGAAAGCTTTTCGCTCAAGATCTCATTTTCAGATAAGTAGCAATTAATCTGGGACAAGAGGTTTGCTTGTTCTTCTTGGTAATCATCCACGGTCGACTTGGCTTCTTCAAAATTCATATAATACTTCATAGAATGGGCTTGACGAAAACAACAAGATAGTAAAAACGAGAACGAGATAGAAATAAGGACCGAGAAAAGATTAAACTTACTGCGAAGCTCCGAAATCTTTTCATCTTTCTTAGAGGAACGCTCCCTCTCATCAGCGAGATCATTCCTGAGATCCTGAATTCGTTCATTGGCAGTCTTCAAATTCTCACGGGCAACCCTCATCTCCACGAGTTGAGCCATGTGACGGTTGAACTCCTGTGAAGTATTTTCAGTAAGATGGGGATTTGTACGTCAAATTCTTTTAAGATCAATAATACTAACCAAGGCCACAATAGCAGCGTGCTGGTTGGTGGAAAGATTCAACGAAGCGTTCTGCATGAAAGCTTGATCTTGAGCTAGAAAAGTGTCGGTGCATAGCGAGATTACAGATTCCATGGCTGCAGACCTTGTGGAAGGGTTGTCCCGAGTTAAAATAAGAGCGTCCCTTAAGAAGTCCATGTCGGGGGCATAGGCTGGATATTCTGCTTCGAAAACTTTCCGAGTCTTCCCGCTAGAAGGACCTGCTGATGGTTTAGACGGGGGCTCTTCCACCGTGATACAAGGAGTTGGCATGAGAAACTTCGGAGGAGGAGTGGCTCCCTTTAGCTTCTCGGGATTGTTCTTCCCAGGAGGAGAAGGAAACTCTGCTGGCTTCTGGTCAGAAGGTATACGGGTGAGATCCCCAATATTCAAAACTCTGCGGCGTTTTTGGGGTTCAGCGGCAGGAGCGGATTAAGGAACCTAGGAAACAGGGGTTAGTATCTCGGAGTTGAGCAAAGTCTAAGGCAACGGGAAGGGAGTACTATTACAAAGTAAATATGATAGCAGAATACCTTGGTAGGAGCAGCCGCACCAGAATAGCTCTCCTGATGACTCCGCTTCAGAAGGACACGAGGGTTTACGACGGGGGTATCCGCGGGTTCTTCCTTTTGTCGAAACCAAAGGTTAGACTCCGAAAGCAGAATTTGAACGCCAGAAGCGAAGCGGGTTACCTGGTCTGTAGCAGGAGATCCAACAACAAGCTTCTTGGAGGATCTATCCTTGATCAAGCCGGGAGAAGGCAATGAGTACTACAAAAAAAATATATATATAAATAATAATAATAAATAAAACATAACAAAAAAAAAACAAGGAATTCAAATAAAAGACACTAAAGTAAAGCCAGGGAGAATACTAGCGAGCTCACATCGGAGGGCCTCTCGGACCAGTTGAACTTCCAAGGTTCAAAGGAAGCGAGATGAACGTGACTTGGGAGGGGGCCTTCCCGAGCATTCCCGAACTCATCATAACCCCAGACAAGGGGGCCTTCGATAATAACTGGGAACATCATCCAGTCCTCATCATTAGTTAGACGCAAGGAAGGGCCTTTGGGGGCCTCCTTCGAAGAACCAACGGGCTCAACATCCAAAAGGAGAAATTTGGAAGAATACTTCAGGGACCTCCGATGTAAAGCAACACCCCACTCTTGAAACTTCCTTCTTTTACCTTGAGTCTTATCGAAGTAATTCTCCGAGAAAGAAGCAATGTTGTAGTCTGCAGGGTTGAAGCTCTCTGCCACAGCTGGGATCTGGGATAAACCGCCAGAGGAACGCCTCACAAATTCGTTGCAAATCCGAATGGAGTTACCTTTCAACTGGAAGGCTCCCCTGTTGAGATGAGAAAGAATCTCACAGAGAAGAGGATTCCGGGCATCATACAGCGGAAAGGTTAATCCCGCTCTCAACTGACCCAAAGTGGCAATCATCCTGGTAGATGACCACGTCTCTGCCTCAATCCAGCGATTTTTCAACTCCATCCGCCTGGTTGCGGTTACCGGAGGCACAGCTGAAAGATCCACCGCCGGTGACAACGTTAAACCTAGTTTTTTGAAATCAGCCTGGAAATCTTCGAGGTCCTTTGATGCAGTGGCAAGGGGAAATTTTCTGGGTGCCATTGTTGAAAAAAGAGAAGATGGTGTGAAAGAAGTGAGGAAAACTAAGGAGAACAAAAGCGGGCAGAGTATACAGAAGAGCAGTGCCGGGGAAGAAGAAGTTGAAGGATGTAAAGAAGAGAAAAGGATGAGGGAGATGACTATTTATAATGGACCCAAGGTATGACCTAGATAAACGGTTACACAGGAAGGGGAACCGGTTGGTAACTGTAGATAAGAATCGTGGGAGACAAGATAGCGTAAAATCCGCGTACGTGGCGGTTACGAAATTAATGCAGGATTCTCTTTCCTTTCTTGGTACCCGCGAAAGGAATGAGAAAAGGCAAAATGTAGGTACAGAAAATCACTATGCAACGTGTCCGAGGAATATTGGGCAAGATAATGAGAAGAATCTTCGAGAAAGATATTATTCACCACTTCCGAAGGAGTGTAAGTGAATAGTCTAATCAACTGTCAGATCTTCCTTAACAAGGTCCCGTCAGCAAAGGGGGACTAACTTACTCGGAAAGATATCTAGCGAAGTAGAGCTACATTACTCGGAAATATATCTAGCGAAGTAGAGCTACATTGCTCAGAACGATATCTGGCGAAGTAGAGCCAACCTGCTCGGAAGGGCATCTAGCGAAGTAGAGCTACCTTGCTCGGAAAGATATCTGGCAAGGTTGACATAACTTGCTCGAGAAGACATTTAACGAGGTATGGATTGTTGCACAAGAAAATGGAAGGGGCACGAAGTCGATTGCGCGAGGTATGACTTGTTGTCCAAGAAATAATGAAGTTTCCTGAAGTAATAACCCGAAGTGTGGATTGTTATGCAAGAAAAGGGACAGCTGTCCCCGACATGAACCGATCTTTAAGGCAAAAAGTGAGCATAAAAGTTGTTTAAAGCGAGATAAAAGCGTCAGTCCGAGATAAGTCGAGCTGTATTCCACTATGTAATATTGCCATATAAAAGAGGAGACTTAGCCTCCTGAGTGGGGGTTGGGACATTATTGGAGAGAGAGAGAGAACCTTTGTAAGAGAGCAGTCTAGATCTAGAGTGTTCTTGAGCGAATTGTAACTTAAGGTATTAAGGATTTTAATAAAAGAGAAGTAGATTTGTGTATAAACTCATTCTCATTCAACTTTGTACCTATCTAATTCGAGAGTGGGTGTAACTATGGATTTTATGTAGTTACACCACCAGCCATCGACCAAACAGACCATACAAAACCTATCTTCATGTCTCAAGAACTGAGCAGTAAAACCCCAAATCCTTTTTGGCTGCAGTAATCAACATTTCAAACGACTGGGACTCCATTATACAGCTCCACGACTCAAAGTTGTAGTGGAAAAGCTTTCATTTCTTCTCTTGATACCAGCAGGTTTGATCCACCACCACAGCTGCAATCTCCAGTTCGAGCTCTCTCTACAGCCACCTACAGCACCAAACTCCATTGCTATCTGCAAATGTGACATTCATACACATGCATACAACCTCATCTTCCTCAAACAAACACCTCCATAGAGAACCAACTGAGCCAGCACAATGCAACCATCTTGTCACCAGCAAATTTGCTGCTTAAAACAGCATCACTCTGAAGTCCAGCCCGACTCCATTCTTCTCATGCTAGGATACATCACCTAGCTCTTCCTTAACCTCAACACCTTCCTCTATTGCCTTGTGAAGATTGCCCATATCACATGCACTTCTTTTCTCCATCGCACATCAGCTCCATCTCTCGCCATAAAAAATGGTTTCAGTTGCTTGATTTAAGAAATGAAAATTTCTTTCGTTTGAATATGGAACAGAAGTTGTTATTTTGATGCTTAAGAAATGGCTCCAAGATATGTCATGTAAGAGTCGGACACATCTCCTACTTCTCTTTCACTGCTGATGACTCACGTGCTTAAACTAAGAGAAACATTTATTTGCTGCATGGAACTGATGTCTCTGGCCATGATATGTACTCCCTCCGTTACTTTTTAATAGGCCAGTTTCTATAAATAAATGTTTCAAAAAAATAGGCCAGTTTCCTAATTGGGAAAGTCAAATGTTACTTTAATTTTCTGGGACCACTTTTCTTTTAACTTCTTTTGATGACAAGTGTTATGTGGACCATTTCACTTATTTCTTTGGCTGACAAGTGTCATGGGGACCATTTCACTTCACTTATTTTATTGACAAGTGTCTAGATGACCACTTTCAATAATTAGTTCTCTTAATTTCCTTAATTTTCTCAAAAAAAGAAACTGGCCTAATAAAAAGAAACAGAGGGAGTATTAACCTGGCAGCCGACAGTATATTAAGCTCTGTGTCTTCTTGGCACGGTGAATTGCAGTATTGATGCCTTTTTCCATAAACTCCACTATAAATCCCAGTTTAGCTAGTTATTTCTTCGATGATTGGGTTTATTCGTACCTTATACAAAAGCACTAAAATAATGTTATTAGTCAAAATATTGAGTCCTAACTAATATAAACATGGGTATAAAATGTAGCACATACGTGCTTATCAGATGACAACATAATGATATTTCGATATCAATTCTCCATGGAAGAAGATGCAAACATATTGTAGAAGAGGATGCAAAATTTGAGGTAACAATCTTGTTAGTTAATTGTTTTCCTGTTTAAGAAAGCTTGATTTTATTGCGTATATTTATTGCTTTCGCTTAACAAAATTTCGGTACAATTGATGTTTTATTCCATTATATGTGTATGTATGTGTGTGTGATTCAATTGGTTCCAGATAAGAAAAATTATTGTTATCTTGCTTTATTGTTTGGTATTAATCATTTAGGCTTACAAAATTTCGGTGCAATTGCGGTGCTTTAATGTTTATATTGTTTCAATTGCTTCCGGTTGAGGTTAATAATTATTCAAGTTGGTTTATTTGGTTTGTATGAATTGTTTATGGATTAACGAAAGAAAATGTTTACGGGATGAAATGTTTAGTCCAATTCAATTCCGGATAAGAGAAACTAAATTAATTATGATCTTAGTTAGACTTATCAAAGTGGAGGTTTCGGTTATTCAAGTCTAATCAAATTCCTTAACAAGAAATGCTAGTTAACTAACTTAGTATTCGTCTTGTTTAAAAGTGATGAGAAAAATAAAGTTGCCTTTATTTTGGTCTTATCGAATAAAGCGATTGTATTTGTACAATAGGTTTAGCAAAGGAACTAAGGTGCTTAGTTGATTTTTGGTTTGCTAAACTATTTGGGAAAATTGCTTCGGGCAATTATTTCCTTGGTAACATATCAAAACAAAATTACTTAGTAAGATCCTTTCGGTTTGTCCTTTATTTTTTTTCGTTTCTTTGTCATTTTGTGACAAAAAGGGGGAGAAATATATGGAGTAAACAAGTGATACTAGCATTGATTTACATTGATTGGTATCACTAAGGGAAAGGACATTAGTGCTTAAACTTTTATCTAACGAAAGAGTAAAAGCATAGACTAAGGGGGAGTAGCATATCATATGATACGAATAACAAAGACGTGTGGATTGATAAAATCTACCTATCTTACCTTTAGGGGGAGTATTAGCTTTGTTATAATAATGTCAACAGCGGCATTTATGGATTGAATGTATACAGGTTACTATGTTGTTGAATTCGGGAATCAAGCGTATGAGTAATGAATTCTTGTAATTTGTTTATCCATATGATGTAAGAGTTTTGTCACTAAAATTGACAAAGGGGGAGATTGTTAGAGCATTGCTCGGTTGAACCCACCAAGAGTTGGTATGTCAAGTTTGGTTGTCATATTTTAGTGAATCAAAACTCATTTAAAGAGTCGCTTAATTATATACTAGAGTCAACTTCGTATAGGTTAGCTTGAAAGTATTAGGATATGAGACATTACAAGTAATGTGAAGACTTGTAGAAGTGAAGAAACAAGGAGCTACAACGACAACATCATCCTTCCAGTTGAGGTTAGTGATATTTGACTTGAACTGTTTTATTCCCTAACGTATCTTTCAATTCGTGCATATTGAAAACAAAACTGCGAAGCATGAACACACTATCTAGACATAGTATTAAGGAATACAATACGAGGTTTATTGCTTAACCATTAAACTTTGTAGATAAGACATCGACATAATTGTTTGAATGCTATTATGATTATGTATGGGTATGAGGTGGGGATTTCATCCTAGGAAACAATGTTTTACATGTGTTATAAGGAAGTAAATTCTTGAACTTGTTTTGTGAATCGAAAAGGAAATCGCCAGGCATTATTGGTATTGTTATTAATTGCATATCTTTTGAACTACCAATATGTGTGATTAATATAACCGCTCATGACTTGTTTATGTTATTGATAAAACTATTCACAAAGGCCTGACTTTTGTATTACTATGACTTTTATTAGTGAAACCGATCTTAAGTAATCACCTGAGATGGTATGATCGATTTTGTGTTATTGGTATGACCGACCCTGGGTAAAGGGGAACCGATCCGAGTAAGATGTGCAACCTATCACAAAGGGGAATCGATCCTTGTATGAAGTGCAACAAGTTTTTAGCAAAAAGGGGAACCGATCCCATGGACATGTGCAACAAGTTTTTATGCAAAGGGGAACCGATCCTATGGACATGTGCAACATATACAAGTTAGATACCATATATATATGTGGGGAACCGATCCTAGTACCTAGTAAACTGAATTTTTGGAAAGCTAGTGTGACTATGCACAATACTCACATGGAGGTAGAACCGAAACTTGTTTTGGTAGAACCGTGAAACCCATGATTTGTGATTGAGTGTTCTTGATCAATCACATAGTTGTTGAAAGTCAGATGAACCAATTATAAACTTGTTTGGAAGTATGGAAAATCGGTTTCAAGGTTGTAAGTATGAAAGAGGACTTACAATGTAAGGATGTCTGTAATACCCGCTATTTTTATTTACGATTTTGGGTCGGATTTTGCTCGACTAAGAGATAACCTTGTGTGGAATCGTTTTGTTTTCCTTAGCCTAATAGGTTCACTTGAACTTAGATATCTAGCAGACATTCTCTTATCACTTAGTAAAATGTTAGGGTGTAAATATAATCACCTAATTATTGTTAGATGAGTTAATGGATTTGAGGAAAATGAAAAGATAATAAAAAGAATACAATAAATAATTAATAAGTGTCTTTGTTGCCTTCTGAGAACAAGTGTTTGTCGTGCAGACGTTTCATGAAAGACCCCTTGACGTAACCTCTTCAATGGACTCCATCAAGACATCCATGGATATTCTTGAACGGGAAGTGGTAAACATTGTCAGAGGTGACTGCTACTGTCAAAGGAGAGATTATAGCTTTTGTGGAATAAGAGGTGTATACCTGAGGCGAGGGTGTGTGTAGTGATGCGCAGTACCTTGTAACCCTAGGCATGGCAGCAAAGATAGAACCCTAAAAGAAATAAAAACGAAAAGAACATTAAAAGCAAAAACGCGGCAAAGAAAACCAAAGAAAACAGGGCAAAAAAGGGATGATCATGGTAAAGAAATCAAGAGGAAAACAAAATCATCGATCGAACAGGACGACAACATCGTGAAGCCGAGATTGGAATGATTTTCCAATCACCGGGAAGAGTCGCCTAAGAGAAAACATGAGAGAGAAAAATAAAATAAAAAGTTATAACCAAAAAGAAAAGGAATTAGAGAAGAAAATAAAATAAAAAGTTTTAACCAAAAAGAAAGAGAGAAAGAGAAGGAGGTGAAGCTAGGTCTTTAGAGAAGAATTTTATGGAGAACTTAAAGGAGATTATAGCTAATAAAAGGTAGAATGTTTAATCCCTTTCTCTTTGTGTTTTTCCTTGTTATACTTTGATTTCAATCTTGTCTATTCTTATTGATGATCAGAATTCTACTATAGGTATATATCATGATTGGGTATCACTAGTTAAAATTAGAGATTATTCCACCATATATTCACCATTGAAAGTTTGTTTGAATTTGGGTGATAGTTTCTGAATTTCTGGACAGTTTCGTGTTGATGTGGTTATGATGTTCTTAGGTAGTCTTAATGATGTTAAAATAATTTAAGGTCTTAACAAAAGTTGTAGATAAACATCTTACCTTTCATTTTGCTTTGAAATTGCTTGATTTGGGAATAAAATGAATTTACTGTGATATTTTTCTAATATGATGTTATCTGCCCAGTTTTTAGATTGATCATATAAACCGAATATATTTTGTTTGAACCGTTGGTCTTGTGTGAATTTTGGATATGTAATATATAAACGTGTTAAGAATATTCTTGTAACATATGAAGATGATCGGACAAAGTTATCACCAAAAACACATAATGTAAAATGTAGGCAGTTAGTGTGTTTGATAAAATGCCTGAGATAAATGCATAATGTTTGTAGTATGCTATTAAGCCATGGTTGCTTGTATTGTTTGTAAAAATCATTTAAAAAATTGAAATGAGTTCATGTTTTACCGTTAGATAAAATATGGTTTCATGATAACGGCGGGTAATGATCCCTGAGAGTTAAATGGGTAATGATCCCCATGGGAACTTGTATTTCCCGATCATCGATGGCGTCTGTCCGTGCCGAGAAACGATAGGTGGATGTACGAACCAAGGTTTTCGTATCGTGAATAAAACGGGTAATGATACCTGAGAGGAGATGAGTATGATCCCCATAGGAACTTTTGTTCCTGACCATCGATGGAGGTTGTCCGTGCCGATAAACGATAGGTGGGTGTACGAACCAAGGACATTCTTACCGTGAACTCAATTATTAAAACCTAAATTGGTAGATTTTTCGAAATTATTATTGGTGTTATGAACTCAATTGTGAAATCTAATTGGATGAATTATTGAAAGTATTATTGGTATTATGAAATCATGATTGAAGGATGATTTGTTGAAATAATATTAATATTGTGAAGTCTTGTTTTGAAAACTTAAGATGATTTGTTAGAAACAATATTTGTATTGTGAATTCAAGATTAAACAAATGTACTTGTGTGGTGATAATGTTGGGTGAGTATCTATATTCGTGATTTTCTCGAAATTATGTCATATGCTCATGTTGTATGTTATTTGACTCATTGACATTGTTATGCATGTTTTGAGATTGGGAATGCATTCTATTGAGCTGTTATCTCACCCCAATTGACATCCTTACAGATTTATCAGAGTGTCGCAGAGAAAGCTAAGACTGAGTAGCTTAGTGATTGAATTGCTTAATTGTGTTGCTTGAAATGTAATTTGAAATAATATGTTTGCTTGAAATCGTTGATAAGATAATAAGCAGATTTATATGCTTCAGTTTATGTTATATACTAGCCCTTAACCCGTGTCGTAATGGCACGGGCCATGATGTTGGTTCATTTTTAATATATCGTATAATTTGTGTCCCGAATACTTATCAACTCCTTATGATTTAATATGTGTTTGTCATAAAAATAGTTGAGATTTTCCTCTCATTTTTTCTTTGTTTTTTCCTTTAATATTTTACCGCCGGAGTTTTTCTCAAACGAAAGAAATATAATCTTAACTTCCAAACACTTTTTTATTTAGGTTCATTGCTTAAAATGAGATAATGCTCTGCATGAACATGGAAGTTTAAATATTTTTTTGGAAATATGTCGTCAGCAACGCTCATCTCAGTGAAATTAACTAACCAATATCGTCCATAAAAGTCTCCACATGCTCCTATTTCCCTCCAGCTGACTCATCTATCATGATCATGTTGTCGATCCTCCAAATAGGCAGAGAATATTATTTTTTTGCATCGAACGAATGACACAAACTATTAGATGACGATATTTAAAATGTGTACCCATTACCTTTTCGAGGGGATTGTATATATGTGAACCTCTGCCATTAAATCTTCTACAAATTATTGTGCCCAACAATTCGTCTTAACGAAGGCTTTGGTAACTTCAAAAGTCTTCGACATTTTGTCACTTCCATATGTTCCTACCTTCACTTGGAATACAATATGGAAATACATTACCTCATAAAGAACCTTGAACACATATTGTACTCCCTGATCCTATTTCAAATTAATAGGTTGTCAATAGATCCTTTACCAAAAGTTGACATATTCTACGTTGAATATTTATTAAATTTTTTTTGTGGTATTGTGGATTGTTGCTTTGTAAGATTGTAGTTTTAAAAATTGGCCTCTTCAAGTCCCTCGGCTTTATAAGTTTATATATCTTGTATTTGTTTAACATTTTAGTTAGCCGTATTATGTTTGTTACTAACTTTAAACTTGATGACATCTTCTACTGTGAACTTTATGTGATTTCAGAATCGAAATAGTTATACCTCTTTCATTCGTATCAAGTAATCCGTTGTATATCCCAACAATTCTTCTATAACAATTCATTTATTTTGCCGTTCCGGACCATCAGTAGCCATTATTGTCAAACGTAATTTGTCTAATTTTTGTTGATGTTATGTATTTGCAATGTTCATTTTTATTAAATAAATAGATTGTGGAAAAGCTAAAAAAAGAAAAAAGAACATAAGTATTACATCGGATCTAAGTTAATATATCCAAAATACTTTGGACACTGCTTCAGGTGCCTTGTTTCCTCAAATTCCTCGTTGCATTCTAGACAATACTTGCAACACCAATCATTTGCGAAGTGAGCTATTTGCGCAAGTGTGGTCAATGTGAATGTATTCCTTTCCTGTAATAATAATAACAACACGTCAATTTTTTTCAAGGCATCCAGTTGTAAATGGTATGAATCTAATAGATTTGAATTATACCTCAATCTTAGATATCACCTTCTTCTCACATAACATAGCAATTGAGGAAGGACAAATATTGACCACTCTTTACATAGGCAGAGTTAGCCAAACTATGTTTTGCAATTGTCTTACGTGAAAATTATTATTAATCCATATTTTAGTCAGCTCCTATCGAAGCCGATCTAATTAGTCATATAGAAAGTTAATCTTAAATTTTTGACCTTATCTCTTGATCAAATTATTGAAGTATTCTCAGTCATGTTCTGCATTGTGTGATCTACCCATCTGTGTCTACTCTACCTTCTAACCCAGTAAATGAAACCTACACATATTGATCCGTAATTTGATATTGTTGATTTGTCATCCAAGAGGTCGCATGATTTGAGAATGTAAAATATAAAAAATATTCTATAAACTTCGGAGGCAAAATTTAGATTTATGATTTAAAGTTTTTTATGGTGATTTTGATGAACAAACATAATTTTCAAACAAATATTTTAGAATGCAAATACATTTTCCCGGTCAATAAGGTTTATATCGAGAATTGAGTGAAAGTTGTTGTCTTTGTAGGTAGTTGTCGCGAAACAAATCGACATTGATGTTCTTTCAGGAAAAATAATGTAATAGTACTTGAGAGAGCGATAATGTTCTCTTACGCGGGTACACCAATTTCCTTTGCATAATATGGGTTATCGAACAGTCATGATCATATTGTTTTATAGGTTCCGGTATCATCCACGAAATATTTGGATTTTTTCCTTATCAATCGTGCTAAAAACAACCGATTACATCTTTCACAATACAATGTTGCATGTTTTGCGAAGATTATTTTTTTTACTTGATCAATAGAACTCACTAAAAAGCAAAAACTATTATTATACACTACTATTACCAACACCCACCACCATAAAAACCATCCACCGCCACTATTTCTTCCACCAATAGTAATATTACCGCCTCCACCATTCACAAACACCCGCCACCACTTCTACTAACAATACTTCCACTACCACCATTAGAATTAATATAGTTTTTAGTAAAGTTATTTATTAATAAAATTATGTATTTATGTTAAATTATTAAAGGTACATTTATAATAGGAATTTAATAATTCATTATGAACAATCAATGAGACACTAATTAATAAAACGTATAAAAATGGTTGAGTTGAACAAACCCCAGCGGTAAATTTATCTTTGCCAGGGAAAAATCCTGACCACTCTTTACATGAAAAAATCGATAATAAATAATTTCATATGTTCTGATCTTGATTCGTATCGTTCGTTTAGTTATTACATAACATCACAATTGATTGCACCAATTTTTTAAAATGGACATGTGTTTTATCGAGTTTATTTTAACATTAGAATGATCAACCATGTTTTATACTTTATAATATAACATTATACATTTTGTGGCATTACGAAATTAGCATAATATGTTTTTGTTCACCAATACCCGCCACCACCATAAAACCATCTGAATCCACTTTTTTTATCCACAACCACCTAGTGGCGGAGCCAAGGGTTGACTAACCTGGCTCTAACCCTTTAAATTTTTAATAACTACATAATTTTTTTAGTTTATTTTATAAATAGTACTTTGTCCATATTATTTATGGTTTAGTCCACCAAAGTTTACATGTTTCTTTTTTTAAAAAAAATAGGCCTCCTCAATGTCAATTTTTGACTCCACCACTGCCACCATCATTGCCGCCCATCCCATTAGGTTGTTGGGCGCAATTCTAATTTTCAATCACAAATGCCATGTATGAGGTTTAGATTGAGCAAAATTACGTCAATTGATTAGTTTCATTATTTTTTTTTCGCGTATATATTCTTTTTTGTATTGCAATCAATTTTATTTTAACATTAAAAAATCATGATTTATACGATATAGTACCAAAGATAACAGGGGTGCCATTTGGGTGATCCAACTACGATCATGAAAATATTGTCTTGTATGATATCATCCCTGAAATATATGGTACATTCATTTATCAAAAGTGTTAAAAACAACCAACCACATCTTCCACACTACGATGTTATCGATGTTGTAAAAAAACATAAAATTAATATTGTCCATCACCACTCACCAGCATTCACCATCACTACTTCTTCCACCACAAACCAGGGGCGGAGCCAGGATTTTGAGGAGAGAGGGAGAAAAAATTCTTGGCAAGTTGGATACATGTGAAAAATGGACTTTTTATCCAATTTTACGATAAAAGAACAAAATAAATATAATTGTGCTTGGCTCCGCCCTTAACCACCACTAATCTTTCGGCCTCCATCTCTTCTACTACTCATTTTCACAGAAAATGTCTATTGATATTATTTATCAAAATTACTTATTAATAGAAATAAATATTATAATTAATTAAGAAAATATTTATAATTAAAAAATGATTAGTGATTATTATGAGCAATTAGTGAAACACTAATTAATGAAACACTAATTATTGAAACACTTTATAATGAATACATTATTTATCATGTGCAATTAGTGAAACACTAATTAATAAAGCAATTATGGTATTTAAGTTGAACAAAGCACCACTGTTGATTTATCTTTTCTATCAATTCCAACCAAGGTGAAACATTGGTTAGAGACCACTCTTATAACACAATAGGTCATGGGTTCGAACCTCCCCGTTATAATTTTTAAAGTTCCATATCTTGACTTGAGTGCTAATTTTTCATTCATAATATTGTAATGAACGCCACATGTGCGAGATGTAGGGGATGGTCTGAGGAACCACAACCCTTGATTTATCTCTGCAAGGACAAATCCTGACCACCACTAACAAAGTCTAACTTGTCCAAACCTTGTTTTATACTAATGAAAGTTTCAACTATGTTTTGTGCAAAAGTAAATTAGAAAAAATATGTATGCATAATTCTTTTCTCGACCCGTAACACTTCGAGTTCGGATATCCATATGGGTTTGACCCTGGTCCGAAACTCGGGGTGTTACAAGTTGGTATTAGAGCTCAAGGATTTAGATCTTGAATGGGAACATAAATAAATTATTTGATATGTTGATGTGATACTAAACATTCTTATTTGATTTGATTGGTGTATTGATTGCTTCTATATGTTTGTTGTACTCTAGCTTCTGTGTAACTCATGCGATTATGTATTGTGTGCCTGATTGACTTATTTTTTTGGAATTTTAAGTTTATACTTATGTTCTTAATTTCAGGACGAAATTTCTTTTAAGGGTGGTAGAATGTAATACCCACTATTTTTATTTACGATTTTGGGTCGGATTTTGCTCGACTAAGTAGCTAACCTTGTGTGGAATCGTTTTGTTTGCCTTAGCCTAATAGGTTAACTTGAACTTAGATATCTAGCAGACATTCTCTTATCACATAGTAAAATGTTAGGGTATAAATATAATCACCTAATTATTATTAGATGAGTTAATGGATTTGAGGAAAATGAAAAGATAATAAAAAGAATAAAATAAATAATAAAAATTTATATAATTATAATTATTGTATTTAATTAGTATTAGTATTAAATTATACAGGATTTATAAAAAAGTAGAAAGAAAAGGAATTAGAGAAGAAAATAAAATAAAAAGTTTTAACCAAAAAGAAAGAGAGAAAGAGAAGGAGGTGAAGCTAGGTCTTTAGAGAAGAATTCTATGGAGAACTTAGAGGAGATTATAGCTAATAAAAGATAGAATGTTTAATCCCTTTCTCTTTGTGTTTTTCCTTGTTATACTTTGATTTCAATTTTGTTTATTCTTATTGATGATCATACTTCTACTATAAGTATATAACATGATTGGGTACACTAGTTAAAATTTGAGAGTATCCCACAATATATTCACCGTTGAAAGTTTATTTGAATTTGGGTGATAATTTCTGAATTTCTGGACAGATTCGTGTTAATGTGGTTTTGATGTTCTTAGGCAGTCTTAATGAAGTTAAAATAATTTGAGGTCTTAACAAAGGTTGTAGATAAACATCTTACCTTTCATTTTGATTTGTAATTGCATGATTTGCGAATAAAATGAATTTAATGTGAATATTTTTCTAATATGATGTTAGCTCCCCAGTTTTTAGATTGATCATATAAACCAAATATATTTTGTTTGAACCGTTGGTCTTGTGTGAATTTTGGATATGTAATATATGAATGTGTTAAGAATGTTCCTGTAAAATATGAAGATGATCTGACAAATTTATCACCTAAAACACATAATGTAAAATGTAGGCAGTTAGTGTGTTTGATAAAATGCCAAAGATAAATGCATAATGTTTGTAGTATGCTATTAATCCATGGTTGCTTGTATTGTTTGTAAAAATGATTTCAAAAATTGAAATGAGTTCATTTTTTACCGTGAGATGAAATATGGTTTCATGCTAACGGCGGGTAATGATCCCCGAGAGTTAAATGACTAATGATCCACATGGGAACTTGTATTTCCTGATCATCGATGGCGGCTGTCTGTGCCGGTAAACGTTAGGTGGATGTACGAACCAAGGTTTTCGTACAGTGAATGAAACAAGTAATGATCCCTAAGATCAGATGTGTACAATCCGTATAGGAACTTTTCTTCCTGACCATCGATGGAGGCTATCTGTGCCGATAAACGATAGGAGGGTGTACGAACCAAGGACATTTGTACCGTGAACTCAATTGTTAAAACCTAAATTGGTTGATTTTTCGAAATTATTATTAGTGTTATGAACTCAATTGTGAAATCTAATTTGATGAATTATTGAAAGTATTATTGGTATTATGAACTCATGATTGAAGGATGATTTGTTGAAATAATATTAATATTGTGAAGTTTTGTTTGAATTCTTAAGATGATTTGTTAGAAACAATATTTGTATTGTGAATTCATGATTAAACAAATGTACTTGTGTGGTGATCATGTTAGGTGAGTATCTATATTAGTGATTTTCTCGAAATTATGTTGTATGTTATTTGTCTCATTGACATTGCTATGCATGTTTTGAGATTGGGAATGAGCTGTTATCTCACCCCAATTGACATCCTTGTAGATTTATCAGAGTGGCGCAACGAAAGCTAGGAATGAGTAGCTTAGTGATTGAATTGCTTAATTGTGTTGCTTGAAATGTAATTTGAAATAATATGTTTGCTTGAAATCGTTGTTAAGATAATAAGAAGATTTATATGCTTCAGTTTATGTTATATAAAGTTTTAACTATGTTTTGTGCAAAAGTAAATTAGCAAAAATATGTATGCATAAGTCTCTTCCCGACCCGTAACGCTTCGAGTTCGCATCTCCATATGGGTTAGACCCTGGTCCGGAACTCGAGGTGTTAAAGGTTGGTATCAGAGCTCTAGGCTTTAGATATTGAATGGGAACGTAAATAAATTATTTGATATGTTGATGTGATACTAAACATTCTTGTTTGATTTGATTGGTGTATTGCTTGCTTCTATGTGTTTGTTGTACTCTAGCTTCTGTGTAATTCATGCGATTATGTATTCTGTGCTTGATTGATTTGTTTTTTTGGAATTTTGAATTTATACGTATGTTCTTAATTTCGGGACGAAATTTCTTTTAAGGGTGGTAGAATGTAATACCCACTATTTTTATTTACGATTTTGGGTCGGATTTTGCTCGACTAATTAGCTAACCTTGTATGGAATCGTTTTGTTTTCCTTAGCATAATAGGTTCACTTGAACTTAGATATCTAGCAGACATTCTCTTACCACTTACTAAAATGTTAGGGTGCAAATATAATCACCTAATTATTGTTAGATGAGTTAATGGATTTGAGGAAAATGAAAAGATAATAAAAAGAATACAATAAATAATTAATATTTATATAATTATAATTAATATAAAAGAATAACAAAAAATTATACAAAGCTTTTGGTTGGTAACCTAGCGACAAGCTGGGCCCCAACTCCTCTCTGAATAGCAACACGTAATCTATAAAAAAATGAAACTACCTACGCCACTACTAGCGTCTTTGCTAAAAAGACAATTCTGTAAATGCTTGAAAAAAGCCAGAGTATCCTCACCAAGTTCCCCTAAGGTAGAAAAAGCCAAAACACCCAAACCATATCCGTGTACAACACACCTGTCCAAGTATTTGGTACGTTTACGAGAATCCGCATCAAGAATAGTTATACCAGGGACAAAGGAGTGGACACCATCACCAGTGAATGGAGAGACACTTGTAACATCCATACAAACATCTTTCCCATTTTCCCAGTTAAGAACAAGGATATTAGCGGGCTTTAGATCTTTGTCATCATCCGTTCGAAGCCCAAGAGAAACCTCCTTGCGCGCAGGCACATTGGCTTTGTAACAAATATCAATGATAACATCACGAACAACATCATGGCGAAAATTGTAACAAATATCCTTAGAACAATGAAGCGCATGATCCCCAAAAATGTCCATAGATTTGTTACAACTTGGGCATAAACTATTGTCAACAAACAGAGGAATATCAAGACGATAACACAACACAACTCTAAATTGTCGAGGCCCGAGACATTGATTAAGCCACTAATAGGCACCGCCAAAAGATAATCTTGGGCATGCTTGACACGGTTACATTGCCATAGGACGGAATCTCTTAAAGACATATGAAATTGGTCTGGGATTTGCTTGTTGACTGCATCAAAATAAACTACTGCCAGGGAATGCATGGAAGGTGGGGCAGAATATCGATGCAATAAGTAGACGGTAATCCACATACCTAAATAAAGGTCTGAAGAGCCAACTGATAAGCTGAACCTCCGTCTGTTGAGAATAAATCACCAAGAATCACTTTCTGTACTAAAGTAGTCTAGCTCTGAGAAGCAAGAAAACAATAAGCACGAGTGTCAGCCATGGTATAGATGCAAAGTCCACTATCTTTTATCGGTAAGGTAGCTAATCTATTCTGTAGAGGACCAAAACCCGCACCATCTCCAGTAATTAGAAGCCTCAAATACTAATATAGCTGGTCATCATAAAGATCGGTGGAAGGTTATAAAGCAGAAGGATTGGTAGTTCGCATTGGAAAATAAAGTCTAGACACACCAGTACAGTTACGAATTAAAAGCATCTCACTTTGAGGATCCTTGAGTTTTTTGATCGCATCCATTAATTGAACAGTTTTGTGCACCCTGTTCAACAACATGTCGCTAATGAAGTCCATATCCAAACTCATTGGACCACCCAAAAGTTTAACACCCTTAGCAGGTCTACCAATATCTGAGGGGAAAACACCATCTGTTGTACTCCTAGGATCAAGAGTAGGACAAAATAATTCCGTTTTATTTATGTTGAGGTGTAACCCCCTGCTTGGTCCTTCAGATTCAATTATACGCAAAGCCTTGGATACCTCCAAAGTATTACCAATAATTGTGTCATCATCCAGGTACCATGCGTGCAAATCGAGGGTGCAACGAGAAGCAATAGTCTTCACTAAGGGGTGAAGAGTCAATGAAAATAACAAGGGACCGAGGGGGTCACCTTGTTGTACACTAAGTTCAGAAGACAAAATATAATGGGAATAATAAAGCTTAGCCGGGCGTAAGTAGCAGAATTCTACCCAATGAGAAATACCTGGACAATGAATACGGACTTTCTTGATGAGCTGATATCTGTTCACCATGTTGAAAGCATTAGAAAAGTCAATTTGCAACATTGATATTTTGTCTAAATGACCCTTCATATCTAAAAGGCGATTTACAACATGTAAAATACCCTCCCCTCCTATAGGAACACCAACCCCAAATTGGTAATCTCCTAAATAAGATGACATGTCTTTTCCTACAGCAAAAGTAGCCACCTTGGAAACTAATCTTCGCCAAACCGTACCAACTGAAATGGGCCTAAGACCTCCCTCTGGTTTAAGCAATGGTGTCAGGGGAGTGCTAGCAATGTATTTGCCTAATTCACTAGGGCATTTTCCAGCCAACCAAAGGTTGACAACCCATAAATAAACAATAGCAAGTCATCCGCCACTGCAGCCGCTGCTCCACTAAGAACATCGACTAAATGTTGCGCTCGTAGACCATCACAACCACATGATGTACCTTTAGGAAAGCTTTTAATATCCCCTAAAATAGCCTTTGAACCCAAAAAAAATGGGATCAGTAGTGATATCATCCATGGGAACCTCTGGAGGGGAGGCTAGCGGATGTTTGTCTAACAAGTCAACATAATTATTCTCCTCAAAAGGGGCAACACCATATGAGGACAACACTCGTATCGCAGCTGCAAAGTGACCTGCACTAATCTTTTTCTGACATGCTATAACATTAGCTGCTTGCTGCTTCTCTACAGCCTTCTTCTCGCCAGTCTTCTTAGAACCCCACTGAACCGGATGTTGGAGTAACTTGTTCACTAGCGTAAAGAAACCATTGGTTTCCTTCTAATCATTATGCTTGAAGGATAGCTTCCACATGTAGTCTCTTACGACTACTCAACTTCCTTTCAACTGAACTTTATGGTTGATACAATGACAGAGTGCAGTTGGGAAGAAGAAGCAGACGAAGCCAACTTTTTAATATGGAAAGACCCGTTAAAATCCGATCAAGGCAGGATTTGAGAGCTCTCGAAAAATCCAGCCTACACTTGTGGGGGATGCAGGAGACAGTGGGTAATTCATGTTGATAAACGACGTTCAACAAACCAGTAGAGAGAAACTCTACAGCTCCACTGCTATCCCCTTCATAAGAAACGCCAAATTCAGGAAATGCGTCTTCAGTTTGTACTTCACCAGGTTTGTCCAAACCATGAATTAAGAAGTCAGCTCCCTCTCCATTGAAAGGCCCTGAAATACAGTCATGTGCATCTCCTTCACATCACTTGCATGGCTTTGTTCAAGCATGTAGATACAAGCACCTACTGCAAAACCACATATGCATGTTACATAAAACCTTCTCCAGATTACGATTAATATTTAAGTCCCTAGCAATTAGGTCTCTGAAAGTGTCTCTGCTTCCTTTTGAGAACAAGTGTTTGTCGTGCAGATGTTTCATGAAATACCCCTTGACGTAACCTCTTCAATGGACTCCATCAAGACAACCATGGATATTCTTGAATGGGCAGTGGCAAACGTTGTCGGAGGTGACTGCTACTGTCGAAGGAGAGATTATAGCTTTTGTGGAATAAAAGGTATATACCTGAGGCGAGGGTGTGTGTAGTGATGCGTAGGACCTTGTAACCCTAGGCATGGCAGCAAAGATAGAACCCTAAAAGAAAGAAAAATGAAAAGAACACTAAAAGCAAAAACGCGGCAAAGAAAACCAAAGAAAACAGGGAAAAAAAGGGATGATCATGGTAAAAAAAATAAAGTGGAAAACAAAATCATCGATCGAACAGGACGACAACATCGTGAAGCCGAGATTGGAATGATTTTCCAATCACCGGGAAGAGTCGCCTGAGAGAAAACATGAGAGAGAAAAATAAAATAAAAAGTTATAACCAAAAAGAAAAGGAATTAGAGAAGAAAATAAAATAAAAAGTTTTAACCAAAAAGAAAGAGAGAAAGAGAAGGAGGTGAAGCTAGGTCTTTAGAGAAGAATTTTATGGATAACTTAAAGGAGATTATAGCTAATAAAAGGTAGAATGTTTAATCCCTTTCTCTTTGTGTTTTTCCTTGTTATACTTTGATTTCAATTTTGTTTATTCTTATTGATGATCAGAATTCTACTATAGGTATATAACATGATTGGGTATCACTAGTTAAAATTAGAGATTATTCCACTATATATTCACCGTTGAAAGTTTGTTTGAATTTGGGTGATAGTTTCTGAATTTCTGGACAGTTTCGTGTTGATGTGGTTTTGATGTTCTTAGGCAGTCTTAATGATGTTAAAATAATTTAAGGTCTTAACAAAAGTTGTAGATAATCATCTTACCTTTCATTTTGTTTTGGAATTGCTTGATTTGAGAATAAACTGAATTTACTGTGAATATTTTTCTAATATGATGTTATCTGCCCAGTTTTTAGATTGATCATATAAACCAAATATATTTTGTTTGAACCGTTGGTCTTGTGTGAATTTTGGATATGTGATATATAAATGTGTTAAGAATATTCCTGTAACATATGAAGATGATCGGACAAAGTTATCACCTAAAACACATAGTATAAAATGTAGGCAGTTAGTGTGTTTGATAAAATGCCTGAGATAAATGCATAATGTTTGTAGTATGCTATTAAGCCATGGTTGCTTGTATTGTTTGTAAAAATCATTTCAAAAATTTAAATGAGTTCATGTTTTACCGTTAGATAAAATATGATTTCATGCTAACGGAGGGTAATGATCCCCGAGAGTTAAATGGGTAATGATCCCATGGGAACATGTATTTCCCGATCATCGATGGCGGCTGTCCGTGCCGATAAACGATAGGTGGATGTACGAACCAAGGTTTTCGTATCGTAAATAAAACGGGTAATGATCCCTGAGAGCAGATGGGTATGATCCCCATAGGAACTTTTGTTCCTGACCATCGATGGAGGCTGTTCGTGCCGATAAACAATAGGTGGGTGTACGAACCAAGGACATTCTAACCGTGAACTCAATTATTAAAACCTAAATTGGTAGATTTTTCGAAATTATTATTGGTGTTATGAACACAATTGTGAAATCTAATTGGATGAATTATTGAAAGTATTATTGGTATTATGAACTCATGATTGAAGGATGATTTGTTGAAATAATATTAATATTGTGAAGTCTTGTTTTGAAATCTTAAGATGATTTGTTAGAAACAATATTTGTATTGTGAATTTATGATTAAACAAATGTACTTGTGTGGTGATCATGTTGGGTGAGTATCTATATTCGTGATTTTCTCGAAATTATGTCGTATGCTCATGTTGTATGTTATTTGACTCATTGACATTGTTATGCATGTTTTGAGATTGGGAATGCATTCTATTGAGCTGTCATCTCACCCCAATTGACATCCTTGCAGATTTATCAGAGTGTCGCAGCGAAAGCTAAGAATGAGTAGCTTAGTGATTGAATTGCTTAATTGTGTTGCTTGAAATGTAATTTGAAATAATATGTTTGCTTGAAATCGTTGTTAACATTATAAGAAGATTTATATGCTTCAGTTTATGTTATATAAAGTTTCAACTATGTTTTGTGCAAAAGTAAATTAGCAAAAATATGTATGCATAAGTCTTTTCCCGACACGTAACGCTTCGAGTTCGGATCTCCATATGGGTTTGACCCTGGTCCGAAACTCAGGTGTTACAAGTTGGTATCAGATCTCTAGGATTTAGATCTTGAATGGGAACGTAAATAAATTATTTGATATGTTGATGTGATACTAAACATTCTTATTTCATTTGATTGGTGTATTGATTGCTTCTATATGTTTGTTGTACTCTAGCTTCTGTGTAACTCATGCGATTATGTATTGTGTGCCTAATTGAATTATTTTTTTGGAATTTTAAGTTTATACGTATGTTCTTAATTTCGGGACGAAATTTCTTTTAAGGGTGGTAGAATGTAATACCCGCTATTTTTATTTATGATTTTGGGTCGGATTTTGCTCGACTAATTAGCTAACCTTGTGTGGAATCGTTTTGTTTTCCTTAGCCTAATAGGTTCACTTGAACTTAGATATCTAGCAGACATTCTCTTATCACATAGTAAAATGTTAGGGTATAAATATAATCACCTAATTATTGTTAGATGAGTTAATGGATTCGAGGAAAATGAAAAAATAATAAAAAGAATAAATATTTATATTTATATTTATATTTATATAATTATAATTATTATATTTAATTAGTATTAGTATTAAATTATATAGGATTTATAAAAAAGTAGAAAGAAAAGGAATTAGAGAAGAAAATAAAATAAAAAGTTTTAACCAAAAAGAAAGATAGAAAGAGAAGGAGGTGAAGCTAGGTCATTAGAGAAGAATTCTATGGAGAAATTAGAGGAGATTATAGCTAATAAAAGGTAGAATGTTTAATCCCTTTCTCTTTGTGTTTTTCCTTGTTATACTTTGATTTCAATAGAGTTTATTCTTATTGATGATCATACTTATACTATAGGTATATAACATGATTGGGTATCACTAAAATTTGAGAGTAACCATACATTCACTGTTGAAAGTTTATTTGAATTTGGGTGATAATTTCTGAATTTCTGGACAGTTTCGTGTTGATGTGGTTTTGATGTTCTTAGGTAGTCTTAATGATGTTAAAATAATTTGAAGTCTTAACAAAGGTTGTAGATAAACATCTTACCTTTCATTTTGATTTAAAATTGCATGA
Organism: Papaver bracteatum; assembly: GCA_023529315.1. Classification (NCBI taxonomy): domain Eukaryota; kingdom Viridiplantae; phylum Streptophyta; class Magnoliopsida; order Ranunculales; family Papaveraceae; genus Papaver; species Papaver bracteatum. Next base: position 3,400,907 of record JAJJWX010004210.1, read on the forward strand.
TTTGAGAGTAAAATGAATTTACTGTGAATATTTTTCTAATATAATGTTATCTGCCCAGTTTTTAGATTGATCATATAAACTAAATATATTTTGTTTGAACCGTTGGTCTTGTGTGAATTTTGGATATGTAATATATGAATGTGTTAAGAATGTTCCTGTAAAATATGAGGATGATCGGACAAGGTTATCACCTAAAACACATAATGTAAAATGTAGGCAGTTAGTGTGTTTGATAAAATGCCTAAGATAAATGCATAATGTTTGTAGTATGCTATTAAGCCATGGTTGCTTGTATTGTTTGTAAAAATGATTTCAAAAATTGAAATGAGTTCATGTTTTACCGTGAGATGAAATATGGTTTCATGCTAACGGCGGGTAATGATCCCCGAGAGTTAAATGAGTAATGATTCACATGGGAACTTGTATTTACCGATCATCGATGTCGGCTGTCTGTGCCGGTAAACGTTAGGTGGATGTACGAACCAAGGTTTTCTTACCGTGAATGAAACGAGTAATGATCCCTGAGAGCAGATGGGTACGATCCGTAAAGGAACTTTTCTTCCTGACCATCGATGGAGGTTGTCTGTGCCGATAAACGATAGGAGGGTGTATGAACCAAGGACATTTGTACCGTGAACTCAATTGTTAAAAACTAAATTGGTAGATTTTTCAAAATTATTATTAGTGTTATGAACTCAATTGTGAAATCTAATTTGATGAATTATTGAAAGTATTATTGGTATTATGAACTCATGATTGAAGGAGGGTTTGTTGAAATAATATTAATATTGTGAAGTCTTATTTTGAAATCTTAAGATGATTTGTTAGAAACAATATTTGTATTGTGAATCCATGATTAAACAAATGCACTTGTGTGGTGATCATGTTAGGTGAGTATCTATATTAGTGATTTTCTCGAAATTATGTCGTATGCTCATGTTGTATGTTATCTGACTCATTGACATTGTTATGCATGTTTTGAGATTGGGAATGCATTCTATTGAGCTGTCATCTCACCCCAATTGACATCCTTGTAGATTTATCAGAGTGGCGCAGCGAAATCTAGGAATGAGTAGCTTAGTGATTGAATTGCTTAATTGTGTTGCTTGAAATGTAATTTGAAATAAGTGGGAATGTTATTTATGCCCCTAGTATCCATAGGATTTGCACAAACACCCTTCAGGGGTATATCTCCCACGGGATCAATATCCATCTATGTCTTAAAGTCCGTTTTCAACCTCCAGAACATTTATTATGTCGGAGATAGGTTTCTGATCCATCTGTTTCTCGCGAAAAAAACAAACAAACCTGAGATAAAATTCCAGCAGAGAGAGAGCTGAGAACCATTGAATCTCCGTTGAATTAATCGACATTTATCTTGATTAAACATGTAGTGTATTCTTCGTTGAATCTTCTATCTACTCTCAATCAATCGAAATCGGTGACGAAATTTCAGAGTCAGATTTGGTTTTGTTTCAATTTGAAGAAGAAGATTTTGATATTTGTTCTTCAATTCAAGTGAAATCACAGTTGTTTGCATATTCGAATCATTAAAGATCTACTTCTATTTTCTATTGCATAATCGATTATTTGAGTGTGAAGATTTACTTCAGTAAGCTTGTTCCATTGTTTGAGTTTGATTTAATCATCGATTACAGAGGTCTACTTCATTATTCAAGTTCAATCTCGTTATTTAAGATCTACTTCTGTTTTCTATTGCATCATCGATTATTTGTGTCTGAAGATTTACTTCAGTAAGCTTCTTCCATTATTTTAGTTTAATTGAATCATCGATTGTAGAGGTCTACTTCATTATTCAAGTTCAATCTCGTTATTGAAGATCTACAACGATTTTGATCTCCTATCATTATTCAAGTTCAATCTCGTTAACAGGTAAGATTTTGCTATAATCTTTATTTTGTGTTTAACATTTTGTTTTGAATAATGTAATTTACAAATTTTTTTGTTGTGTTCATATCGTGAATTTGATAGGTTTATACCTTTTGAATGAATAAATCGTTTTTTCAGTCCATGATTATCATTTTGAATCAGAATGAAATTGATAACAATTATTCATAAATTTTTAATAAACAAATCTCATGTAGTTTCAGGTCATATTGTTTCTGAAACTGAATATTAGTTCATATTATTAGTTTTTGATGTGTATTGTTGGTGTTCCAATGTAGTTGTTAAACCTGATACATGCTGAATCGCATATTCACTAACAACAATGTAGTTTATGATGTGTATAATTCATCCTTTTCCACTGACTACCCTGAATTTACTTCTCACGAGGGGCGCAACCCCGAGTGATTTGCGTCATGACCAGATTTTAAGCTACAGGACATGTTGAATTACATATTCAATATAAGCACAAATTGTAGCTTGTCAACTTGTTTATATAGAATGTCGTTATTATTGAATCCCAGGCCAAATTGTCCAACTTTTTCCAATTATGAAAACAACTTGTGGTAGTTGTTAGTTTTTGATGTGTATTGTTGGTGTTCCAATGTACTTATTGAACCTGATACATGCCGAATCACATATTCACTAACAACAATGTAGTTTATGATGTGTATACTTCATCTTTTTCCACTGACTGCCATGAATATACTTCTCACGAGGGGCGCAGCCCCGAGTGATTTTCGCCATGACCAGATTTTAAGCTACAGGACATGTTGAATCACATATTCAATATAAGCACAAATTGTTGCTTGTCAACCTGTTTATATAGAATGTCGTTCTTATTGAATCCCAGGACAAATTGTCCAACTTTTTTTAATTATGAAAACAACTTGTGGTAGTTTCTTCCAGTTGTGGAAACAACTTGGGTTGGTTGATTTCAATACTTTCTATAAACAACCTGTGGTAGTTGCTTCCAGTTGTGGAAACAACTTGGGTTGGTTGCTTTCAAATTGTATCTTATTATCCTTTGTAATTTACTGATTTTATTCTCTTTGCAAGGTAAATATGGTTGTCGCAGAGATCAACTTTTGCAACTTAAGCATCTCTCGTGTTATCTATGAATCAACTACCTTCAAGGAGATGCAAAGTCTTGTGTTGCGTTCTTGGAGTATTCTTTCTCAAGTCCCTTATGTGATTCTTTCTGATGTTAATGGTGTACTTCAAATCATTCGGTATGATTTAGATTTGAATTTTCTTGTTATATACTACCAAGCTAAGGGAATACAAGTTTTGAAGCTCAATGTTCAATTCGAAACTCCTTCTTCTTCTTCCTCTTCATGTGTTGCTTCTTCTTCAGCTTCTTCAAGTTGTGTTTCAAGTGAAGGTATGGATTTTGTTGAAGACACGACTGATGATGTTTCAATGAATCAATTATCCATAAGAGAACCAAAAAAGTGTGATGCTTGGGCTGGAATTCTTACCGGTGTTGGTCAGATGTTTGAGGGAGGGAAAGAATAAGTTGTTGATGTCATGTTGAAGTATAAAGTGGAGAGTGGGTACAAAGTCAAGCCTGAGAATACTGATCGGAAGCGTTATACAGTCCATTGCCTTAACAAAGAAGAAAAAGGATGTAAGTGGAGGTTCCACTCTTCTTTGGCATTCAAAGGCGACCATGATTTTAAGTGCAAGACTTTTATATCGGAGCATTATTGTGGTTTGGCTTGCTCTGATCCTTCAAAGCTCCGAATGAGGAAGACTTTTATAAAGAACATTATAAAAGACGATATTAGAGTTTCAGGTAAGCATAAAACAACATCGTACATTCAAGATTTGTTTTTCAAGGAGTATAAAGTTGACCTCACCTACCATCAAGCATATTGTGGACTTAAATTTTGCAAAGAATGTATTTGGGGAGATGATATCAAGTCGTATTCTGATTTCTTGTTGTATGAAGAAGCAGTCAAGCGTTATAATCCTGGAAGAGTCATCAACTTTGAGTTTAATGCTGAAAAAAGGCAGTTTGAGAGGTTTTTCATTTCTTTCGAAGCTTGAATCACAGGGTTCAACAAGTATTTTCGTCCTATGCTGATAATAGATGCTACGTTTCTTACTGGAAAGTTCAGGGGTGGTCTTATGGTAGCTTGTGGGAAAACTGGAAACCAAGGTATTATGCATCTTCTTTACTATTTTCTTTTTAATTTGTGTTATTTTTATGACAAACCTTTTGGGTAGAAAACTTTTGTAGCCAACTGTATGTCACTGCACAACCTCAACAAACCTTTTAGGTTTAGATTTTTGTGAACAAACTCAACAACTTGTGAACAACCTCAACAACAATGAAAACAACTAGCACAAGTTGTCTCCAAAATATGGAACCAACTTGTGCTAGTTATTTGCATTCTTGTAGTTTGGCTTTTATATTTTAGAGGCAACTTGTTCCAGTTGCTTCCATATTCTGGAGACAACTTTTTCTAGTTTATTCCATTCTTTTGGTGATAACTTGTCGTGGTTTCTTCCACTGTGTTTAAATTTTTTTTGTTTTTTTTTTTATTTGCAGAGATATTTCCACTTGCCTTTGGGATTGTTTCTGGCGAAAATAGTGATAATTGACGCTGGTTTCTGGAAAATTTGAGGGGAATTGTCGATGTTGATCGTCCGTTGACCATTATATCTGAACGTGGAACTGGACTTTTGAACAATGTTCCTGAAATCTTTCTGAATGCTTTTCACTCATATTGCTCGTACCATATGAAAGACAATATTCCAGTTGTCAAAGGCAAGAGTAGACAGACTGCTATTAAGTTGTTTGAGGAATGCTACAGTGCTGTCACTAAGGAGAAATTTTTGAATGCAGTTTCAAGCATGGTCAATCTGAAGATGTTCTCTGTTATTGAGTGGATGAACAAGATCCCACTGAAGAACTGGGCTACTCATGAGTTTCTTGGGGTAAGGTATGGAGAACTTACATCCAATATAGTTGAAAGCTTTAACAGCTTGATTAGGCACGAAAAACGACTGAAAGCCATCGAGTTGATTGAATGTATTCGTCCTCGAACAATGGAGATAATGTGGAAGAGGAAGGTTGAAGCTAGCAGCTGGACTACAATACTTACCCCTAAGATGCAAGCATGGTTAGACAAGAGGATAACTGACTGTCGTAGATACAAGGTGCGTAGAGCTAGTGAAAAGGTATTTGAGATCATAAATAGTACTTCAAAGGATACTGTTGACTTGGACTCGCAGACCTGTACTTGTCACTGGTAGCAGAAACACAGCTTCCCCTGCAGTCATTCGGTGAAAGCTATGGTGCAGATTAGTGATGAGGAGGTGTACAAGCACATCTCACCTTACTACACCGTTGAATGCTACAGAGGTTTGTACTCAAAACCTATTTATCCCATTCCTGATGGTGACAAGCCTGATGAGATTTCTCGTACCAAATACGTCATGCCTCCCCCTATTGGACCACAAGTTGGAAGACCAAACTCTGTTCGTAAACGCAGTTACCGTGAGAAAATACGCAAGAAAAGAAGGTGTGGTCGTTGTGGAATGCTTGTATACCATAATCGTAGAACATGCCGTAGTGCTCCATTGGCCCCTAGTCCACCAGTATTTAAGAATCAGTCTAGGATTGGAAGGTTCTACAGGATGATGTTCCTATGAAATCTCTCAACTGCATTTGTTCCAGTTTGTTTTATGTTTTTTCGAACCTTTCTTTCATGCTTTACTGAACTTTGTGATTCATGTTTATGTGAACTTGGTTTTGTCTTTAATTAATACTGGTACACTTTTTATGCTGCATTTGTTATGAAATCAGTTATTGTTCTTTAGTTTGTTGCAGGGTCTGTAATTTATTTATTTTTCATGGAAATTTTGTTGGTTACGGCTAAAGATTTGAAGGCAAGTTGTTCTAGTTGAAGGAAACTTTTACTAGTTGCTTCTTTTTTATGGAGACAACTGTTGGTAGTTGCTTCCATGTTGGGAACAACTTGTGCAAGTTGCTTCCACATATGGAGACATATTTTTTCTAGTTGCTTCCATGTTGGGAACAACTTCTGCAAGTTGCTTCCACATATGGAGACATATTTTTGCTAGTTGCTTCCATGTTGGGAACAACTTGTGCAAGTTGCTTCCACATATGGAGACATATTTTTGCTAGTTTCTTCCATTTCAATTCTTGTATGATTTTTTTAGTGACAACTTTTATTAGTTGCTTCCATTTTTAGAACAAACTTGAAGCAAATTGCTTCCATACACGGAGACAACCTGAGCAAGTTGCTTCCATTTAAGTACACAACTTGAGCAAGGGTTTGTCTGTATTTTTTATCAATCTCCCCTTTCACCCATGCATACCTGCAACCATATAGAAAATATTGCAGCACTTTATATAATCAAGGGAAATAATCAAAAGCATTCAAATAAATGTTAAGAAGTGTACTTTAATAATTAGATAATACCAAACACTGTTTTACAACCAATAGCAGTTTGTAGTTCAATCAGAATAATACTAATACTAATAAATGTAGTTCAATCACAGAATAATACTAATAAAATACCAACATAATGTTAATGTTTTACTAGATAATACTAACAAGAACAGATCTTTCCCTTTCAATTAGTTCTATAGAGAGTATATTACCAACTGTCCAAAAGTTGTTCCTTTCCGATGCTTCCATTCATCAGTGGCATTCAAGACGCCGAAGACCAACTTAACCCTTCTCTTGTTGAACTCCTCTACATAAACATCTTTCTTTCCTCCTTGTAGAAATTCCGTCATCTCGAATTTCACCAACGTATGCATATACCAACAAACAAAAATTATGCAGTCTAGGTATTCTCGTTGTTGAATCACTGGAAGAACCTTGAAAGTATGAGATATAAGCTTACCATCTTTGTCTCTGTGTCCCATTTTATTGAGAACCCTAGTTAACGGCCTTGTCAGGGCATGGACTTGTCTTGACTGGTCTGGATTATTCTTCATTGAGTTGCACAGCTTCTATATTCCTTCATGTAGCACCAGCAGAACCCAGTGGTAAGGCCGTTTGTTTTTGTACATACACATCGGAATGAGCAACATCTTTCTTATGCCAATTTTTGCAACTTCTACTTGGTAAGACTGTCTTCAGCCAATTTTTGCAACTGTACTTGATTCTATTGCAGATTCATCCCCATTTTCTAAGGAAGATTGTACAAGAGCCTGCACCAATTAGAATAGTAACAAGTAATGAGAATAGCAACAACTAATGAGAATACAATTTTAACATATACAAAATTGTATCATCTGAAGTTCTTAACATAATCGAAATAGTGACAAAGTAATGAGAATAGCAACAAGTTTTTTTATGAATACCTACAATAGATCATAAGATAATGTTGTCAAATGAAAAGTAAGAAAATTACTTACCAGAGTATTTGTATTTAGAATGACATGCTTGGGGTATTAATTCTCAGGACCCCTTTCCATCTTATTCTCTAGAATAGTGATGTAATAATCAATTACATCACTGTTGATATAATTGTTATCCAGCAGATTCTGGATGTGCAGTGATGCGTGTCGTAACCACAACAAATTAATTAATATTTTACTACCTAATTAACAAGTAATATAGGGTAGTCAAGATCGATCCCACGAGGAGCACGAGATTCTAGTTGTCTTATAATGTCACAAATGGGGGTATGTTTTAGATAAGTAAAAGAAAAGAAAATAAATAAACAAAACAATTAAAAAGATAAGAAAAATCAATAAGAGAAATTAGATCAAGGAATCCTTCTTCGCTGCAAAACAATGATTAAAGTTATGTTCTTTTCCACTTTTTATTAGTCACAGATTATCACCAACCGTAGATATAGCAGCTAGATCAATGCTAACCCCTAAATCCCTTATATCACCGGATACGGAAGTTCTCGACTACCGGATTCTATTTACCAAACCACCAAGTAGTAGATCACTCAAGATGTAATTTAGTTAAATGCCTTAAGCTTTATGAATTTATTAGGTTGATATTAGTAGTTAGACTCTTATATCAAGGTCCACTTGATAACGTTGTTTTCACACACAATTGCTCCACGGAATCCCTCCGCAAGGTCTCGTGTTTTCTACTTATGTAAATAGTCAAGAAACGATTACTTATACCCTAACTTTCACTAGCTATAGATCAAATTAACAAATCAATTTAGTTACGCACCTAAACAATCTATCAATCAATCATGAATGTATAAACATTCCTATTAGTAAAAACAAACGATAATCATGTGAAAACTTCAAAGTAGATTTAAAACAAAACTCAAAACATGTTAAGAACTAGGAATTCATCCTCAATCAAATTAGTTACTCATATTAAGGAGTTCACACAAAGAATAAAGAATAAGAAAAAATGTTGTGTGTGTAGAGGTGTGCAAAAAGATATATGTAGAGAAGTAGAGAACTTCTCTATTTATAGGCTTCAATGTTCTCCATATCTTCCAAGGAATAGAATCCCTTTCCTTTAGCAATTCAATTTCCAAATCCAAGCCTTTCTCAAATCTCCCAACTTCTCTTTCCATATTCAAACCAAATTCTTCATCCAAGTCTTCACATCCCATGAGAGAAATCCACACAAAATTCTGCAACTATTGGTCCGCCGGTAAACTGTGTTTTTGGCCGGAAATAGGTCGAAATCCGTCACCACTGGCCACCTGATAATTCTGTCCGTTGAAGGAATATTCCGCCAGTCCTCCGTTAGGACTAACGGTCAAACAGGTCAAACGTTAGTCAGCCGGGTCAAGTCAGAGGGCGAGTTAGCTTCTAGTCAGGCTGAGTGGTCTGAGTTGGGTCATATCGGCTCATCGGGATCGTTCTGGAACGGTCATCGGACTCGTCTGGATCGGTCGTCGCCGGCACCGAGTCGAATCGCTGGAGCATAAAAATGGCCAGAGTTTCCTCTGATTTTACGATAATTCGCAAGCCAATTTCAGGATGATTCTTATCCCTGTGCAAATCCTAACATTCATCTAACATTTCAAACACATTTTAGTACTGCTTTAATCTTCTTCGACTCATCCCATAACTCCACAGGTTCAACAGCATCATCCCCTGTAACCTTGCAACTCTAGCTAGCCCCATTGATTTCTTTTCCATCTCATACCAACAACACATCTCTTGAACTGAAAGATGCAAGCATCGATTCTTCTTATTTGAGTCACGGCCGTTGAACCCATTCTTCACAGTATCAGTACCCATCGATTTAACAGCTTCATCTCATAATTTCAATCGCCACCTTCAGTTAACAGCAGAAGCTTCCATTAAGAATACCACTTCAATTTTTTTCTGAATCAAACCTATCTCGATTTCATGTTCTCCCTTAATTAACACCAACCCATTTACATCTCGGATTCAATCATCTTCGTTCTGCTTCAAATCTCTGCATTCAATGCATTATCAATTTCTCCTTCAAACTGAATCATCAACCATTATAACTCCATATTACAGCGCTCAGATTCTAACCCATCTCTCTACGCTTCAAATCCCTTCTTGTTCTTCGATTGGAGAAACAAATCGAAACCCTGAAATCTCTCAGATCACAAACCCTTAATTTTCTAATTTATCAATACTCCTTGTTCGTTCATCAATCCACATACCCCATGAAAATCACCAGCTCCCTAAATTTCCATTCTCAAGTCTCGACTGCATCTCACAGACGGCAGCTTTTCTTTCTCTTCTTCTCAATTTCAGATGCAAGAGAAGATAAATATCTGAATATTAGTTTTAGGGTTATAAATTGGTTTTGTTATCCAACACTCTATCACCTTGATAAGGGATACCAAATTGGCCTCCCCTTAACCTTAATTGGTCTGTATTTAGTGCTCCTTCAGGTAGAGTCGCCCCTTAGTCTTGTCTGGACTTTGATTAGTATTCCTCAAAAGGGTTGCCCCTTAACCATTATCGGGCTCCAGATAGTGTTCGCCCTATGAAATGACAATTATGCCCTTTTTTCTCAATTTTGGTGATTTCTTCTTCTTTTCCTCCGTGCGACTCCAGAGTACCTAATAGCTCAAAAACACACGTAAAATACATAATTTACAAGAAAAATAGCAAAGAAAGCATAAACTACTAGATAGTAAATTAGGTGTATTCTACACCTATCAAATTCCCCCACACTTAGACTTTGCTAGTCCTCGAGCAAATCAAACTAAAACTTACAACTTCAAAGCGTTCCAGCGTCCCATGCATCCTAAAAGTTATGAAGACATAGATTTTCTGCATGCTAGTAATAAGAAGTTAAAAATGCTAAAGAACACATTCTCATTCTTAAATGTTGAGTGAGAAATAACCACACCATAATGAGAGAATGCGTGTTTGAGAAACGATCAATAAGCATTTCGCCTCGACTTCTGCCTCACCAAAAAGGGTTTTATGATAATTGCACTCAAAAAGACGGATTTTTTATGGGTCTCACATGTGTGCAGGTAGGAATGAAGAGAGAATTCCTGCAACACGTTGAATAGTGGGAAGGATAAATTCCGAAATTTTGAAAAACCCACATCTTTTAATATTTTGAAAAACCATTTTTCTGATGATCTCTAAGAAAGGAAATCAACCATTTATATCGAGGATGAGATTACTTACTCACCTTCACATCCGATTAACAATTATGATAACACCACTCTCACGGCATCCAATAGAAATGTCTTCCTCTCCTCGTCTTCTTCTTCTTGGTCTTCGGCTTCAACTATTGATGATAAACACTTGAACTTCATAAATCCTTAACAATTTGTAACCTTTTACCTTAAAATCCTTGTCGCTTGAAACTTCCTTATAGATTTTCCTTCCCCACGGCTTATTCAAAACAAAACAATAATAGATATTTCTCTTGTCTCATATTTTTCAATCAATTTTTTTTTCTTTTAGACAAGAGAAACAAAATACAAATCAAAGTGAAAAATAAAACAATTATGGCCGTGGAAAAGTACTTTACCGCTTGATTCTTAACAACTTGTATCGTCTTGAAATCAAAAACTTCAATAATTCTCACCTTTTACTTTCTTCGCTCTTGTAAATAAGTCTTTATACTTGGATATAGAATTACCTCAATGCATTGTAAGTCTTCAACATGTATACAAAAATCTGCTCATTGTATGTTGCTTTACTTGGATATGAAATTTTCTCTTTTCTTGTTCGTTATTGCTTGCAAACCTTAAACGCCTTCAACTTTCCTTGTAGATTTTGATGTCGCTCCCTTGTTGTTGATGATTATGGTGTTTCTATGGACCCGTTGTTGTTGAGAGAGAATGGTGCTAACTGCAAATCGAACTACAAGAAGGAGGCTTTCATCTATAGACGGCACCCTCATGATTGACAAAAATTAGCACTCAAGAGATCAAACTAGTGCTGAAATTGGTGTGAAATTGGGTAGCTCACCATTCTACCCGGAATTAACGTACGGTGACACACACTCAAAAGAAGCTCTTTAGTCAAGGAAGAATTTTTTTGGTCGGTGCCTCACCTGATATGAAAATGGGTAGTCTCCATTAATGATTGATCAGCAACTCTAATAACGCACTTCTCCCTGCACCAAATTTGCATCACCGGCATGATTAAATCCATTATCTAACACTCTAACAAGCAAGAAATCGAACGTAGTCCCCTAACATTTCCAAGTTCATTTATGTCGGTCAGAATTCTGTATGTAATCATACCTAGAAGTATGCTAGTGACTCTAAAATCTCTAAAAGTTGGAGGTTTTATGCAATTTTTTTTTTTAAATATATATGCTTAACCACTCCCCCACACTTAAACCTTACATTGTCCTCAATGTAATTGAATCGTCCTAGTAAAGTCAAGGTGGGAAATTTTAACATGATATGGAAAAAGAAAAATAAATAAACGAAAATAATAAGCAAAAGGGTAAGAAATACAAAACCTATGGGTTGCCTCCCATTAAGCGCTTGTTTTAAAGTCGACGGCCCGACTTGGCTTTTGTAATATTCACTCCCCATATACTAACAATCTGAAAATTTGGGGATCCTCCCATAGCACCTGTATTGCAAACAATAGCTTCATACAAATGTTAGCACAAGAAAACAATAGTGAAATTATTGCCCGATAAAAATTTCCCCCACACTTATTCTTGTCCACACCCGGAAGTGTATAAAGAACATAGAATTTGGGAATTTCTATGTATTCCTCTTGGCAAACCTGCATAGTGTTAGAATCAAGTGTTTCCAATGGTGGATATCGAGAAACAAAGTCATCCAAAAATACTTTCGAAGCACATACATTCAAACCAATAAGAGGTAAAGGATAAGAATCAATATACAAAGGGTTAGACAAACCTTGCACAATTTCTTGTATTACGGTATCCTCCTCATCCTTAAAAAATTCAAGTGAATTACTTACCTCTTGTATATCATGGTCCTCTATCAAACCTTGCAACCATTCTTCATCATTTTCTACCTTAACTAAAGTCTTGGCATCATCATAATCATTGGCAAGTTCGATTGGGTCTTCCTCTTCAACATCTTCATCATCGGAATCGGGCCTTTCACTAAAATGATTTTCGTCGGTAGAAATTGTAAGATATTCTTGTGAGGGTGTTACACCATTTATAACAATAGGCAAATCACACCCAATGTCCTCCTTTTGAATAGGTGAAAGATTGTTATTATGATCCGGAGTTGGAATAACTTCCTCATTGTTGCAACGCTCATACACTTCCGCGGACTCGTATCTTTCCCTAAGGAATTTTTTTCGAGCACTAAATGCATCTTCCTCAAGCTCTACCTTTTGAAGAGGTGCTTGATCATTATTAATATCAAGGCTCGGGTAAACTACACTAGTGTCATCAAAAGTCTCCAAAGGTTGGTCCTTTTCAACACAATCATTTTCGCTTTCGGACTCACCATAATAAGAATCTTCATCGGTTTCATAACATTTATCCCAATGTCATTTAAGTTCCATATGAATGGTCCTACTAATTTCTGTGACAAGCTCTTCCGAGTCTCCATCATCTTCCAATTTGTATAACTTTTTTGCAAGTTTCCGGACATTAACACGCTTACCACCGTTTGCTACAATAGGTTCTCTTTCCTATGACTCTTCCCTTTGAATGGGTGAATGATCATAACTACGATCCGGAGTCGGGTAAGAAAAAGTGTTGTAGAAATTGGTTTGTGCGACGTTCTTTCTATCATGGTCTATTATTTGTCGCATGTCTTGCAATTCATTGATAATCTGCATACAACTCGAATGAATCCAATTAGAAGTAGATTTATCATACCTTGGTGCTTGACTTACATACCCATTACAAGGTTGTTGATATGTATGAGAGTATCCATAAGGTTCCGTAGGATATTGATCATAGCCAAAAGATTGGTTTTGATTGTATCCTAAGGATGGTTGGAAGTTGCCATGATGTTGAGGTTGAAAACCGTATTGATTGTTGTAATATGCTTGCTCTTGTCCACCATGCATGGAAAACCGGTATCTGAAAAACAATTCTCAAAAACTAAGTTAGATACGATAAAGAATCCAACAAAGCAAGAATAAAGCAAAAAGTAAAGAGAAAACAACTAAAATCATCCGATGCTCCCCGGCAATGGCGCCAAAATTTGATGCGTGTCGTAACCACAAAAAATTAATTAATATTTTACTACCTAATTAACAAGTAATATAGGGTAGTCAAGATCGATCCCACGAGGAGCACGAGATTCTAGTTGTCTTATAATGTCACAAAGGGGGATATGTTTTAGATAAGTAAAAGAAAATAAAATAAATAAACAAAACAATTAAAAAGATAAGAAAAATCAATAAGAGAAATTAGATCAAGGAATCCTTCTTCGATGCAAAACAATGATTAAAGTTATGTTCTTTTCCACTTTTTATTAGTCACTGATTATCACCAACCGTAGATATAGCAGCTAGATCAGTGCTAACCCCTAAATCCCTTATATCACCGGATACGGAAGTTCTCGACTACCGGATTCTATTTACCAAACCACTAAGTAGTAGATCACTCAAGATGTAATTTAGTTAAATGCATTAAGCTTTATGAATTTATTAGGTTGATATTAGTAGTTAGACTCTTAGATCAAGGTCCACTTGCTAACGTTGTTTTCACACACAATTGCTCCACGGAATCCCTCCGCAAGGTCTCGTGTTTTCTACTTATGTAAATAGTCAAGAAACGATTACTTATCCCCTAACTTTCACTAGCTATAGATCAAATTAACAAATCAATTTAGTTGCGCACCTAAACAATCTATCAATCAATCATGAATGTATAAACATTCCTATTAGTAAAAACAAACGATAATCATGTGAAAACTTCAAAGTAGATTTAAAACAAAACTCAAAACATGTTAAGAACTAGGAATTCATCCTCAATCAAATTAGTTACTCATATTAAGGAGTTCACACAAAGAATAAAGAATAAGAAAAAATGTTGTGTGTGTAGAGGTGTGAAAAAAGATATATGTAGAGAAGTAGAGAACTTCTTTATTTATAGGCTTCAATGTTCTCCATATCTTCCAAGGAATAGAATCCCTTTCCTTTAGCAATTCAATTTCCAAATACAAGCCTTTCTCAAATCTCCCAACTTCTCTTTCCATATTTAAACCAAATTCTTCATCCAATTCTAAGTCCAAGTCTTCACATCCCATGAGAGAAACCCACACAAAATTTTGCAACTTTTGGTTCGCCGGTAAACTGTGTTTTTGGCCGGAAATAGGTCGGAATCCGTCACCACTGGCCACCTGAAAATTTTGTCCATTGAAGGAATATTCCGTCAGTCCTCCGTTAGGAATAACGGTCAAACAGGTCAAATACTAGTCAGCCGGTTCAAGTCAGAGGGCGATTTAGCTTCTAGTCAGCTTCTTAGTCAGGCTGAGTGGTCTGAGTTGGGTCAGATCGGCTCATCGGGATCGTTCTGGAACTATCGGACATGTTTACCTCACTTGCCTTTACGACAGTTATCTCGTCTATATCCACATTATCCATTATCTCATCAAAATTATTTTTCAATTATCTCGTCTATATCCACATTATCCATTATCTCATCAAAACTATTGAACATGTTTACCTCACTTGCCTTTACGACAGTTATTGGTGTTGCTGATTCAGCAACAGAATTTTCTTCGCTCATGTGCGTTATCTCATCTTCATTTTCTGTCGCCTTGATTTCCTCAACAATCTCCTTTTCTGGTACAGATTCTTCCTCAGTTTCTGTTTCAACTACATCACCTTTAGGAACTTCATCATCTTCTTCTTTCTCAGTTTCAGCTACATCATCTTTAAGAACTTCCGATTCATCTCTTGATAATTGTTGGCGATCTTCAACAACTTCATTTTGTTGTTCATCATCTTTAGCGATTTCTTCTTCTCTCACCTGCACTGTCTTATCATCATTTTCTTCTTGAACTGTAGCTGAAGTTTCACCTACAGTGGCCTCTTCCTTAGTTACATTTTCGGAGGACTTTCGGCTGAATCTTCCACCATAAAAAATTGAGCTCCACTGCTTGTACGTCTTCTCCCTTGAGAGGTTTTCTGGTGTGTTTTTCAAATCCTCCCAATCCTGCAAGTTCTTATAAATGTCAGCCATGCGTTGCTTTTGATCATCTCTTAAATTAATCTTATCCTTGTTGGCTTCATAAATGCTTCGAAGGAACTCGTTGTCAGCAATAAACTTTCTTAAGAACTCATCTCTCCCTTCAATCCTATAGTAGATTCGTGGAATGAAAAGTTTTCGGATTCAAGGAATTTTGCATTTAGCCTCTGTTCTTCAAGTAAATTGAACAACAGGTTGTTAAATCCCTATTTTATTTCTAATTCCTCTACCAGCTCTCTCTACTGAGTCAGTGTTTGATCTTGTGGTGTCAGTTCTTCTTGAATGCCATCTGTAAACTGAAGAGTTCCAAATTAGTCAGCATATTTTCCTTTAAAATCAGTCGCAAGCTAATATACAACTTGAGAAAACTTTCTGCTTCAACTTCTGAAACCAACTAGATCAAGTTGCTTTCATTTTATGGAGACAACTTGATCAAGTTGCTTCCACATATGCATTCAATAAATTATCAACTTCCACATAGCATAGCAACTTCCACATAACATTCAAATAGCAAATGTATACGAATTTTTACTTACAGTAAATTCTTCTGGGAATGCCATATTCCCGTCACTATCTTTCCTTTCTACCGTCAACTTGTTGCACAAATCGAGTTGGTGCCACCTGGTGAACCTTGGAGTTGAATGTTCGAATCCTTGTCGCTTCGGTAGGTAGTTGCTATGCTCCAATAATTTTTCATTTCTTTTTTACCAACAAAAATGGTATGCACCCAGGTACACGTTTAAGACCATCTTTTCCTTTTGGTTTCTTTATATTATCCATCAAATATTTCACTAGGTGGTCTGGCCACGACACTCTATGCATGGAGAATAAGTATGGCAACCATCTCTGGGTAAAGTAGGCTCCACTAGTATCCGTGAAGAAGAACACGGTGCATAACCACATGCCAAAGAAAATCAGAAACAAAGCCGGGTCCTCTCCATTTTGAGCTTCTTCTCTCAACACCATATCGATCTGTTGCCTTGTAATCTTGTAGTCCTTGCCTTCTACAGGGGGGAAATATGTGTGCAAGAAATTTATGTGTTCTTTAGTTACTTTACTCAATTTCTTCTTCAATTCATCATCTTCGGGCCTTCTTTTCACATTGAAGAAAACAACAAAGTCATCTGTTGTTGGAACATAAACCTTCTTATTAAAAACAAATCCCACTTCCACCTTATTTCTCACTACTACACTATCATGGAAACTGAGAAACATCTTTATAGCTTGAGGAATCTTAGTGTATACATCTCTTTCAGCCGTTACGTCTTTTGGAGGCCTGTTTTCTTGTTCTTCTTTAAAGAATGGTTCAACAAACCCCCAATACGGAGACTCTCTTAAGGATTTCGCATGTGCTGGCTTGTCTTTCAATACTTTATACAGGTAATAACTCATATCTAACAATTGTAATAATCCAGATTTATATGCTAACACTATTTCTATCTTCTTCTTTTTACCTGCAATCATGCAAGCTATCCAATTAATATCTATTACACAGATACACATACCTAATTAAAAGAAGATTTATAAGTTTTCTTTTCATACCTTTTCTGTGTTGAACTATATCAGTAGTTTCTATTGCTTCATTGCTGGGAGCATTCTTAGCAGAGTTGGTTTCCATTGCCTTCAATCTTGGCGACGTCCTCTTCATACTAGTGTTGTTCAGTCAATAGAAATAGTTAGCATGATATCTCAATACAGCTAACTAATTCAATTGTCTCCATATATTGGAGGAACTACCAAAATCTGACTCCATTATCTTACGTTATCTTAGGAAATTGAGATAAATTATTGTTTGTACCCAAAATCACTTTTGGGCACGAAACACAAAGAATGGATAGTTTGGTTAGTATTTTGGATTCGGGATTGATTTGAAGGACAAAAGAGAAACAAAGGTTTAACGTGGTTCGGCATGGTTGCCTACATCAACGGATGAATCCCCTTGGGGAGAAATATTTTATTCATGTTTTGTGTTACATTCTCTCTTTTCTCTCACCTTGGTTACCCCCCATCCTGATTTCTGCTCTCCCTATTTATACAATTCAACATATAATTTCAACATAAACATAAATTGCATTAACTGCCCCATTCATGCTCCCATAATGAATTCTAAATGAAACTGCCCATTTATGCTCCCATCATGAATTCTGCATGAAACTGCCCCTTTATGTCTTCATCATAATTGTTGAATGAAACTGCCCCTTAAATGCCTTTATGATAAATTCTCATGAAACTGTTGGGATTAATGTTGCATGTATGAAACTGCTACATTTAGTGTTGTATGGTAAATTATGCATGCTGGCAAGCTGGACTGGCGGCTGGCAGTTTGGATGGATGCTGGTTGGCAGCATAATTGGTTGGCAGACTGGATGGAGGTTGGCTGGCAGCATGGTTAAATTGTAGACTGGATGGAGGTCGGCTGGCAGTTTGGATGGAGACTGGTTGGCAGTGCGGAAGAGTTTTAGGCTGGGAATTGGTTAGCAGCGTTGCTGGCTATAAGACCGAAAATTGGATGGGGGTGTGACTGACTTCGATAGTTGACCGACGGTTGACTTTGACCATTGACCGGATGTTGACTTTGACCATTGACATTGACCGGATGTTGACTTTGACTGTTGACCGATTTTGACTATTGACTGATTCTGACCATTGATCGGTCTGTGCAGACTGGTGGGATGCCTTGGTTGACTGGTTAGCGGGCTTGGATGAGGACCAAAAGATGATTCAAGTATCAATTTGGCCCATTAAGTGGTATTTTTACTTATGGTACAAACATCGCCCCTTGTTAACCTCCAACTTGTTGGGGGTTAAGAAAATTCTGTTTTCCTTAGTCAATGATAAAATTCGCCCCCAAGTGTGGTTTGTTGATACTGAGGTGACTGGCGAACTTCCCTTGTGTTTGCGAAAATCATAATCAAGACACCCCCAAGCGAGGCTATTGTGATTGGGAGATTGGCGGGAAACAGTTGAGTGGAGTGGTACTGTGAGTGAGTGATAACAGTATTGAGTGAAGCTGGTGTGCAATATCTGTAATCAGCTGGACTGCGGGAACAACGAGCATATCTTGTATGCATCAGCTGCGATCAGCTGGAATGCAACAACAACGAACAAATTTCCACTGCAGCAGCGTTCGTTTCACTGGATCGCAGAACTCGCGAGCGTGGCTTGACTGCATCAGCTGCGATCAGCTAGAATGAAACAGCAACGAACAAAGTTCCACTGCAGCAGCTGCGTTCAGCTGGACTGCAGAAACTGCGAGTAAGGCTGGACTGCGTCAGCTGCAATCAGCTGGAATGCAGCAGCGACGAACAAAGTTCCACTGCAGCATCTGCGTTCAGCTGGATCAGCAGAATGCTAAGCAAGGCTGGATCGCATCAGCTGCGACCAGCTGGAATGCAGCAGCAACGAACAAAGTTCCACTGCAGCAGCTGCGTTCAGCTGGACTACAGGAACTGAGAAAAAGGCTGGACTGCATCATCTGTGACCAGCTGGAATGCAGCAGCAACGAATAAAGTTCCACTGCAGCAGTTGCGTTCAGCTGGACTGCAGGAACTGCGAGCAAGGCTGGACTGCATCAGTTGTGACCAGCTGGAATGCATCAGCAACGAACAAAGTTCCTCTACAGCAGCTAGGTTCAGCTGGACTGTAGGAAATGAGAGCATAGCTGGACCCTAGTTAGCAATTCGGGGTACGGGGAGTAGTTCGGGACGGCATACGTACGAGAATTATTCGGATCCGGATAGGTCGGATTCGATCAAAAATCCGGTCAACAGTTCGGTGTTCGTAGAGTAGTTCGGTACGGATACGTACGTGTATAATTCGTTATAGGAATGTGAGTTCGGTATTCAAAATTCGGCATTAATAAATAATAAAATTTTAGAATTTTATAGGTTGGGATGTGTAGTTTGTGCTAAAAATGCAATATATAGTAAATATCATTTAATTATATCACCAACAAGCTGTTGGTCCAGTGGTTCTGAGATGTTTTAAGGGATCTTCGCATCCTAAGTTCGATTCCCATCTCAAATTTTTGTGAAAACCACATTTAAGGGATGAAAATGGACAGTTGGGCTCCAGTTACCTATGGCCCAGTATGATAAGGTAAGGAATCGAAGTTGGGCTTCACTAAACCAAGGCGAATCAAAGTTGGGCTTCACTAAACCAAGGCGAATCAGTACGCCGAACTTTCAGACGGCACAAATTATTCGCGCATGATTCAGGATCCCCATATTGTTCGCGTACCATGGACGGTGTTTGAAGTATTCGGCTGTATGATTCGAATTCGGATGATTCGAATTCGTTCGCGAATAATTCGTCGAATTACTAACTAGGAGCTGGACTGCGTCAGCTGTGATCAGCTGGACCGCAGCAGCAACGAATAAAGCTACACTGCAGCAACAACGATTAGCTGGACTGCAGCAGCTGCTGAGGGACTGGACTCAAATAGTTCGATAAACATAGGTGTAAAAGTTATAAATAAAACTAGACAACATCAGTTGCGTCCAACTGAGTGTCACCAGACTGCATCAGTTGCGTCCAACTGAGTACAGAATTCGCAGGCAACTGGACTGCATCGGTTGTGTCCAACCGAGTGCAGCAGTTGCTTTTGAACTGGAGTACAATAATTCAATCAATATAAATATGGCAGTTTAACATTACTAATTGTAATAATTGCGTAAAAATATTATGGTGTATGCTCGCCCCCTCTTAATCCTGCAATTCGTTGGAGGATTAAGAAGTTCGGGTTACCTGAAGTTCCGATTTTCGGAAGCTGAACTCCGCATTGCATTTAGGTTCTATGTAACTTGCCCCCAATCGTATAGAGTGTTTACGTAGCCTGACCCAAAGGAGTCGTTTCAAACCATGAGGTGTCACATATCTCGCCCCCAAGTGATAGTCAGTCACGTTGAAGTGATATGCGAATCGGCCCCAGTAGATAGTGATTGTCATGCTGCTCAATGCTCGCACAAGGGTGCACTACCTTGCTGTATTTTGCTTGTGCATGGAATTTTGAAGATGTATGCTATCTGGAATTCGCGCGGGGGGCCAATCCCACTATTCCAGATGCGTGCAGAATTGAAATGTGTGCATCCTCTCGTTGAGAAGAATGCTCGCCACATTAAAGGTGTCTTATTGAACAAAAATATGCATGAAAATAATAAAAAAATAATATGTAAATTGTATACTTACCATGTTGAAAATGTTACTGCGACTTCGTTTACGAAGTGATTAGGAAGCCTGCTGGATATGTCGATGTTTTCCAGCGACGATGATTAGTATAGTTGCCTTAGCGTCTCGTCTCGACTTAGTAATTGATTTGTCTATGGGACTGGAATGCACCAGTTAAGTCCAAACTGTAATGAAGACAGTTGCCATGGAGCTGTCTTTTAGCAGCTTTGATTAGCTGTACTGTAACAGTTATGCGTAAAACTGGACTGAAGCAGTGGTGAGGAAAACTGTATTGAGACAGTTTTGAAAAAATCGGACTACAGCAGTTCGATCAACTGGACAGTGTCTGGCGCTGTCATTTCAAATTTTTAAAAATTTAATTTCCTCCGAAAATTGAAATTTCTCCTTCACGATGACGGGAATTGACATACGATCTCAACGGGCCGAAAATCACTCAGTTTGGATGCACGAAGAAGAAGTTATCGAAGAATTGGTTGGTTAGCGCCATGCCCCAAATATGTTGATGTCGTGATTTCACCCCAAAAATATTTTTCTCCAATTGTAAAATTTTACCTTCACGACGTTGGATATTGAAACGTGATCGCAACGAGCCAAAAATCATCCAATTCGGGCGTGGGATGAAGAAGATATCTACAAAACAAATTTTAAGACCAAGCCCTAGTGGGGGCATATAAATCCGTCCGCCAAACGAATGTGGGCTGAAAAATCTAGGGCTATCAAATTAAATTGCGTCGCGCAGCATAGGATCAGGGCCACGGTATTAAATTTGGCCGAGATACATCTTAACATTTTCCTGATTAATCGCCGATTTTCCAAGCTTGCCGATTAATCGTACCGATCAGATCGCCGAGTTGCCACAGTCTCCGTTCGTTGCCGCCATTCGCCGCCGCCACTCGCTCGTAATGCTCGCCGCCCTTGCGGCTGGACTTGGCCGCCGGTTTTTTTTTTTTTTTTTTTTGAATTTGAATTTGAATTTGAATTTCGATGTAAAGCGGAGCATCGAAATTTGATACCTCGTAGAGAATCAACGGTCTGCTATCCAGAGCATCGAAGATTGATGTCCCATAGTCGCATCGAACTTTGTCTAAGTTGAAGTGGGTGTACAAAACCTTTGTTGGAGTGGGTTAACCGACCTTTTAGAAGTGGGTTAGGGTTTGTAACGTGGTTCAACAAAATCTGACGTGGGTGAAGGAAATCCAGAAGTGGGTGAACGGATCGTGCCAGTTGAGCCGCCGGCTTCTGCTGCTGATTTTTTCTTTTTTTTTATACTTTTCGCGACGCTTTTTACACGAACTGTGATCTTTGCAATGGAGGCTTCTTGCAACGGCTTTATGAAATGTGATATGTTCCATTGCAGCTGTTGCCTTTTCTTCCTCGCAACGGTTGTTGTAACAGTTTCAGGAACTGTTGACTTTTCTTCTAGAACCGTTGCTGTTTCTTAATGGACCTTTCACCATGGTTTTGCTGCACCTTTGCGGACTTTTCTGACATGCTTTTCCGGAGGTTTTCTCTTGGGTATTCAAGCCCTTATAGATGTAAGCAACTTGTCACCTCTGCGATCACGACAAGTAGCGAGAAGTCGCTGAAAAGACTCAGGTGGGAATCCCCGTGAACCAAATAGGATTACCCTTTCATCCAATGTTCATAGAATTGACTCGACTTCAAGGAAGTGCAAAGATGGCATCCTTGGCCAGGAGAATAGAAAAGCTAGAGCTAGAAAAGAATGGAAAAACTAATATCCCTACTCTCCGTAGTCAAATTGAAATGGCCACTTGTGCCGCATGCCATAGTTCAGACCATCTAGTGGACACTTGTCCAGACCTCCATGCATTTCAAGAATCTAAAACCGAGGAAGCCAATGTATTATACCAAAGGCAAGAGAACAACCCATATTCTCGGACCTACAACCCAGGTGGAGAAATCACCCTAACTTTTCATGGTGGCGTAATGAGTGCTGAAGTTGTCATTTGGTAATATGACTGTGGAGTTGAATGTTTTCAATGCTAGCCAACAACATTTAGATCTTGATGATGATAATGATGTGCATGAAATCAACATGATTGACAGTTTGATTGAGTCGCTACCTAGTAGCATGTCAGTGACCCTTTGCTTGTTTGAATAATTTCAACCTAGATCTGTTTGATGATGAATACATAAGTGAAGTGAATACTTTGCTTGAATCCACACCACTCATGGACACGTATAAGTGGAAAGCTAGAGTGGAACCACTTCCACTCTTGGAATCCAAGTCTGTTCCATCTCTTGTTGAGCCACCAAAGCCGAATCCGAAAAACCATTGCCTCGATACTCTTAAATATGTTTTTTTGGGACCTTCTAATACTTTGCCCGTAATCATTTCATCTGCCTTAGATACAAAACAGAAAGAAAACTTTTAGAAGTGCTTAAGGAGCATAAAGAAGCATTAGGATGGACCATCTCGGACTTAAAGGCATAAGCCCCACCGATTGCATGCACCATATAAACCTTGAGGACAATGCCAAACCATCTAGGGAGATGCAAAGGCGTCTCAATCCTAACATGAAAGAGGTTGTTAAGAGTGAGATCATAAAGCTTCTTGATGCGGGTATCATATACCCAGTTCGATAGCAAGTGGGTGGTCCCATTCAAGTGGTACCCAAGAAGTCTGGCATTACTGTAGTTCAAAATGAGAAGAATGAGCTTGTCCCCACCCGTGTAACTACAGGGTGGCGAGTTTGTATTGACTATAGGAAATTGAACACAGTAACTAAGAAAGACCATTTTCCGCTGCCCTTCATTGATCAAATGCTAGAAAAGTTGTCAGGACATAGGTACTATTGTTTCTTAGATGGCTATTCAGGCTACAACCAAATTCACATAGCACCCGAAGATCAAAGATAAGACCACATTTACTTGTCTCGTATGGAAAATTTGCTTATCGTCGTATGCCTTTTGGGTTGTGTAATGCACTGCTACTTTTCAAAGATGTATGATGAGCATATTTTCAGACATGATAGATGAGTTTCTTGAAATCTTCATGGATGATTTTTCTGTCTTTGGCTCTTCTTTTGATGAATGTTTGCATCATCTTACTCGTGTGCTTATTCGGTGTAAAGAAAAGAATTTGATCTTGAATTGGGAAAAATGTCATTTCATGGTTGACTCAGGCATTGTTCTAGGGCATATCATCTCAGAAAAAGGCATAGAAGTAGATAAAGCCAAGGTTGATATCATTCAACACTTGCCTCAACCTCGCTCTGTGAGGGAGGTTAGATCATTTTTAGGCCATCTTTGGTTTCTATTTAGATTCATCAAAGATTTCAAAGAAGATCTCAAGGCCATTGTGTAATCTACTCAGTAAAGATGTTGCATTTGTGTTTGATGATGCTTGTGTGCATGCTTGGGAGGAGCTCAAAACTCTTTTAACTTCGGCCCTATAGTCCGACCTCCCGATTGGAAATTGCCATTTGAAATCATGTGTGACGTTGAGGCATCTTAGGTCAGCGAGTTGACAAACAACCCTATGTGATCTACTATGCTAGTAAGACACTGAATGAGGCACAAATGAATTATTCAACAACCGAAAAGAGATGCTAGCTGTTGTTTTTGCATTAGATAAGTTTAGATCTTATTTGATAGGATCTAAAATCATCATATATTCCGACCATGCCGCACATTGAGATATCTTTTATCTAAAAAAGATGCCAAGGCTCGTCTAATTCGATGGATACTCTTGTTACAAGAGTTCCACCTCGAAATTCGAGATTGAGAATGTTGTTGCTTGATCACTTATCTAGATTGA
This sequence comes from Papaver bracteatum, assembly GCA_023529315.1. Taxonomy (NCBI): domain Eukaryota; kingdom Viridiplantae; phylum Streptophyta; class Magnoliopsida; order Ranunculales; family Papaveraceae; genus Papaver; species Papaver bracteatum. The sequence goes on from JAJJWX010004210.1 coordinate 3,425,360, forward strand.
ATGTCGAGTCTACTGATGAATCAGAGATTATTGTAGAATCTTTCCCGGATGAACAACTGATGCTAGTTTCAAATGCCATGGTTTGCCGACATCGTGAACTACCTTGCTACTGTGTAGGATGCCACTTCATTGGTCTAAACAAGACCGGTCACAAGTTCTTGGCCGAAGTGAAACATTTCCTATGGGATGACCCATATCTCAAATACCGCCCGACCAAATCATTAGGAAATGTGTCCCCAACTCCGAACAAAGGGATGTCATCTCTTTTTGTCATGATCAAGCATGTGGAGGCCACTTTAGTGCAAAGAAAACTGCTGCAAAGATCTTGCAGAGTGGTTTTTACCGGGCCAACATTGTTTAAGGATAGCCATGAATTATGTATTTCTTGTGACCAGTGCTTTAAATTGGGAAGTATATCAAAACGAAACATGATGCCCTTACAACCCATTTTGATTGTTGAGCTATTTGATGTATGGGGCATTGATTTCATGGGTCCATTTCCTAGCTCTGAAGGAAAGTTGTACATTCTTGTTGCTGTTGACTATGTTTCTAAGTGGGTAGAAGCAATTGCAACCAAAACTAATGACCACAAGGTGGTACTTTCGTTCTTAAAGGAAAACATATTTTCTCGATTTGGCACCCCTAGAGCTATAATCAGAGGACGGTGGTTCACATTTCTGCAATAGGCCTTTGAGTCCTTAGTCCGTAAGTATGGCATAACTCATAAAGTTGCAACCCCATATCATCCACAGACGGTGGCCGGGTAGAGGTTTCAAATAGGGAGATTAAGCACATTCTAGAAAAGGCAGTTAACCCGTCTAGAAAAGATTGGTCTTTAAGATTGAATGATGCTTTATGGGCCTATAGAACTGCATACAAGACCCCATTGGTATGTCCCCTTGACTTGTGTACGAAAGCTTGTCATCTCCCGTAGAGTTAGAACATCGTGCATATTGGGTCAGAAAGAAACCGAACTTTGATCTAGATAAAGTCTGGCAATTAAAGGAAGCTTCAACTCAATGAGTTGGAAGAGTTAAGAAATGATGCATATGATAATGCAAAAATGTACAAACAAAGAATGAAGGTGTTCCATGACAAACGCATTTTGCGCAAGTCATTCACTCCCGTGACAGAAAGTTCTATTGTATAACTCACGCCGCACCTTTTTCCGGGGAAAATTACATTTCTAAATGGCCAGGCCCGTTCGTGGTGCGAACAATTTTCCCCATGGGGCTGTAGAACTAGAAGATGTAACAACCAAGAATGTCTTCAAGGTCAATGGGCGTAGACCTGAAGCCGTTCCTTGAACCAATTCCACCCGAGATTGAAACAACTCATCTTGCTGATCCGATCTATGTGGATTGAAAAGTTCACCCTTGTACATACCACGAGATATCTTCCCTGCTGGTTGCTTTAGACATACTCCACCGTCTTTGGTTTGGCATCTGGTAATCTCTTTCCTTTTGAATCTGTTTTGTTCTCATCGTTTGTTGTTGTTTCTATCATATTTTGAAACATTGAGGGCAATGTTAGATTTAGGTTTGGGGGAGTATTTGCATATGGCATTGTGAGTCTTTTCTATGACCAGCTGTGTAGCGAGTCTTGCATTTTTTTTTTGTTTTTTTTTTTTTTTATCTTCTATGACCAGCTGTGTAGCGGGTCTTTTGTAGGATCCTTTGTAGTCTTTTGCATTCTTCTATGACCAGCTGTGGAGCGGGTCTTTTGTAGGATCCTTTGTAGTCTTTTGCATTTTTGTGTTGTTGTTTTCTATGACCAGCTGTGTAGCGGGTCCCTAAAAAATTATTTTGTCTCGGATCTTGTGTTTGGTATCTGACGATCAGCTGTGTAGCGGGTCAACAAAAAAAAAAAAAAAAATGATGATGAGCGGGTCTAAAAAAAAAAAAATGGTCACAAATTATCAAGGTTCTACGAAATTCGAAGTTCATCATCTGAGTTGAAGACCGAAGACGAAGACATTTCTATGGATGCTCTGAATTTGAGAAGGTTTTGTGGGTACATCTTTGGTAGGCCCTCACGAGACTACGTGGAGGACAAGTAAAATTCAGGTTTGGGGGTATTTGATGAGTGCCAAATATTGCATATTCATACACCTTTTCATTGGCACTTAACTCATCTTTCGCCTTCAAAGTCATATATTATCCCAAATTTTGCATTTTTACCATCTTCAAGAATAAATATTTGTATTAATTAATTTTGTGTTTTTAAGTACTAAATAAAGCTTGGAAGAATTGAGAAGACAAAAGAGAAGAAAGTTGGAAGTGTTGCAACCCGTTCGCGCATTAGTGGCACCCTGTTTACAATACATGGGATTAAACTACCCATAATCCAAAACCCATGATCCAAAACCCAAGATCCAAAACATCCACCTCACCCCATTGGATTCCAAAACAATAACTATAATTAACATTGGATTCCAAAACATCCACCTCAACCCATTGTATTCCAAAACATCCATCAAGTGAGAAAACATGTTTTGTTGAGTAAATAAACTGAATCCAAGTGAGAGAGAATTTTGTGTATAAATAGAGATTGTGTTGAAAACTCATCCAAGAATAGCTTGTTCATGTTAGTTTATCAAATTTAAGTTTTGTTGTAATGTTCTTCATGTTCTAGTTTCATTTACTAGGTTTAGATGAAGCCCTAATCTCATTGGTATGTTTCATATCTTGTATCTTGTTCTTGAAAGTTTAGAATTGTTTAAAGACATAATTTAATCCAAGTTTTTCAACAATTTTGATGATGTTTTTGATTATGCTACAACATCTTTTGATCTTTAGATTAGTTGGATCAATTAATGCTTTGAGAAATACTTTAGTTGTGATTAAATTATCCATTGGAGAAACACCTTAGTTATTAGACTTGAATCTACTATAAGGGTTTGAATACATATCATAGGTTATTGGTGGATTTAATACCCTAGTATCCATATTATCATTGTTTACATATCTTGTAGTGATTGGATTGCAAAGAACTGTGATTCCAAGTGATTGGAAACAAAACTGGGCCAAGCCGTGTTGCAAATCGAACATCCAGCAACAATTTTGATGATGTTTTTAAGACATCTTTTACTATGGATCGAACGTCGTTGCGGGGGTTTTACCAGTCTTAATAGTGATTCCGTTTTAGTAGTTTCCAACAGTAATTATCTTTGCAGATTTCGATCCACAAATCTGGATTGCAGCAGTTACGATCAACTGGACTGCAATAACTGTGATTAACTGGTATGCTGCAGCTGCAATTAGCTGGACTGCAGCGGTTGAAATTAGAACTGGACCCAGCTATGTTGAGGATCGAACATCCAGCAACAATTTTGATGATGTTTCACTACATCTTTTTTCGTGGACCGAGCATCCCAGCAACACTGTCATCAGATTTTGTAGTGATGCGATTTCCAGCGGTATCCGTAAGTAATAGCTTCAACAAATCTGAAACAACAATTCTTGGTTGCAGCAGTTGCGATCAACTGGACTGCACTATATGCGATTATACTGTCAGCAGCAGCTGCGATCAGCTGGACTGCGACCATTATGATCAAACTGGACTACAACAGTTGCGATCAACTGGACTGCAGCAGTGATTTTTTAAGATGCTCGGACTGCTCTCTCACGGACATGATTTTGAAGCGTTTTCTACAACTTTTCTCAATGGGAGAGTACGATTCCTTTTCTCGTAACTCCCCTTAGTCGGCGCCAATGTTTTTACCCAAAATCACTTTTGGGCACGAAACACAAAGAATGGATAGTTTGGTTAGTATTTGGGATTCGGGGTTGATTTGAAGAACAAAAGAGAAACAGAGGTTTAACGTGGTTCGGTATGGTTGCCTACATCCACGGATGAATCCCCTTGGGGATAAATATTTTATTCATGTTTTGTGTTACATTCTCTCTTTTCTCTCACCTTGGTTACCCCCCATCCTGATTTCTGCTCTCCCTATTTATACAATTCAATATCTAATTTCAACATAAACATAAATTGCATTAACTGCCCCATTCATGCTCCCATAATGAATTCTAAATGAAACTGCCCATTTATGCTCCCATCATGAATTCTGCATGAAACTGCCCCTTTATGTCTTCATCATAATTGTTGCATGAAACTGCCCCTTAAATGCCTTTATGATAAATTCTCATAAAACTGTTGGGATTAATGTTGCATGTATGAAACTGCTACATTTAGTGTTGTATGGTAAATTATGCATGCTGGCAGTTTGGATGGATGCTGGTTGGCAGCATAATTGGATGGCAGACTGGATGGAGGTTGGCTGGCAGCATGGTTAAATTGCAGACTAGATGGAGGTCGGCTGGCAGTTTGGATGGAGACTGGTTGGCAGTGCTGAAGAGTTTTAGGCTGGGAATTGGTTAGCAGCGTTGCTGGCTATAAGACCGAAATTTGGCTGGGGGTGTGATTGACTTCGATAGTTGACCGACGGTTGACTTTGACTATTGACCGGATGTTGACTTTGACCATTGACCTTGACCGGATTTTGACTTTGACGGTTGACCGATTTTGACTATTGACTAATTCTGACCATTGACCTGTCTGTGCAGACTGGTGGGCTGCCTTAGTTGACTGGTTAGCGGGCTTGGATGAGGACCAAAAGATGATTCAAGTATCAATTTGGCCCATTAAGTGGTATTTTTACTTATGGTACAAACAACTATCTTAAGTTGCTTCCACATACTAGAGAAACTAGCAAAAGTTGCCTCTAGAAATATAAAAGCATAGAATAAGTAAAATCACAAAGACTTGGAACAACTAGCATAAGTTGCCTCCAAAATGCAAAGGCAACTAGTACCAGTTGCTTCCAAAATCACAATTCATTTCATAACATAATGGCAACAACTATCATAAGTCCAGCAGTACATGATGTCTTCAGAACCATTAAACATGTTCCGTTGCATTCAACAGCAGCTATATGAAGGCAACTTCTACCAGTTTTTTCCAAATATGGGAACAACTAGCATAACTATCTTAAGTTGCTTCCAAATATGGGATAAACTAGAAGGAGTTGCCTCTATAAATGAAGTCAAAAACTAGCAAAATCGACTAATAACATGTAAACTAGAAGGAGTTGAAAACCAGCAGTAAAATGTTAAGGCAACTACTACCAGTTGCTTCCAAATCTGTAGTAAAATACCTTTTTCCTACAGAATGATTGCAGAGATTCAAAATAAACTACAGATCTAATTCAACATAATGGAACAAAGTAACTATGAAGTAGAATAAAGTAAATTGAATGAAATTAGTATCACCAGCAGGTTTATTACATTTACTGATTTTTTTTCACCAGCAGAAGCATTCGATTTCTTAAAAATCAACAGAGGGAAGCAGTTCGATTTGTCTTTTCATCACATGCAACATCTAATTGAATGAAATTAGTTTCAATAACACCAATAGAATCAGTTAAATGGTTGAATCTAGATATCAGTATCGAACTATTTCAAAATTGAAATCAAATGAATCTAACTCTCTTTTTGAAGATAAATCATGTATTAAACCCTAAAAATTGAAATCAACTGAAATTCAAACTTCATTCAAACACCGAATCTTTGATTACCTTCATTTATTCTTCTGAAAGTGTTTGATTACCTTCGTTTGTTCTTCTGAAAGTGTTTGATTACCTTCGTTTGTTCTTCTGCTTTATTTTTGATGTTAGATTTTTGCAGAATCTCTGAACTAATCTACTCCTTGATTTAGTTTGTTATTCTATGTAACGATTTTGAGTTTTTGTTTCAGTTTTGTAGTGGATTCGTTCAGTTTTTTTTTTGGAATTTTTTCAGTTTTCTTGCACAGATTGAGAGAGGAAAGAGAGTGAGAGAGGAAAGAGAGTAAGATAAGAAGATAAGAAGAAGAAATGAATTAATGGTCGACCATTTTTTCTCTCCTGATTCTTTATATTTATTTGAAGGTTATTTTGGTAATCTTGTAATTCGGGTTTGGGCTTTTTCATGTCTAGGGGTATTTTTAAAACATGATAAGGGTATTTTGAAAGGGGCACTATAGTAAGGGTGTTTAAATAATGTTCCCTTGAAATAATATGTTTGCTTCAAATCGTTGTTAAGATAATAAGCAGATTTATATGCTTCAGCTTATGTTATATAAAGTTTCAACTATGTTTTATGCAAAAGTAAATTAGCAAAAATATGTATGCATAAGTCTCTTCCCGACCCGTAACGCTTTCAGTTCGGATCTCCATAAGGGTTAGACCCTGGTCCGGAACTCGAGGTGTTACAAGTTGGTATCAGAGCTTTAGGCTTTAGATCTTGAATGGGAACGTAAATAAATTATTTGATATGTTGATGTGATACTAAACATTCTTGTTTGATTTGATTGGTGTATTGCTTGCTTCTATGTGTTTGTTGTACTCTAGCTTCTGTGTAATTCATGCGATTATGTATTCATAGAAAAGAAAATTAGTTTATGCTGGGTTTGTAAGGAAGAACCATTAAGATTACTACTCTGGAATCAGATATTTGTTAATTTGAAGGAGAACTATATTTACTTTGTTGCTATTAAGATTCATAGTTACAACAGAGTACACAAGTTTTTAGTGTTTTCACCCATGGAAACTCTTAGTGCTGATTTTGTTGCACTTAAATGCTATTATCATTGTCTCAGTGAATGATATAAGTAGACTATTGTCTTTCTGTTTTCATTTATCCAACTTTATAGGAGTGGTTTTTACATTCTTATTTTTAAGCTGTGTTACTTAAAATACTTTGTCCAAGCTAAAGAGATTTCTTTGATAGTTGTTATTGACTTGATCTTATCTCAATGAGAGAATTCGATGTGTGCTTTAATTAGTAATTACTAGGTATCACACCGGCCTATGGCCGGGGCTCAACCTTTTGGTGGTAGTGTCAGATGATATTTTGGATAGTCAAGGCCTATCGTCCCTGCATGACTAAGTTAAATTTAAGCGTAAGTTCAATAAGTTTAGATTCTCTCGCCTTTGGATACTGGTTATAAGCCTGACCTAAGGATATTTTTTTTAAAGTCATAAAGATCTCTTCTCCAAGCTCAGTAGCTTTCTTTTCCTTAGTTTTCAAAAGAAATTGGCGGGGATCTACGCACCAAGGTAAGAGGCATGGAAAAAGAACATTTAGGGATAGCTTGTCTATGTGTTCATGTACTTAAAGATTAATATCACCAATTTTTTACATTATGGCATATATATACAACACCTGTGCTACAAAATAACAGTAACAACATCTTTGTTGGTGTATGTTTTTCGAATTTTTAAAGATTGTATTGGATGATAGTCGCCTTGGATGGAGTTTGCAACATCATTTGTGAAATTAGCCAAATTATAAAATCAATCAACAAACCATACCTAGTGAGGTAATAAATTAACAGTTGAGGGTTTTCTTGGAATTTACACCTCGATTACGATGCTGTAATGGTAAACAACAATAACGTGCAGTCATTTATATAACGCAGTTCTAGAGTTGAGATCACCAATTGGATTCCATTTTAGCTTTCTCAAACATGCTCGAATTAATCTTCCAACAATTGTGATTCCATTTTAGCTGAAATATATCTTAATTCAAAAATGTCAAAACCTTGATCTTCGAATCGAGAGCTTTGAGGAAACTTGTCAAAACCCCAAACAGTTGTACGTTTATCTTTTCACTTGCGAAATATAGAGAGAAAAAAAACAATTAGGAACATACACGTATCTAAAAGTTTTAGAGTTATTTTATAAAAGGATCGTATGTTTTGTGTGTAATTACTAATTAGGGTCTGGGTCGTAGAAGATGCAGTTGATGCGATAGGGTCGTAGACTAACTTTGACCGTCTGACTTTTTACTAAAACGCCCTTGTTAAACAGCTATATGATGTTATATATTAACACCAGTTTAACACTTAACCCAGTTACACGGACATTTCATCGAACATTTTGAGGACGAGAGAATGGTGCAATAGAGAAAACGAGCATGTTAAATTTGTTGGTGAGATTAGGAAATTTCCTCCATTTGCATAAAGCTAAATGCCAGCCAATGAGTTCAATTTCATCTGCCATGTCATCTCCAACTTTCATAAAAGAGAAGGTGATCTCCATTGGTAAGTGACAAACAGTGAGAGTTTAAAGAAATTTAACTAGTTGCAGACTAAATATAGCAAGGATTGATCTCATCCTTTACACGGAAAAATAAAAAGAAGAGATCCCCATTATGGGGCCTATAAATGTTTCTCAATCAGATCCTTCCTTTTACTTCTCTTCTCTAAGGTGTTTTTGGAAAGATTGCACCTCTCTTCCCCCGTCTCCAATTAATTCTTCTTTCCCAAAACCCAAATTTCCCGATGTTATCATCGAATTTTACTCTCAATTTCGATTTAACTTGGATTAATTCTTAACTATTTTTATCCAACTATTTTTCTGTTTTTTTTTTTTTTTTTTTTAAATATCTGTTACTACTTGATTATTAGGTTTCCAAGTAATTTTGTGAATTATGATGGGTGATTCTTAAACTCATGAGCTGAATTCTTTTGATGCTACGAGCTTGTGTTATGTATGGGTGTAGTTTTCACTTGAAGCCTTCATGGGACAAGAAGGAAAATCCACAGTCAGATGGAAAAGGACAAAAGCTAAAATGTTGTGAAGATGTTCAAACTTTCAAAGCTAGTTGACTTATGGTCAAGGCATTTTGCAAAATAAAAAAGGTCAACTAACTGTTTCCAAACCGTATTTGGATAGTTTAAAACCCTATTGCATCAACTGCATCTTCTACGACCCAGACCCTAATTAGGCACAAAAGATGCGATCCTTTTACAAAATAACTCAAAGTTTTATTAGCAGTTTATTGAGCAATTGGCGGGCGCATCTATGATGTGTAGTGTACGGTGTACCTTCAATTTTTTCCGGATAGTGAGTGAAACTATAACAGGGGTGTATTGGATTAAGATTTAAATGGATAAATAACAATCCTAAAAACTTCTAGGTATTCAATTAGGATTTATAATGAATCATTATATATCCATGGTATTCAATTTGGATAGTTTTAGACTCCACAAATATCCTAGGTATTCAATTTATTTAAGATTTCTTAAGATAGTTAAGGGCCAAGATATATATGGATTCTTATGGATATTTGTAGGCAAAATATATATGGGTTATCATCTCATATCAATCTCAACTCACACCACAAGAGTTTTATGTATTCTTATGGACAATTTTTTTATTACATCATGCTATGTTTTTCCGCCGCCACTGCCCGCCACCGCAACGATCACCACCAACGACAACAATCACTGACCACCACTATCGACCACTAACTACCACCACCGAAAACAACCACCATGTCCACCATCACTGCCACCTTCACACACCATCACCCACCACCTCAAATAATGGATTATTATTTTTTAATGGGAAACAAGATGCAATTAAATCTAAACTAATCCTAATTTATCAATTATAAATATTTATAAGATTCTTTAAAGAAACATTATAAATCCATTAGATTTAGGAAAACTAGTATTTATTTTTATCCATACAAATCTTGATCCAATACACCCTTTTAAATGTTCGAGAAAAGAATGTAACTAAACACAACATATATGGTACGATTACAATTTTTTTTGTTTTTAATCACTAATTTGGTGTTGTTCAAACAGTTTTTGTAGACACGTATATTTCAAACCTTAAAGTCAATTAAATCAATTGGCAGATAAGTTCTCCAGTAAGATGCAAAGTATATCAGTTCGCAGCACAACAAAAGACAAATAGCTATCTGCTAACCTAAAAGTATAAAGATACTCTAATCAGTAATCATAGTTATCTTCGTTTCTCTTTAAGGTTTTGAGTGGCGAGAAATGATCCTAAACTACAGAAGAATGGATGTAGCCAAGTGAGTGAAGGAAAACATTAAGAGCTAGTTGGGGAAGAAGCTGGTATAGGGTTATTGTATAGTTGCTTCTGTTGTTTGATCAAATACGAGACAGAGCTGAGTTAGCTAGAGCGAGGCATAATCCCGTGCAAATCCAAGAGAGAATCCAACAATTTTTGAAGAACCTTGGAGATAAAGGAGTATCACAACTTGCTTTTGTTGTTGGATCAAATACGGAAGCACGATCCTCTGAACTGTTAACTCTAAATTTGTGAAATTTGAAAAGCGTCAGAGATTCTGACCATGATTATGAATGTCTACAAGCCTGGATGTTACCAAAAATACGTGCTACAGTAGAAACATGGATTATTTTCTCTCTAATATAAACTGATCGGTATCTAATTAAGATATTGTGGGAACTAAGTGTTTGATTTCAATGAAATTACAGGTAAACAAAAAGAATTAGCGGAGTCTTGTTCCTGTGTAGTAATTTTTAAGACCTCTGACCAATGGATTGACGGGAAGGGCCATGGTTAGGATCTACTGTTAGTTATGGTCCGGTTAGAGTGAGGCTTACAGGGGTTAGTCAATTGGGATTTTTAGAGATATCGAGAGAATTTTTTTGTAAGAGATTTCGGGAGACTCTCTATAAGTCTATTGATTTTGGGCGACTTTCTCAGTGATTTTTAGAAAATCTCAGTGAGTCATTGGGACAAATATATAGGAATTTTATCTTACATACTTCAAATTAGAAGGAAAAATAATTCAAAAACCATTGTATAAAACTAATGTATAATAAATAATTCAGATTTATTTATTAATATAAAAAAATGGAAGAATATAATCAATGCAAAATTGTAAATTTAGAAATCGTGACTATTTTGTCAGCCGAAAATTAAACCAAATTGAACATGAACATTATAATGCATGGGTTGAGATTTCCCATAATATGGAGTTTTTGGAAAATAAATAGTTTTTTTTTTATATGCATGAAATTTATTATGGATTATTTTTTTTTATTTTTTTTTGAATATCCTAAAGTCTCTACAAATATCACCTATTTTGGAGAGATTTTGTTTAAGCTTTTTATGGTATATTTTCACTTAAAAGTCTCCCATAACCTTAAATCATTGATTTGGAAATCCAAATCCAATAACAGAGAATTCTAGTGACTTTCAAAAAGTCACTATCCAATAACATAGAATTCTAAAGACTTTCAGAAAGTCACTATCCAATAACAGAAACTCTCATAGATTTACAAAGACTCCCTATCGACTAACAAGAGATTTGGAATGTCTTCGGAATTCCTTAAAAATCTCAATTGACTAACCCCCTGTAATAGTTTTTTTTTTTTATATGCATGAAATTTATTATAGCTTTTTTTTTTTGAATATCCTAAAGTCTCTACAAATATCAACTATTTTGGAGAGACTTTGTTTAAGCTTTTTATGGTATATTTTCACTTAAAAGTCTCCCATAACCTTAAATCATTGATTTGGAAATCCAAATCCAATAATAGAGAATTCTAGTGACTTTCAAAAAGTCACTATCCAATAACATAGAATTCTAAAGACTTTCAGAAAGTCACTATCCAATAACAGAAACTCTCATAGATTTACAAAGACTCCCTATCGACTAACAAGAGATTTGGAATGTCTTCGGAATTCCCTAAAAATCTCAATTGACTAACCCCCTGTAATAGTTTTTATTTATTTTTTATATGCATGAAATTTATTATAGCTTATTTGTTTTTTTGTTTTTGTTTTTTTTTTGAATATCCTAAAGTCTCTACAAATATCACCTATTTTGGAGAGACTTTGTTTAAGCTTTTTATGGTATATTTTCACTTAAAAGTCTCCCATAACCTTAAATCATTGATTTGGAAATCCAAATCCAATAACAGAGAATTCTAGTGACTTTCAAAAAGTCACTATCCAATAACATAGAATTCTAAAGACTTTCAGAAAGTCACTATCCAATAACAGAAACTCTCATAGATTTACAAAGACTCCCTATCGACTAACAAGAGATTTGGAATGTCTTCGGAATTCCCTAAAAATCTCAATTGACTAACCCCCTGTTAGTTGGGCCAAGGCATAATCTCCGCCGTCTGAAATTCGGGACGATCTCAGCCGCTCTTTAACCCACATACACACCACCTTTCCTTAGACTATTGATTAAATTATATTGGATTTATAAAAAAGAAGAAAGAAAAGGAATTTGAGAAGAAAATAAAATAAAAAGTTTTAACCAAAAAGAAAGACAGAAAGAGGTGAATCTAGGTCTTTAGAGAAGAATTCTATGGAGAACTTAGAGGAGATTATGGCTAATAAAGGGTAGAATGTTTAATCCCTTTCTCTTTGTGTTTTTCCTAGTTATACTTTGATTTCAATTTTGTTTATTCTTGTTGATGATCATACTTCTACTATAGGTAGATAACATGATTGGGTATCACTAGTTAAAATTTTAGAGTATTCCACCATATATTCACCGTTGAAAGTTTGTTTGAATTTGGGTGATAGTTTCTGAATTTCTGGACAGTTTCGTGTTGATGTGGTTTTGATGTTCTTAGGCAGTCTTAATGATGTTAAAATAATTTGAGGTCTTAACAAAAGTTGTAGATAAACATATTACCTTTCATTTTTATTTGGAATTGATTTATTTGAGAATAAAATAAATTTATTGTGAATATTTTTCTAATATGATGTTATCTTCCCAGTTTTTAGATTGATCATATAAACCAAATATATTTTGTTTGAACCGCTGGTCTTGTGTGAATTTTGGATATGTAATATATGAATGTGTTAAGAATGTTCCTGCAAAATATGAAGATGATCGGAAAAATTTATCACCTAAAACACATAATGTAATGTAAAATGTAGGCAGTTAGTGTGTTTGATAAAATGCCTGAGATAAATGCATAATGTTTGTAGTATGATATTAATCCATGGTTGCTTGTATTGTTTGTAAAAATGATTTCAAAAATTTAAGTGAGTTCATGTTTTACCGTTAGATGAAATATGGTTTCATGCTAACGGCGGGTAATGATCCCCAAGAGTTAAATGGGTAATGATCCCCATGGGAACTTGTATTTCCCGATCATTGATGGCGGATGTCCGTGCCGGTAAATGATAGGGGGATGTACGAACCAAGGTTTTCATACTGTGAATGAAACGGGTAATGATCCCTGAGAGTAGATGGGTGTGATCCCCATAGGAACTTTTGTTCCTGACCATCGATGGAGGTTGTCTGTGCCGATAAACGACAGGTGGGTATACGAACCAAGGAAATTCGTACCGTGAACTCAATTTTTAAAACCTAAATTAGTAGATTTGTCGAAATTATTATTGGTGTTATGAACTCAATTGTGAAATCTAATTGGATAAATTATTGAAAGTATTATTGGTATTATGAACTCATGATTGAAGGATGATTTGTTGAAATAATATTAATATTGTGAAGTCTTGTTTTTAAATCTTAAGATGATTTGTTAGAAACAATATTTGTATTGTGAATTCATGATTAAACAAATGTACTTATGTGGTGATCATGTTGGGTGAGTATCTATATTAGTGATTTTCTCGAAATTATGTCGTATGCTCATGTTGTATGTTATTTGACTCATTGACATTGTTATGCATGTTTTGAGATTGGGAATGCATTCTATTGAGCTGTCATCTCACCCCAATTGACATCCTTGCAGATTTATCAGAGTGGCGCAGTGAAAGATAGGAATGAGTAGCTTAGTGATTGAATTTCTTAATTGTGTTGCTTGAAATGCAATTTGAAATAATATGTTTGCTTGAAATCGTTGTTAAGATAATAATCGGATTTATATGCTTCAGTTTATGTTATATAAAGTTTCAACTATGTTTTGTGCAAAAGTAAATTAGAAAAAATATGTATGCATAAGTCTCTTCCCGACCCGTAACGCTTCAAGTTCGGATCTCCATATGGGTTTGACCCTGGTCCGGAACTCGGAGTGTTACAAGTTGGTATCAGAGCTCTAGGATTTAGATTTTGAATGGGAACATAAATAAATTATTTAATATGTTGATGTGATACTAAACATTCTTGTTTGATTTGATTGGGGTATTGCTTGCTTCTATATGTTTGTTGTACTCTAGCTGTAGGATCAGAATCTCGCAACAACAACACTCTTGCGAAATCTCCATTTACAACATATTGCGAAGACTTCGCAAGTTGATTACAAAAATGACGTAACAGATGACGCCAGCAGAAACAAGAGAAAGATGTGAAGATCTTGCGAGATTTAAGAATGTTGGGAAATAAACACTTGCATGCTTGCGAGAGTCTCGCAAGCCAGATCCGAAAATAAAGATTAGATTAGCTATCAACCACTATGTAATATCATATATAAAGAGTCGAGCAGGCCTAAAGGGGGAGAGATCTTTTTGGAGTGAGGAGAAAGTTTTGAAGAGAGACAAAGTCCAGAATAGTCGTTGTTTTCTTGATTTCATTTCCTTCTTGTAAAATTTGATAAATCAATTAATAAAAAAGTGTGATTAAATATCTAAAAGATGTGTTGATTACTATAGATTCTTGTGAGGGGTGTATTGTAGGAATTCCTGCAACTACATATTGGCGCTAGAAACAGGGATGTTGAATATTAAAGACTGTTTCAGTGAAAAGTGAGGATTGATGTGGTGATTTGAAATAATTTGAAGAAATTGGTGAAGAATCTTATATAATTTTCAGCAACTCATTAAAATTGGAAAGATGGCCAGAAGAAGAATTACATCAGGGCAACCAACAACAATTAGAAAGAGTAAGAGGCTTGATGGAAGAGAGAGAGAGATGAAATCGGGGAATCTTCTAGATTAAAAGCAAGAAATAATGGAAAAAATCAAGTTCAACCACCAATTTAGCGTATATCGGTACAAAATAGAACCATGGATTATGACAGAGTGAGTATACACACTTGGCAGACATATTCAACAGAGGAAGCGGACGAAGAGCAACAACTAAGAAATGATAGGCGAGAAGAGAGAGATCGAGGAACAGTTGAAGGAATAATTCATGGAAACGAAGGAATTGAAACATTAGAGACATTGAGGCAAAGAATACACGAAGAAAGGAGATTAGAAGCAGAAGAACGCGCAAATATGACAAGACAAAATCATGAATTGAGGATGGAAAACGTGAGACTACATAATAGAAGTTCAAGAAGTACTGCAAGATCAAGTTCAAGATCAACTAGAAGAGAGATAAGACGAAGTTTGCCTGTGGAAAATGTTGGTGAAAATAATCGAGAGGAAATACAAAACATAAATGAAGAACGTCACGAAAGAAGAGAAGCGGTTGAAGATCGTTATATTCTGCATGGAAAAATTCTCCATGATGGACAAACTGACAGGAATCAGGGGAACGGGCGACGTCAGGAACAAAATAGTCAAGATGGTGAAGAAAATCAAGAGGAAGGAAGGAGAATATTACATGGGAGAGAAATTCAAAGGAATCGACAAGTAATTGAAGATGAAATCGAGAGACATTATGATGAACAAGCACGTCTAGATTGCAAAAGAGAGAGACTGAGAGCAGAAGTGGAGGAACAAGATCTCTAAGAGGCAATACGTCAGAACAATCATGTTAATCGAGAAAGAAGGCGCGAACAAAACCACAATAATAATAATATCAACGAAGAGTATGATGAATACAAAGGAGAGCTGAAAGGAAACAAAGAGAATTGATGAGGAATGAAAAAAATCGCAAAGGAAGAGATGAGAGGCATAATCACGTGCGAATTCACGAAAGAGATGAAAGAGAAGGTCGCAGAGGAAGACAAGAAGAAGATAATGAATAAGAAGCACAAAATTTCTCAAGGAAAAATAGGCAGGAACGCAGGAGAATAGAAGCAGAACTATAAAGACCAATGGATCAAAATCCAGGTGTAAATGAACAAATCTTAAGAGAATTGGCGGAGATGAGAGGAATGCTAAATAATATAAAAGAATGAGGTAGGATATAATTAGATAAAGCCATAGAAGAATCAGCGAAAACACCATTCAAACAAGAAGTACAATTGGGAGGAATACCCCCAAAGTGCAATCTGTCTGCATTAACTAACATTTTTGATGGAATAACTTGTGCAATTCAACACATTAAAGCCTATGTGAGATGTATGCTACAATGGGAAAACCATGATGTTGTGTTGTGCAAATATTTTGCATCGAGTTTAACGGGAGAAGCACTGAAATGGTTCGAAGGTTTACCAAATAATACTATAACATCTTCCAATCATTTATAGACCACGTTCTTGGGGGCATACATAAGTAACAATTCCTCGCGACCTAGTATTGAAGACGTATTTGGGTTAAAACAAAGAATTGGCGAAAACTTCAAACATCTAACCATGAGGTGGAAAACAATGTATAGTGATATGGCACGCCGTGTACATGAAAGATACCTTATTTTATCATTCATTAATGCAATGTTAGCAACCAATCTGTTATATATTCAAACTTTCAGAATTAAGAATACAATCACAATGACTGAGCTGCGAGAATTTCAGGAGGAGTATATTGCTCTTGAGGAAAAGCAAAACGAGATGGAATCATACCCAGTTGCGAACACAAGTTCAATAGCGGCGAATACAAGCTTATTACCCAAATTGATAAACACCGTGGCGAACTCTTCGCAAGTACAATAACAAGAGAAGATTATGGTTGATAGTCAGCAGAAGCTGGTGGCTATGGGAAGTCGTGATCAAGAAGAGTACGAGAGAGAAAAAAACTTCTACAACCATGGTGGAAATAACAAAACTCAAAGACTTGATCAGCCACAAGAGACTTATGGGGGGTAGAGGCAAAACTATCAAAGAGGAAAAGGGAGTCATAAAGTGATATGGGAAGAAATCAAAATGCCAC
This sequence comes from Papaver bracteatum, assembly GCA_023529315.1. Lineage (NCBI taxonomy): Eukaryota > Viridiplantae > Streptophyta > Magnoliopsida > Ranunculales > Papaveraceae > Papaver > Papaver bracteatum. The sequence goes on from JAJJWX010004210.1 coordinate 3,442,098, forward strand.
CTCTGAATGCTAGTGTGGAAAAAATATGGGAAGCTATAATTTGGATGGAAAATATACCAACACCATGCAACATGGGGAATGAACCGCCTCCAAGCCATAGAAGTCATGAATTATGTTCTTTTCATCATTTCCATGGACATTCAACAAATGATTGTAGAAATGTAAATAGAATCATCCTTAGGATGATAGATCAAGGCAAATTAAATCATTTTTTGAGAGGGAAACCACAATCTCAACCACTACCACCTCCACCAGAAGATCGCAGAACAAACACAACAAAAGAAAGAGAAACATTTGTAATAGAAGTTGGAGCGAAGGCAAAGAATTTAATTTGTAACTCTATTGTACATTCGTACAAAACAATTGAAGACTTTCATGATAATGTTCTAAGTAGGGTTTTCGCAAGAGATGCTGATGAGATGGAAATAATGAACATTGCGAAGGTTTTGCGGTTAAAAGAATGACAAAAATAGACTATCTCCTTCACCGCAGAAGAAGTACCCGAGGATGGAGAAATACATGACAATCCATTGGTTATGAGATTAGATATTAACCCAAATCCTAGTGATGATGAAGATGATGAAGCTGAGGATACATAGGCAATCGACAAAGTTATAATTGATACTGGAAGTTTCGTGGATATCCTATTCTATCATGCTTATAAAACTATGGGCGGAAAAGATAAAGATTTAATACCTTCAACCTATAAAATCTATGGTTTCAATGGTACTGCGAACAAACCGAAAGGAGAAATTGCTATGCGGTCCTTTAAAGGGATTATATTTTGAAGTTCAATTCTGTGTTGTTGATGTGGAATCCCCGTATAATTCATTAATTGGTAGACCTTGGTTACATGGGATTCTAGGTGTAGTGTCAATATTTCATCAGTGCATCAAATTTCCTCATCCCAGTGGTGTTGGCATCATAAAAGGAGATTGGAGTGAAGGGAAAAGGTGTTATGAAATTGATGTAGAATCATGCGAAGAACGAACTGCAAAGAAAAAGAATTGGAGGCATAACGTCAGAGAAAAACAAAGAAGTGAAATACTAATGGTAGATGCAATAGAACAAAGAAAAGAAGAAACGTTGTGAAGTCAATGCTTGCTGAAAATAAGAAGTGGCAAAAACTTCGCAGAAGGCAAGAAAGTTATAATAGAGGATACCAAAGATGTAGAGGCGGGAGTCAGCAAAGGTAAGAAATTTAAAATGTGAAATGAGAGTAAAATTGAGAGAAGAGAGAAAGATGTTTGATTGATTTGTTACAAAAAATTTCAAGAATATATTTAATTGAATGACAAAGACAAAATTGAGAAATTACGACAGAGCTGAAATGCAAAAGAAGAAGCAGAACAATCATAATGGAAATGTGCGAAAATTTCGCAAGAGACAATCTAAGATTAATAAAAATCTAAGATTAGAAAGGGGAGATCCTACTATGGCATACACCCTAGTTCGCGAAATCAAAATTTTGTAAGTGGCAAATGTAATACCTAAAGTGCATCATAGAAGGGGGTACCTGCCGCATGGCTCAGGGAAAAGGTTACACCGCCCCTGGAACCTGAGTCATGGAGATTTGGGGTCAATAAATCCCATCCAGGAGAGGCGCCTTGGATTCTCAGCTTAAGCATATGACTTAGGTTGGGTAACTAAGGTGAGAAGGTCTCTCCTAAGGAGTGCAGAATCTGATCAAGGTGCCGAGGTACACAGTTGAGCCAATAGTTCCTTGGGCATCTAGAGCGTAGCTGGACATTCTTGGCAAGTCTTGGCTTATACTACACTCGGCCCGAAGAAAACCCCACTTAGGGTACAGTCTCGTAACCATAAGCCATATAGGCAAAAGGGATAAGAGGCTGCGAAAACAACTGGTTGTTGTTAAGACCGGATGGGAGGAGCCAATCTTGTATGGTAGAGGTACGTCTCCTTGAAGGGGTAACCAGGGGGAAGATAAGGACGGCACCCTCCATTAGGGAGCTGATAAGTGTCTTAAGACGCAAATGTCATGAGGATACTCATGGGAGTATCAAGTCTTGTCATATTTGTGCAACAATCCTGAAGAGGCAATAATACAAAAGAAAAATATAAGACGAGATCAATGGGTTACTACATGAAAGTGTAAGAACGTCCTACGATTTCGTCGCAAGACGGCAATATCATGGGGCTTTAATTTCGCAAGAATTTTTAGGCCTGTCATATTGTCGCAACAAAAATGACTAGAGAAAAAAGCTAAGACAATATCAAGGGGTTTTTGCATGAAAGTGCAATGACGTCCTGCAATTTTGTCGCAATGACAAGGGGTGGCAAAATAAGACCTTTACTTAGGAAGGAAAAATAAGACCACATCAGAGAACAAGAAAGAATGCAGTCTTACAATATATGATTACGAAGATTATGCAGAAACGATTGCGAAATTGAGGCATAAATACACTAAAAGATTTTGCAAAATTTTTACTATTAGAAAGTAATTTGCTTAATCTCTCATTTGGACACAAATAACAGAGGAAAGTACGGGAATGAATAGAATGAGAAAATGTTGTTTGCTTCCATATGATAGATTTACGCATAAAATGAAAGATTAATAATTATAAATTGATTAACCATATTGCAAAAAAGAAATTTTTTTCTAACATGTGCAGGAGAAACAAAAGAAACAGAACTTGTATTGGAAATTGAGGGAATTCACAGCGCTAGATAACAAGAATAGAGGATTAAAGAACAAATATACAGATGTAACAAAAAAGTTAAAGAAGGAAGCAAAATTATTTCTTGCTTGATTCTTCTTCATCTTCATCAAATTCTTCATCTTCATACTCGCTAGATTCACTATCAGAGATGTCCAGATCAGGAACGTTCTTTGGAATTTTTTCTAAGAGGCAAGGATATGTAGAATGAAGAATGTTATTATCATCACAAACCATTTTAATAGTTTGGTTGCGAAAAAGAATAGCATCATTCTTAAAATTCGCAACAGTGATCTTTAATTGACTCTTCAGTCTAGAACATTTATCATTGCGAGAAGAAAGATCCTTTGCGAGATGCTCCTTCTCAGCCTCAAGTTCATCAATTCTTCTGCGAAATATCTCCTCAGATCCTGCGAATACATAACAATGAATCAATAACTTGGTGAAAATTTATAAAAGACAAACTATTAATAAGGAAGTACAGTTAGCAACCTTCTCTGTCAGAAATTATATCCCTAACCAAGGTTGTGTGCTCAGTTTGGAGACTAACATTTACACCTAGATTATTTCTGGCGTCATCTAGAACTTTCACATCCCAAGCGAATTCATCATCATTATTTATGAGAAGACGAGAGCGAATTTGATTCTCTCTTTCGCTAAGTACAGCATTTTTGCGGTTAGATTCATCTCGTTCAATTTGAACCTCAAGAAGAGTTTCTTGGAATTTCGCTAAAGTTTGAGCACCTTGGCTAGCAATGCGATCTTTATTATCTATGAGATTACTGATCTTGGTTCTTAAAGTATTGATTTCTTCTTTAGAATTAAGATGAAAATTCTTAAATTTGTTGGCTAAGCCCAAGTTGGATCTATGGTCAATTTTTAAGAGGCGAAGTTTGGATCTGAGTTCATTTATGGGAAGAGATTTTATCTTGTCATTGGAAAAGCTATTTAAAAAGTTATTAAGGTGTTCAAGAAGGGTATCATTGTCCGTAGAATTAGGAAAAGAATGAAGGATTGTAGCCTCATCAGAATGACCATAAACGTCTGCGAAAATGATAAATCATATGAGGGAAGATTAATGAGAAAACAAAATGAAAGGAAAGAAGAAAAGCCCCATACCATAGAGTTCATTGTTGGCATCTTGAAAACTAGATATTTTATTCTTTTGAGTGGAAGAATCAACTTCTAATTGTCTATTCTTTTCGCGAAGGCCAACCGCTTCAGCTTCCAGTTTTTCGTTTCTTTTGCAAAGTTGAATATTCTTCTTTTCAAAAGTCACACGTCTTTTTTCCAGATCTGAGGCAACGGCGAAAGAAGCCTTTCCAGTCTGCGATTGTCAAGATAGAGTATAATTATGAAGAAACAGAAGAAAAAAAGCATGAAGAAATAGAGAAATGAAGGCATACCAGAATACCAAGCGAATTCAGAAATCTAAGAGTCACTGATCTAGAGACTCCGCAAAGAGAAGTATCACAATACAATAAAGGGGTATCACAAATATTCGCAAGAGATTTGCATGTGTTGGTGAGATGATCATCTCCAATCCCTTGCATGGAGTCAGAGAAGATGTTATACAATTGTGCCATGGAAGATTCAGATGGAAGATCTCCCCGTGCGAAAGAAGTACCAATATCATCATTATCATCGTCATCAGAACTTTCTCCAGATTGAAGATTTGAAGGAGAAGGAGAGTGAACTTTTCGTTTCTTTGAAGGTGGGGCAGCGGATTTCTCCTTGCGAAGAGAACCTTTGCCATTTCCTTTGGTCTTTGCAACCTTAGATCCTTCTTCTTCAACAACTACAACACCAACCTTCGCATACGAACGAATATAAGAAACAGAGGCAACAATATTGTTAAAAATAATAAAAAAAGTGTTTCTTACTTCATCAGTGATTGAACAAAGCACTGACAAAGTGCTAGCTTTCCCTGTCTTGTTGTAGCTTGCTCTCAGCTTTTTAATCTAAAATTTTCGCAAGAGTTAGAAAACAAGAGAGTAACGATATATGAAAGATTATGAGTTGAGAAAGACTTGAAAACATACCTCTGTCTCTTTTTCGGGCCAGTTGAATACCCATGGTTGATATGCAGCGAGATTCACAGGAAGCACATTTGAACCAGGAATATAAGGACCCTTCAGAACCAGTAGAAACACACACCACCTATCATCTTTAGATTGGAGAGGAGTATTATTCTTACCAGAATTCCAATCGATATCTTGCATAAGAATTTTATCATCAGCGATATTATCTTTTCTCTTCAAGCGAACACCCCAGCGAGTACTATCTTTCCTCATGGGTATTAATTCATAATTTCAAAAAAGTTCTCTGATGTATACTTTTTGGCGAGTATTTATAATTTTTTAAGTTCTGGATCCCTAACTTCTTTTGAATAAAGAGACCATTTACCAGCACCACGGTTGGCGAATTCAAGCATTAAACGAATGCAGTCACTACTTAATTGGTAAATGGCTTGCGAGATGTTCGCATGAGCAAGAATTTCATAAAACAAAGGAAGGTCAGGATCATAAAGAGGGATAGGAAGGCCAGCGAGAATCTAACCAAGTGAAATTATGATTTCTTTATCATCACAATGATGATCAAAAAATAGTTTAGCAGAACGAATGGATTTGGCTCCTTGATTAGGAATGGTGGATAATGTAAAACCTTTCCCTATGAGATTTTTCTGAATGTCTTCAAAAGAAAGTTCATATTTATGACCGCTTGGAGGCATTTTAAGTATGGGAATGGAGAAGAAATGAAATATCGAAAAAAGAAGAAAGAAGAAAAATTACAATAGCATAAGCGGAATTTACGGAAGAACAGTGAAGAAAGGTTGCAGAGAAGATAACAAAGAAGGTAAAAAAAGATGAGAAGAGAAAGATAAAAAGAGTATATATAGAGAGAAGAAAATCTCGAGAAGATAAGCATTTAATGCGAAGAGTATACGTGAACGGTCGAGAAATAATAGTTAAAAAAGACGTGTCAAAGAATGAATGGAGGAAGAGATACGTGTAACAAATTCTTCGTAAAGTACAGGGTCATGTCAGTACAGAGGAATGTGGAGAAATGAACAGCTGCGCCATTTTGAAGTACAATTTCTCATGACATTCTCCCCTTTACAGAGAAGACATGAGAAGAGGCAAGATGTAGGATCAGAATCTCGCAACAACAACACTCTTTCGAAATCTCCATTTACAACACATTGCGAAGACTTCGCAAGTTGATTACAGAAATGACGTAACAGATGACGCCAGAAGAAACACGAGAAAGATGTGAAGATCTTGCTAGATTTAAGAATGTTGCAAAATAAACACTTGTATGCTTGCAAGAGTCTCGCAAGACAGATCCGAAAATAAAGATTAGATTAGCTGTCATCCACGATGTAATATCCTATAAAAAGAGTCGAGCAGGCCTAAAGGGGGAGAGATCTTTTTGGAGTGAGGAGAAAGTTTTGAAGTGAGAGAAAGTCTAGAATAGTCGTTGTTTTCTTGATTTCATTTCCTTATTGTAAAATTTGATAAATCAATTAATAAAAAAGTGTGATTGTTGATCTAAAAGATGTGTTGATTATTATAGATTCTTGTGAGGGGTGTATTGTAGGAATTCCTACTAATACATATTGGCGCTAGAAACAGGGAAGACATGAGAAGAGGCAAGATGTAAGATCAGAATCTCACAACAACAACACTCTTGCGAAATCTCCATTTACAACACATTGCGAAGACTTCGCAAGTTCATTACAGAAATGACGTAACAGATGACACCAGCAGAAACACGAGAAAGATGTGAAGATCTTGCGAGATTCAAGAATGTTGCGAAATAAACACTTGTATGCTTGCAAGAATCTTGCAAGCCAGATCCGAAAATAAAGATTAGATTAGCTGTCATCCACTATGTAATATCCTATATAAAGAGTCGAGCATGCCTAAAGGGGGAGAGATCTTTTTGGAGTGAGGAGAAAGTTTTGAAGAGAGATAAAGTCAAAAATAGTCGTTATTTTCTTGATTTCATTTCCTTCTTGTAAAATTTGATAAATCAATTAATAAAAAAGTGTGATTGTTGATATAAAAGATGTGTTGACTATTATAGATTCTTGTGACGGGTGTATTGTAGGAATTCCTGCAACTACACTAGATTTTGTATAATTCATGTGATTATGTATTGTGTGCCTGATCGATTTTTTTTTTTTTTGGAATTTTGAGTTTATACGTATGTTCTTAATTTTGGGACGAAATTTCTTTTAAGGGTGGTAGAATGTAATACCCGCTATTTTTATTTACGATTTTGGGTCGGATTTTGCTCGAATAATTAGCTAACTTTGTGCGGAATCGTTTTGTTTGCCTTAGCCTAATAGGTTCACTTGAACTTAGATATCTAGCAGACATTCTCTTATCACTTAGTAAAATGTTAGGGTGTAAATATAATCACCTAATTATTGTTAGATGAGTTAATGGATTTGAGGAAAATGAAAAGATAATAAAAAGAATAAAATAAATAATTATTTTAGGATAATCAGGGGTGAAGGAAGGAGATATAGGGACAAGAAGAAGAACCATCATATTAGAGAGATTAGCAGTTGTAATACATAGGTTTCTATATATACATATAAAAGGGAAACTAGACCACACATCCATGGGTCGTAGGCCCTGTAACACTCCTCCTTGTGTGGTTCAATAACAAAACTTTACATAGTGCTTCATATATAGTGCTTTGAATGTAATTCTTCAGATGTCGTTCACTCCTTGATGACTTGTGCCGAAATCAATTGCCTTACTAAAACTTTAACAAGGAAAAACCCAGTGGGATAAAACCTTGGTACAACTCTTCACATGTAGTACTTCACATGTTGTCTCGTACTTTACATGTAGCTCATCACATGCAATACGATCTTCAAAGATCGATGAGTCTAAGTTAATTGCCTCGTTAAAACTTCGTCCGGAAAAACCCATAGGGACAAAACCTGAACTAAAGAAAGGGAGTACAATATTAAGCAAACTTAGGACATAGATGGACTCAAATATGTTGCCTCATTAAAACCTTGACAAGCAAAACCCAATTGGATAAAACCTTGACGAAGGGAAAAGAGTACAACGTGACAGATGCAAGTGAAGGTGATCCATTGCAGATGATCACTTTTCTCTACTGAAGTTGACTAGTTCTTTCACAATTCTTAAGGCAAAAAATCCACGTGGGAAAGATAATAGCCTTAGTTGGGAAATTACATTCCTGGTGTTTGTTGTTGTCTCATTAAAAACCTTGCCGAGTAACAAAACCCTGTGGGAAAAAGTAACCTTGGTGAAGGAAAATAGTTCAACACACCATTAGATTCTCCCCCTGATGTCAGATAATTTTCATTAGTCTAATGCATTCAAAAGGAGTTTATTACACTTTCCTTTTGTGACTTGAATGTTTATAAGACCATGTTGTTGATTCTGGAAGTTACGTTGCTTAACAAACTATCGCATTTCAATTCTTTGATTCATATATTTTCGGTAATATCAACGCGATCTTTATGTCTTCAACGTTCAACATACTTGATGATTTTAGTGTTGTCTCGCTAAAAACCTTGTCGAGTAACAAAACCCTTTGGGAAAAAACTATTCTCGATCGAAGGGAAAAAGAGTACAACACAGCTTCAATTTCGAAGTAAAATATGTCGACATCATATCCTTGGATCCTCCCCATGATGTCGGCATCTCCCCCTGATTACTTTCAGAGTTGTTCCGGACAGTTCCTTTAGTCATGTACTTTTCGAAACTGAATATCGGTAATAACCTAGAAAATAATCTATCATATCTCCCTCTGATTACTTTCGTTGGGGAAGAAATTATCGTTCCTTCATAATCAACAACTTTTGGATTGCACTTTTATTAGCATTCCTTTTAATGTCTTTGTAGGGATAAAACCAATTTATGTCAATGGTTACTTTTAAGTACATGATTACATTCATTATACCATTCCAATGACGTTGCGTTGGCGCGGAGCTATATCTAGCTAACAAGTTCCCTGAGGATGTAAAATTTAATCGAGTACATTATTATACTAAGTACAACAATGCGTCTATTGTACTTAGATATGGGAATTTCATCTCCCAACACATATTCGTCATCTTCCTTTAGACGAAATGGTCACTTACTTATATTTGAACCTTGACTAATCAAGGGAGTGCTATCAGGATGCATGTATTTGTTAAATTGCCTGACAACTTTAGACATATGCAAACTGGTGGAATAATATCCCACAAGCTTAGTACTCGGTCGAGCTTTCCCTAGATTTTTTTATCTCAAATTCGGATTTTTAAATAGCTTTTAAAGTCTCTTATTACATCAAGAGTACTCATCATGTCTGTACCGTCGACATAAATAGCTACAATTCCAAATTAGGAACTTTCTTGTGAATACGCAATAAAAAATAACTTATTTGTCTATCCCCTCCAAATCAAATAGCCACTTAGACGGGTATACTACTTCCGCCTGATTGCTTCAATCTATAAGTGAACGTTATATCTAATTGTAAACGCACTCTGTGGTTTAGAGTTACTTGAATTGGGAAACAAAAGTCTATCAAGCAATTTTGTAAATATCTTTTATCTCTTGATTCTTTCAGAGATATGTAACAACCACATACATATGTTGCATTGCAAGTCCTTTTGAAAACTACCAAGCTAACTAAGTAGCGGAACTCTATAACATTCATTACAAAAGAAAAATTCCAGGGCTTTGTGAGAAACCTCGCGCCACAAGGCGATTCTTTGTACTTTAAGACTGCTTTCTTCTCATTATACTTTATGATAAATTAATTATATATGTACAATAGGCTTTACACTTGGTTGGTTAGCACCACCACACCAAATACCCGTATATTTTCCAAATAACTAAGTTCTACCTGGATTGTGTAGGACAAATATGCTATTTATTTGAAATTAATCAAAATAAAGCATGGTTCGATATCATTGTGCTCTACTTCTGGAGCAACTAATTATGGATTATATCATCACTGTGGACGCATGATCCTTCCATTGACTCATGTGCATTCTCGAAATCCGTCAGGATTTCATTGTTCTCTAGAATCATTTAAAACTTCGGAGCTTCCTCCCATTTGATTCATGGATATATTCAGAGACAATATTATGAGATGATTTATGATGATATAAATAAGTTTTGCCTTACTCACCTACTTCCTTTCTAGGTGAGCACTGATCGAACCAAGCGGTCTTTCCAACTTCCTTTACGGAGCCACGGCCTCAACCACACTTCCACTAAGTGTAGTTGTAACACCTTAGTCTATGGTGTATATCCCTTCTTGAGGATTTGTAACCTTGCAGGTAGGTTTGCATCTGGTATATGTGATCTCATCACTTTAAAGACATCAGTGTACATTCTGAAAATCGATTGTTCTTTGTTACTTCACATTTACATTTGTGGAGTACAAGAATCAATATGTGACACAGTGGGAACACAGCACGACAATTCCTGTCGTTCCCTTAGAAAATAATTTTTCTTATCTCCCCCTAACGACGGGAAGACTGTCTCACTAAAGTGATAAACCGCAAATCTAGCGGTGAGAGATCTCATGCCAAAGGTTTTAAAATTCGGATAATTGTTGAGAGTAAATATCCAACAAAATTACTTAATCATTTTCGTGACCCATCATAGTACGATGTGGACTCATAATGGCACATATATTGTGCAACCAAAAATGCATAATAACACAAATGTCAGGCTTAAATTCAGTTACTAACTAGTACGCAGAAAAGGTTGACTAATATTTGGTTCTAAAACGAGTTAAGTAAAGATGCGTGTAATATTTCATATCCCCAAAGCAATAAAAGGTAGGTTGGTACGCATAACCTATTCCTTAGACACCATATGTAACCTTTGATGGTATCCTCTGCGAGACCATTGGGTATAAGATGCTCTATATTTATCCTATTAAGCATGCAATATTCATCAAGTCCTTTTGATGTAAATTCTCTAGCATTAACAAGGGTGGTTAGCCTTTGTACTTTGCATTATGTAATATGTGCTAGGAGTTGTCAAACGCAAATTTCTTGGGAACTATAACTAGTCCAAAATGTCAAAACATTCACCAGATCCATCAGTCACTTTAATGGTCCGCATTCTGCATGAATATTTTTCTAAAGTTCACCTTGTTTTCTTTGTAATATGGATTTTTTTACCATTTGCATCTTAGTATGGTCTTGATCTTGTTTTACTGAAGACTTTGTAAAAATGAGTGATATGCTTTCTTACCTAAAAGCCTAATAGGAGGAGGGGGGGGGGGGGTTATGCATCTAGTAATTTAGAAAACACTTATTGAGAGATATGTCGTCACTTTGCATTCTGTCAATCTTTTTCCTATTTTCGTTCACTCAAATAAAGTTATATTTGTATGAGTTCTTTCAAAACAATCATCATGTTACAACCAAAGTTTCTTTATGGTTATGCCCAAAGCTTGCATGAGTCAGTTTCCAACATTTCATCGTCGGAGTCAATATGATTCAATAATCCAAATATTATAGTGAATGACACTGCACTAGATTGGCTCATTAGTTTCTCTAAAATATATTTCCTTCCAAATATATTAGAGACTATAAAAGATGCAATCAATTACATTCTTATCATTTTGATGTTCCACATGATATCCATTTGCACCGATTGCTTGGGAATTTAACAAGGTGTGATTATCTCTTGGTACATCTAGAGATTTTGCGACGTCTTTGTTCTATCTTGAAGAAAAAAATGAGCAGTGCTGCGCTCGATAAAACAGTCAATTGGCTGGGCAAAGTTCGTGTTGCCATTAAGTTGATGTGAAAATTGGTTGTTACTATGATACACATACACATTATATTGTATATACCAACACCTATGACCAAGGTGCATTTCCAACTCTTTTATTTATGATGGGAGCTAGAATTACATTTTAGCTAATCCCATGTTCAATTGATACATATACTTTGGTGTCATTACTGTTGAAAAAAAATAAATTATATATTTTTTTTTCATGATATATATGTCCCTTTTCACACGCTTTATATGAGTCGGTACGTCTAACCCTTATTAGTTTGGGGTTCTTTCCATTTTCAATTTTACTACATTTAGCTTAATTTGAGAAATTTCTTTATCTCAATAGGCCAAGAGAATCTCATTACACATGTCAACCACTTACTTTAGGTTGAATACATATTACTAAAGATAATTCTCTTGTTGTCATACTTCAACATATACCGGTTCGTTAGTATTATGGATGAAGTAGAGAAATGAAAATTTTATGAATCGTATCATTTTTTGTGAGTTCTTCAACAAAAATTGGAATACATGTGATTTTATTTGAACGTATATTTTGAAACTATTGACAGATTCATAGTCGAGTAAGTGGATACATTCCACGGAACATTCAAAAAAAAAAAAAAAAGGGAAAATATCAAGTATCCAATAATGGTGCTCAAGTACTTCTAAGCCCCAAATGAATACATTTGAATTGAGTTGGTTCAACCAATTAAACAAAATATGCCATTCAACTATATCTAATATCATATTCAAGAGAACAAATAGCATTAAGACCAAAATTCTTAATGATTGAGGTCAATAAAAATAATTTAAATTGACCGTTTATATGCTGTTGACTTATTTTAAGACAGAAAATAAACAAAACCAGGCATAAAAACAAATAAATAAACCTAGCGAGTAAATAAGCCTAGCATATAAAAAAAACTAGGCATGTTCTAAAAACAACCAAATTAGCCCGGCAAGTACTCAATATAAAAGCTCGCAATAGTTACATACCTCTCTAGGCGGCATTTGGTTCCATCTACACATACTGAGAACCGGAAAGGACTTGGACTGCACATCCAAAAATGCCATAACAGGGAAGCTGCACCGGATAGGCACAAACCAGGAACATGGCAGACAACTGGGTGGGGCGGTAGGTGGACCAAAACCCGAACCCCGGACCCGGATGACAATTGGATCGGGAGTAGTGATGGGTGGGGTACATGACGGGCATATGGGTGGGGTACATGACGGGCAGATGGGTGGGTGATCGCTGTCGTATGCGTCAAAAATAAATTACACTTTCTCACTACTCAAAATATAAATATAGCAAGGGCAAGAAAGGATCGTTCCCACAGAGAGGTCTAGGTTGTCAAGATGTTTTGGTTTCCTATAAGTAACACGGGGGATTTTCTGATTTTCAATAAAGTAAAAGTAAAATAAAAGCAAACAAGGAAAAGTAAACAAATCAAGCAAGGAAAAATATTGGTTAAGGATTCATCTTCATTCACTAACATGCTTTCAAAACAATAAGTAGAATTGATATTTAATCTCAACTTTTATCAAAATCCCAAGGATACCTTGATCGCAAGAATATCCCGCTAATCTCCTTTTGTCATCAACAAACACATTAAAAGATGCGAATATGAATTCTATCTTAGTGAACAACCTAACGTGTAAAATCACTAATCAAGTTTAATTCCCTAGATGCATTAAGTTCTATGAAATCAGGCCAATCAAAGCAATCGAACGTGGAAAACGCACTAATCTGATTTAACAAAGGTTATGGTTCACATATGATCATAAGAATATATCACTACAAACTATAATCATATTCATGCTACTTGTAATCAGGAATCTATCACTTTTACGTATAACAAACCCTAATCTAGCAATAGAGATGAAAACAAACTCAATCAATTCTAGACTCTACCAAACAAGCATTCAAATCATATAACAATATAAACGATGAATCATAAACGATAAAGTATGGAGACAAAACTAATTTATCATATCAAAAAGCATATTATTTGAAATCCAATTATTCCATAACCAATAATAAAAACTAGGTACTCATATTCATGGAGTTTATCACAAGAAGGAAGAGAAACCCTATCATGTTTCTAAACCCTAGAACAAAAGTAGAAGATGGGATAATCTTGTGATTAGAGAAAAGTATTATATTTTATATGTTTCTCAATTTCCATAAAGGATACTCCTTCCAAAATTAGGTTTTATCTTCAAAGTCCATTAGATAGAAATCCACCAAGCCCACAAGTGAGAGAAACCCGTGTAGAAATTCTGTCCCAAAATACGCTCGCCGGAAAACTGGGTGGAATCTGTCATCGCCAGTTGCCTGAATTCTGTCGCCGTCGGTAGAATATTCCGTCAGAATCTGTTAAATCTAACTGTCAAACTAACGGTCTCTGTTAGTCAGGAAGGTCAAGTCAGAAAGAGTGAATCTGGATCTGGATCACTGAGCTGGTGTAACAAGTCACTGAGTTGACTAATCTGAATAAAATTCCAGCCGAGTTCTGGCTGTTTTCTGGTGTTTCCCAGCCAACTCCAGTTGCAGTTCTGTCTTCTCCCTGTAACAATCCTAACATTCATCTATTCATTCTTTCATTATCACCAGCAAACTTCTTTGTCCCATCTCCTACCACTCAACTGCAAGTGCCTTTGTTCCCTTGTAAAATCATTCCCATACATTCACAGTTTCAAACCTTCATTGTGGTGCCATTGCATCCATCTTGAACAACATCATCAATTCTTTTATGAATTCCAACTCAACCCCATTCTATTACCAGCATACAACTTCATTTTCTTCAGCTTCAATACCAGTACCAATCCAAACTCATCTTAATTCCATCATTTCTGCAACAATCCTTGTAATCTGTAATCCATTCCACCACTGCATCTCCAGTAGCAACACCTGCACCACAAATCATCTAAATAAACTGAACTCATGCAACCCCTAGTTCATATCCATTCTATGCTCATTACCTTCCATCGTTCTATATCTGAATACCACCAACATTACAAACTCGGTTGCAACCTTCCCTGAATTGCACACACACACACAGCACCACCCCTTTCTGCCAACAACTACCATCTGCAACATCAATTCATCTCCATGAGCAGCAGCAACTTCTTAATCTAACTCTCATTATCATCTCTTCCATATCAAATCACAATTCAGACGGGAAACCCCCAAATTGACAAACACAAACCCTAATTGCTCAACTGACTCTTCATTGAAGACAAATTAAATCAATTCGTGAGTAACCCAGCAGATTTCATACTCAAAACCCTGTCTATTCGCAGACCCAACTTCTAATTCATGACCAAAAAAACCCATTTCAACCTCAGATCTCCTTCATTCTCCAATAAGCAGCAAACATCAGACACCTTCTTTAATTTTTCACCACAGACCCATTTTACCGAGCTTCAACATCATCATTAATGGCAACAGCTTCAAATCTCAGTTCAATCCTCAATTCCTTAACAGCGAACCCTAACTTAAATTTCATCTCCAATTCAACCTCAATCACCTCCTGCCATCTTTAATTCATCACACAGATCATCTCAAAACCCTTCAATCTTCTTCTCAAATGAAACTCCAACTCTGGATCTTCTCATTCCAGACTCTGCCATTTAAACTCAAGAGAACCATCATCCTCTTCTTCCTAATTCTCTCGACTTCTCCATTAACAGCACATCGATCTCCTCTTTTTCTGATGTGCTTACAACCCCAACATCAACTCCTTCTCTGTGAATCAATCCCAAAACCCATTTTAGATTCAACCAAAAACCAGTATAAACCCTAATAAATCCACCGAAACTCTTCAGCTCTGCTCAATTTCACGGACGTTGCAGTGAATAAATTTGGGGAAAATTGAAGAGAAACCTTGATTCGATTAGGTATAAGAGAAGGGGGAGATTAAGACACCCCAGATAAAACACACCCCAATATAGGTGCCCTGAGTTTTTCCTTTGGTGCTTTTAGCAATGCCTTTAAGCACAAAATTGGCTACCCCTTAACCTTGCTAGGGATGTCCTTAACATTCGTCCAAAAGAGAGTTGACCCTTATCCTTAGCTAAGCTCCAGATAGTGTTCGCCCCTGAAAATAACAATCTTGCCCCTTTTGTTCAAATTGGGTGATTTCTTCTTCTTTTTCTCCGTGCGACTCCATAGTACCTAATAACTCAAAACACACACTAAAATACATAATTCACAAGAAAAATAGCAAAGAAAGAATAAACCATAGATAATAAATACGGTTATTCTACACTTATCAGTGGGTCCGTTTTCCTCCTTCCATCTCCTCGTGACGCAAACTTTTCTTCCCCTTTCCGCCGATCTTAATTCATGTCCACAATCCACTGATTTGATTAACTAGTACATTCATACACATGACGAGATACAAGTCAACCATTATTACACGGACATGATGAGATATGACAACCATTAGTACAAATAATTCTTAATTAATTCATAATCAAATCAAATAATCCCTAATTCATAACCAATACGAGATAATCATAGATCACTAACGATTAATAATCATCAAAATAATCCCAAATTCATAATCAAAATCAAAGTAATTAAATTAATCCCTAATTCAAACGGATTAAATTAAATTAATTAATCAAAGTAATTTCTAATTCATATTCATAATCAAAAAAATGGGAAAAGAGGAAAAAAAAATAGGAAAAAATAGATCCAACTTATCTGATTTGATTCCATCAATTTCAATAATCCCATTTATTCCAACATACTATATTTGATTGAAAAAAAAAATACAGATTCAAAGTAATCCTTCACTGATTTGATAGCAGCCCAAAAAAAAAATCCAGCGGGGTTAGAGCTCGTGGTGATAACATGTTTTAGGATAATCACGGGTGAAGGAAGGAGATATAGAGAGAAGAAGAAGAACCATCATATTAGAGAGATTAGAAGTTGTAATACATAGGTTTCTATATATACATATAAAAGGGAAACTAGATGGACCGCACATCCATGGGTCGTAGGCCCTGTAACAATAATAAATATTTATATAATTAATGTATTTAATCAGAATTAGTATTAGATTATATATGATTTATAAAAAAGTAGAAAGAAAAGGAATTAGAGAAGAAGATAAAATAAAAAGTTTTAACCAAAAAGAAAGAGAGAAAGAGAATGAGGTGAAGCTAGGTCTTTAGAGAAGAATTCTATGGAGAACTTAGAGGAGATTATAGCTAATAAAAGGTAGAATGTTTAATCCCTTTCTCTCTGTGTTTTTCCTTGTTATACTTTGATTTAAATTTTGTTTATTCTTATTGATGATCATACCTCTACTATAGGTATATAACATGATTGGGTATCACTAGTTAAAATTTGAGAGTATTCCACCATATATTCACCGCTGAAAGTTTGTTTGAATTTGGGTGATAGTTTCTGAATTTATGGACAGTTTCGTGTTGATGTGGTTTGATGTTCTTAGGCAGTCTTAATGATGTTAAAATAATTTGAGGTCTTAACAAAAGTTGTAGATAAACATCTTACCTTTCATTTTGATTTGGAATTGCTTGATTTGAGAATAAAATGAATTTACTGTGATTATTTTTCTAATATGATGTTATCTGCCCAGTTTTTAGATTGATCATATAAACCAAATATATTTTGTTTGAACAGCTGGTCTTGTGTGAATTTTGGATATGTAATATATGAATGTGTTAAGAATGTTCCTGCAAAATATGAAGATGATCGGAAAAATTTATCACCTAAAACTCATAATGTAAAATTTAGGCAGTTAGTGTGTTTGATAAAATGCCTCAGATAAATGCATAATGTTTGTAGTATGCTATTAAGCCATGGTTGCTTGCATTGTTTGTAAAAATGATTTCAAAAATTGAAATGAGTTCATGTTTTACCGTTAGATGAAATATGGTTTCATGCTAACAGCGGGTAATGATCCCCGAGAGTTAAATGGGTAATGATCCCCATGGGAACTTGTATTTCCCGATCATTGATGGCGGATATCTATGCCGGTAAACGATAGGTGGATGTACAAACCAAGATTTTTGTACCGTGAATGAAACGAGTAATGATCCCGGAGAGCAAATGGGTATGATCCCCATATAAACTTTTGTTCCTGACCATCGATGGAGGTTGTCTGTGCCGATAAATGATAGGTGGGTATACGAACCAAGGACATTCGTACCGTGAACTCAATTGTTAAAAACTAAATTGGTAGATTTGTCGAAATTATTATGGGTGTTATGAAATCAATTGTGAAATCTAATTGGATGAATTATTGAAAGTATTAATGGTATTATGAACTCATGATTGAAGGATGATTTGTTGAAATAATATTAATATTGTTGTTGATGGTGGTTTTTAGCTTAGGGTTAAAATCTTAAAATCATAGTCGGACAGTGACGTCATAAAATTTGAGTAATAATGTCTCCACTGAATGCATTTATTGAACCATTTAATATTTCTGCGAGAAAATTACCTGGGTACCTTTTTTTAATACTAATTAGGGTTTCGATAGGCCAAACCCTAATTTCCACACCACATGTGCCAATGGCATGCCGTACCAGCCACATCTACCGCGCCAAGGCATTCCAACCATGCTATCCGCACCACTGTGCCAATGCCAACCCATGTCAGCCACATCTACCGCGCCAAGTAATGCCAACCATGCTAGCCGCACCACCGTGCCAATGGCAAACCATGCCAACCACAGCTACCGCGCCAAGGCATGCCAACCATGCTAGCCGCACCACTGTGCCAATGGAAAACCATTCCAGCCACACCTACCGCGCCAAGGCATGCCAATCATGCTAGCCAAACCAACCGCACCTTGCCTTGGCACTAACCATGCTAGTCGCACCATGCGCCAACGACATGCCAAACCCTTGGCCCCACCATGTCAAGCCTACCGCACCTTGCCTTGGCCCCACCATGCCAAACCCTTGGCCCCACATGTACCAATAGCATGCCAGCCACCTTGCCATGCCATACCGTGTTGGCCTTCCCCATGCGGCTACCAAAACAAAGGCATGCAACAATCAACGGCCATCTTTCCATCTAAGATGCAAATCTTATCCGTCCAAGGTCACGAACCAACGCATGGTAACCTTTGTCCCAATGTCAAAACCCTAGTTTTGGCCACGCCTAAACCACGCCAAGGCATGTCGTGCCAGCAACCTTGCCACGCCATACCGTGTTGGCCTTCCCCATGCGGCTACCAAAACAAAGGCCTGCAACAATCAACGGCCATCTTTCCATCTAAGATGCAAATCTTAGCCGTCCAAGGTCACCAACCAACGCATGGTAACCTTTGGCCCAACACCAAAACCCTAGTTTTGGCCACGCCTAAACCACGCCAAGGCATGTCGACCATGCCACATGTGCCAATGGCATGCCGTGCCAACCACCTTGTCGGGCCATACCGTGTTGGCCTTCCCCATGCGGCCACCAAAACAAAGGCCTGCACAATCAGCGACCATCTTTCCATCTAAGATGCAAATCTTAGCCGTCCAAGGTTGCTAAACAACGCATGGTAACCTTTGGCCCAAAACCCTAGTTTGGATCACGCCAAACCACACCAAGGCATGCCAACCATGCCACATGTGTCAATGGCATGCCGTGCCAGCCACCTTGCCACGCCATACTGTGCTGGCCTTCCCTATGCGGCGACCAAAACGAAGGCGTGCGACGATCAACGGCCACCCTTCCATCCTAGGTGCAAATCCTAGCCGTATAAGGTTGCCAAACAACGCATGGTAACCTTTGGCCCAAAATATGCTAGCTTCCCAAAACTTGCTAGCTTCCCAAAAACACGCTAGCTTCTCAAAACATGCTAGCTTCCAAAAAAACGCACCAAAATTCCACCATCCCTCTTGAATTCTTCGTGAGTTTTACTTTTGGGCTGTTTTCACCTCC
Organism: Papaver bracteatum; assembly: GCA_023529315.1. Classification (NCBI taxonomy): domain Eukaryota; kingdom Viridiplantae; phylum Streptophyta; class Magnoliopsida; order Ranunculales; family Papaveraceae; genus Papaver; species Papaver bracteatum. The sequence goes on from JAJJWX010004210.1 coordinate 3,461,483, forward strand.
CGAATGAGCTCAAAACCTAAATATTCCCACCTAAGGAGACATGAAATTCTTTTCCGCACAGAATGGAGAGGCGGACCATCAAAATCCGAGTCCGTATGAGAATTCTGCATCGATTCTAGTAAAGGGCGCTAATTAGGGTTTCAGCATACTAAACCCTAATTTAGACAAAGCCGCAAGTGCTTACCTTCCAAGCCGCACACTGCCAGTGGCTCCACTCTACGTTAAAATCCATGATGTCCATGCTTTCATGCTTCTGGCTACCAAACGAAGGGTTGCAATGATCAACGGCCACCCTTCTGTCTAAGATGCAAATCTTAGCCGTCCAAGGTCACCAGCTAACGCATGGCCACTTTTGGCTCAACACCAAAATTCTAGCAGAGCCACGCCTAACCACGTTAAAACCATACCTTCCATGCTTTCATGTTGCTGGCTACCAAGCGAAGGGTTATAATAATCAACGGCTACCATTCCCCTTAAGATGCAAAATCTCGACCGTCGAAGGTCACCACGCAAGTATCCCAAGATCAACTTGCCAGACAACAACAAATGTACCACACGTTTTCCACAAAACCATTCGAGACATCAATGCATGTCACAAACTGGGGGATGCTCATTGGGTATTGGTTTGGCGGTTTACAACGTGCGGCGTACACTACGCTCGTTATAAGAGAGTGTCATAAGGATGAAGCGGTTAGTAAACACAGGGAGTAATGGTGAAAATCTTTTTTTTTATGGAACATCAATTCGAGGCATTACCGGTTACCACCTTCTCTCATTTACTCACCCATTTTCCATTTCTTAATGAGGCCAGAGTAAGTTTCACTTCGACTTGTATAAATAGGCATTACCTATTTACACCGAACAACAAGTTCATGTTAGGAACATACAACACTCAGAAAACATTTTGATAGATCTCCATCTGTTAGCTTCCCACTTTCTGATACAAGTAGTAAAACAACTACTCTTCCAGAATCAACTATTCTGGTCTCAACACTTTCTTCGCTTCCCTCCCTAAAACCAACCCTTCTCCTTTACTTTGTGACCGAAGTAAGTCTGGAATGACCATTTCTTGGTTTAGGCTGGATTTGTACAGATTGATCTCTCGAATCTAAAGTACTCCCTTGCAGTACATTGTTTAGGGTTTAAATTTGTTTCTCACCCACACATCTGAAATTATCGAAATCATCATAAACCGTTTTCACCTCAAACAATTGGCGACCACAGTGGGAGATTGATCTTTTGGTTACAATGTCCATTTTCGACCATCGATCTCATGCTTCGACCCAGAAATCAAGATGGTAGAAGTAGGCGATCCGCTCAGGGATCGAAGACTCAGTTACCAGACGACCCGATTATCAGTCTTGACACAACGAGGGATGACTGGGGACTGCTTAGAGATTAAAAGCGAATGATCCAACCAGGGGTCGGCGACTCGATTATAAGATGAGATGACTTGGAACTTTCCACAATAACGGCGGTGCTTCCCATAAAACTCGGTCTTACACCCGGAAGGTTCCATTTTCATCAAAAGACCTAAAAAACCGAGTAAGTCTTACCTAGACAAGATACATGGTTTGCTATTTCAAGTTCTCACGGGAATACTAAAACTGATAGCCATGTTATGTTTCACCCCATGTCATCTACCAACACACGGTTCCATGGTTTTCCTGGGATGTTTGCGTAACTTGCAATCGTAACCAAGATAACATCATTCCCAAAACAATCCATTCCAAAACAATTCATTACAGAAGAATAATCCAAAACTCTCAAGGTAACATTTGTCTATCAACCCAAGAAATCCAGGAAATCAAAACCATAAACTAGACGTTTCGTTTGCCTTTTAAAAAAAAATAGTCACCTACCCGTACATGCCTACTTTGCATGATAATGATTACCGACCGCTATTCTTGAGGTAGCCGACATTACTTCGGTAATATTTGAAGAGGAATTATTTATGATAAAGTATTTTTACAAGTTTATGAAAGGCATACCCATGGCTAGGGTTTACACCAGTTGAGAAGAATAGTATTTCTACAGATTTATGGAAGGCATACCTATGGCTAAGGTTTGCACCCAAAAAAAAAAAAAAGCAAGAGAACAAATTGAAAGAGAAACGCTGGAGTACATAGCTGGAATACACTTGCCCACTTTATTGCTACCACACTACCGCTAACACCAGGACGTGATAACAAAGATACGAGATAAAAAAAGGGAGCCAACCCCTTTCATAAGCATAAAATTTTTTGGAATTTGAACAAGGAAAGTATTTCCTATTTGAGCTACGTATGGAAAGAGGCAACTGGACCCGCAAGAACAAGTCCGCGCCACGCCAATCTAGCGTCGTGCCAAGCCAATATCCAGCGTCCACGCCAAGCCAGCGCCCATTCCAAACTGATCCAGCGCTAACATCTTGCATCTTTATAGCACCCGCAGCTTGCATTCTTTCCAGCACCATCATCTTTCATCCTTTCCAGCACCAGCAGCTTGCATCATTTCCAGTGCTAACAGCTTGCATCCTTCCAGCGCTAACAACTTGCATCTTTACAGAAGCTTACATATTTCATCTTTCTAGTGTTGCTCTTGAATGCACAGTAGAAGGGAATCTGCAATCTAATTTCATCACACGTAAATATCAGGAATGACTTCTCTAAATTCGAAGCAAAGAAAATCAGCAACCCCCCTGAGTTCACAAAGACTCTTTTCCTGTCAGGAGATGCATGATTTCTGGGGACTTCGCCCGCAAAATTTTAAAGTCTATGCTGAAATATTTATATGAGATTAAATATTTACCCAAGGCACAACGTCAAGACGTATTTGCAACCCTCAACCGCACTGCTTCAGGAAAGCAGTTGTTTCCATCCAGGAAACCGTTCCCAAACCCCAACCTCTCTTGGAAAGCACGATTGATAGATGGAACTGGGAACTCCTAACCACTGTTCGCTTTAAGGGTGTCCAGTTTGACAACACACGGATTGATTGACGCATTCTCTCTGCTTCAACGTCCTCCTGCAGCGGCTTCGCTTTAACGTTTGCTCCAGCAGCTGCTCCGCTTTAACGTTCGCTCTAACAGCCGCTCCGCTTCAGCGTTCTCTCCATAAGCTGCTCCAGGATCCGAAGACGAAGCTTTAGCCTTTTTTTCTCTATAAGTTTCAATATCCTCTCTAAGAACCGAAGCCGCTTTAACGCCTCCGTCCTGCCAAAGCTTGTTTTCATGTAAAGTTTGCTCGCTTACGTATCCAGCCAACATACTTTGTTCCTATGACAATGTAGTCTCTTCTGATCACATCTGCTGCCGAGAACCGGTGTCGCTCGTTTGTTGATACCAGCAAGAGCTTCACCAAAGACTGATCACTACAAAGATAGAAACATGTAAACCATATTTGGGGACTGAGGATCTACACAGAATCCCTTCACTGTCAAATCTCAGAAGACACGGTCAACTAAAAGGTCATAGTCACGACGAGGTCATTTACTTTTCAAGGGTGCAGCGTAAGAATATCATCATCTCTCTGTGTAGAAGACGCCTGCAACACTTTACAAGGCCATGGTGGATCCCAAGCCTTATCATAAGAAACACCTTCAAAAACTAAAGAAAAGTATAACTGGGGACTACTCATCGCAGTCCATCCCGATGACCATCAAAGATTCATGTGATAACCCCAGAGACATAGCTGAAACATTTTCCTGAAGAAGCAGGGGGGGCCACGATAAACAACATAACTCTGTCATTTTTACCACTTTACTATCCAGAGTATTTCATCCATATGATATTCTGAGCATCCCAGCATCACATCCAGAAGAGTACAATAAGCTTGTATCAAATCTCGTAGACATGGATTTAAGGTGATGCAATGAGAGTAGGCTACACATGGGGACTACCAGCACGGGACGCTTTCACCCCCCTCAACCAGGTTATTTCTGATTTCAACATCATCGCTGTCGAAGTTTTACGGGCCGCGGGAATTTCTCAACACGAAGCCGTACATGTGCATCGAAGACTCCAAAAGAACGCCACAGAGATACATTCACATGTTCAACCGTGCCATCGGATCTAACATAAATATAATTGGGGACTGCTCACAGCATCCCATTCCATACGATAGTCCAAGATTCAGAAGATGGTTCAAAGGATGTCTCTTGGAACAAAGTCCTTGAAGACTTGATAGCAGAACATCGGCAACAAAATGTCTCCCAACTCATCTATTTCATCCAGTGGCTCCGGAATATTTCGACCATACAAGCATCCACAACATACTATCATCGCGATCAGAAGGTCCAGGCACTGAACAACCTAAAATCAAGGATGGACCGACAACGCAAACACATCCATCCATCCAAAGAATGCAATGGAGTTTGGTAAATTTTGGAATCCACTAGAGAGACACTAAAGATGAAAGCACGGATCCGGACAAGCAACAGAAAATAGAAGAAGGTCAATACCTCTTTTCATACGGACGGAGTTTCTAGAGTTTGCACAGAATAAAGTTTCCTTCTTGCTCCATGAATGAGAATAGATGACTCGGCGCGACTATGCTACCCCGGGCCTACAACATCCCTCATGAATTCTTCTTGAGTTTCACTGTCGGGCCGTTTTCACCTCCTAAACGAGCTCAAAACCTAAATATTCCCGCGAAAAAAGATAGGAAATTCTTTTTTGATTAAAATGGAGGGGCGGACCATCAAAATCCGAGTTGGTACGAGAATTCTACAACGATTCTAGTAAGGGGCGCTAATTAGGGGTTCGGCATGCTAAACCCTAATTTAGACAAAGTTGTCATTATCCCACGGAACTGAAGCAAGTTTTTATCTTCCCGAAGCCAACACTCACGCCATGTCAGGCCAACAGATCAGCGCACGTGCCAAATATACGCTAGCGACACCCATTCCAAGTCGACCAATGCTGACGGCTCGTTCCAAGCCGCGCAACGCAAGCGGGCTCCATTCCAAGCTGACCAATGCTAACGGATTCATTCTAAGACGATTCAATGCTAACGGCTCCATCCCGAGCCAATACTACGCTGGTGGCTCCATCCCAAGCCAATACTACGATGGCGGCTCCATACGAAGCCATCCGCATTGGCCCCACCATGCCAAGCCGTCCGCACCATGACTTGCCGCGCCAACACCAACAACTCTCCAAGCCAGCGTCATGATGTTCCCTAACCCAGCCAAAGTGATGAGTAGCCAGACTAAATTGAAGATTCTCATCTTACCACTTCACGGTCTACACCACAAATAGAAGCCATGCAAGGCCGCCAAATACAGGATCATGAACTCTCCTTACCTCTCGAAAAAGGTTATTCAGACTTTCCTTACCATCTTGCATGATTTACCTTTCGATTATGTCCTAGTTTGTCACCATCTTATGCTTACCTCGCAAAAATGCCCATGTTCCGAGCTAAGAAGGGGACTTAATGTTGATGTGGTTTTTAGCTTAGGGTTAAAATCGTAAAATCCTAGTCGAACAGTGACGTCACATAATTTGAGTAATAATGTCTCCACTGAATTCATTTATTGAACCCTTTAATATGTCTGCGATAAAATTACCAGGGTACCTTTTTTTAATACTAATTAGGGTTTCGATAGGCCAAACCCTAATTCCCACACTGCATGTGCCAATGGCATACCGTGCTAGCCACATCTACCGCGCCAAGTAATGCCAACCATGCTAGCCGCACCACTGTTCCAATGGAAAACCATGCCAGCCACATCTACCGCGCCAAGGCATGCCAACCATGTTATCCGCACCACTGTGCCAATGGCAAACCATGCCAGCCACACTTACCACGCCAAGGCACGCCAATCATGCTAGCCAAACCAACCGCACCTTGCCTTTGTACTAAGCGTGCTAGCCGCACCATGCGCCAACGGCACGCCAAACCCTTGGCCCCACCATGCCAAGACAAACGCACCTTGCCTTGGCCACACCATGCCAAACCCTTGGACCCATATGTACCAATGACATGCCAGCCACCTTGCCACGCCATATTGTGTTGTCCTTCCCCATGTGGCTACCAAAACAAAGGCCTGCAACAATCAACGACCATCTTTCCATCTAAGATGAAAATCTTAGCCGTACAAGGTCACCAACCAACGCATGGTAACCTTAGGCCCAACGCCAAAACCCTAGTTTTGGCCACGCCTAAACCATGCCACATGTGCCAATGCCACGCCGTGCCAGAAACCTTTCCGCGCCATACCGTGTTGGCCTTCCCCATGCGGCTACCAAAACAAAGGCCTGCAATAATCAACAGTCATCTTTCCATCTAAGATGCAAATATTAGCCTTCCAAGGTTGCCAAACAACGCATGGTAAACTTTGGCCCAAAATCCTAGTTTTGGCCACGCCAACCACACCAAGGCATGCCGACCATGCCACATGTGCCAATGGCATGTCGTACCAGCCACCTTGCCGCGCCATACCGTGCTGGCCTTCCTTATGCGGCTACCAAAATGAAGGCGTGCGACGATCAATGACCACCCTTACATCCTAGGTGAAAATCCTAGCCGTCCAAGGTTGCCAAACAACGCATGGTAACCTTTGGCCCAAAACACGCTAGCTTCCCAAAACTTGCTAGCTTCCCAAAAACACGCTAGCTTCTCAAAACATGCTAGCTTCCCAAAAACGCACCAATCATGCCACTGCCCCTCTTGAATTCTTCCTGAGTTTTACTTTCGTTCTGTTTTCACCTCCCGAAAGATCTCAAAACCTAAATATTCCCGCGCGAGGAGGCATGAAATTCTTTTTCGTACAGAATAGAGAGGCTGACCATCAAAATCCGAGTCTGTATGAGAATTCTACATCGATGCTTGTAAAGGGCGCTAATTAGGGTTTCAGCATACTAAACCCTAATTTAAACAAAGCCGCAAGTGCTTCCCTTCCATGCCGCACACTACCAGTGGCTCCACTCCACGTTAAAATCCATGTCGGCCATGCTTTCATGTCACTGGCTACCAAACGAAGGGTTGCAACGATCAACGGCCACCCTTCTGTCTAAGATGCAGATCTTAGCCGTCCAAGGTCACCAGCTAACACATGGCCACTTTTGGCTCAACACCAAAATCCTAGCTTGGCCACACCTAACCACGTTAAAACCATGCCGGACATGCTTTCATGATGCTGGCTACCAACCGAAGGGTTGCAATAATCAACGGCTACCTTTACTCTTAAGATGCAAAATCTCGACCGTCGAAGGTCACCACACAAGTCTCCCAAGATCAACTTGCCAGACAACAACAAACATACCACATGTTTTCCACAAAAACATTCGAAACATCAACGCATGTCACAAACTGGGGGATGCTCATTGGGTATTGGTTTGGCGGTTAACAGCGTGTGGCGTACACTACGCCCGTTATAAGAGAGTGTCATATGGATGAAGCGGTTAGTAAACACATGGAGTAATGGTGAAACGCTTTATTTTATGCAACATCAATTCCAGGCATTACCGGTTACTCACCCGTTTTCCATTTCTTAATGAGGCCAGAGTACGTTTCACTTCGACTTGTATAAATAGGCATTACCTATTTCCACCGAACAACAAGTTCAGGTCGGGAACATACAACACTCAGAAAATATTTTGTTAGATCTCCATATGTTAGCTTCCCACTATCTGATACAAGTCGAAAGAAAACTACTCTTCCAGAATCAACTATTCTGGTCTCAACACTTTCTTCGCTTCCCTCCCCAAAACCAACCCTTCTCCTTTACTTTGTGACCGAAGCAAGTCTGGAACGACCATTTCTTGGTTTAAACTGGATTTGTACAGATTGATTTCTCGAATCTAAAGTACTCCCTTGCAGTACATTGTTTAGGGTTTAAATTCGTTTCTCACCCACACACCCGAAATTACCGCAATCAGCAGAAACCGTTTTCACCCTCAAACAATTGTGAAGTCTTGTTTTGAAATCTTAAGATGATTTGTTAGATACAATATTTGTATTGTGAATCCATGATTAAACAAATGTACTCGTGTGGTGATCATGTTGGGTGAGTATCTATATTAGTGATTTTCTCGAAATTATGTCGTATGCTCATGTTGTATGTTATTTGACTCATTGACATTGTTATGCATGTTTTGAGATTGGGAATGCATTCTATTGAGCAGTCATATCACCCCAATTAACATCCTTGTAGATTTATCAGAGTGGCACAGCGAAATCTAGGAATAAGTAGCTTAGTGATTGAATTGCTTAATTGTGTTGCTTGAAATGTAATTTGAAATAATATGTTTGCTTGAAATCGTTGTTAAGATAATAGCGTATTTTTATGCTTCAGTTTATGTTATAAAAAGTTTCAACTATGTTTTGTGCAAAAGTAAATTAGCAAAAATATGTATGCATAAGTCTCTTCCCGTAACGCTTCGAGTTTGGATCTCCATATGGGTTTGACCCTGGTCCGGAACTCGGGGTGTTACAAGTTGGTATCAGAGCTCTAGGCTTTAGATCTTGAATGTGAATGTAAATAAATTATTTTATATGTTGATGTGATACTAAACATTATTGTTTGATTTGATTGGTGTATTGCTTGCTTTTATGTGTTTGTTGTACTCTAGCTTCTGTGTAATTCATGCGATTATGTATTGTGTGCTTGATTAAATTGTTTTTTTTTTGAATTTTGAGTTTATACGTATGTTCTTAATTTCGGGACGAAACTTCTTTTAAGGGTGGTATAATGTAATGCCCGCTATTTTTATTTACGATTTTGGGTCGGATTTTGCTCGACTAATTAGCTAACCTTGTGTGGATTCGTTTTGTTTGCCTTAGCCTAATAGGTTCACTTGAACTTAGATATCTAGCAGACATTATCTTATCACTTAGTAAAATGTTAGAGTATAAATATAATCACCAAATTATTGTTAGATGAGTTAATGGATTTGAGGAAAATGAAAAGATAATAAAAAGAATAAAATAAATAATAAATATTTATATAATTTAATTAGTATTAGTATTAAATTAGTATATTTAATTAGTATTAGTATTAAATTATATAGGATATATAAAAAAGTAGAAAGAAAAGGAATTAGAGAAGAAAATAAAATAAAAAGTTTTAACCAAAAAGAAAGAGAGAAAGAGAAGGAGGTGAAGCCAGGTCTTTAGAGAAGAATTCTATGGAGAAGTTAGAGGAGATTATTGCTAATAAAAGGTAGAATGTTTAATCCCTTTCTCTTTGTGTTTTTCCTTGTTATACTTTCAATTTTGTTTATTCTTATTTATGATCATACTTCTACTATAGGTATATAACATGATTGGGTATCACTAGTTAAAATTTGAGAGTATTCCACCATATATTCACCGTTGAAAGTTTGTTTGAATTTGGGTGATCGTTTCTGAATTTCTGGACAGTTTCGTGTTGATATGGTTTTGATGTTCTTAGGCAGTCTTAATGATGTTAAAATAATTTGAGGTCTTAACAAAAGTTGTAGATAAACATCTTACCTTTCATTTTGATTTGAAATTGCTTGATTTGAGAATAAAATGAATTTATTGTGAATATTTTTCTATTATAATGTTATCTGCCCAGTTTTTAGATTGATCATATAAACTAAATATATTTTGTTTGAACCGTTGTTCGTGTGTGAATTTTGGATATGTGATATACGAATGTGTTAAGAATGTTCCTGTAAAATATGAGGATGATCGGACAAATTTATCACCTAAAACACATAATGTAAAATGTAGGTAGTTAGTGTGTTTGATAAAATGCCTGAGATAAATGCATAATGTTTGTAGTATGCTATTAAGCCATGGTTGCTTGTATTGTTTGTAAAAATGATTTCAAAAATTTAAATGAGTTCATGTTTTACCGTTAGATGAAATATGGTTTCATGCTAACGGCGGGTAATGATCCCCGAGAGTTAAATGGGTAATGATCCCCATGGGAACTTCTATTTCCCGATCATCGATGGCGGATGTCCGTGCCGATAAACGATAGGTGGATGTACGAACAAAAGTTTTTTTACTGTGAATGAAATGGGTAATGATCCCCGAGAGCATATGGGTATGATTCCCATATGAACTTTTATTCATGACCATTGATGGAGGTTGTCCGTGCCGATAAACGATATGTGAGTGTATGAACCAAGGTCATTCGTACCGTGAACTCAATTGTTAAAACCTAAATTGGTAGATTTGTTGAAATTATTATTGGTGTTATGAACTCAATTGTGAAATCTAATTGGATGAATTATTGAAAGTATTATTGGTATTATGAACTTATGATTGAAAGACGATTTGTTGAAATAATATTAATATTGTGAAGTCTTGTTTTGAAATTTTAAGATGATTTGTTAGAAACAATATTTGTATTGTGAATTCATGATTAAACAAATGTACTTGTGTGGTGATCATGTTGTATGAGTATCTAAATTAGTGATTTTCTCAAAATTATGTCGTATGCTCATGTTGTATGTTATTTGACTCATTGACATTGTTATGCATGTTTTGAGATTGGGAATGCATTCTATTGAGCTGTCATCTCATCCCAATTGACATCCTTGCAGATTTATCAGAGTGGCGCAGCGAAAGCTAGGAATGAGTAGCTTAGTGATTGAATTGCTTAATTGTGTTGCTTGAAATGTAATTTGAAATAATATGTTTGCTTGTAATCATTGTTAAGATAATAAGCGGATTTATATGCTTCAGTTTATGTTATATAAAGTTTCAACTATGTTTTGTGCAAAAGTAAATTAGCAAAAATATGTATGCATAAGTCTCTTCCCGTGACGCTTCGAGTTCGGATCTCCATATGGGTTTGACCCTGGTACGGAACTCGGGGTATTACTAGTTGGTATCAGAGCTCTAGGCTTTATATCTTGAATGTGAATATAAATAAATTATTTGATATGTTGATGTGATACTAAACATTCTTGTTTGATTTGATTGGTGTATTGCTTGCTTCTATGTGTTTGTTGTACTCTAGCTTCTGTGTAATTCATGTGATTATGTATTGTGTCCTTGATTGAATTGTTTTTTATTGGAATTTTGAGTTTATACGTATGTTCTTAATTTCGGGACGAAACTTCTTTTAAGTGTGGTATAATGTAATACCCGCTATTTTTATTTACGATTTTGGGTCGGATTTTGCTCGACTAATTAGCTAACCTTGTGTGGAATCGTTTTGTTTGCCTTAGCCTAATAGGTTCACTTGAACTTAGATATCTAGCAGACATTATCTTATCACTTAGTAAAATGTTAGGGTGTAAATATAATCACCAAATTATTGTTAGATGAGTTAATGGATTTGAGGAAAATGAAAAGATAATAAAAAGAATAAAATAAGTAATAAATATTTATATAATTATTGTATAAAAAAGAACAAATAATTTACAAGAAGTTAACCGGAAGTGTAGCCACTAGCTGGGCACCGATCCCTTTTTGAATGACTAACCCTATTCTATGGAAAAGGAAATTTCCAATTTTGACGTTGGTATCGTGGCTAGCAATATAGTACTTCATTCTCGTCAAAAAGTCTATAGTATCGTCCCCGAGTTCACCCAACGTTGAAAAAGCAAAGGCTGTGAAACCATATCCATGAGACCTTCATTTATCAAAATTCTTGGTACGTTTCCGATCTATATCATTGGACACAACAATACTTGGTGTAAATGCATGTAAACCACCACCTGCAAAGGGCGAAACCACAGTAACATCCAAACACACATTAAAACCACTATCCCAATTGTATACTAAAATATCAGCTGGCCTGAGTTCCCCACCATCGTGCGAAAGGAAACCTAGAGCGACTTCCTTTCTCGCTGGTATTCCTGCACAAAAACACATATCATCTAGTGTATCTCGGGCTAAATCATGTCTAAATTTAACACCAACATCATGTGAACAATGTAAGGCATGATCCCCATAGATATCCATCTCTTTATGGCAACAAGGACATCGTCTGCCTTTAAAGAAAAGGGGGATAACTAGCCTATAACAAAGGACTGCACAAAATTGACGAGGCCCAATATTTTGTTTTAACCCATATACAGGGACAGCTAACAAATAATCTTGAGTGTGTTGGATTTTGTTGCACTTCCAGAGGATTGTATCATGTTGAGACATGGGGTATCGAGTTAACATTTTCTTCTTAATCGCATTGAAGTATGGGACCGCCAGAGATTTCATTGAAAGGGGGGAAGTATCATCAATACAAGGTGTAGAAGGGTTCAAGCCACATGCCTATATGTAGGAATCCACAGACTGTTGATAACTAAGACTACGACCACTGATATTGGAGTTACACAGAATTTTGTTTCGTAACAACTGAGTTTGCATACAGGAAGCCAAGTAGCAGTAGTGTTTAGTATCTGACATGGCGTAGATACCTAAACCTCTATCTTTGATAGGCAACGAGACAAGACATTGCTGCAATGGACCGAAACCAGGCCCATCTCCAGTGATTAAACGCTGCAAAAATTGGAATAAGTAGCTGTCAAAGGTACCTTCAACCTGTTTTAGAGATGCCGGTGATGTGGTATGCATGGTGAAGTATAAGCGAGAGACTCCAGCATAATTACGGAGAAGTATTAATTCAATCTGGGGGTATTCTAGTTTTTGAATGGAGTACATTAAACGGAAAGTACGTTGAACACGATCCATCACCAAGTTATTGCAAAACTCCAGCACAATTATTGTATTTAATTAGTATTAGTATTAAATTATATAGGATTTATAAAAACGTAGAAAGAAAAGAAGTTAGAGAATAAAATAAAATAAAAAGTTTTAACCAAAAATAAAGAGAGAAAGAGAAGTAGGTGAATCTAGGTCTTTAGAGAATAATTCTATGGAGAACTTAGAGGAGATTATAGCTAATAAAAGGTAGAATATTAATCCCTTTCTCTTTGTGTTTTTCCTTGTTATACTTTGATTCCAATTTTGTTTATCCTTATTGATGATCATATTTCTATTATAGGTATATAACATGATTGGGTATCACTAGTTAAAATTTGAGAGTATTCCACCATATATTCACCATTGAAAGTTTGTTTGAATTTGGGTGATAGTTTCTGAATTTCTGGACAATTTCGTGTTGATGTGGTTTTGATGTTCTTAGGAAGTCTTAATGATCTTAAACTAATTTGAGGTCTTAATTAAAGTTGTAGATAAACATCTTACCTTTCATTTTGCTTTGGAATTGCTTGAATTGAGAATAAAATGAATTTACTGTGAATATTTTTCTAATATGATGTTATCTGCCCAGTTTTTAGATTGATTATATAAACCAAATATATTTTGTTTGAACCGTTGGTCTTGTGTAAATTTTGGATATGTAATATATGAATGTGTTAAGAATGTTCCTATAAAATATGAAGATGACCGGACAAAGTTATCACCTAAAACACATAATGTAAAATGTAGGAAGTTAGTGTGTTTGATAAAATTCCTGAGATAAACGCATAATGTTTGTAGGATGCTATTAAGCCATGGTTGCTTGTATTATTTGTAAAAATGATTTCAAAAATTGAATTTCATGTTTTACCGTTAGATGAAATATGGTTTCATGCTAACGGCGGGTAATGATCCCCGAGAGTTAAATGGGTAATGATCCCCATGGGAACTTGTATTTCCGGATCATCGATGACGGCTTTCTGTGCCGGTAAACGATAGGTGGATGTAAGAACCAAGGTTTTCGTACCGTTAATGAAATGGGTAATTATCCCCGAGTGCATATGGGTATGATTCCCATAGGAACTTTTGTTCCTGACCATTGATGGAGGTTGTCCGTGTCGATAAATGATAGGTGGGTGTACGAACCAAGGATATTCGTACCATGAACTCAATTGTTAAAACCTAAATTGGCAGATTTGTCGAAATTATTGTTAGTGTTATGAACTCAATTGTGAAATCTAATTGGATGAATTATTGAAAGTATTATTGGTATTATGAACTCATGATTGAAGGATGATTTGTTGAAATAATATTAATATTGTGAAGTCTTGTTTTGAAATCTTATGATGATTTGTTAGAAACAATATTTTTATTGTGAATTCATGATTAAACAAATGTACGTGTGTGGTGATCATGTTGGGTGAGTATCTATATTAGTGATTTTCTGGAAATTATGTCGTATGCTCATGTTGTATGTTATTTGACTCATTGACATTGTTATGCATGTTTTGAGATTGGGAATGCATTCTATTGAGCTGTCATCTCATCCCAATTGACATCCTTGCAGATTTATCAGAGTGGCGCAGCGAAAGCTAGGAATGAGTATCTTAGTGATTAAATTGCTTAATTGTGTTTCTTGAAATGTAATTTGAAATAATATGTTTGCTTGAAATCATTGTTAAGATAATAAGCGGATTTATATGCTTCAGTTTATGTTATATAAAGTTTCAACTATGTTTTGTGCAAAAGTAAATTAGCAAAAATATGTATGCATAAGTCTCTTTCCGTAATGCTTCGAGTTCGGATCTCCATATGGGTTTGACCCTGGTCCGGAACTCGGGGTGTCACAAGTTGGAATCAGAGCTCTAGGCTTTAGATCTTAAATGTGAATGTAAATAAATTATTTGATATGTTAATGTGATACTAAATATTCTTGTTTGATTTGATTGGTGTATTGCTTGCTTTTTATGTGTTTGTTGTACTCTAGCTTCTGTGTAATTCATGCGATTATGTATTGTGTGCTTGATTGAATTGTTTTTTTTTTGGAATTTTGAGTTTATACGTATGTTCTTGATTTCGGGACGAAACTTATTTTAAGGGTGGTATAATGTAATACCCACTATTTTTATTTACAATTTTGGGTCGGATTTTGCTCGACTAATTAGCTAACCTTGTGTGGAATTATTTTATTTGCCTTAGCCTAATAGGTTCACTTGAACTTAGATATCTAGCAGACATTCTCTTATCACTTAGTAAAATGTTAGGGTGTAAATATAATCACCAAATTATTGTTAGATGAGTTAATGGATTTGAGGAAAATGAAAAGATAATAAAAAGAATAAAATAAGTAATAAATATTTATATAAAAAAAGAACAAAGAATTTACAAGAACTTAACTGGAAGTGTAGCCACTAGCTGGGCACCGACCCGTTTTTGAATGACTAACCCTATTCTATGGAAAAGGAAATTTCCAATTTTGACGTTGGTATCGTGGCTAGCAATATAGTACTTCATTCTCGTCAAAAAGTCTATAGTATCGTCCCCGAGTTCACGCAACGTTGAAAAATCAAAGGCTGTGAAACCATATCCATGAGACCTGCATTTATCAAAACACTTGGTACGTTTCTGAGCTACAGCATTGGACGCTGCAATCCTTGGTGTAAATGCATGTAAACCACCACCTGCAAAGGGCGAAACCACAGTAACATCCAAACACACATCAAGACCATTATCCCAATTGTATACTAAAATATATGCTGGCCTGAGTTCCCCACCATCGTGCGAAAGGAAACCTAGAGCGACTTCCTTTCTCGCTGGTAGTCCCGCACAAAAACACATATCAGCTAGTGTACCTAGAGCGAAATCATGTCGAAATTTAACACCAACATCATGTGAACAATGTAAGGCATGATCCCCATAGATATCCATCTCTTTATGGAAACAAGGACATCGGATGCCTTCTAAGAAAAGGGGGATACCCTTCCTGTAACAAAGGACTGCACGAAATTGACGAGGCCCAATATTTTGGTTTAACCCATATATAGGGACATCTAACAAATAATTTTGAGTGTGTTGTATTTTGTTGCACTACCAGAGGATTGTATCACGTTGAGACATGGGTTATCGAGTTAACATTTCATTCTTAACTGCATTGAAGTATGGGACCGCTAGAGATTTCATTGGAAGGGGGGAAGTATCATCAATACAAGGTGAATAAGGGTTCAAGCCACATGCATATATGTAGGAATCCACAGACTGTTGATAACTAAGACTATGACCACTGATATTGGAGTTACACAGAATTTTGTTTCGTAACAACTGAGTTTGCATACAGGAAGCCAAGTAGCAGTAGTGTTTAGTATCTGACATGGCGTAGATACCAAAACCTCCATCTTTGATAGGAAACGAGACAAGACGTTGCTTCAATGGACCGAAACCAGGACCATCTCCAGTGATTAAACGCTGCAAAAATTGGAATAAGTAGCTGTCAAAGGTACCTTCAGTCAGTTTTAGAGATGCTGGTGATGTGGTACGCATGGTGAAGTATAAGCGAGAGACTCCATCATAATTACGGGAAAGCAGTAATTCAATCTAGGGGTCTTCTAGTTTTTGAATGGAGTCCATTAAACGGAAAGTACGTTGAACACGATCCATCACCAAGTTATTGCAAAACTCCAGCACAATTATTGTATTTAATTAGTATTAGTATTAAATTATATAGGATTTATAAAAAAAGTAGAAAGAAAAGAAATTAGAGAAGAAAATAAAATAAAAAGTATTAACCAAAAACAAAGAGAGAAAGAGAAGGAGGTGAAGCTAGGTCTTTAGAGAATAATTCTATGGAGAACTTAGAGGAGATTATAGCTAATAAAAGGTAGAATGTTTAATCCCTTTCTCTTTGTGTTTTTCCTTGTTATACTTTGATTTCAATTTTGTTTATTCTTATTGATGATCGGACTTCTATTATAGGTATATAACATGATTGGGTATCACTAGTTAAAATTTGAGAGTATTCCACCATATATTCACCATTGAAAGTTTGTTTGAATTTGGGTGATAGTTTCTGAATTTCTGGACAGTTTCTTGTTGATGTGGTTTTGATGTTCTTAGGAAGTCTTAATGATCTTAAACTAATTTGAGGTCTTAATTAAAGTTGTAGATAAACATCTTACCTTTCATTTTGCTTTGGAATTGCTGGAATTGAGAATTAAATGAATTTACTGTGAATATTTTTCTAATATGATGTTATCTGCCTAGTTTTTAGATTGATCATATAAACCAAATATATTTTGTTTGAACCGTTGGTCTTGTGTGAATTTTGGATATGCAATATATGAATGTGTTAAGAATGTTCCTGTAAAATATGAAGATGACCGGACAAAGCTATCACCTAAAACACATAATGTAAAATGTAGGAAGTTAGTGTGTTTGATAAAATGCCTGAGATAAATGCATAATTAATGTAAAATGTAGGAAGCTATCACGCTATTAAACCATGGTTGCTTGTATTGTTTTTAAAAATGATTTCAAAAATTGAAATAAGTTCATGTTTTACCGTTAGATGAAATATGGTTTCATGCTAACGGCGGGTAATGATCCCCGAGAGTTAAATGGGTAATGATCCCCATGGGAACTTGTATTTATCGATCATCGATGACGGCTGTCCATTCCAGTAAACGATAGGTGGATGTACTAACCAAGGTTTTCGTACCGTGAACGAAATGGGTAATGATCCCCGAGAGCATATGGGTATGATTCCCATAGGAACTTTTGTTCCTGACCATTGATGGAGGCTGTCCGTGGCGATAAATAATAGGTGGGCGTACAAACCAAGGATATTCGTACCGTGAACTCAATTGTTAAAACCTAAATTGGCAGATTTGTCGAAATTATTATTAGTATTATGAATTATTGAAAGTATTATTGGTATTATGAACTCATGATTGAAGGATGATTTGTTGAAATAATATTAATATTGTGAAGTCTTGTTTTGAAATCTTATGATGATTTGTTAGAGACAATATTTGTATTGTGAATTCATGACTAAACAAATGTACTTGTGTGGTGATCATGTTGGGTGAGTATCTATATTAGTGATTTTCTCGAAATTATGTCGTATGCTCATGTTGTATGTTATTTGACTCATTGACATTATTATGCATGTTTTGAGATTGGGAATGCATTCTATTGAGCTGTCATCTCACCCCAATTGACATCCTTGCAGATTTATCAGAGTGGCACTGCGAAAGCTAGGAATGAGTAGCTTAGTGATTGAATTGCTTAATTGTGTGGCTTGAAATGTAATTTGAAATAATATGTTTGCTTGAAATCGTTGTTAAGATAATAGCGGATTTATATGAATCAATTTATGTTATATAAAGTTTCAATTATGTTTTGTGCAAAAGTAAATTAGCAAAAATATGTATGCATAAGTCTCTTCCCGTCCCGCAACGCTTCGAGTTCGGATCTCCATATGGGTTTAACCCTGGTCCGGAACTCGGGGTGTTACAATGTCGATATACTTTGAACACATGCAATAACTCTTATCTTTTATTGTTCAAAGTTATTCCTTAGCTAAAGGAAGAAAACCCCGGATCGAAAAATAAATATGTTAAGAATCTTTTATTTAAGATTTTTAATCTTATTTTAGGAAAACTAGAATTAGTAATGTGCGGTTACTAGTTGAGATTTTATAAAGTGATTTTCGGTCAATATTTTGGACAGAGCATTTCCAGGAATTATGGAAACCGAATTTGGAATTTTATTGCATATCTTTAGAATATTTTCGGTTTTGGAAATTCTTTGTGTCCAAAGTTCCTTGTCTATAAATACTTGAAGTTTGCATTTCGGGCAAAACTAATCCTTCGTGACAGCAAACTTCCCTAGTTGTGTTGTAACTGGTGAAGCAACAACAATTTAAAGTTTGCATTTCAGGCCTATTTGGAGAGGAGAGTAACCTAATTAGGCGAAATTTCTTACGTCGGCTCAGTTTAAAGTCTTCTTTGGGATTGAAAAGCTCTATTAGTAACGTTGGTGCGAAACTAGATAATTGCAGTTTATCTTTTATTTTGGATTGATTTGATTGACTAACGATGGTTGAACTTTGATTGCACCTAGTTTGTTTATGCTTGAGAATCTTCTCTTATGATATAAGATTCACTCAAACTAAATCGAAGTTTCGACAAAGATCTTTAGAATGTTTGTAGATCGAAAGACGTCTTGTGATAATCCATTATTAACAGACTCCATTCTGTACGTGATTGATCACAAGAGATTCAAGTTGTTGTGCGCAGATGTTTATTGAACATTAAGAACATTTAAAGACAAAGAAGACTTTGAAGATTTCTGATTTGAGTTCATAATCTTTGGTGTGCACAATACTTGTTTCGGTAAAACAGGATCCAACTATAATCGGTTTATCCTTGTGGTAGATTAGATTGATTAGTTGTGTAGATCGGCATCAATACAATTCTTTGTGATCAAAAGTATTGATTGCAAAAATCTTAACAATTACTTTGGTAATTGATAATAAGATAGATCTAAGAACCTGACGAAGGAATTTATTTCAGATAAACAGAAGAGCCTTTGTTGAACTTACATCACTTGGTTGAAAAGAGTTGATACCGAACAGATTTATTGTTCATTTACTATTTGGAATACAAACCAAAGGAATTGTTCCAAGTACGTGACTTATTACAGGTCGGAGGCGTGGGAATACAGACGGAACTAGGTGAACTATAGGTTTAGTTGCTTGGTCTCAACTATACGAAGTTGGTTTGATTTTGTGTAGCGGCTTAATCCTGAGAGTTTTCAATTCTGGAAAAGGTCCCGGTTTTTTTTTTACATTTGCAGTTTTCCTCGTTAACAAAATCTTGCTGTGTCATTTACTTTTATTTTCCGCAATTATAATTGTTGTTATTATAATTGAAAGTAAATTACACAAACGTTAATTCCTATTTACTTGATAGCAATCTTATTGTGTTTGGTTAAGTCCGAACCTATTATCAAGTAAACATACTTTTTTGTTGAATTGTCTCGATATCGTATCCATAGACGATCACACGAAGTGTGAACTGATTAGTTGTATTGTCTCGACTCATTCCATAGACAATCACTTTTAGAGAAATGACTTATATGTGGAAAAGTTTTAGCTTGAGGTATATTTGGGTACCCTCGCCTTTTCAGAAGTACATAAGGTTTACATGCTCATCAGGAGTAAATTCCCACAAAACACTTCAAATGAGCTACTTCACATAGAATGCCAAAAATTTGACAAACAAAGGCATCTCCCTTCAGTAGACTTAAAATATGTACTAAGCCCTTGGCTATCATCCAAGTGGGGAGCCGACATCGTTGGACCCCCACGAGACGATACAGGACGACGAAAATATTAGATTGTAGCCACAGGTTACTTCACCAAATGGGTGAAAGCATCAACCCTCGGGCACACTATAGACCGTGACATCATAAAATTCCTTGTCAAGTGTGTCATATGACGCTCTGATATCCCAGCCACCATCGTATCAAATACCGGAGGCCAACTCTGAGGGAAAAACATGGATCTCCTCTTTAACCGCTTCGAGGTCAGAAAGACTAAATCCACACCCGCCTACACCAAGAGTAATGATCAAACAAAGGCCACTAACAAAACCATCGCTGACATGCTCAAAAAGAAGCTAGATAGATATGAGGCTAACTGGTGTGATCAACTACACAATGTTTTATGGACCTATCGGACCACTCGAAGTGAAGCAATAGGGATGACTCCCTTCGCTCTCACTTATGGAACGAAAGTGATCATACCAACCGAAGTGATGATCCCAACAACTGAGAACGAGGTTTGGGAAAAGAACCTAATCTCAGGGACGATACTATCTAAACCAGACGATCTCGAGGAAAACCGAGAAATATCCCTTCAAAGAATAGAAAACTATCATCGAAGGCTAGCCCGAGAATACAACAAACGTGTTCATCAGAGATAATTTAACCCGAGTGACAAAGTCTGGAGCTAGATCTCTCCATTCCAGTGCGAGCCAAGAAAATTTACTCCTATCTGGGAAGGACCACTTCCTGTCATCGCCAAGACAGGTGACAGAGCACACAAATTGCTCAAACCAATAAGGAAGAATTAGAACGCCCATGAAACATCAAGTATCTCAAGCAGTACAATGCTTAAGCAATATAATTCTTAGAAGGTCAAACTATGAAAATAGGGATTAAACCCATACTTGTAAAAAGGTCATCAAACCTTACTCGAATGTACTGAGGGCTTATAAACCCTCTTTTGAGAATAATAAAATTACTCCTTTTGCACACTTTGTTCCATTTTTTTTTTCTTTTATCTATATTTTCTTGCATTTACATGTAGCATAATCATACCATATTTGCATTATAACAAAAGCCCATCAAGATTATGGCACAGTGCTAGCCACACCTTCCATTCTACAACGAATGATGCGGGTAAAATACCTAAGCTGCCCGAGACGAACACAGACCTAAGGCGATTCCATCTAACAAAATGAAGCAAGATGAAGCGGGGGACACCCTAAGCTACCTAAAACGTAATTATACCTAAGGTAATGCCATCATGATCACGAGTCAGATGATGTCCTGCTATAACAGGAGATATCCATAATCAAGGTACTTACCTTTGGCTAAGGCAAGAATCACTTAACCGAGATATTGCTCTCCAAGCAAGTGACTCAAATAATTTATCACTTAACCCAGGGGCAAGTGTAACCTAAATTGGAAACTATTAAAAAACCAAGCCCATGAAGGCCTCAGAATAAGGCAAGAAGGGAAATGTATTATACCCAAAGTCCAACACCATAAGAGATGCCCACATCATGCGAGGTAATTCACCAAAAGAAATTATCATCTGTATAAACAACTGCTTAAAAAGAAAGTATCATTGCCTCCCACATTCGAAAAATAAGAGTAGAAAAATAGTGCCTCCAGCACAGAAGAGGACTTGGTTAGCATATTGACCGGTCAAACCAATTAAACATTGCCTCGCAAGGATCACGAGGACTTACCAAACAATGTTTTCCTAGACATCACCTCAAAAACAGCACGAGGTTTAAATACAAAAGGAGAAAATAAGAAGTTCTTAGAAAAATCAAGGCTTATACGAGCAAGAGAGCTGACGAACTTAAGCATGTCCATCACCAGGAGAACCTTGATCGGTATCCATCTAATCCTCACCTTCGGTAGTATCAAGAGCAACTTGCTCGGACTCGGGCTCAATAGACGAAGGCGGAATCACAACACTAGCCGCATCAACCGCAATAACTCTTTGACGCTCACGAAGGATGCCAGCTTTGCATGCATTTGTTATCATAACCTTGTACTCAGCATGAAGATTGCTCATCTTCTTATTATTATTAGCACGTTCAGCCTCCATCTCTTCCTCATGGTGACTCACCAACTCATTGAGCTTCTCATCAAGACTTTGCCTTGCCACCTTTAATTCTTCCAACTGCTTCTCCAACTCTGCATTGCGTTTACGAGCCTCTGCAGGATAAGTGAAAGGAGACAGTCAATATAAAGTAAAACTCACAAGGAATGAAATGTATAAAGTTAAAAGTTGCTAATAGGCAACCTTTATGTTCAATTAAAATAGAAGCTAAGGTCTGCTCCACTTGGGACTTTTGATTATCTAAAGCACTAATTTGTGCTTCAACATGAGTTATGGAAGTATCACCAGCTGGGCACGATAACATGTGTCTATCGCGCTCCCTCTCAAGAAGGATATAATATCTCTCAAAATGAAGTAATTTTTCTCTATCATCCTCTGCCTGCGCAAGCAGGGGCATATGATCGGACTGCCACTCAATCAACCTATCCTTTTGAGTTCAGAGTAACTTGATCTTATCCGAGCGAGGTATAGCTACCTGCTTATCTTTATCTATCATCGCACGAATCTCAACAATACGATCTCGATGAATATCCACATCTTTCTGAAGTTGTGCATTCTCATGCTCCAAGGAATCAATCTTGCATTGGTGAGATCTCACATCGAGCTTTAGATTGAAAAGTTCCCTAGCATGCCTATGACTAGTTTTATCTACTCTCTCCTCCAAACGTTTGATGGTAGCTACCAATAGAGGGACTAATTCAGAACTCTAGAACCTACTATGAAGATGAAAACTTAGACAAAGGAGAAAATAAATACCTTCCATCTCTTTTTTATCTTGGCAAAAGGACAAGGCCTCCTGCTTGGCCATATCCATGGAGAGACAAGATTTTGATTCTCGTGCTCTGCAACTCTAGCTCGCTTCCTAGTAACACGAGTCTCGGACAGCATACCAACCCTCAGATTGTTGCTATAGTAAATCAGACAACATCACCAGTTAGAAAAACTTTAACTGGGGCAATAATAAATTACATACTATTGAAAGTATAGTCAAATACATACCGCCTGCACAAGCTGATTCTGAGCGGATTTAGGAAAAGAAGTTAAAATACGAGCTTGCTCGTCCTCGCTCATCCGAGCATAGAATTTTTATCGCCTCGGATCCACCACCAAAAACGGTGTAATACGAACTAGAAGGAGCCGCTGGAGCATAAGGAAAACCACTATCAAAAGTACTTGGTACACCAGTACCAACACCACCACCACTCGGAATCATGGGAACAATATCACCAGTACCACCCTCAACCCGAGCACCTACATCGGGATGAGCACCCTTATCAGCGAGATTACTTGCCTTGGGTACCCCTCACATCTGATAAGGTAGCAGTGCCATCGATATTGATAGTATCATCCAACAAGGCTTGGTCAAGATCATCAAATAATGCATCACCGAGATCCACCATCTCACTTTCGCCAAACAAAGAACCAACATCAACATCCAAAGCATGTTATGCAACCTCCACATGAGAAGTGGATGGCCCAGAGCCATCAGCAACCCTCCTCCTCTGTCAACACAATTTAGCAAAATCAGATGCTAAGTCATTAAACAGAGGCAAGGTATATATAAGTTAAAATAGTAAGACATTATTTTCTACCTTGGCATCCTAAATAGCTCGAGAAGTTTGTGATAAATGCCTACGAGGAGGGACCCATTTAGGCTCCCATGGCCAAGCTTGTCCCATACAAAAATGTAAGTCCCTATAATACAAATAGGAGCTAAAAACTACTTGGGATCATGAGTCTGGCGAAGTGTTAGATTGCTGGGATTGGGAGGATCCAAATCGGACATAAGAGGAGGACCTCAGAGAGGTCGCCGAGATTTAGAAATCCCAACTCCAAAGCCCTGAAAGGTATCAAACTGTTGAAACCAATAGTTCTCCACAAAAGTCACAGGCGTATACAAATCCATCTGAGAAGGAATGAACTCGTTCTGCTTGTGCTCAGTAACCTTGCCTTGACTTCGCCGAGAACACTCTCGAGCTATCCGATAAAAGTTGTCATTGGGTTGAAATATACCTCGCTGGGGACTAAGTTGACAAAGCACCTCATACTGAAAGGAATTTAATGGGCAATACATAGGAAGGCGAAACCCAATATCGAGCTGACCCGCCGCCACGATAATCTCGTTGGGACCATGGGTATTATCCTCAAATATTTTATTTTTCAGGACGCCGGCTTGACCCTCCGGAGTGGTAAAAGTAACTTGAAATCTCTGAAGATGATGCTTAGTCTTCATCATCTCCAAGAAGTCGGCATCAGACATACCGAAAGAACGGCTAGTGATCGGAGCCCTCATCGGTCTCTTATCAGCACTATAAAGAATGAACAAAAATAAAAATAAAAAATTTATCAAAACTCACACTGGTCAAAAACTGGCAAGAACTATTGATTAAAATAATTGCGATAACCACAAAGGAACTACACAGTTCATAATAACGGCGTAAACCACCGATGAAAACAAAAATAAAAACAAAGAAGAAGGAATATACCATCTTAGAGGTCGAGATGGAGAATTTCTCCCATACATAATGAACTTCTTTATAGGAGACAAGAAGCTAAGAAGGAACAACAAAAGATAGAGGAGAGAAAGAATGAAAAAGTTTTGAACTCTGAAAACAGAAAATAAAGACATCATTCTCTTCTCCCAAAATATTTTATAAGAAACCTATGGAAAACCAACCGGCGCCTCAATTCCAACAGGTAAAAGCGCACTAAAAGTACATACATGGCGAAAATATCGGATATGGAGACAAAGACGGGACGGTTAATAAGTTTTTTTCCCACCGTTCCCTTGGCAAGTTGTAAAGAAAAGCAGCAAAATATGAGGGTAAATTACTCGATGGCCATGTGTCAACATCTCAAGGGATGGTATCATGATAAGGTGATAATATAGAAGCATCGAGTCATACTCTAAAAGGTGATTTCATATGAATCGAGACACTTGCTACAATGTTACATGAATGACGCGTGTGAGGAGTGGTCTAATCAACTCAGACGGTCAAGTCTAAAAAGAAGAACTACATTTAATGAAGGATCAGAAGATGCGTGGAAAAATATACATCGTATCAGAAGGCTCGGGTGATCTATACTATAACCTGAGGATGATACAACACGATGTTCTCCAGAGAAGAGTAGCACGATGACGAACGGAGCGAGATGACTCGAAAGGAGAACCAAGAAGGTCATCACAAGGGATAGTATAAAGCTCGTCTGAAACAATGAGAATATGAACGATAGCTCTACCACCTCGGCGAGGCTAGGCCTTCACGAGTCTAGTTTTCCTATAAATACCAGTCCATGTATAAGGAAATGAACATGTAATTTTAGATGGTCTTTCTACAGAGAATTCCCGAGAGATATCTAGAGAAAGAGAAAGCTAGAAATCTAAGTGATATTTGTAACTGTTTCAAGGGTAAAACCTTAATCAATAAAGAAAACATCTTATTTCTCGTAGACGTAGGTCTTCATGGCCGAACCACGTTATATGCTTGCATCAATCTTTACTTTTCATGTTCTTTACATCTTGTTTATCTTTGAATCTTGATTGTTAGTAGTTTTATAGCCTTTATATCTACTTGGATATAGCCATCAGAAAATATGCAACTATAGTAAAAGTGACATCGACATATTCTGTGTAACTTGTTATTGTGTATTGGATATAGTTGTGATTCTATCATAGGAAACTATGTTTGATTACATATTTTTAAAGGAAGTACATGTAGGAAACTTGTTTCGTAATCGAAAGGAAATCAATAGGCGTTTTGGTCCGGTTTTTATTGAAGATTGATTGGATGACCACTTCGAACCTATGTAATATCTTTGTTAGAACCAATCTTGACTTATGTTAAGAATATGGTAGAACTGATCTTGACTTATGTTAAGAATATGGTAGAACCGATCTTTACCTAGTTCGGGATATGCGGTAGAACCGATCTTGACTTATGTTGAGAGTCTTGGTAGAACTGATCCTTACCTATATTGGGACACATTGTATAACCGATCTTAATTATTGTTGAGAGTCTTGGTAGAACCGATCCTTACCTATATTGAGATACTTAGTAGAACCAATCCTAGATTTTGTTCAAAGTCATGGTAGAACTGATCCCTACCCATATTTGGAGACTTGGTAGAACCTTTCTTAACCTATGTTAGGAGTCATGGTAGAACCGATACCAAGAGCAAAACCGATCCTTCATATTCACATATTACTATATTGTTTCACATGAGTTTGGAATTAAGGTTTGCTAAATAGGAAAGTTCTGGATGTCGACATAATTTGGACACGAATACAATTCTTATATTTTATTGTCCAAAGATATTCCTTGATACTCAAGGTGATCCCAATCCGAAATATTGAAAATCTTTGAATTAAGAATTTTCGGTTATATGATTTTGATTTTCCAGCAAATAAAAACATATCTCTTGGAAAGTTATATTAGTTAAGTGCTAAACTAATATTATATATTTTTTGATGAGAGATTTCGGATTTTTCTTGTTGTCCAAACGACCTTGGTCTATAAATAGTTGAGTTTGCATTTCTTGCAAACTATCCTAAGAGCCAAGTAAACTTTATTCGTGTTGTTTCTGGTGGATCCATCTATCCGGAGAGGAAAGTACCCTAATTAGAAGAAATCTCATACGACCACTCATTTACAGACTTCCGTGGGATCTAGAAGCTCTACGAGTACCGTTGGTGGGGAACTAGATAATTACATTGTTATTTTAGTTTTCAATTATTGATTTGATTGACCAATGGTTGTTGAAACTTTGATTGCACCTAGTTTGATTATTCTTGAGAGCCTTATCTTCTGACATAAGGGTCACTCAAACTAGATCAAAGTATTGAGGGGATCTTTAGAACTGTTTTTAGATCTAAATACAACTTGTGATCATCCATTGTTAATAGACTCCATTCTGTTAGTAATTGATCATAAGTGGATTCAAGTTTGTGGTGTGCAGGTACATAAGAAGGAAATTGAAGATTTGAAGACAAGAAGATTTTTTCATATTGGTTTTTGTATCTCGTGATTTGTGCACACATCTTGATCGGATGGGATCCGACTTAGATCCGATTTATCTTTGATAAATTCGATCATATAGTCATTTAGATTGGCAACTATCATTTGGTGGTATTCTTCAATATCTGAATCTGATAGTTGTGAATCTGAATCTAAGTTACTGATTTGGATTGATCTTACCCGATAAATGAGTAATTTACTAGTTTAAACGGAAGAACCTTTGTCAAAACTCAATGAATATTTTTATCAAAAGATTATTGGAGTAAGTACCAAACAGCTTTTTCCTTTACTGTTTGGAAGACGGCTAAAAGGAGTTGAGTGCTTAAGACTTTACATCGGTAAAACAACTCAAGATAGTGATTTTCTATCTTAGGATTCACATGCATTACCAGTAGGTTGTAGATGCAGGGATACTAAGGGAACTAAGTAACTAGGGGTAGATTACTTGGTCTCAACTATACGAAGTTGGCTTTGTTATTTGTATATCAACTTAATTCTGAAAGTATTCAAAACTAGACTAGGTCCCAGGGGTTTTCTGCATTTGTGGTTTCCTCATTAAAAAAATATTATTGTGTCATTTACTTACTTCCGCATTATAATTATTATTAGAGCATTGCTCGGTAGAACTCGCAAGCGTTGCTATCTCAAGCTTGTTTGTCAAGTTTAGTTTCCAAAACTATAAGTCTTGATTTCTAGTCTACTTATAGCTAAATCTCGGACTAGGATAGTAAGTGTAGTTGAGATATAGACTCCACGACGTTCATTATGCAAATAAGAAAAACTACTCAAGAAACTGGTGGAACTTCATCGATAAAAAGGTATATGGAGACTTGAACTTATCTATCACTCAAAAGTCTATCTATTCTATCTTCTATCTTGAGATAAAAGTCGTATTGCTATATAGACTTCGATTATACAAATTTTCTATTTCGATCCGAGTTTATCTCGTGTATATATTTCTCGAAATATGTGTTGGTAAGCTTTTGCTTTGTCCAAGTTCATCTTTACTCGTGACGAAAGTCATGTTGATTATTTCAATATCTTGAAAATCTCTTTGATGAAACATAGTTTGTGAATAACAACTATATAACATCCTCTAAGAATGTTTCAATGATTTAAATGAGAGTTTATAACATGTTACCATCTTCGGATATAAGCATAGTGTGTTTTCACATTTGTGTAAAAGTTTAAAACCGGGAACCCAAAGTATGCATACCCGTACGCGTATTGGCGGTTGTTGAAAATCCGGGTAAGTGGCGAAAAGTTCACGTCCGTGAATTTGTGCTGGAGTTTGAAAGTGAAATAAAAAACTCATCCGGTTACTTAAGTACGCGTACCCGTTTGCATAATTAAGTAGGTTACTTTTTAAAATCGGTTTGTTCATGAACTAAAACATTTATATATATTAAGTAACGTAATCTTTGCAAACCGTGGCTATAATGTTCATCAATCGATTTGAGTGAATCAAAACCGATTTTGCTTCGATTGTGTCTTGTATACTTCTATAAGATCTAAGCAATTGAACAACTCTCTAACTAGTTCATTTGAGTCATTTGAACTAGTTATGGTAAAGATGAATAAGGTTGATATGAAAGTGCTCATATGGCTAACCATTGGTTAACTATTGTTGAACCAACTAGGTGTACACGTTTAGGTATGGTTACCCAAACCTAAATGAAGTTACATTTCATTTATGTATAATAAGCTAAGTTTGATCTAACGGTTGAAAGATATTAGCTTGAATCTAATCAGGTTTTCATCTAACAGTGAATATTGAATACTTTGTTACCAAGGTAACTTAGATTGCAAAGCCTGATTTGGAGACTATATAAATGAGAACTCTAGCAACTAGGAAACCTAATCCACACACCTCCTATATGATACTAGTTGTATAAGATAGAGTCGATTCTCCTTTAACCTTATGTTACTCTCGAGATCCTATAGGTTAACGACTTAAAGACTTTATTGGGATTGTGAAGCCTGACCCAACTATTTTCTCTATAGTTGCGTGATATGATCTTGTTGTTTCTTTCGTGACTGAGTACAATTGTAATATTGGATTGAGATTTATATCTCTGATAGGCAAGATATAAAAGTAGTCACAAACATCTTCGTCTCATCGTTTGTGATTCCACAATATCTTGTTTCGCTAGTCGATTAAGATTATTGTGAGGTGATTGATATTTCTAGGTTGTTCTTCGGGAATATAATTCTGGTATATTAATTGGTACCTGTTCACCTTGATTTATCAAAAGACAGAACAAAACTCGTAGTTATTTCTGTGGGAGACATATTTATCTATTCCTATAGACTTTTCTGTGTGAGACAGAATTATTTATTAAAGTCTCCGACTTTGGGTCGTAGCAACTCTTAGTTGTGGGGGAGATCAGCTAAGGTAATCAAGTATGTAGTATCTTGCTGGGATCAGAGACGTAGGGAGCGAAATTGTACCTTGAATCAGTGTGAGATTGAGTGGGGTTCAACTACAGTCCAGGCCGAAGTTACTTTGTAGTAGGATAGTGTCTGTAGTGGATTAATACAGTGTGGTGTTCAATCTGGGCTAGGTCCCGGGGTTTTTCTGCATTTGCGGTTTCCTCGTTAACAAAACTTCTAGTGTCTATGTTATTTCTTTTCCGTATTATATTTTATTATATAATTGAAATATCATAGGTTGTGTGTTGAATCGTTTAATTGGTAAATCCAACCTTTGGTTGTTGATTGATCCTTGAACATTGGTCTTTGGTACTGTTCAAGGTAGTTCTCTTGTATTCAATCAGGCTCGTAGATTTCTATTTGTTTGAGTGAGGATTGAATCGAGAAATTGAGGTATAACTCTTTGATATAATTTTTATTAAGATTAATTCTGACTGTCTAATTAATTCTCTTAAAAGTATATTAGAGTTAGTCCATACAAATTTCTAAGCGAAATATTGGGTGAGGTTGTTAGACCCCCGCTTTTTCAAGTATTTCATTATAATAAAGTAAATTACAGTTGTACTTAAATCCTAATCACTTGATATTGATCCTATAGCAAATCGGTTTCGGACCGTAACTATTATCAAGTGAATACCTTGTTTTTGTATTGTCTCGACTTTGTCCATAGACGATCACACTTGGTATCGTACTTATAGGTTGAAACGAAAAAGCGTGGTGTATTTGGGTACCCTCGTAATTTCACTTTCCATGCAAATGAACTAGATAAGAATAAAAATTCTTAAGCATGTGAAAATTTAACCTTGAAAATTAAAGAAAAATGAATGAAATCAAAGCCAATAGTTAATTCGGTTAGCCCATATAACCTATAGGTTCGTGAACTCAAGGTATGAGTTCGTGAACCCATAAAAATATATTATATTCAAAAAATGGTAGGTTCAGGTTTATGTTCGCAAAATCAAATGTCAAACGACATAAAAAACATAAGGCCTTGTTAGGTTAGCAAACTCAAATTGGAAAAGACATTAAGAACATAAAATCTTTGTTAGGTTCGTAAATTTAAATGTTATAAAGTCACCAGTATAAGTTTTCTACAACAGGTTTGCAAATTCAAATGGTTAGAAGCCATCACTAGTATTTTCTTACAATAGGTTCCCGAACTCATATGACTAAGAGTCATCAGTAGATTTTCTATTTTTACTTTAGGTTTGCTACTCAAATAACTGCAAATATTTATGTTCGCGGAACTAAAATTTGATTTTTGGTATGTCAATTACGTCGTTGGGGGTTTAAGAAACAATTTTGGCATCTAAATTTGACAACGGAGTTGAAATATCAATGCTTGCGGGGTCAACTGAGCATTCGCTCTAACAACTTATTCCCATAACAAAGTCATGATATTAATGTATTTACTATGGAGTATAGTTAGCTTGAAGATTGTTTTTTTCCTGTTGTCAAACTTTTTGTTTGATTTATAAAGAAGAAAAGCCATATTTTTTTATTTTAATTTCATATAATTTAAAATATAATCGAACTATTTTGAGTTTGTGTATTTTATTGATGAATTAACAAGCTTTTTGGCGCTATTTTGGATTTATTTTATCAATTGCTGATGATTAATGATCTCCGATTGATTTTTTTTTTAAGATTTATAAATGTATTTTAGAATGAATTATCCTATGTTGCACGGACACACTTACAAAGATGACGTAATTGTGTCAGACACGTGACCAGACACGACACAGTCGTGACACTTTTAGAAACGCGATGGACACGCTACATCATGTGTCCTGTAAAAATTGACATCTGGACCCTTTGCAGACACTAATTAGACACTTTCAGACAAACCATAAATGATTTTTTTTTTGTTTATAAAATCAAAATAAACTAAATGTGAAGCTAATTTATTATTCTTTTAGCTAAATTTAAGCATTATTTATGAAAAACTTGCTCATTATTTCATTATTTAATTTGTAAATAAGTATTTTAAAAATAAGTATAATTATTTTGTTGCATAAATTGTTGTAGAATCTAATTTTAATGGTGTGTGTAATACATATAATGTGTCCCCGTAACCTTTTTTTTTTTGAGCTCTGACGTATCCCCGTAACCGAGTCACGTGTCCGTGTCCGCGCCCGTGCAACATAGGAACTAGCATTTTTTTAAGAGAGTAAGGATAAAAATAATAAATGAAAGATAAGTTGACGAAGAAAATAAAAAGTATAGGTTACTGAAAAAGCGGGGGTGTAACAACCACACCCAATAATTCGTTGGGAAATTTGTATGGACTAAACTCCAATATAATTCCGAGAGCAGCAACTTAAAAGCGAGCTCAATCAAGAAAGATATCAAAGAGCTTAATATATATTTCTCAATGCAATCAGCAAATCAAACAGATAGAAATCTATGAGCCACATTGATATGAGAAATAACTAGGACGGTACCAAAGACGAATGCCCAAGTGTCAATCAAGTTATATCCAACAAACAAGGTCGGATTTATCAACTGATTGAATTATGCACAACCTGTGATATTTCAATTATATAAACAAATATAATGCGGAAAAGAAATAACACATACACCAGAAATTTTGTTAACGAGGAAACCGCAAATGCACAAAAACCCCGGGACCTAGTCCAGCTTTGAACACCACATTGTATTAACCCGCTACAGACACTAGCCTACTATAAGTTAACTTCGGACTGGAATGTAGTTGATCCCTAACCAAGTCTCACACCGAGTAAGGTGTAGTAGCGTTCCTTACGCCTCTAGAACCACGCTGAATTCTACGCACTTGATTCCCTTAGCTGATCTCACCCATAAATAAGAGTTGCTACAACCCAAAGTCGAAGACTTATAAACAAATCTGTCTCCCACATATATGTTTATTATTTATTCGGTTTTTGTTTTGTCTTTTGATAAATCAAGGTGAACATGAACCAATTGATAATCCGATCTTATACTCCCGAAGAGCAGCCTAGAAATATCAATCACCTCACAATAACCCAACTGATTAACAGAAAAATTTATTGCGGAATCACGAAAGTATGAGACGAAGAACTGTTATGATTACTTTTTATATCTTACCTATCGGAAATAAATCTTAGAGAAGATAAAACTCAATATGATAGAACAAGTAAGATCAGAATATGCAACTACATAGAAAATAGTTGGAACTGGCTTCACGAATGCCAAATGAAGTTTTCAAGTTGTTGACCTGATATGGTTTTGGAAAAATCTAGGTTAAAGGATAATCGACTCTAGTTTGCAACTACGACACATGAAAGTTCCGGGATTAGGTTTTCCAGTTGCTATAGTTATCCATTATATAGCCTTTCGAATCAGGGTTGCTTACAGTCAAATCTAAGATATCTTAGTAACAAAGCATTCAATATTCACTGTTAGATGAAATCCTGATTTAAGATTCAAGCTAAGTCTGCTTAGAAATTAAGCAATTAATATCCACCG
This sequence comes from Papaver bracteatum, assembly GCA_023529315.1. Classification (NCBI taxonomy): domain Eukaryota; kingdom Viridiplantae; phylum Streptophyta; class Magnoliopsida; order Ranunculales; family Papaveraceae; genus Papaver; species Papaver bracteatum. Next base: position 3,494,422 of record JAJJWX010004210.1, read on the forward strand.
TTAGATGGTCTTAGCTTGTTACACACAAATGAAATATACCTTCATTTAGACATGGGTAACCGTACCTAAGCGTGTATATTGAGTTGGCTCAATAAAATTTAACCGAAGTTAGCCATATGAACACTTTTGTCTTAACCATATTCATGCATCTAACACTTCTAGATCAACTATGATGATCAATCAATCTTGAAAGATGATCAAATGAATCTAACTGTGTCTCAAAATATAGTTGATCAATTGTTCACTATCTCATAGAAATATATATGAACAAATTGAATAAAAATTGGATTGATTCGTAATCGTACAAAGTACTTATACAAGAATCAATTCATGAACATTAAGCCACGGTTTGCAAAGATCGCATTCCTTAATTCATAAATGTTTTAGTTCTTGAGTATGAGAATCATACATAACCGATTTTAGAACTTAACCACTGTGTTCACAAACCAGGTACGCGAACATCATATCCGGACATTGGCATGTCAAGCCGTTCACAAACAACCACCACCCTGGACCCAACTCAGGTAAAACCGTTTGCATACTAGGTACGCAAACAAGATTCCCGGACCTGAATTATACCAATACATTTCTCATACTAGGTATGCATACCGTGTTGTATCCAGACATAGGTAATTGTTCTAAACTTTTATTTCAATCTTTGAAACATCCTTATAAGACGACAATGGTAATCTCACACATACCATTCGCTTCAAGTAATTTTCAAGTGATCGAATGATCAACATGAAACTTCCCAAGTTAACATCAAATGACTGTCTCACACAAATTATATAAGATGTTCAAGGTAATTTTCACATGATCATCTTTCGACTTAATATTTAGTTTCCAACAAATAAATTGTTTCCAACTTAACTCGTCAAGAATATGATGAACATAGTTAAAGCAAAAAGCTTCCAACACATATTCCGAGAAATAGATAAGCGAGTCAAACTCGACTCCGAATTATCAAATGTATATAATGTTAAAGTATATACAGCTATATGACTTAGTCTCATTAGAAGATATAATATAATAGACTTTTGAGTGATAGATAAGTTTTAGTCTGCACATACCTTTTATTGATGAAGTTCCTCCAAGCTCCTAAGTAGATCTTTTTCTTTAATTTGGTGAACGTCGTGAAGTCTAAAGATCATCCGCACATTCTATCCTAATCCGAGACATAACTATAAGTAGACTAGAAATCAAGTATATAGTTTTGATCAACTAAACTTGACAAACAAGCTTGAGATATCAACACTTGCGAGTTCGAACGAGCAGTGGTCTAACAATCTCTCCCTTTGTCAATTTTAGTGACAAAACTATCGATACATATGGATTACAAAATAAATAAACTTTATAGATTCTCATCCATCATGCTTGATTTCCTTACCTCTTTAATATTCCTTGAATTCATCGCTACTCCAAGTGCTCCAACGATTCTGAACGTGTTCAACTCACCATCATTTTTGTTGAAGATTCGTATCCATAACCATAAGAAAACAAATTTTCTCAATCATTGTTATACATTATCATAGTATTATTATATCGAATCAAAGTCCAATTGCATCACAACTTTGAAATAATGCTACCCCTTACATAATGATCTGCAAAACCATGTAGTGTGAACTATCAAATAATTCTCCCCCTTTTTTTCAATATAAGTTGGCAAAGGTACGGAAACTACGGGATCATAATGAAATTCTCAAAGAGATAATTCATGACTAAAAGAGAACATATCAACATTGTTTCTATGATTTTAAATAGTCTAAACTTAGTGTATTCGTCAAGGAGTTTATAAAGATACAAGATAACTCCTACAATATTCCACATCCGCACTCCCCATAAAGATATGGCAATTAAGCACAAGTTCATTTAAGAACTCTCCCTCATTTGATGTCATTCCCAAGAGAACAACATGAGCGACCTTACTTTTAAAAAAAAAAATGATTTGTATCCAGTAAACTCGAATAAATTAGCCACAAGAGACCTTATTGATTAATTTAATCGGAAACACTCAACATAAGAAAAACTTATGGAGCCATACATTACTTTCACATAAAAGTGGATCAGGGAAAGATCAATATTACAAAATTTTCAAAAGTTCAATCCATCTTTTATCAATATTTGCATAAAGACATAATAGACTTAACTTTTGAACATGTATGAGATAATCATAGTTCACGGACGTAAACACAACATATCCCATAAAATATTTTTGCAATATATAAAACCAATAAATATTAATACTATGATAAGCACGTAAGTGCTACATTTTATACACATATTTATATTAGCTAAAACTCGATATATTGACTAATAACACTATTTAGTGCTTTTGTAGAAAGTACAAGTCAATTGGATCACTCGAAAAATAATCGGCTAATTCAGAGCTATAGTGGCATTTACAACTATAAGCACCAATCGATGCGGTTCACTACACCAAAACCAATGAGAGTAAGATACTGGCAGTCATGGGAGTCGGCTATTTATCACTTACACTCAAGTATCTCACGCAAAAATATAAAATGAAAAAACAAAGAATGATCATCGCTGTCCCAAACGTGTGGAGAAACCAAAGGGAAGTAAGTGGGATATATGGTGCGTTGTTGCTTTAACAGGGAGCAATGAAGAGAAAACTGGGACGTGTCCATCCCACCCATAATATCTCATCACTTAACAGCAGATGGCATCTCTTCACAAGAAAAAGAGTTTAATCAATAGTTCTGGTTCAATTCAAGTCATTTTTTACAAGCAACTGCTGTCCATTTTGGATGGGTACCTCTTGAGCAAGATTCAGGGAATAGTTGGATGAACTGGTTGCAATCGGTGATGATGGCTAGAGGATCGGACAGATAGGCAGCTGGAAGAGATGGCGATGAACTACTGCGACTTTGGGATGACGTGAAGGAGAACCGGTGGAGATTTATTTTGGAGGCCAACGGCTAGAGAACCAGAAATGGGAGTTTGAACAAGAGATTGAAGGGAAGGAGACGATTCGGTGACAAGGGTTTATTCTTTCCTCTATTTTTCTTGTAATAATTATTTTTTTGTGGGTTTTGAGAAATCCATAGTATGTCTTGCTAGACTTTTTGGAAATTAGGATTTTATGTGGAAACCACTTGGAGTATGGGCTATTTTGAATTGATTAATTTAGCAAAGACTATTATGATTTGAATAGACTAATTATTGATTATGCTTAGGATAACATATAGTGATATTTGAGATTCTAATAAATATAATAGGTGTTGTCGATAGAATGAAAGATAAACATATACTCATAAGTATGTTTCATTTCAGTAATTGAATAGAAATAGTGGTGGATACTAAAAACCCTGGTTACTGATTCTCCCAATGCATTTATATTATTTGTTTAGTTTTTTTTTTATGTTATTATTCTTTCAAAAATACAAAAACATTATTGTTGGTTAACTTTATTAGAGATATTTATTGGAGTATTTCCACCGCTCCTCGTGGGAATGACCCGTACTTGCATTTGTCTACATTGTAGACGCCGTGCGATTGCGGTTTATTATATAGGTATCTCCGGATCCTATCAATTTTTGGCACCGTTGCCGGTGAGCGGTTATGGAATATTGTAATTGGTATTTTGTACATATTTTTTTTTCCTGTACATAACTTATTTTTCTTTTATTTTTATATTTTCTTCTAGTTCTTTTTACGTAGCTTATTTGATTTTTCATAGGTACCTTAGTCTGAAGAGCGGTGATTGGAGTCAACAACAGGCCTAAAGTAAGTACTTGATATTCTCACAAAGCTTTTGCAAGGTGAGTTATTGGAAAAAAAATTACTTTGTATAATGGTTTCCAGTGAGTTGACTTCTTTTATATCTTTTTGGAATCTTACCAAAAGAGCTGAGACAGAGGAGTCATTTGATATTTCACATGAGTATGCATATGCACCTTCTCATTATCAAGAACCTGCCGCATGTGTAAATAATGATTTGAATTATTCTCATAGGTATGATCATTCCGGACCTTGTGAAGGTTATGATCATTACCAACATTACCCTGGTTATGAGCCATAATTTTTTGATTCCAATTATTATTCACACATTTATCCGTCACAGTATGGGAGAGATAATCAATCTTACTGTGACCCATTTGCATCAAAGCTATCTTTGTTAGAACGCCTCAATATTGACATTACTGAACAAACCAAAGCTAATGAGTTATTTTTTGTCGAGCTTAGTAAAGCCCATGCTCATATAGCTGAACTTGCTGAACAAAATGCTTTATCGATTGCTCAACTAACGCAGTCGGTAGAAGATTGTGGTCTTACAGAGGAGACAAGTTCTAATTTTCCTAATACTCTTGATATTTATGATGAAACCACTTTAACTAATGAATCAATGTGTATGGAGAATGATGATGAACTTGATATTTGTGATCATAGGAATAGAGACATTGTCATACCAAGTGAAGATGGTGTACTTAGTCCAACTCCTGATCATGTTATTGATCACTCGCCTATTCAAAAGGATGAGTTTAGGATTAAGGACACCATTCTTTTAGACGGTGTGACATATTAGTGCTATAACAATGATGCTTATGAAGAATGTGTAATTCAGAGGAAACTGTAGTTAAGTCTAACGACTTAGAGATATTACACTCTATCTCTAAGGTTTCTTTTAATCATATTTATTGTGATATTCCTATTGATTCCTTGGTTAATGATGATTATGATGATGATTTAGTACAGGGTCACAAACCCAGTGGATAAGTTCATATACCTAGAATTGTTAGCAAAACTTTTCAGAAGATTCCTAATTTTGGATTAGAACTGCGTGCTTCTCCAGTATTACTAGATTATTTTGCATCTCGTGATTTCTATTTTCCTGTGCATGACTCCCAGATCGTTTCAGTTCCCATCCCCAGTGAACCACTTGGTCGGTAATTCTTTTTACCGACGATATATCTTTTGCAAAATCCAGGTTTGAGGATGGTTCTTTCCTTTTGATAGTCTCTATATCTTTATGTTGGTACATCGAGAGTGTGAGATTGTCACTAATTGTATATATTGTGCTCTGGGTTGATCCCCAAATATTTAGGTTGTTGATATATGGTGAGTCTTATTTGTATATTCCAGTAGGTACATCTATGTTCTTGTTTCATTTTTTATTTGGTTTATTTTCACATATTATGAATTTCTCATCTTAATTTTACGTTGGATGACTCAATTACATTGAGGACAATGTAATTTTTAAGTATGGGGGAGTGACACTGTCGTTAGGAATTTTGCTTAAAAAAATGAATACTATGACCAGCTTTGTAGTCTAAAAAAAAATTAAATATTATGACCAGCTATGAAGCGGGTCTACAAAAAAAAATTATTATTATGATTGTTAGGGTTATGACCAGCTGTGTAGAGGGTTCTTTTTCCTTGCATGTTATGACCAGCTGTGTAGCGGGTCTATAAAAAAAATGTCGTGGTTCTTGTGTATGGCATTTGTCATGACCAGCTGTGTAGCGGGTCTAACTCTCTCTTATGATATGACCAGTTGTGTAGCGGGTCTTCTTCTATTTTGCTCGAGGACTAGCAAAATATAAGTGTGGGGGTGTTGATAAGCACGTAAGTGCTATATTTTATACCCATATTTATATTAGCCAGAACTCGATATTTTGACTAATAACACTATTTTAGTGCTTTTGTAGAAAGTACAAGTCAATTGGATCACTTGAAAAATAATCGGTTAATTCGGAGCTATAGCGGCGTTTACAACTATAAGCACCAATTGATGCGGTTCACTACACAAAAACCAATGATAGTAAGATACTAGCAGTCATGGGAGTTGGCTATTTATCACTTACACTCAAGTATCTCACGCAAAAATATAAAATGAAGAAACAAAGAATGATCATCGTTGTCCCAAACATGTGGAGAAACCAAAGGGAAGTAAGTGGGATATATGGTGCGATGTTGCTTTAACATGGAGCAATGAAGAGAAAACTGGGTCGTGTCCAGCCCACCCATAATATCTCATCACTTAACAGCAGCTGGCATCTCTTCACAAGAAAAGGAGTTTAAGCAATAGTTCTGGTTCAATTCAAGTCATGTTTTACAAGAAGCTGTTGTCCATTTGGGATGGGTACCTCTTCAGCAAGATTCGGGGAATAGTTGGATGAACTGGTTGCAATCGGTGATGATGGCTAGAGGATCAGATAGATAGGCAGCTGGCAGAGATGGTGACGAACTGCTGCGACTTTGGGATGACGTGAAGGAGAAGCCGATGGAGAGTTCTTTTGGAGGCCGACGGCCAAAGAACCAGAAACTGGAGTTTGAACAAGAGATTGAAGGGAAGGAGATGATTCAGTGACAAGGGTTTATTCTTTCCTCTATTTTTCTTGTAATACTTATTTTTTTTGTGGGTTTTGAGAAATCCATAGTATGTCTTGCTATAATTTTTGGGAATTAGGGTTTTATGTGGAAACCACTTGGAGTATGGGCTATTTTGAATTGATTAATTGAGCAAAGACTATTATGATTTGAATAGACTAATTATTGGTTATTGTTTATCGATTAATTGAAAACATGAGTTGTTGTTTTATGTGCGTAATCGGTAGTTTTGCAATTATATTTGCCTCATTATTTGATAGTACATGCGTGGATTCATTTCTTTGATGGGTTATGCTTAGGATAGCCAAATAATATTTGTGAACTAAAATTTAGTTTCGTATTATTTTCTCGCTAACACAATTTGATGGTGCATGCTTTGGTTTAAACTCTTGATGTGTCATGCTTAGGGCGTCCCAATGATATTTGCGATTCTAATAAATATAATAGGTGTTGTCGATAGAACGAAAGATAAACATATACGCATAATTATATTTCATTTCAGTAATTGAATAGAAATAATGGTGGATACTAAAAACCCTGGTTAGTGATTCTCCCAGTGCATTTATATTACTTGTTTAGTTTATTTTTTATGTTATTATTCTTTCAAAAATCCAAAAACATTATTGTTGGTTAACTTTATTAGAAATATTGATTAGAGTATTTCCACTGCTCCTCGTGGGAACGACCTGTACTTGACTTTGTATACATTGTAGATGCCGTGCGATTGCGGTTTATTATATAGGTATCTCCGGATCCTATCATACTACAAAATCATCTTCCAAATAACTTAGAATTTAAATAAATAAATCCAAAAATATTGCAAGATGAAAATCGTTGAAATAGTTATGTGTAATCACAATATTTGTTATTCCAAACCCTAGTTATCCTTCTTAAAACATAAGAATAAATTTTCATAAGAAGTTTCCTAGACAAAATAAAATAAACTCCTAAAATCATACTGAAAAACTTAGACATAGTCAGCAATTAGAGATCAAACAAAAATAAGATAATCAGTTGGTTTCTTCAATTCAGTCTTCAGATATTCAAGATTCTTTGTTGCAATTGCAAGTTGTTCACATACAACTCCAAAATCTTGGAGAACATTCCCAACCAAATCAGGTGACATCTAAACAGGTCTATTATCATCATGATCGCATGCATAGTAACAGGTTATAATGAGAGAATTATCATGAAACTCGATAACCTTCCCATCTTCAACTTTGTCTTCCTTTTTGCATCCATTCATCATGCAGTCACGATGGTGTAGAACCCCTACGCCTGATCATGAACCAAGTCACGGACCATTCGTGGACATAAATACTAATATTTAGTACCAAAGAACCAATGGAGCCTAGACCAAAAAAATGTTTTGAAGATTATTCCAAAACACGTTTTTAACCTCAGACAGAATATCTTAGCTCAAAAAAATAATTAAGAGCACAAGACTTTTGTTGAAAAACAACAAATCAACTGTCTAAAAGAAAATACTTATTGAAGCTTCACTATGCAAACAACAAGGAATATTATTTTACGAGTTACAGATCATCCATATTACCAAGTGTAACAATTAATTGTAACAAGACTCAACAGTAGGATGATCATCATCATATTTTTTTTAATTAAAAAAAAAACAATTAGAAAATAATACGAATACAACAAAGACCACTTTGTCAAGAAGAAGATATATTCTTGAGAGACTTGTCCATCCTCACACGGTCTCAATGAGGAGGCACAACTAGAAGTAGTAAAGTTGTAACATGATGAGCTTTTCGCTCATCAAGGGTGTTGACATTCTCTCTTTTTCTTTCTTGAGAACCAACGGAGAAGTTTGTAAAGTTAGTCTCAAGAGAAACAATAAGAGGAGGACAAGGAATACATGAAGTTGATGCCTTCTTTGCGTTCCTAATGCTACGCTTGAGTCTATTGATACTGGTCTTGAGTTCCTAAACACGATTATTGATGTGAATATGTTCAAGAACAGTTGACATTTTTTATTCAAAACTTTCTTCAGCCATGGAAGAAGAGCTTGACAGTTTTTTTTCTTTCGCATAGACTCCTTTCTAATCATTGAACCAACAAAACAGTCGTATGTCCTTATAAAATTATTCTTTTTGCGATTGTGAAAAGGTTTTAAGTTATCATTACCAACAAGGGCTGACTAATCACACATTTTCCCTGTCTAAAAGTTGGACAGGTAGAACCAGTAATATGAGAAACATGTTTGATTACTTTTATAGACATCCGGATAAGAATGTTATGAAGTTTTTCATTCCGCAAGAAAAAATGACATCTCCTTTAAAAGTGACCCTTGTTTCTGCAATAATAACATTTAAATGGAATGATATTAACTGTTTTCATAAGAGTTATTTTTGGAGGTTGACAAACCTTGTTCGTTTGGACTTCTACTGCTGAAGGTAGTTTTTCACTTTTACCATCAGTGAGATTTTTCCGTTGGAAATTGCTATTATCACGAACAAAATTGATCTAACTAATACTTGGAACGTATATTCCTTAAACCTCGTGTATCACGATGTTCTTTACATGCTCCGAGCATAGTGGATAATTTAGTTGAGCTAAAGTTAAACTTTTTCAAGTTTTTTTCCAACAATTTGACCTTATTGTGAGCAGCAGTTAAGACATCCTCCAATTATTTTTCTCGAGAGAGAAAAAAGTTTTCTCGGTGATTAAAACAACTTTTTTGAGAGATACATCTTTCTTCAGATAATAATTCGTTCGGCAATTTGTATGGACTAAACTCCAATATAATTCTGAGAGAACCAACTTAAAAGCGAGCTCAATCAAGAAAGATATCAAAGAGTTGTATCTCTATTTCTCAATGCAATTAGCAAATCAAACATATAGAAATCTATAAGCATGATTGATATGAGAAATAACTTGGACGGTATCAAATACCAATGCCCAAGTGTCAATCAAGTTATATCTAACAAACAAGGTCGAATTTATTAACTGATTGAACTACGCACAACTTGTGATATTTTAATTATATAAACAAATATAATGCGGAAAAGAAATAACACACACACCAAAAATTTTGTTAACGAGGAAACCGCAAATGCATAAAAATCCCGGGACCTAGTCCAGCTTTGAATACCATATTGTATTAAGCCGCTATAGACACTAGCCTACTAAAAGTTAACTTCGGATTGGAATGTAGTTGATCCCTAACCAAGTCTCACACCGATTAAGGTATAGTCGCGTTCCTTACGCCTCTGGAACCACGCCGAATTCTGTGCTCTTGATTCCCTTAGCTGATATCACCCACAACTAAGAGTTGCTACGACCCAAATTTGAAGATTTATAAACAAATCTATCTCCCACAGATATGTCTATTCTTTATTCGGTTTATCTTTTGTCTTTTGATAAATCAAGGTGGACATGAACCAGTTGATAATTCGGTCTTATACTCCCAAAAAGCAGCCTAGAAATATCAATCACCTCACAATAACCCAACTGATTAACATAAAAATTATTACGGAATCACTAGAGTCTGGGACGAAAAAATGTTGTGATTACTTTTTATACCTTACTTATCGAAAATAAATCTCGAGTAAATCTTAGAGAAGATAAAACTCAATATGATAGAACAAGCAAGATCAGAACGCGCAACTATAGAGAAAATAGTTGGATCTAGCTTCACGAATCCCAAATGAAATCTTCAAGTCGTTAACCTAATATGGTTTTGGAAAAACCTAGGTTAAAGGAGAATCGACTCTAGTTTGCAACTACGACACAAGAAAGTACCGGGATTAGGTTTTCCAGTTGCTAGAGTTCTCCCTTATATAACCTTTTAAATCAGGGATGCTTACAAACAAAGCTAAGATAGCTTAGCAACAAAGAATTTAGTATTCACCTTTGGATGAAATCCTGATTTAAGATTCAAGCTAACTCTACTTATAAACTAAGCAATTAATCTCCACTATTAGATGGTCTTAGCTTGTTACACACAAATGAAATATACCTTAATTTGGATATGGGTAACCATATCTAAACGTGTATATTGAGTTGGCTCAATAATAGTTAACCGAAGTTAGAAATATGAACACTTTTGTCTTAACCATATTCATCTAACACTTCTAGATCAAATATGACGATCAATCAATCTTGAAAGATAAATCAAATGAATCTAATTATGTTTCAAATAGAGTTGTTCAATTGTTCGCCATCTCATAGAAACATATATGAACTAATTGAAACAAAATCGGATTGATTCGTAATCGTACAAAGTACTTATACCAGAATCAATTCATGAACATTAAGCCACGGTTTGGAAAGATTGCATTCATTAATTCATAAATTCTTTAGTTCATGAGCATGAGAATCATACATAATCGATTTTAGAATTTAACCACTGTGTTCGCAAAACCAGGTACGCGAAAATAAGCTCCGGACCTTGGCATGTCAAGCCGTTCGCAAACAGCCGTCCCGGACGCAACTCAGGAAAAACTGTTCGCATACTAGGTACGCAAACAAGGTTCTCGGACCTTCACAGGTAAAACTGTTTGCATACTAGGTAGGCAAACAAGTTTCCCGAACCTGAAATATACCAATACAGTTTGCATACTGGGTATACATAACTTTTTATATCTATACATAGGTAATTTTTCTAAAATCTCATTTCAATCATTGAAACAGCCTTAGAAGACGACAATGGTAATCTCACATATTCTATTAGCTTCAAGTAATTTTCAAGTGATCGAATGATCAATACAAAACTTCCCAAGTTAACATCAAATGACTGTCTCATGCAAATCTTATAAGATGTTCAAGGTAATTTTCACATGGCCATCTTTTGACTTAATATTTAGTTTCCAACAAACAAATTGTTTTCAACCAAACTCGTAAATAATATGATGAACATAGTTAAAGCAGAAAGCTTCCAACGCATATTACGAGAAATAGATAAGCGAGATAAACTCGGCTCAAAATATCAAATGTGTAAAATGTAAAGGTCTATATAACTATACGACTTAGTTTCATTAGAAGATAGAATAGAATAAACTTCTGAGTGGTAGATAAGTTTTAGTCTCCACATACCTTTTGTTGATGAAGTTCCTCCAAGCTCTTCAGTAGTTTTTCTTCTTCAATTCTTGAACGCTGTGAAGTCTAAAGCTCAACTACACATTTTATCCTAATCCGAGACATAGCTATAAGTGGACTAGAAATTAAGTATATAGTTTTGATCTACTAAACTTGACAAACAAGCTAGACATAACAACACTTGCGAGTTTGACCGAGCAATGCTCTAAAAGTTACCCACGGTATTTAGTTTATATTTTAAGAACAAATCTCCTAAACTTTAATTTTCATTATACTTTATAAGTTATTTATGGATAAAAACACCTTTGTCTAGAGCAAATTTTGACCCAAAAATATTTTATCTTTAAACAGTGGCTTACTTCGAGGTTAGCCAAACATCACATGCACTGTACTTTTATAGTTTTACAATAATATGTAAAAGTATAGATAAAAATAAATAGACATCATAATAAAAAAAAAACCGATAATACATAGATTTAACGACATCAATTCTTTTAGATGAAGTGAAGCACTTGTTTTTTTTTCCTCAGCAATATAAATTTTATTAATAACAAAAAGAGTTGAAGAATACAAAAAAACTCCAAAGAGCAAAGAACCAAAAACCTCAAAAATCCCCCCCCCCCCTAATATGAAAAAATAGGGAACCTATCTAAATGAATCTATAATAAGGATGGTTCTCAGTTTTAATTTTTTGTAGAAATGAGGTCTATGTGTAAAAAAGATGGTTTCTTCCCTTACCATGTTAGCCCCTTTTTTTTGCTAAATAATCTGCAGAGAAATTTACTTCTCTGAAACTGTGTACAAACCTCAGAAAAATCACCCTCTCACAAATTATCCTCCACCTTGTAATTGCAAACCATGAGACTTGACCTTTTGTAAAAGTTGTAATCACTTCTTTTGAGTCTGACCTGAATATGATTTCAAGTTTATCATTTCTTATAGCCTATTCCCCTACACATAGAACAACCATATCTTCTGCATAGTAATTAGTTGCTACCCCCAAGCTACCCGCCATAGCAATAATACATTCTCCAGCTGCATTTCTACCAATAAATCCATACTCAAAATCACATGGATTTCCTCTTGAGGCTCCATCACATCAGAGAAATATTTGATTATTTACTAGCAGATGAAAGAATATTTCTTGAACTCTTGTTGACCGTGTTCTTCTACATTTCAAACCAAAATATTTTAGCATCCGTAGGTCATAAGATGAGTTCCACATTTGAGCTTTCATTTTAACATCACACTCATCAGTAAACAAGTGTTTCACTTATTTACTGCTGTAAAAGGAATTCCTAAGGGATGAGCAAATCAAAGATTTGTCCATTTAAATCCCATTATAAGATGAAGAAATGATAAAAAAAAATGGACAAACATGCATTTTATTGGTTTGCCCATTGTGGTTAATAAAGAGCCGCGTGCTTCTTTGTGCGCCGCGTGGGTCATCTTTGGACGCGGGGTCCACAATCGTCGTTGGCGGCCATATACCAACCACTCACTACTCTACGGTTATTATTTTTCCACTTAAAATAATTAAATATTTATATTATATAGATTTTAATGGGGCAAGTGATGATGAGGACCACTGAAAAAATATTTATTCATTAATTTTGAGGGCAATTTACATAGTGAAAAATATTGTTTGCTCATCCACGTGGCTGATCAAAATTTTCACTTTGCACATTACCATATGAACTCTTAAGTGCCCAAGAATCCAAACCCTCTTATATTGGGATAGGGAGAATTTTTTTTATTTTCCTAGATACCTGTGTTTATGGGTAAGAAGTATCTTCTTATGAAAATGGTTACCTAAATAAAATAAAATAGTCACTATTTTCTAAACTTAGTTAAATAGAATAAAATAATCATGAACAACTTTGTGCACCCATTCGTCCCTTCCTTATTTACCAGGTTGGAGATCACAAATTAAAAATTTATTTTCATTTCACATTTTATTTAGAAAAGTTCATAACTGAAAACACAAATGTTAAAGTTATTTTTCCTCTTTCTTCTCTTTTATTCTCCCCTTATATGTACTTTTCTATTTTGCCCCTCCCATGAAGTTTCTTTATAAGCAACAAAGATCATGAAATTTTCTTAAAAATGGAAAAATCATAAAACTAAAATCGGAATAATTAAGGGAAGCAAATTGAAAAAAAGATCATCGGTTTTGTTAATATTTAATAGACTATACTAGATTTGTAACTATGAGTTTTCATTTGGTATGAAGATATTAGAGAACTATCTTGTTATCACAGGTAGATTATTTTGTTTCGGTAATTGTTTGGTGATTGGCGAAATTTGTCCCCTTTACATGATCCAATGATGATTGTTTTTCTACTGGAGTCAGTCTTAGAGAACATGAAAAAAAAAGGCTAAATCCATGTCAAGTGTAATTATACCTTAATATATATATATATATATATATATATATATATATATATAGTAATAAAATTCAGTATAATTCAGCAATCATGATTTTCTCCAAGTTTAAATCTTTGATCGTATTGCCTAAACTATAAAAAGAAGTATAGATCTGGAAAGTTATGGAATCAACTCTTAGAGACTTGATGTATTTGCATAGTTAAGAAGTTCATCAACGATTGAATTATCCCTAGTTGATGTTGTTTATTTGTTTGTATCGGGATAAATCTCACAAAGTTTCATTCATGATAAAATATTGATTACATGGACTTCAAGAACATCAAGATCAAAGTTCAAAATACAATGAAAAGGTACTAACAAAGAGTAATTTGTGAAGATAAGTACCGAAAAGAGTACCAAGCAATCGGGAGATTGAAGGAATAAATTTAAGATTATAATTCAACCATTTTGATAGAGTTTTTTATTCTAGAAAAACAGATCTTCTTATGAAAATAGAGTGGTATGTCTAGATTTTTGAATCTTGATCATCACACTTGAACCTCCACGCATAATCTCAGTTAAAATAACAAAGAAACGCCATGAGAGCGCATAGAGAATCTTCGTAAAATAGAAGACACAAAAAAAATGGGTAAAACATCCACAAAAACACCATAAAAATATACTAAAAACAATGGATATTGAATCCAAAACGTAAACTAACCTAACCTTGACTACTAGATAACAAAAAAAAAAACAAGAAATGGAAAGAAACGTGCTCGAATATGGACGTAAATGGACATGATCTGAGCACTAGGGGTTAATGGTGGTAAAAGTTCTTTTAGGTTTTTGGGAAGGGGCTAGATAGTAGAGAGACATGAGAGTGAGTTACTTGAATTTCAAGTATCAGATTATCATTTATTTATTTTTGAAGTCAAAGTACTGGTAAATCAAGTGTTTTAGAAGCAATAGTTGATAGAGATTTTCTACCCGCTACATATTTTGATATAGTTATATAAGAATACCATTATTTTTTTCAATTTATTGTAGACTATGCATAAATCAAATGGTGAAGCAGATGAAAATATGTAATTGCCTAAGAAAACTATTTGATTCTGAATATGTGATATATTTTATAATGATTAATGGTTTCATAAGGTAAAAATCAGGATTCAATTAATAATGAATTTCATTTTTAAAACCACCACTAGAAAAGTACGAAATGTGCATCCCGGTTAAAGTGGGATGGACAAAGTCACACTATATATCCGTTTTTCTCGTATGGCTTGTTGGTAGTAAGCATCTTCTTATAGTTTTTTTTTTCTTCAAAATAAATAAATAACTATTATGGACCATGGTTTATTATACCTAGTATGCACATGTATAACTTATTTACCTTCTCTAAGTGCATGTATGTATATTGCTTTATGTGCGTGTATAATTAAGGAAAAAAGCCTTCTCTCCTCAAACTTTACGATAAAAAAAGCCTATTTCTCAAACATTACGGTAAGACAAACCCTTTCACGTTGAACCTTTTCCTGCACCCTGGAGCAAATCTGAGCAGATAATATCTCTCCGATCATCCTAATTCCTTATTTACTCATTTTCCTATTTCCACACTTAGTTTTTTGGTTTGGGTTTGATTCTTCTTGATTTTTTTAGATCAAATATTAAACCATTTTTCAGATCAAACCTTAAACCATGGTTGTTGTTTTTTTTTTCTGATCCAGGTTATTTTATTTCTTAGGCTTTGTCTCGTTTTGGATTTTTATTTGGAATTCTAGTAACTAAGTCTTTTTGTTGAAAATGATCAAGAATAACATCAAAGTTTTCAAAAGACCTCTTATAGTAGCATAAGGATCATCGTTTAAGACACAAGCAACATCAAGAACACCAAAGATACCAACAACACATAGATTCAAAAGACATATTTTGATTAAATCTAAGTCCGGATCAACCCTAGTTGAACCAATTTTGACAATGTTTGTTACTTATATTATTATTGTATTTTTGGGGAAAATGTTGACTATTGATGGGATTTTTGGATTTTTTTATACCATTCCCATCTGCGATAATATATACTTGAAGTCAACTTTGAGAAATGATTGAATATTTGGATCCTAGCACCTCTGATGTATATATGTTTCTTAAGTAGTTTGGATATGTTAATATTTATCCAAACCAAACTATTTGAGCACATGGGATGATTAGATTTTTTTTCTACAAATTATGTTTTGAATCAATGTTATAAAATAGTATGAATGTGGTTGTTTAATGTTTTATAATTTTAAGTTTGCTGGAGTTCCCCAGCTGGTGTAGTATCCGATCCAATTCTTAATTAGGGTATAACCATTATCGATATATGAAACTTCACCACTTTTCAGAAAAATAAATAAATGAATATCGAATTTCTATATATATTTTTTCCAAATAAACCAATAGTCGAGAATCATCAATGTATAAAAATTATGTTACATTCGTTTCTGGCTAAAATGAAGGTTATGTTACGAAGTCTGAACAAATTCCTTTGTGCACGGATACAATGATCAATTTTTTGGGACGACCTTTGATGGCTCTAGTAGTTTTTCTGCACCTTAACTTTTCCTTCCCATGGTCTCTAGCTCAACTGAAATATCTCTTGTTATTACGAATGTTGCGGTTATATCCAGTTAAGCCATACTCTTCATTTTCTCTCATCTCCCACTCCTTCTCAAACCTAAAAAATCTCCGTTGGCCGCCAACCACTCCGCAAATTTCTTTCATTTTTTTTTGTGTTCCTAGTTAGTTATATAATAGTTTATGTTGGGTTAGCTTTGGTTTTTTCTTTGATCTCCACTGCTTTTAAGAGATTTTGTTGGTGTTTTTGTGCGCATTTTAACCTTTACATGTGTTTTCTCTTCAATTTAGATTCTCTATGCACTTTCATAACGTATCTTTGTGGTTTTAATGAATATTTTGTTGGAAAGTATCTTTGTGGTTTTAATGAATATTTTGTTGGAAACTTTCCAAATGTGGTGATCAAGGTTCAAGACTCTATCAAAATGGTTGGATAATGACCCGAATCAGTCTTCGGGTTGCTTTGCGCTCTTGTTAGTATTACATCGCTTACCTCTACAAAATATTCGTTATTAATATCTTTTATTTTTGAGCTTTGATTATGATGTTCTTAAAATCTTTACAACTTTTGTTTTATCATTAATAAAATTTATGCAATTTTATTAAAAAAGAAAGATAAAAGAATATTACGGGTTGTAGTGTCCACGCATGTAATTGACAACCGAAATCAATCTTTGGATCTTCGCTAAATACAAACAGTAAAATTCCCAAAACAAACATATGTTTTAATAAAGTTCGAACTAAGCTTTACACACCTTACAAAAAACCTACCTCCACTTACCTCCACTCCAGAAAAGAAAATAATATAAAAAACACAGCCAACCACCAATTCTTTAAAAAAATGGCAGTAAAGGGAAGAAAAAAACAGCAAGAAAATGAAAACTTACCAGATTATTTGTCGTAGTTAACGTTAGGTTCACCGTCAATTCATCTATTCTGTAGGATAAATCATACTCACCCGGTATATGAGTCGGTCCAAAGACTCCAAACATTTGCTCCATATAATACGGCCAAACATGAAGGTATATACTGCAAAATGGGTTTTGTTATCTTGTGCACCAATGCATAAGATAACATCCGATCATTGGCATTGAAAATGATAAAAAAACAATAAAAAAATATGAAAAATAATGTTTTTTTGCATTGGAGAAGATAAGTTTGCACTTGTATAAAGAAAAATTCAAAAAATTCAATGAACATTTACCTTTTCCAGTGCAAAAAACACACTCTCTCATATTTTTTTTATTATTTCCATGCACAACATAACAAAACCCATGCAAAATTATGGTGCATATAGTATCCGAGGGCCAGTTTGTCTTTGGGTATTTTTAAAAATAGTGAATTAACCAAAATTAGCACTATAAAAACACATTGGATTCCCTGAAAAACATATAATGGCAAATAAAACAATTAGTTCAGGTATGTGGATTGCCTTCTTCTTATCGCGTTGATGATACTGCACCCCCCCCCCCCCCCAATGCATTCCTTGGCAGTTACTTACTTTGATGCAATTAAGAAGAAGCTCCCAGACCAGTTTTCTATGTCTACTAGAGATTCCATTTTATGGCAGTGTAACCAAGTTAAGCATGCTCAAGATTATTTATTGGCGATTCCTATCAGTGGGCTTAACCAATGCCTTGGGCCGAGGCAGTTTAGAGCTGTCCTTTGCTACCGGTTGGGTATCCCTTTGTTTGTTAAGAATGGGTCATGCTCTAGATGCAACAAGCCTATGGATATTTATGGAGATCATGCACTTCACTGTGCTTAGGATGTTGGGTATAAGTTTCGACATGACTTTGTGCGTGATATAGTTGCTGACATTTGTTACAAAGCTAGTGTACCTGCGCACAAGGAAGTTTCTCTTGGGCTTCAGACGGATGACGACAAAGATCTAAGACCAGCTGATATCCTCGTTATTAACTGGGAAAATGGTAAGGATGTTTGCATGGATGTTACGGGGGTTTCTCCATTCGCAAGTGATGGCATTCGCTCTTTTGTTCCGGGCAAAGCCATTTCTAATGCTGTTGCTCGAAAACGCACTAAGTATTTGGATAAGTGTGTTTCACTTGGTTATGGTCTTGGTATTTTAGCTTTCTCTACCTTAGGAGAACTAGGTGAGGATACTTTGTGTTTTTTTAAGCGTCTGAAGAACTGCTTAGTTAATAATGACGCTAGTAGTGGTGTTAGTAGCTTTATTTTTCTTAGATTAGGTATCGCTATTCAAAAAGGTGTTGGTTCCCAGCTTGTCGCTAGTTTGCCAACTAAAAGTACGTAATTTTCATTAGTATATTAATTATGATTGTTTATAACTGAAAAAAATAAAATAATAAATGCACGGAAACAAAATATTCCAATCTCTATCACAAAATTCACAACACCAATCAAATCCAACAGCTCTCGTCGTTCTGATCGCCATTAAAACACAAAAATGAGCGCGTGATACTCGGGAGTGACACCTATGATCTTACTATACGTGGATCCCTACCGCAACATCTGAACCACTAAAACCTTTCCACGTTTCAGATCACTCCCGCTAATGGTACCTACTAATTATTTTATCACTTTTATTAGTGGTACCGGAGTACAACTTATTTTCTACAAGGATTAATTGGGGGCCAGAAGAAATAATTGGGGGCCTGACCAGTTGGTCTCCCAATAGCACTTTGGTGCTACCCCTTATCCTAATTTTTCAAAATGCCTAAATTACCCCCAATAATAAGTTTTATTAATTGAGTTAATTAGGTTAGATTAGTTGTTAATTTGTTAAGCTAGATTAAATCAGTTTTTGGGTAAAAACTGAGTTTATAGAAGAAAAAAAATTTGGTTGGATAGAGAGGAAGAAAGTGAGTTTTGGGGGAAAAATTAGGTTAAAATGGTTCCAAATGAAGATCCTTTTGCTCAAAATGATGGAACCAATACTCAAAATGAAGAACCCAAAGGTCTAAACAATCAGGTAAATTTCCTATACTCTTAAAATCGCATGAATGGTGCTCCAAGTTGTCGATTCATGGTCACTATGCAACATCTCAGTGTGAGAGTCGTTAGGACGGAAGTATACTAATAGGACGACCCTTAAGAGTCGTAAGTTATTAGTCAAGGAAAGAAACGACTCTAATCTGCAGTTATGAAAAATCGTCATTCAAGTTTGAACAAACTGACGACTCCAATCTACAGTTATGAAAAATCGTCAAACATTTTTGAAAATATTGACGACTCCATTTGTAGGTCAGTTAGAGTCGTTCACTAAATATATTTATAACCCAACGACTCAAAAACCTTTTACTCACTGTCACCAATACTCTAAGGGTCGTTAGAGTCATTTAAAATTTAAACAAGAGTCGTAAGGGTCTTCATTTAGAGTCGTTTAGAGTTGTTAGAGTCATTTAGAGTCGTAAGGGTCATTTAGGGTCGTTAGAGTAATTTAGAGCCGTAAGGGTCTTTTCATGTAATCGTTAAACAAAAGGTACATTAACTTTGTTTTCATTTAGGGTCGTTAGAGTAATTTAGAGTCGTAAGGGTCTTTTCATGTAATCGTTAAACAAAAGGTACATTAACTTTGTTTTCATTAGCTTTCTTAGGGTCGTTATATTAAGCTTTCTTAGGGTCGTCATTAGCTTTCTTAGGGTCGTTACATTAAGCTTTTTTAGGGTCGTCATTAGTTTTCTTAGGGTCGTCATTAGCTTTCTTAGAGTATTCATTAGTTTTCTTAGGGTCGTTCATGGAAATCAAAAATCGTTAACAAAACTTGAAAAATCGTTAACCAAGGATGAAAAATCGTTAGACATTCAAACTTCGTGGTTAACGACTACCATTCTGAGAAATATATTTCTTCGATTCAAACCCTATATTTCTTCATTCGTGCCATGTTTGTAAAAGAAATTAATCGTCGATTAGAGTTTTCGTATATACAATGAATCAGATGAAAAAAAAAAATCTCCACGATCGTTAATGGAGGATGATGAACGGACAGAGGGAGGGGGAGAGGAGGAGAAGAATGGTTTTGGGGAAGAAATGAAATGGGGAGGTGGGTTTAAGGTTAATAGGATTTTATGGTTAATTTTAGGGGAAGGGTAAAATAGTACTTTCAACTATATTTTGGAAGCCCCCTAAAATTTTGGGTGTGAGTATAAAAATTTCAAGGCCCCAATTATTTCTTCCGGCCCCCAATTAATCCTTGATTTTCCAGGGTTTTGTCTGTCTTATCGTTTTGGGTTGAAATTTTGGCGGGCAAAAATTTCGACAAAATTTTAAAAAATCACAAAATAAAAACGCAAACCCTAGGAAAAGGAAACAAGAAAGAGAAAAGAGGAAGAGAGGAGAGAGACCCTTTACATTTCCCACCTCTTCTTTCTCTCTAGGGTTTTGCCGTTTGGCCGTGTAAGTTATCGATCTAGCTATCAGCCCCTGCTGCGGAACCCTAATTATCATGTAAGTTCTCTCCTTTTATTTTCGTCCCTTGAAAATGATTACTTTCTGTCTATAATCTCGATAGATCTAACTCACATACACTTTCGATCGATTATATGTTTCAGGTTTTGATGTTTACTGGGTTTTAATTTAATAGTTCGTCAAAAAAATTGGGCGAAAATAGTTAGGGAAATGATAGAATTAGTGTGTAGTTGGGGGAAAATTTTAATTTAATTTAATTTAATTTAATTTAAGTGATTAGTATGGGGAAAGTTGTCCCCAAGAATAAGGATTCGGCGACGGGGAGGAAGCAGAATAGGAAGAGGGGATTGAGGAGTTCATTAGATGTAAAAAAAGAGTATGTAAAGCCTGGTGCATTGGCTCAGTTAAGGTATAGCAGTAGGGCGAGTTCTGCTAAGTTATGTACTGATTTGGGTAAGAAAAGGGTTGTGGTGTTGGATTCATCTCCGTCGTCTTCAAAAACAAATAGTAGCAGTAGCAGTGGTGATTTGGCTCTTCAGACTGATTTTGTTGTTCAGACTCCACCGACTAGGTCACCTGAAAGGGTTAATTTGAGCCCAATTGTTGGGTTTGGACCAGTGGATGCTGTGGTTAATAGACTTAACAGAGGGCCTAGAACGCCCAAGACACCTCGATGGGAACATGGGGAGTCTGACTCGAGGCTTGAATCTCTTCCAATGGACCTACTGGTATTATTCCTTCATCTATTCTCCTTGGTATACAGATTGCTTTTTTATTTCGTTTTTTTTTTTTTTTTTTTTTTGTTGTCATATAGATGTGCTGTAATATCTAAGGTGGTTTCTTGTTTTGAATTCTCACATTTATCGTGGCAATACTAGTATTTTGTATTCCTGTCTACATTGCATAAACGACTGCTTACTTCGTTGTGTATTGAGCATAAATCCTTGTTTCATCACTTCTGCATGTGCTTCTTAGCTTGTTAATGTGAGCGACTCTTTAATATGCAAAGATGATGATCTGTCTATACCTCTTGTCTGCTTTGATTATTGTGTTTTTTAATATCTATCCTTTTATCAGAGATGTCAGTTTTAATTAACAGAGCTTGACTTGTTTAGTTTAGTTTAGATGTGTTTGCCCAAACACTGCCAGCATTCATGTTTGGGCCAGAGATTTGAATTTGTATGGTTACTGATTTATCTGGGTTCTTTGTTTCTTGAGGTTAAACTCCTTTGCCACCTGCACCATGATCAGCTAAGGCCTGTTTTCCATGTTTCGCAGAAAATTAGAAAGGCGGTAAGTCTCTCTCTCCAAATATTGTCTGTTTATATTCATTTGAGATTAATGTTTGGTGTTTATTTTCATTTGAGATCGCAGAAATGAGTGTTGATACAATATTTTTGTATTATTTACTAGGTTCTGATGGCTAGGCAGTTTCACTTCAATTACACAACCCCAGATCGTGTTCGGCAGGAGATGCTGAGAACAAAAACACCTCTCCCAACTGAACATTGGCCATTTGTGAGGTTGGTATGATGGACTTTAGGCTCCAAACTTTATATAAGGTGGTTCATTAGCATTTTTTAATTAGTTCATGAGTGTCTTTGTTTTGTAGTAAAGGAGAAGGTAAGGCTGTTTTTCGTTCCAGCCCTCACACACCCAAAGCACCTAGACATGGTCCTCGGCCTCCCTCTCGTTACAAGGATGCAGAGGTCAGGCAAATTGCAGCAGTCCTCTTCCAGGAGTCAGCATTAACATCCAAGTTTATTGTGCCCCCAAGCTTGTCCAAGTCTGTATGCAAATCTCTTGCATCGACTAGGGCGTTATTCTGTGAGGATGAGTTATGCCATGCTGTAGCTCAGAATAAGCTTCGTTGAGTTTTATTTCAAACTGTCTGTTTTTTTCTCTATGCTCCCTTTTTTGTTCTATATGTACATAGTTTGTCTTTCCATTTTGGTTTTCTCATAGGTATAGTAGTAAAGATTGCAGTTCTGGATTTTGTGATTGTGGTACATTGTATAGTTTTGTTATTATGATATTTGCAGTTGCAAGTGTCTGACAATCTCCAACAAGACATTAATAAGGAGTGGAGGCATCACAGTTTTCTTCTTCTTCTTTTGTTCTCTTTGCCGTCAAACCACAGTAGTAAGGCCATACCTACCTACTTCCTACTAGGAACAGCAGCTTGTACTCTGTCCTTCATGACCTTTTTAAGGTTCTGTCTTATATGTATGTTGTGTATGTTCTGTTCTATGTATTAATGGAACTCTGATCTCTTTTTCTAGTTCATGCACTCTCTCACGGATGAGGTACTCTGGTCTGTTCTGTGGCTATCTATTAAGCAAGTATTATGGTAGCTAACAATTTCCTACGTTATTAAGTTCTCGTTGATTTGGCATCACTGAATTGAGCCTCTTTGTGAATTCTTTCACTTCCAAATGTGGAATTGACATTGTCAAGGAGTGAATGGCATTCAGCATTGCGCATTCGAGTTTACCAGCTGAGCTGATTCTGGCATTCGAATTTCCGTATGGATGTCACTTCGAAACCTGACTTTACCAGCTGATTCTGGCATTTGAATTCCCGTGTGGATGTCACTTCGAAACCTGACTTGGCCGCCATATAGGAAGTTGCTGGATATGCTATAAACTCCTTTATTATTGCGGCAGATTGGCATGTTATTTAACCTTTGCTATTCCAGAATCCTATTACTGGAAAGGTAGGAAAGGACCGATTTAAGACGCCATATTCTTTCAGGTTAAATGAGCGGCGCACTGAGCCGCTTTTTCCCATGTTTTTTTTTTTTTGAAGATAAGATTATATTAAAGAAAAAGACCAAGGATAAAACCAAGGTTAAAACAGATTACATACACATTAGAGTCTCCCAATGGCTCCAAATTAAAGTAGTATCAACAAACTTAAAAGTATCATTGTCACAAGACCATAATACTACCAATTGCTTAACCAAATCAATGCTCTCTTGCACACTCTTGTGACGGCCTCCAAAAACTCTTCCATTCCTCTCCTTCCATAAAATCCAACAAACCGAATAATGTAAGATTTGCCAAACATCCCTACCTCTCCCTTTCAACACATTGTTAGACCAAGCTTCGAATAATTGAATCAAAGTACTTGGTATTGGCCAGGCTATTCTAAAGGATTTGATGAAATAATTCCAAACCTCAAAAGAATACTTACAATGTATGAACATGTGATTTGCCGACTCCCTGACGTCGTTGCAAAAGACGCACTGCTCACTCTCAATGTTAACACCTCAATGTATCAACATATCCCTTGTCGGTAACGAATCATGGAAAGTATCCCAAATTATAAAACTCACCTTGTTTGGAATGTTACCTTTCCAGAGGAACTTATCGAAACCGCAGTCTTCCAGGTTACCATAAAGTTTCTCATAACAAGTTGATGTGCAAAAAATTTCCATAATCTCCAACTCATCGTCCGCTTCTACCAGCTCCGGAACATTACTTAAGTCACGCCTCAAAAGATCCCATTCTAATTGCTCATTCAAGTTTAATTGTCTCTTAAAATCACAAACCCAAACTCCATTTGCTAGCATGTCGTAAATTGTTGCATCCTTCGCCTTCGCCGCCTTGAAAATCACCGGGAACAAGTCTTGTAATTTTCCCCTGTCCAGCCAACGGTCCTTCCAAAATCGAATACCTTTGCCATTTATTACCGTGAAAGTTGCCATATTTTGAACCATCGTCACCATTTTAGTAACATTCTTCCATAAACTCCTACCCTGTGGCTGAGAGTCCACATCCGGAATTAACAATTCCGTATTATGAGCAAATTTTTCATTTACCAACTTTCTCCAAAGACTAGTTTCGGACTTTGAAAATTTCCAAATCCACTTTACTAGCAATGCCTGATTCATCTTCCTCAAATTTTTCAAACCTAAAACCCCATTCACTTTTGGAACACAACTCTTCTTCCAAGAAACCCACACCAATTTCTTTCTTCCCTCCACCGCGCCCCACAAAAAATTGCGCATAATTTTAATCATCCTTTTTTCCACACTCACCGGTAAGTGAAAAAAAGACAAATAATAAATTGATAAGCTCGCAAGACAACTCTTAATGAGAATTAATCTACCCGCTCTATTAAGTTGCCTTTTCTTCTAAGACGCTAGCTTTTGCTCCATTATAATCAAAACCTGATCCCAAACTGATACGCTACGCCAATGAGCACCAATCGGCATTCCTAGGTAATTAAAAGGAAATTTTTCTGTCTTGCAACCTAGCTCTCTAGCTAAATCCTCAATCACCCCATCAACTCCCACACTAATCATAGTACTCTTGTCTAAATTCAGTTTCAAACCCGTGATAGTTTCAAACATCGAAAGGATGATAAAGAGATGTCTGACTTCCTCCACCGAAGCATCAATAAATATGAGAGTATCATCCGCAAATTAAAGATGAGAGATAATAGTACCATGGTCCACAACATTGAAACCAGAAATCTGGCCTCTTTCAACCGCATCATTTATTAATTTTGAAAGAATTTCAACCACCAATAGAAACAAATACGGTGAAAGTGAATCCCCCTGTCTCAAACCCTTACCCGGTTTAAAATTTTCAGTCGAGCTACCATTCACAAGTAAAGAAAGATGAGTAGAAGTTACGCACCATTTGATCCAAGAAATCCATTTGACTCCAAAATCATGCTTCTGTAAGATTGTGAATAAAGCGTGCCAGTTAACATTATCAAAAGCTTTCTGCATGTCAATCTTACACAGAATTCCCGGTTTCATTGCCTTCAATCTGCTGTCCACACACTCATTGGAAATTAGAACACCATCAAGAATTTGTTTACCGTAAATAAAAGCCCATTGGAAATCAGAAATAAGAACCGGCATCACCTTCTTCAGACGATTTGCGAGTAACTTGGATAGAACCTTGTATACCATACCGATAAGACTTAAAGGTCTAAAGTCTGTCGGAGTACAAGAGTCCACCTTTTTCGGGATAAGAGTGATAAAAGAGCAATTAAAGCGCCAATCAATTGAACCATACCTGTGAAAATCTTTGACTAGATTCATGAAGTCTTCTTTAACCGTGCTCCAACAATTCTTAAAGAATTCAGCAGTGAAGCCATCCTGACCCGGAGATTTGTTGCACACCATTTTTATAATCACGTCCCAAACTTCTTCCTCCGAAAAATCACGTTCCAACCATAACCTATCTGCCTCTACAATTTTTGGAAAGTGAAGATTTTCCATATTTGAATTCACCTCATCACCCTGAGAATACAAATTAATGAAAAAACTACGAAGTTCTTCCTTAATAACATGATGATCAAAAAAATCAATCCCTGCTATTTGAAGTTTCGCAATTGTATTACGCTTTTTCCTTGCAGTATCCATGCTATGAAAATACCTCGTATTCGAATCTCCCCATCTAAAGTTGTTTTGTTTTGACCTCAATAGCCATTTCCTTGCTTCCATCGCTTCCACATTTCTCAACTTCATCTTACACCGGGTCCTCTCCTGAAGCTGTGACTGATGAAGCGCACCTGTTTCCTCCAATAAGTTAATCTCATGAATCCTACCTGTAAGCTCAGATTTGTCTCTTGAAATTTGCCCAAACTCCCGAATTCTCCATGGCATAATAAAGTGTTTCAAGTTTTTAAGCTTTTGAAAAAAACGAGTACTTGCAATTCCAGCGAAATCCATAACCTCCCACCAGCGCTTCACATTAGGACCAAAATCCTTATGCTCTATCCAATGCCTGTCCAACTTGAAGTATGGTTTAGACGACACTACCGGTTCAGAGATAATCATTAACGGGTTGTGATCCGAGATAGTTCTAGTCAAAATAACCTGTAAAGCGTTCGGGAAAACTTCTTCAAAATCATGGCTAAATAAGAAACGATCAAGCCTGCAGAAAAGAGGGTTAGCCTGGTTGTTCGACCAAGTAAAAGCACCACCAATCAATGGCTAGTCAATTAACTCATGCTCCAAAATGAAATTGTTTAACAATGCCGTATTTCTGCTATCCCCCTCTCCACGGTTCCTCTCCTCAGAAGACCTTACAACATTCATATCTCCCCATACAAATAGGACCATACCACCAACTTCTCATTACCGCCATATCCTCCCAGAATTCCATTCTAGGAATTTGCTCACAAGGACTATACACGTTTGTCACATCCCATTGAAACCCATTAATCCTTGTTGAGAAAACTGAAGTTATGTTATTAAACCCAATTCTGTCATTTATTTTCTCAAATCTACTGCTATCCCATATGGATAATAAACCCCCCGCTGCTGCCCACTGAAGGAATATAAGCCCAATCGAAATTATCATCATACCACAATTGTCTGACGAACCATTCCGACATTCTTTGAATTTTCGTTTCCTGTAACAAACAAATCGCACACCTTTGAGACGCTATTAAATTCTTGACTGAAATTTGCTTGTCGAAGTCGTTCATGCCTCTGATGTTCCAATCCAAGATTTTAAAATCCATTAAATATTACTTCTTTCCTGGCAACACGGATCTTGTCAAAGTTGTTACTCACTGTTTCATTTTCAATACCATTCTCCTCATGCTCATTATAAGCATCCTCTCCATCCGAAGTTTCCTCATCAGCGTCATCCTCTGCCACATTTCCAGCAACACCGTGATTACTCGTAAATCTCTGCCTATATCTATAGACCAGAGCAGTCATATTATTTTTCAATGTCTCTTTTTCTGCCGAATTAATGCTCCCGTAGCTGCAGGCCAGCTGCACCAGCGAATCGACTGTGTTTGATATCAGAATTCCTTCCTCATCAGTATCATTTTGTTGAACAGCTTCCAAGTTCTTCACCACTCTCTCCTCCATTTCTTTGCGACGAGATCTTAGTGCCGCATTTTTGTCTTCAGGAGTGTACTCCCCTGAGTCCTCCGTATGTTGTAAAGGTCCAAACCTTGATCCCCTAATCAACTCAGGCATTGAGTTCTGAGAAGCAACATTTACAGTTCCATTCATACTAATATTTTTCCTAGGAATAAATCCCCAGCTCCCGTCAGATGCCCCTAAGTCCACCATCCCTTCCCCTGAGCTTATTATTGGAGTGTCTCCACTAACTCTAAGAAGAGTTTTTGTACCTTTAGCATCAGTTGGATTTAGGTTTTTGTACCTTTCCCATGTTAGTTCCATCGTTTTCATATAATGGGCGAATGAGCCTTCATCTCAACGGCTTTGGGACACAGATGAGAGATCTCTGGTAAGGGTCTGGCTGCACGATATGTTCAATGACTTGAGACTCGGAGAGCAAGATCAGTGGGGTGATAAAGGAGCTTTTCCTTTGTGAAAACTACTGTGAGACCCATTTTGTCATATTTCTCCACTATGAAACCCACGGGCGTAAAATTTCACGCGTGCACCGAATTTTTGGGAAAAAATTACTCCAATACCCATAGTTTCTAAAATTCTGTTTTTCATTTTTTTCTCCATGCAGGTAAGCTTAAATCTAGTTTCTCCCTTTTAACCAAGGAAGGAACTATAATCTTTTTGGTTGTAGGAGTTTATTTCTCAAGTAAAATTCGATTTATATCAAACCATGAGCAAGATGGTTGGAGGAGATATCTTATAAGGTTCAGACAAGATATAGATCTAACTCCGATTCAATTATTGAAGAGAGATTACAAAAACATTCAATTATATCAAAGTACTTGACGCTGATATGGACACAGAGGTCGGGTCAAATCTATTTGGTTTTGAAAACCAGGTTTCACTGAAACAGAGAAGAAGACCTTGTTCTGGTGCCATGTCCCTGCCATATTAGGAAATGAAATCGAAGTTAAGAATGAAATGGAATCTGGGTATGAGCATTTGAGTTTGTTTTGTGCCAGAGCTGGGGTGAAGAAGTTCAATAGACTGCAATTTCGGTCAGAGTTTTAAGCCAAGAAAAGTCAGTGAAGAAGAAGCAATTGCTGCCATTGAGTTGTGATGATAAATGATGAGATTAATATGTGGTATAATGTTTGTTGATGATGAGGAATTATGGGTTTGTATTAAAATCGTGTTTGCAGGGAATTGGAGACTGATACAAAGAGAAGAATGTTAACAACAAGCCTTGGTATACAATGCCAACAACATGTTCGAGAAAAGGCCTGAGTGGCTTGTGTGCAACCAGGTTACAACAACGGCTAGCTCTTGGGTCTGAATGGTTCGTGGATGTAGTTTGGGAGACCAAAAACAAGAAACAGAGAATGGGTACGAGTTTATTGGACTTTGGGTAGATTTTTCAAGATACTATGAGTTGTATGAAGAGTGAATTGTCATGGAGCTCGTGTTTGGTTTACTTTTTTGTCGCAGAGGCCAAGAATGTTCGTCATTCACTCATTTGACAAAAGAATGTACTCGAGTGTCACATGTAAAGAGATTACAATGTATGAGATGTTGCATTTGGAATGGTGGTTGATGTCATGATTGAGCTATGAACAAATGAATTGATGGATCAATGAAGTGAGTTAGGAATGGTGGTGTTGATGTTGGTTTCAATGGGTTATGCATTTAAAACAAACTGGAGCTAAAAGGATGCTGCAGTAGCAAGGCAAAGGAGATGGAAGTGCAAATGGGTTTGGTGTGCGTGTGACGTGCATTTAAAAGAAAATGGAGATGTGAATAGTGATGCATAACAGGTTATGCATCTACAAAATTTGTTGCATAACTTGTTATGCATTCTCGAAATTGGTTGCATAACACCTTATGCAGTTTTTTTCTTTCTTTTCTTAGCATAACTTGTTATGCAGTCCAGAAAACGTTTGTATAACACGTTATGCAGCTACTTTTTTCTTAGTATTGAAACCAAAAAAAAAAAAAGACTGCATAACTTGTCATGTACCTACAATAATATCTACATAACATGTTATGTAGTCGTGAAAATGGATGCATAACCTGTTATGCATCCAAAAATATGACTGCATAATGCATTATGCATCGAGAAAATTGTTGCACAATCTTTTATGCATCGAGAAAATAGATGCATAACCTAGTATGCATCCGTAAATATGGATGCATACTGCATTATTCATCAATTTTTTGTATGTATGCACTAAAATCAACCAAAACAATGGTTACATAACTTGTTATAGTCTTATAGATGCATAACTTTGTTATCCAAATGCATAATTTGTTATGCAGTGGAGAAAATGGTTGCATAATTCGTTATGCATCAGCAGAATGTGTTATGCATCTTTTTTGGTGGCTGCATAATGGTTATGTATCAAGTTTTCGAAAATTTTGCCTAAAATGATGTTCACCTCCGATTTTTTCGTGAAAAACAAAAATTTGATACTCTTGCTTGTACTCGTTGCATAGCTCTCTTAAAAATATTTCCAACGATATAAAATTTGTAAAATTCCAAGGCGCAGATTTTTAAATATGTTATATCCAAGTTGCGTTTCCAATTATACCCCTGATGCATAACCCGTCATGCAGATGCATAATCCGTCATGCGGATATTTTTAATAATTTCATATAATTATGGGTGTCACGGAACTAAAAATTAATTGTGGACCTGACAATGAGAATATTATTTTTATTGGGCCTGCACCTAAGTTTACTCTTTTCCTTTCCCACCCCACAACAAGCAAAGGTATTCAAATTTGAATATCCACCAATCCCATTTCAAGTTGAGGCAATCATTTAAATCTTACCCGACCGGTCAAGTGCAAGACAAGGCTTGACTCAAGTAGAGACGATCGGCCTATCCTTGGCCGACAACGTCTAGTTCATCTAACGATTTTTTTTCTTCTATAAATTCAACTCTTTTCACTTTCAAAATCATACCTTATACATTGACAGTCTCAGACAATTATCTTCCAATCTTAAACTTTCTCTGTGAGCCTAAACCAGAAGAAAAGAAGTTCTAAAAAAAAAAAAAAAAAAAAAAAGATAGGTTCATCACAAACACAAAATGCTCCAACAGAAAATGCTTCATCATCAATAATTCGCGGTCCATATAGTCGGTATGAAGATAAAGCTATTTGCAGAACTTATGTAGTTTTTACGCTAGATATTATCAATGGTGTTCAAAAAAAACACATCACATTGAGGGGAATATTTTTAAACAATTTAGTTATAAATTTGGAAATCCGAAAAATCGTGATGTTGTCAGGTTGTCTTTTCGTTTTAATAAAGTCAGGGAAGATGTGAACAATTGGGCACCTTTGATGATGCAAATGAAACTAAAATTGACGTGGTAACTCATATTTTTGAATTTGGTTGATTGATATTTAAAATATGTTATATTTGTTACAGTAACTAATTTATAAAATTTTCGAATTCCAGTAGCGAAAACTCGTGATAAATGGTAAAAAATAAGAGTAATGAGTTGCATGTACGAGGTTTGATTCCACATCCTTATAAAGTTAAATTGATATAACCATGATTTATTGACAGGAAATCAAGTACCAAAGGAATCATCATACGAGACTACAAATATTTCTCAACAATGTGGGTCTCCTTAAACTCAAATCCTCATCCCAACACAGGCGGATCCCAACATGGTAATTATAATATTAATGAAAATGGAAATGCGTATAGATGGGATGGATCAGGTGTTAAAAGAGCGAAAATAAAATGACAGCTCAAGATGCCACACAATCATCAACTTCAGAATTCAACATTTAAGACTTTTTTGAAAAACAAGAAAAAAACGGTATTGTTAAAATTGTAGAGCATAATAAAATGGTTGGAGAAATGAGGAATGATCGTAAGAAGGATGATTTTTTTCCCTTAATGCGCACATGAGAGGAATCCTAGGAATGGACACGTCAAGGATACATTGTGCACAACTACGAGTATGGCAAGCTGAATTTAGTGAACTTTAGGCAAAGAAAGCACAACTACGATACACAATAGTAGTTGGCATTAGTTGTGATCAAGAGGACCCGCAGATGAGGATATAGATGATGACATTACACTGATTTAGTTATTAGTGTTATTTGGATGTAACAGTTTGTTTTATTTTCGATGCAATAGTTCTTTTTAATTTTAATGTAATTCGTAGTTTGAATTTCAATGTAGTTTCAGTGCTTGTTAAATTCGAACGTAACACTTAAAATTCTCGTCTCAAGAAAGTATTGTTCATTATATTAGAGCATCACTCGGTAAAATTCACAAATTTTGGTATGTCAAGCTTGTTGTAAAATTTGGTTGATCAAAACTACATCTTGATTTATGGTCTCAGACTCAGACTTGGAATAGAGCATGATAGTTGAGTATCAGAATTTACCAATTTACCTTGAAAGTTGAAGACAAAAAAACAACAAAGACATCTACAACAACAAAGGTATGTGAAAACCATTCTATCTACTGAGGCATGTCGTATGACTTTATTATTACAATATATATTGCAAAAAAGAATTCAAATAATATATAACTTATCACATAATAAGTTAAGAGAAATTTATTGTTCAACAATCGTAATTGTATTTAGTTCGTAAGGAGTCATCGAGTTAATCTTTATGTTCACAAACTGATTTTCTCTATCCACCAACTTAAACTTATAAATAATAAGACTTGATGTATTATTCTCTAATTAGCTCGGGTACACGAACTGTTTGCTTTTGAGACTTTTTTGGATACTATTTATTTCACTAGACACGAATTGATTTGTGTAGTTCACAAACTGGTTTATTTTAAGAGGTTCCTGGACATTTTTGTTTTGTTTTGTTTCGAGTTTACGAAATGATTTGGGAAGTTCGCAAACTTATAGTAACAAAAACTTCACGAACTCAGAAACGACAAAACATACATAAATTTTTTTGATCTCGTGAGTTATTATACTCCATCTTGTGATTATCGACTCCCGAACAACTAACCATTATTCTTGGGCTAACCACTTGGTGCAAAATGTATATTTCGAATAATATACAGTTGTACATTCTTCTTTGTAAATCATGACAAACTTCTAACATGCTTACATGATTAATCTATAATGGAGAAGTTAAGCTTGCTTGGTAACAAATTAATTCGCAAACATGGAAACAAGTTCACGAACT
This sequence comes from Papaver bracteatum, assembly GCA_023529315.1. Taxonomy (NCBI): domain Eukaryota; kingdom Viridiplantae; phylum Streptophyta; class Magnoliopsida; order Ranunculales; family Papaveraceae; genus Papaver; species Papaver bracteatum. The sequence goes on from JAJJWX010004210.1 coordinate 3,527,218, forward strand.
TAGCTTTTTTTGTAAGTTACCAAGCCATGTTCATCAATATAAATTGAGGACTCCCTGCATAGTAGAATCTTAATCCTGGCACTTCCTTGTCCTGGTTGTGGCTAGTATCATCCTCTAATAACTAGGTTTTATCCGGAGAAACTAGACTAGGTTACGACTTTTAAAGTCTTCACTAAGGGATTCGTGAAGTCGGGTCAGACTATCTTTTACCTGATAATTTTTTTTTCTTCAGGATCTTGTTCTTATTGATTATTATAGTTCCCTAACTATAAACCAGAAGCAATATAGATAGAATCACATAATACTCTTCATCTCATACTTTGTGATTCCATGAGATAGATATCTAAACTATTTTTCGGTTTGTTTGGATTATTCTTTTGAGGTAAAATCGATTAGATACTTGTATAATATTTTGAAGGGAGTAATCTATCCTGATTGTTGAGGTTTGCTTGATTTCTTATTTACCTTGAAGATCCCTAATAAGAAAGCATATTTTCGTTGCCTTGATTGAATATCTTTCTGAAGGAAATCAAATAGGCTATCTGTTAGAGGCACGATAGTTAAAATTCTTTACTTAGGTTGAAGAACTCCTAGGCCTGCAAAGATCGTCATAAAAGAGAATTAAAAGACCATGACTGAAGCTTAATTTCTTATAGGGTCGATTGGATCTCAATTACATTTTGATCCGAAGTTTGATTGTATGTTAGTGTTTATAACAGATGATACAGTGCAGTGTTAAAACTTGAATAGGTCTTGGGATTTTTATGCACATTTTAGTTTTTCTTGTTGAAAGATCACAATTAGTACGCTAACAACCTGACAGTTTTCAAGCTTAAACTATACAAAACATACAAGATTTATTCTTATGAATTCATCATATATTGAAAAATATATTACAAGACTTATTCTCGCTGGCATTTGGTTCATATACAGATCGGGTACATACTAGGTTGATAAGTGGATATTTATTTTTGAGGTCGTCCAAGTAAACTTGTTTATAATTGAGGTACATGATCTCATATGTTGATCTATACTACTGATTGTGAAAAAGTTTATCCATACAGGTTTCCGAATGAAAAATTTAGTGGTGTACTTGGTACCCTATCCTTTTCAATTGGTATCAGACCAGGTGAACATCGAAAAGACCTAATTAGTCTATTTTTGTAGCGACCAGAATCCCATGGACAAGTGTTAGAGCACTGCTCGGTCGAACTCGCAAGCGTTGTTATCTCAAACTTGTTTGTCAAGATTAGTCGATCAAAACTATATCTTGATTCCTAGTCTACTTATAGCTATGTCTTGGATTAGGATAAAAGTATGTAATTGAGATTTATACTTCACGATGGTGGAAATCTTCTATGCGATCTTTTCTTCAATCACAAGACTTTAATACTTGGCTATTAGTCGTCGATGGTTATAATCGCCCGAAAGTAGAAAATTAGGAACTGAGTTTAAACACTTAGTGGATTATACAAGAGAAGAGAAGGCTTTTGAAAAGTAGAAAATTAGAAACTGAGTTTAAACACTTAGTGGATCTTTTCTGCAAATATGTCGTAAGCCGTGATCTACAACATCATGTATCAACATGCCAATATTCAAAGGAATCTTGGGATAATCTTCGGATCGTATTCGAGGGTAACATATCAAGAAAATAAGTTAGACTTCAAACTCTCACTTCTGATTGGGAAAACCTTCGAATGGATGACTGTATGGGCCGTCGTAGGCTCAACAAATTAATAAATATATTTCACACTAATTAACTGGTAAATAGTGGTAGTAAGAGATTGTTCCCACAGATAGCTGTGTAATTGATAGGTTATTTGATTAACAAGATAAAGTAAATAACAAAAGGGGTTTTTGGTTGTAAGATAAATAAGAATATAATAATAAAGAAAAGAGATGATCAAGGAATCCTTCGCCGTTACCAAGCGATAGATGGATTAGAATACTTATCTATTGTTTGTAAGAATCATTCATCACCAACCGTAAAATAGCAGCTAGCAGTTCTATCCCCAAAACTCCTTATACCATGGATATGAAATCTCTCCAATATCAGATTCTATCCAACCGAACCACCAAGTAGTATCTCACTAAAGGTGTAATCTAATCGAATGCTTTAAGCTTTGTGAATTAGGTGAATCCCAGTAGTTAAACTCTTAGCTCAAGGTTTACTTGCTGGTGTTGTATTCATACACAATTCCTCCACAGAATCCCTCTGTAAGGTCTAGCGATTTCTACTTGTGTAGAGAGTTATTCGACGATTACTTAACTCCTAATCTCCACTAGCAATAGAATGATCAATAGACTAATCTAGTTGCGCACCCAAATCTATCTAAGAATTAACCATAAACCCTAGATATGGTAAAGGCAAATGATGATGATAAAAACTCTCAATAGGTTTGTATTATTAATAAAGCTTCACGCTTAGAACATTGAATTCATCCTTAATCAACAAAGGATTTAGCTACTCATATTACAAAGAAGATGAATAATGATGGTTTCCCCCTAAAGGGGTAAACCCTAGGTTTTGATGTAGAACTTGTGATATGAGACTTAATATGATTTCTATTTACATAACCTAATACATTTTTATAGGTTTACATTGCTTGGTCTCCAAGTATTTAGTTCGGTTCAAGAACCCAACTCGAAAACACGAACTAGCGACCCCAAACGTGCCCTTAGGCCTTCCAAGGAGTTTATACATGTTTTTCACTTGCTAAGTTCGCAAACCCAGTCCGCGAACTTCAAATTCCAGCAGATATTTTCGGAATTAAAGTATGAAACCCGTCCGCGAACTTTACTTTCTTTGGTATTCAATAAAAGCTTGTTTTGGCCACAACTTCTTCGTCCGAACTCAGAATGACCTCATTCTTTTTTATCTTTCGATTCTATTCAATATGGTAATGAGAAATACTTGATTTGAATGAGTTAAGATCGGTATTTGGCCTGTGTCATGATTTTGAGCGTTTTACTCATTTTCATCGCACTTCTTCCACTTCTCTTGGACTTGGGCACTTGGATACTTGTAATACTTCTCTTCTTAGCTCTTTTAAGAACTTTGTAGCTCCTTTTTAGATGATTCACCTATTAGAGTCAAATAAGAGAAAACAAGAGTAATAATACGAATACATGCAAGAATAATAGCTAAAACAAGTATGGAATGGACACTAAAATCATATGAATTATGCACTTATCAAATTCCCCCACACTTATCTTTTGCTAGTTCTCGAGCCAACTAAAATAAAATAATCCTAAATATAACAACTCCATGTCGTTGAGAAAACGGTTACACTTAGCATGTATAACAATCTTTAAACCCCTAGGTGTCCCTAGTGGACTAGTTATAGTCTCGTGAGAGCTCACAAGAGGTATACCCACAAAACCTACTCCAATTTCTCGCCTTGGAAGAACCACTAAGGATAGACACAAAGTAGTAGCTAATAAGATAATCGGCATACATATGTTCTTTAGCTGCAAACATCCCACATACATTCCAATCAACACACATAAGCGATTACTTGCGTGTGACATTTAACCTGATTGGAAAACTCTACTAAGATAGTTATCGTACTTGTTGCAACATTTGTCACAACACTCGCATACTGAAATCACATGGATGGATAAGAAAATGGAAATAGAAAAGTGAAGTGTGCAAATGTTAACTAAAGTGAAAGATGTTACCCACAATACTTGTATGAATGTCGTCAAACGATATATATTTATATCACAATAGTTGAGAGAAGCACCCATTTAACTCGACTACATGATTAGATACTCTAAGCACATGTTCCTTTTCAGTAAGTACATGATAGTTTCCTTGGATCCTATATTCCACGCTTGTTTAGGCGACAGAGACAGGGACAACGTTTCACACATACTGCTATCAAAGTGTCGAGAACCTCATCAATAGTCTTTTTGACTTGCTATATAATGATGACATGGTTTTTGTTTCATTGACTACATGATTAATCCACAATTCTGGACCTATCATTTATTAGTATCTATAAATGAAGAGGAGCCTTATATTTCTTTTTCCTTTTCTTGTTTTTTTCTTTTATTGTAGTTGCAGGAAATCCCACACTTCACCCCTCACAAGAATTCATACAATCAAATCATTTTGAGATGAACAATCACAATCTTTATTGATTAATCTCATAAATTTTACAAGAAAGTAAAGAAATAAAGATAAGAAATTAGCAACTGCTCTGGACTTTTCTCTCTCCTAATGACTTACTTAATACTCGAAAAAATATCTCTCCCCTCTTAAGCATGTTCGGCCCTTTATATAGGGAATTACATAATGGATGACAGCTAAGATGTCCCTTAATTTTGGATCTGACTTGCGATACTCTCGCAAGCTTATAAGTATTAATTTTGCAAACATTATTAATTTCACAAGATCATCACACTTCTCCTGTGTTTAGGCTGATGTTATCTGTTGCATCATTTCTGTAATTATTTTGTGACGGCTTCGCAACGTTGTAGATGAAGATTTCGCAAATGTATTGTTGTTGCGATATTCTGATCCTACATCTCCATGACTCAGGTTTCAGCAACGGTATAACCTTATCCCTGAGCCATGCAATAGATACCCCCTTCTATGACGTACTTTAGGTCTTATATTTGCCTCTTGCGAAACTTTATTCACGAACTAGGGTGTATGCCATAAAGGTTCGTCCCATTCTATGGATTATTCTATTTTTCCTTTTTCATTCCATCTCTGTTATAATTTCTCAATCTCATTTTTATCATTAAGAAAAATATATTTTTTGATATTTTTGCGACAAATCAGTCATACATCTTTCCTTTTCTTCACATTTATATTTTTGCAGTCATAACATCAGCGAATACATTCACATTTTAAGCTTCTTACCTTTGCTATTCTCTGCCTCAGCATCTTTGACATTTTTTGTTATTTTCTTACCTTCTGCGAGAGCTTCGCTGCTTCTTCTTTTTAGCAAGATTTTTTGTTCTCTCTTCTCTATTGCATCCACCATGAGTCTTTCACTTCTTTGTTGCTCTTTGATGTTACCTTTCCAATTCTCCTTCTTCGCAGCTCGTTCTTCACATGACTCTACATCGATTTCATAACATTTCTTTCCTTCAATCTAATCTCCTTTTATGACGCCAACTCCACTGGGATGAGGGAATTTGATGTATTGATGAAATGTCGATGCTACACCTAGAATCCCATGCAACCAAGGTCGCCCAACCAAAGCATTATAAGGTGACTCCACATCAACAATGCAGAATATAATCTCAGAAGATAATCCTTTCAATGGAATTCCCATAGTGATCTCTCCTTTAGGCTTATTGGTAGTACCATTAAAACCATAGATTTTGTAGGTTGAAGGTATTAGATCATCATCTTTCCATCCCATAGTTTTATAAGCATGATAGAATAAGATATCCACAGAACTTCCAGTATCAATTAAAACTCGGTTGATTGCCCATGAATCTTCTGCTTCATCATCTTTAGGGTTTGGGTTAATTTCCAATCTCACCACTAATGGATTATCGTGCATTTCTCCTCCCTCAGGTACTTCTTCTGCAGTGAAAGAAATAATTTGCTTTTGCCATTCTTTTAGTGGAGAAATCTTCGCAATGTTCATAATTTATCTTCCATCATCATCTCATGCGAAGACTCTACTTAGAACACTGTCGTGAAAATCCTCAATTGTTTTGTACGAATATACAATGGAGTTACAAAACATATTCTTCGCCTTTGCTCCAACTTCTATTACAAATGTTTCTCCTCCCTTTGTTGTATTCACTCTGCGAATTTCTGGTGGTGGTGGTAAGAGTTGAGACTGAGGGTGCCCTACTAGAAAATAATTTAATTTTCCTTGATCTATCATCTTGAGAATGATCCTTTTTATGTTCCTGCAGTCATTTTTTGAGTGTCCATGAAAATGATGGTAAGAGCAAAATTCTTGACTTCGGTGATTTGGAAGTGGTTCTTTTCCCATGTTCCAGGGTGTTGGTATGTTCTCCATTAAGATTATAGCTTCCCAAAAATTTTCCACACTAGCATTCAAAGGTGGCATCTTGATATCTTCCCATATTATCTTTTGACTTCCTGATCCTCTATGATAATTTTGTCTTTGTCCTCCATAGGTTTCTTGTGGATGACCAAGTCTTTGAATTTTGTTGTTTCCACCTCGGCTATAGAAATTTATTTCTCTCTCAAATTCTTATTGGTTACGACTTCCCATAACTACTATTTTCTGCTGACTATTCTCCATTATCTTCTCTTGGTGTGTCTGCGAAGTGCTCGCCACTATATTTATCAATTTTGGTAGTAAGCTTGCATTCGCTGCTGCTGAGCTCGTATTTGCAATTGGGTATGACTCCATATCATTCTGTTTTTCTTCAAGAGCAATACACTCCTCCTGCAATTCTCACAGCTCAGTCATTGTGATTGTATTCATAATTCTGAAAAATTGAATGTACAGTAGATTGGTTGCGAACATTGCGTTAATGAATGATAAAATAAGATATCTCTCATCCACATGTCCAGCCATTTCACTACACATTGTCTTCCATATTATGGTTAGATGCTTCAAACTTTCACCAATTCTCTGCTTTAACCCAAATACATCTTTGATGCCAGGTCACGAAGAGTTGTTACTTATGTATGCCCCTAAGAATGTAGTCTGCAAATGGTTGAAAGACGATATCGTATTCTTGGGTAAACCTTCAAACCATTTCAGCGCCTCCCCTGTTAGACTGGATGCAAAATACTTGCACAATACATCATCATGGTTTTCCCATTGTAGCATACATCTCACATACGCCTTGATGTGTTGAATTGCACAAGTTATTTCGTCGAAAATGCTGGTTAACGCATGTAGATTGCATTTTGGGGGTATCCCTCTTAGTTGTACTTCTTGTGTGAATGGAGTTTTCGCAGCTTATTCTATGGCTTCATCCAACTGCCTTCTGCCTCCCTCTCTTCTGTTATGTAGCATTCCTCTCATCTCCGCCAATTATCTTAAGATTTGTTCATTTACCCCATGCGCTAACCCCATTGGTATTTTTAGTTATGCTTCTCTTCTCCTACGTTCTTTCTTGTTTTGTCTTGCAAAATCTTGATTTTCTCTTTCATCACCCTCGATTTGCCTTTTCCTATGATCTTCTCTTTCATGAATTCGTACATGATTATGCCTTTCAATTTCTCCTCTGCGATTTTGTTCGTTTCTCGCAAATTCTCTTTGTTGTCTTTCAGCTCTCCTTTGTGCCCTATCATACTCTTCATTGATGTTAACATTATTGGGATTTTGTTCACATCTTCTTTCTCGATTGTCATGATTATTCTGACGTATTGCTTCTTGGAGCTCTCTTTCCTCCATTTATGTTCTCAATCTTTCTCTTTCGCAAGCTAGAAGTGCTTGTTCAGCGTAATGTCTCTTAATTTCATCTTCAATTTCTTGTTGATTCCTGCGATTTTATCTCCCATGTAACATTATCCTTCCTTCTTCCTGATCTTCTTCATTATTTTGGTCATTTCATTCTTGACGTTTCCTATTTTGGTGAATTTCGCCATGCGGAATGTAACGATCTTCAGTCATTTCTCTATTTTCGCGACGTTCTTCATCTGGATTTTGTACCTCCTGCTGAATATTTCCATCAACATTTTCTTCAGGCGAATTTCGTCTTACTTCCCCCTAATTGATCTTGAACTTGATCTTGTAGCACTTCTTGCCCTTATATTCTGTAGTCTCATATTTTTCATCCTCAACTCATGATTTTGCCTTATCAAATTTGCACGCTCTTCTGCTTCTATTCTCCTTTCTTCGTGTATTCTTTGCCTCAATGTCTCTAATGCATCAATCTCTTCATATCCATGAATTATTCCTCCAACTGCTTCCTGATCTCCTTATATTCGTCTATCATTTCTTAATTGTCGTTCTTCCTCTGCTTCATCTATTGGATCTGACCGCCAAGTGTGTACACTCACTCTATCATAATCTATAGTCCTATTTTGTGCCGGTATATGCTGAATTGGTTGTTGAATTTGATTTTCTCCATCATTTCTTGTATTCATTCTTGATGGTTCTTCGGTTTCATTTCTTCCTTCTCCAGCAAGTCTCTTACTCCTTCTAACAGTTGTTGGTTGTCTTGAAGCATTTATTCTACTAGCCATTTCTTCAATCTCAATGAATTGTATGCTGGTTTAATCATTTGATGAATTAATGTTGGGTTCAGCATTAGGTGATAAAACCTAATTAATTATTAAAATATGAGGGAATGACCAAGGGGTTATGAAACCGTCCCTGGGTGGTCATGGGTTCAAATGATGATCACTCGTCAAATTCTGAAATTATTCGGAGAGTTTAGGACCCAATACGCGCAATTGTACAAATTAGGTCAGATTGTGAGAAACACGTGGGACTGGCACATTGCAAGCCAAAAATCTAACCCTGGTCGGTCAAGGTAACATGGTTTCTTCGTTGAGACGTCCGTGTTTCAGTCATGAGAATTTTGATATTTTCTGGTGCTCGTTTGTGCGACCATTTGAGAAAATATGACAAAAATTAGGGTTTTCTGATAAAACTGTCAAAACTTCATCGGATGAAGGAAAATAATGAAAAAGTGAAAATATTATGGAGTGTGGGACCAATCATGACCGTGGTCAAGGCTGGCCGGCCAAGGGAGCCATCCCACACGTTTTCCATAATTTTGTAATATTTTTCATGATTTTAGGGAAATATGATAAAACGAAGGAGTTTTGCAAAAATTAAAGAGTTTTGTTGAAATCAAGGAGTTTCCATGAGATGAGGGAAATATAGAAAATCATAAATAATAAAATAAGGGACGTGTGGGCGTGTGGGACCGGCTTGGAGCATGACTGGCCGTCCAGGGCCCGGTCCCGTGCGTTTTCCCTATTTTATGCATTATTTCATGATTTGAAGGAATTTTCATAATTTGAAGGAAATATCATGAAATCATGGAATTTTCATGGGATTATGAAAACATGAAAAATATGCTAATAAAAGAGTGGGACTTGTGAGCCATCTAGGGTTTGGCCGACCGGCCATGGCCCGTGCACACGGATTTCCCTAATTTTTATTATTTTTCATGGGACCAAGGAAATATCATGAAATTAAGGAGTTTTCATGAAATTAGGGAAATAATAATAAAATAATGAGGAATCATGAGGTGTGGGGACGTCTGGGACCAACGCAAGGCCGGTTGGCCAATGGTCACGCCCATCACGTTTTTTCCCTAATTTTATATTATTTCCTCCGCGCGAAGGAAGCACCATGAAATTGAGGAGTTTTCTCAAAATAAAAGATATTCGTTCAAATGAAAGGGTTTTTCATAAACTCAGGGAAAACAACAAAAATATGATAAAAATATGAAACTGACGTGGGATTGACCACGGCACAGTCTTCCGGTCAGTGGGTCCATGCTCCCAGCGCCTTGGTCAATTTTTATTTATTTGTTATTTTTCATCCTATTTTGCATAGGTTCATCGTTTCATAGTAATTTGAAATACTCGTCCGTGCGGTGGTTATTAATGTATCATTGTTGAATACACTAGCACCATTTGAGACAGGGCTTGCTCAGAAAGCATCTCTAATGCCCGTGCGTCCAATATTTATTACTAATCCATGGATTTATGTTGGGAAGAACCATGGTTTGCGTAATGAAATACTTTGCGAAAATATTTGAATATTTTTAGAAATTCTGCGGATGAATCCTTAAGTTTGAGACAGGTCTCGCTCAGAAGGCAGCTCTGATGCCCATGCGTCCAATATTTATTACTAATCCACTGTTTTTCTGCATGGAAGGACCATGGTTTGCGTAATGAAATACTTTGCGAAAATATTTGAATATTTTCAGAAATTCTGCGGATGAATCCAAGAATTTAAGTTTGAGATAGGGCTCGCTCAGAAGGCAGCTCTGATGCCCGTGCATCCAATATTTATTACTAATCCATGGATTTCTTCTGGGAAGAACCATGGTTTGCGTAATAAAATATCTGAGAAAATATTTGAATATTTTCAGAAATTCTGCGGATGAATCAAGAATTTAGGAATAATTAATTCATGACTTTATACTAGCAGAGAAAGCTGTCTAGGAGCATTAATTATTCTGATATGAACTTGATGGAGCTTCACATCTTTTACATATCCAGGGTAAACTCGTTGTTTGTATCCTGAAAACATCATCACTCTATACTAGCAGAGCAAGTTTTTTGGGAGTTGTCCATCCCGTGATAGAAATAATTACTGAAGTGCTCAGTACTACTCATGAGATATAGCGTTGTCCAGATGTGAGACTACATATCTATATGCACTCTGAGAGAAAGTATTATCAATCAGAGAAGTCGATGAGAGACTCGTGTCTCGATATTCTCGTCTGATTGCTGGATCATAGGTTTGTATAATTATGGGTTTATAATTTTAGCCTTTTTCGAAAATCCACCATCTACAGGAGGAATTTCAAATACTGCATGAAATGGGAAATTGTTTGGAAAAAATACTATGGAGAACGCTGGAGGAAAAGATAGCACATCGTTTTAGGTGTGGAGGACGCTTGAGGAAATGGTGGCACAGATTTTTAGGTCTTGTAGGGTTCGAGCCATTGTGAGTGAATCGTCACGCCTTCCATTTTTTCCCCATTGATGAGCTTGCAGTAACCTCCTAAGATAACATCTGCCACTAGGTATGGTTTATCTTCCCTTTCCATAGGTGAATCAGACTGAGCTGTCATTTTCACTGTCACATCCCCAACTTGAAATGCGGTCGCCTTCCTCACCAGATCTCAAATTTGAAATGGGTTTGGACGTTGTACATCTACTTGATCCTTGGTCTTGCCGTCTTTGATCGAGACAGCTTCTAAACCTTTAACAAACCGTTTGAAAGGACTAGCATCCCATTCACATTTCCTAGTGGCGAATGGGTTGTTGATTGGAGCGAGTCCCCGAGACTTAGCGGAAGGAGGAGCGACCGATTGCAAAAAAGGTTGTTCGATAAGACTTACTTGAGTTAGTAATCTTCTAACGTATGCTGATGGGCTCTCTCCAGGTAATTGTGTCACATCGGCAAGATGTCGATACGGCAACAAATAATCATCGAGATTTGACGGCTTGTTGGTAATCCTTTCAGGTATAGACACTGGCAAGGGACACACTCCTAACTTTGCTTTGTTGTTATGCACCCACGAGCGCCCCAGAATCATATCATAGTTCGGGTAATGTTTTACAATATGAAACCTGTCGCGTGTTAAAGCGTCTTCTATATTGATTTCTAGGTCGATGTACCCATAAGCGTCTCTAGACTCTCCTTTAGAATTTTTAATTATGGTTGGGAAATGAACATCTTCCTGCTTTGAAATATTTGCAGCTTTCAGTACCTTGACTGTGACAATGTTGAAATCAGACGCTACACCAATCAGCATGTTGTCGAACTTGACATCCTTCAAGCGAGCTATGGTTAGGAGTCCCCAGTTACATCTCGCATTTCCTAGGAAGGATTGAGGTTCAGGAGCAACTTCCTCAGCTAGAAACCAACGCTTTCCTGATATGACAGGGTTAATAGCCCCAAATATGTTTTGACGCTGTTCCTTTGAGAAATACAGAATTTCACACAATCGTTCCATCATACACTGCACAGTCTTGTGAACAGAGTCCCAAGAAATCATGTAACTCCTGAAAATAAGGGAGTCCCTGTTGACTCCTTCGTTTCCTAGTTGAAGTTCTCCCGCATCCACATTCTCTTTTAAAATGCGCTTCAGCTTGTTGCAGTCACTGGTTGGGTGATTGACGAACCTGTGATAATGACAATATTTGGGATTCACCATCTCTTCTTAAGTTGGCGGACATCTAATAGGAGGTAACTTGATTGCGTCATCTTGAATCCATGCTTCCAGGAGTTCAATGACCTCATATATTGGAAATGGGAATTCTGAAGCATCTCCAGGAGTTTTAGCCGTGGCTTTCCGGGATGGGGTCGTCTGCGCTGGCGCTGTGTATTTGGGTTGTTGCTCCGTTGCTGGAGCTTTTATTTTCCCTTATTCGCATACCTGATGGTTATTTTCAATGATGTTGTAGTAATATGATTCGTTCAAGACTTGTGAAAGCATATTTTTAGACTTAATTTTAAAGCAAATATATAACAAACTCAAAATTAAAAGTGTCGTGAGAATTATGGAGAGACTGGGGATAGGATTCCACTATTTACCAATTCTAAAGTGATACCAATTACAATCATGCAATTTCACACGTTCAATTTGATTCTCAAATATTGCAAAAGTAGATTTTTTAGAAACAACAAATGTTAATCCAAAGCATGGGATATCAAAAACCATTGGCCAAGCATATTCCATCAATAGAAAATAATCATAAAATCATAAAATCTATTTTCAATCTAGGCAAATAATCATAATTAAAAATTGCACAAATTAAATAATTAAGAATTACCACTTTTTCACTGGCAAGATAGCTTCCTCCGTCGCCCCAAAGGATGGGTTTAGCACATCATGTTGGAAACACGCTCAAAAATCATTATTATTTCTCAAAGGGTGTTTACAAAGATGAAAATGATGAAAATCGGGTGTTTCCAATGTTTGTAATTGTTGCAAAAACTGTTACAGTAAACGATAAAAATGAACTGCCGCTGTTACTGTCTCTGCGACCCACACAGATGTGTCGTTATCAATGTTTGAAAACGACTGTCTTGGATGGTCTGTTCTTGGTGTTCTTCAGGTAAGCAGCAGCAGAAAAGAGTTTTCCTGCAACTCAATTTCTCGACTCTGTGATGCTCTGTTATCTCTCCCAACTCTCCTTCCCCCTCATATGACATCGAACACCATTTATATACGAAAAATGATTAAGAAATCTTGCTCATTAACTCCCGATAATCCTCCATAACTCGGTAATCAATAAAAACTATTTTCATGCAAGATACGGGAATTTCTTCCCTGTTTTAACTTCTCACGCAGCTAGTTGTTGTTTACATACTCCAACCTGATTGAAACACGTTCCAGAATGAGATGAAAACGCTGTAGACTCGTGTAGTACACACATAATCTTGTGTATTTCTCTCCCGTAACCATGTTTCCCTGATCTCTGCTTGACGAATATCTAGCCAAATTTAGCCGAAAATATCAGCCACTCCACGCCTGTTAAGATCATTCAAGTCATCCCATGCAATTCCATCTCTTGAGTCACGCTAAAACATCACCAAATCTCTAACCAAAAATATGTTCTTCTGCAGATACCATTTCCCGCCAAAATTGAAAATTTGAATGGTAGGGATGGTGTGCCCCGATCCAAAAGTCAGGTGTCTTTATCATCTTGGGTGCCTGGGCTGCCCTTTGTCATGTACCGAGTTGAATATTTGATTAACTCAGTAACCTTCTCTCCTAACTTAAGGAAGAGCCTCAATCAATTTATGATTAACTTCTTAATTGTTCTTACAAAACTCCTCTGGCCACTAAATAACCACAAAAGAAGAAGCACACCCATTGGTGATTACAATTTACTCAGCTCACCCAATGGGTGGTAATAAACTAAACAAAAGGCCTAAAAAAAATTAATCTAAATGGGTTTGATAAACCATTTAAAGGTTCTCAAGCCCAAGCAGAATTTGTTACCCTGGATCCATTTAGTTACATGACAATACCCCATTCTTTGGCACATCCTTGTCCTCAAGTATGAAGTCAGGGAACTGAGAATGAATGTGGCTAGCATCTTCCCAAGTAGCATCTTCTGGAGGTGCACCAGCCCACTGAATCAGTACCTGCAACACCAAGGCATTATCTCTGGTAATGTGCCTAGGGTTTAAGACTGCCACAGGAACAACTATGAAGGTACTATCAGTATCCACCAAGGGTAATTGTTGAAGTGGTGCAACCTGTTGACCAATCTTCAGCTTTAATTGAGATACATAGAAAACAGGGTGGACCCTGGAGCCAATTGGCAACTTGAGCTTGTAAGCAACAACACCTATTTTCTGCAACACCTCAAAGGGCCCAAAATACATAGCTGAGAGTTTCATATTAGTCCTAAGTGCCACTGTAGATTGTCTGTAGGGTTGCAGCTTTAAGAATACCAAGTCCCCTACTGAGAATGACCTGTCAGTCATGTTTGCATCTGCAAAGTGCTTCATTCTGTGCTGAGATTTTGTCAAATCTGCTTTGAGAAGTTGGAGCATATGGTCCCTTTTCTGAAGATAGTCTTGCACAGTGGCAACTGAAGTTGTGGCTTGGACTGGGAAGGCCAAATGTAGTGGAGTATAGCCATACAAGGCTTGGAATGGTGTCATCTTAAGGCTAGTATGGTAATTGGTGTTAAACCACCATTCAGCTAATGCCAACTAGTTGAGCCATAACTTAGGTGCATAGCTGGTCATGCATCTTAAGTATTGTTCTAAACAAGCATTAGTTCTCTCAGTTTGACCATCTGTTTGGGGGTGGTAGGAAGTACTGAGGTGTAATGTGGTGCCAAGAGACTGAAATAAATGTTTCCAGAAGTTGCTAAGGAATACCTTATCCCTGTCAGAGACAATGGTGGCTGGGAGTCCATGCAGCTTAAAAATGTGATGCAGAAATTCCTTAGCTACAGAGATGGCAGTGAATGGATGGCTCAAGGCAATGAAGTGGCTATACTTGTTCAACCTTTCCACCACTACTAGAATGACAGTCTTCATGAATGACATTGGCATCCCCTCAATGAAGTCCAAAGAAATATGTTGCCATGCTGTATCAGGTATGGGTAGAGGTTGGAGTAGACCAGCTGGGGAAGAGATCTCATTCTTGTTGCATTGGCAGACATCACAATTAGCCACAAATTGAAAATTTTCTTCTTTCATCTTTGGCCAATAAAAGTAAGTTCTGGCTCTGTTGTAGGTGCCTAGCATACCAGAGTGGCCTCCAACAGCTGAGGAATGCACATAATGAATAATGTGGTGCCTATTTTGCAACCCTGAACCCACATAGATTCTAGTTTTGTATTTTAGAATGCCATTATTGAGAGAGTAAACATCATCAGTTGGAGAGATTAGTAATTGTTCTATCAGTTGTTGAGCTTGGGAGTCCTCAGCATAGCTGGCTATGATGTCCTGAGTCCACTGTGGTTGAGCCATGGATAAGGCCTTACAATCATAAGTAGGATAATGGAGCCTGGAAAGAGCATCAGCAGCTATGTTCTCCTTGCCCTTCTTGTACTTAATAACATAGTCCAAACCTAATAACTTCATGAGCCATTTTTGTTGCAACACAGTGGTTATTCTATGCTCCATGAAATACTTCAAGCTCTGGTGGTCAGTGTGTATGATGAATTGATGCTGAGAAATGTAGTGCTTCCATTTCAGCACATCCATAACAATGGCTAACAATTCCTTTTCATATGTGGAAAGGGCTAAGGCATGTGGACCCAATGGCTTGCTGTAAAATGCAATGTGTTGATCATGTTGCATGAGGACAGCACCTACACCAGTGGAGCATGCATCTGTTTCAAGGACAAATGGCTGAGAAAAATTAGGCAAGGCCAGGACTGGAGCAGTAGTCATAGAAGCCTTGAGATTAACAAATGCCTGTAATGCTGATTCTGACCACAAGAAGGAGTTATTTTTTAACATATCAGTGAGAGGTTTACTGATATTTCCATAATGCCTGATAAACCTCCTATAATAACTAGTTAATCCGAGAAAGCCCCTGAGCTGCTTGAGAGTAGTTGGTTGAGGCCAATTTTGCATGGCTGAAATCTTGTCAGGGTTAGCAGCCATTCCTGCATAGGTGATTAAGTGGCCCAAATAGGAAAGGCTAGGTTGTGCAAAACAACATTTTGTTTTATTGGCGAATAGGGAATGTTGTCTGAGCAATAAAAGTGTCTGGGATAAATTCAGAGCATGCTCCTCTAATGATTTGCTAAAGACTAAAATGTCATCAAAAAACACCAGGATGAATTTCCTTAAAAATGGTTTAAAAATAGTATTCATAAGGGATTGAAATGTAGCAGGGGCATTTGTCAAGCCAAATGGAATAACTCGAAATTCATAATTCCCCTGATGGGTTTGAAAGGCAGTCTTGTGAATATCAGATAAGTGCATTAAGATTTGATAGTACCCTGACTTCAAATCAATTTTAGAGAAGATAACTGCACCTCTTAATTCATCTAACAAGTCATCTATTAAAGGGATATGAAACTTATCTTTAACTGTGATGTCATTTAGTTTCCGATAATCAATACAAAAACTCCACGAGCCATCCTTCTTCTTGATGAGCAAAATAGGAGAAGCAAATGGGCTATGACTCTCTTGAATAAAGCCAACATCCAATAATTCCTGAGTTAATTGCTCCACTACCTCTTTTTGCAGATGAGGACATCGATAAGGTCTTTAAGAAACTGGTCCTGAGTTGGGTTTAATAGGTATTTGATGGTCAATTGCTCTTTAGGAGGTAATGAAGTTGGAGCAGTAAAAACATCAGAGAAAGACTCAAGTATGCTAGAAATACTAGGGTCAATGGTTGACATGGGAGTGGTGGAAATAGAGAAAAACTTCCCGATAAAGGTTGGGGTGTTGTCTTTGTGGAATTTCTGAAAGGTATTACCACTGATCATACTGCAAGAAGGTACAACAGAAATCCCCTGCAATGTAATCTGTTGACCTTGATGAAAGAATGAAATTCAGAGCTCTGCTAAGTTGAACATGACATCACCAAGTTGTTTAAGCCAATCCACTCCCAAAACCATGTCGCAGCCCCCAAGTGGTAAGATGTGCAAATCAAAAATAAAGTCATGTCCCTGCATATGCCAACAAAGTTGAGGACAAACCCCCTTACTGATAGTAGAATCTCTACCGTCACTAGCATGTGGCCAGTGGGAGCAACATGCAACTGTAATTGGGAAGCCAATTTAGCATCCACAAAGCTATGTGTGCTTCTTGTATCAATCAAGACAAAGATATCCTGAGAGTGTAGTTTTCCAGGTACTCGAATGGTGTTTTGGGTGACTAAACCAGTCAGAGCATTCAAAGATATTTCCATTGGAGAGTCTGGAGGAGAAGTTGAAGTAACCTCTTCTATAAGTTCTTCCACAGGGGATGGAGAATCAGCATCTTCCGTGGCAACCAACATGAACAGCTGCTGAGTCTTACAAATATGACCTTGTTTATAAAGTTCATCGCAATTGTAACAGAGGCCTTTGTCCCTTCTGATCTTCATTTGTGCTAGGGTTAAACGTTTAATTGGAGGTATAGTGGGTTAATTTTTTGTAGGTGTAGTGGGAAGAGTAACAAAAGGTTTAGGGGTGGAGAATGATGGTTTTGGTGGGGTGGTGAGAGGGAGTTAAGGTGGGTTTGGTATGTAGAGGAGGTGAGTAATGACTGGTAGAGTAAGATGGAGGGGGTCTGAAAACCGATTTAGTCTTCTTGGCTTGGAGATCAACATTAGCCTGCTGCATTCTGGCTAAATAAAATGCATCAATGTCTGAAGATGGCTTAAATATTTGAACTGAATTACGTATCTCATCTTTAAGGCCACTGATGAAGCTCATCGTATAATAATCCTCCGACAGCCCAGGGTTACGATATTTCATTAAAGCTTTCAATGCTTCATACTGTTCATAATACTCTTCCACAGAAGTGAGTTGAGCTAGTTTGTTAAAACTACCAACATAATTATCAGCAGCAACATCCTCAAAACGACAACACATATCAGTACAAAACTGAGACCAATC
Organism: Papaver bracteatum; assembly: GCA_023529315.1. Taxonomy (NCBI): domain Eukaryota; kingdom Viridiplantae; phylum Streptophyta; class Magnoliopsida; order Ranunculales; family Papaveraceae; genus Papaver; species Papaver bracteatum. The sequence goes on from JAJJWX010004210.1 coordinate 3,544,907, forward strand.
AATAGATGTTTTACCCTCTTGATAATCTAAAAACCATAAATCGGATCTACCATCAAAATGAATAGATGCAAAGTATACTTTATGGCTATCATCGATCATATTTAACTTAAAATATCGATTACACTTACGAATCCAACTCATGGGATTATTACCATCAAAGCATGGAAAATCAATCTTAGGATGAGTAGAGATTTTACCAGATTGAGTGATCATCGCGTTGGGATTAGGAGGTACGACATCATGGGAGGAATTTGAATCTGGTACCTCTTGATGATTTGTTTCCATACCAAAGCGTTGACAGAACAAGGCGATGGAAGTAAGTGATTCTTTAAACGGCATCATCTCAGTAGACAAAGATCTGAGGTCAGTAGTGAGGTTCTTAACCGCGTCTTCCAACGTCGATAGCTTGTCTGAATGAGCCTGCAACTGAATAGCTGCTTCTTTTACTGTGGTAATCTTATATCCACCTCCGGTCATGACTGAAATCAGAATCAATACTAGCTGATACCAATTGTCATGTACATAGTTGAATATTTGATTAACTCAGTAACCTTCTCTCCTAACTTAAGGAAGAGCCTCAATCAATTTCTGATTAACTTCTTAATTGTTCTTACAAAACTCCTCAGGCCACTAAATAGCCACAAAAGAAGAAGCACACCCATTGGTGATTACAATTTACTCAGCTTACCCAATGGGTGGTAATAGACTAAACAAAAGCCCTAAAAAGATTTAAGCTAAATGGGTTTGATAAAACATTTAAAGGTTCTCAAGCCCAAGCAGAATTTGTTACCCTGGATCCATTTAGTTACATGACACCCTTATCCAAAGTGAGGGTGCATTTATTACTTTTCTCCAGGGGTCCAAAGAGCACTTTTCGAGCAAATTTTTCCGCACAAGTGTATTCCTCCAAAAACACCTACACAAACATAAAAATACCATAATAAGTACATGTTCAAGCACTAACAATAGAGACACCGAGGACAATTCAGACACAAAAATATGTCTATCAAATACCCCCAAACTTATTATTTGCTAGTCCTCGAGCAAATCTAATCTAGAAAATAAAAATCTAACTCACTAGGTGGCCCCAGTGATGGAGTGTTGTTTCCGGAGGGTTTACCAGAGGTGGACCCACAAAAACTTTACTTCTAATTGGTCACAAGTATCCAAAGAGCTATGAGGACATACAAATTCTCAACCTATCTCCAAGTGACTAGAATGCCAGAGAAATTAAGGTGTCAGCTCTAAAGATGACTGAAGAAAATGGGAGACATATCCGCAACACTGCTAGATAAAGAGATATCCACTACACATCTAGATAAACATTGTAAGATGCGTCCGCTGATTTACAGCTGGATAAGATTAGGAGAGAGAAAAAGATGAGAGGGACATCTGCTACACAGCTGGACTAATTACGTGTGATGAGTTAACCCAGTGCTAGAAAGATCATGTGCCAGATTTAAAGCGGACTAACAAAGCAACCAAATGTATCTTTTCTTCGACTCTCTCATAGTGCTCAGTAGAAACAACGTCTTCGACTTCAACTGTTGATGATAACTCCTGAACCTCGTAGAACCTTGACAATTAACTCTTCTCTTCGATTCCTCACTTGAAACTTCCTTATATATTTCTACTTCCCTATGGCCTTATTAAACAAAATTTAAAATTTAAAATTTAAACTTTATAATTTTTTTTTTGTTTTTTTTGTTTTTTTGACACAAAAATTACAAGACAAAAAAAAATTACATGGTCATGAGAGGACTTTAACACTTGGATCTCCGCAACTTGTAATGTCTTAGTATCATGAACTTCAACAACTTATATCGCTTGATTTTTCTTGCTCTTATAACTTCTTTTAACCCTTGATTTTGAATTCTGATTTTCTATTGTTGCTTCTAAACCTTAAACGTCTTCCACTTTCTTCATAGATTTTGATGTCGCTCCGATTGTTGATGATGATAAGATTCTACCGAGAGAGTGTTGTAATCCAGTAATTAAGACTACATTGTGAGGTTGCTTTGTCTTTCGGGCATTTCCTGACCTACTAGCCTTTCTATCATGGATGGTTAGGTCCATCACGGTTACCCTCTAAAAGGAACAAGTTATCTCCTGAATTTCAAGGATCTCAATGTCTTTTTCTCTAATTTCTCAATAGGTTGTTATCTCTAGCATTCCAATTTCTATCTTTTCGGTGAGAAACAGTATGTAAACTTAGCTAACCGGATACCAAGTGATGCTAGAATTTTCTCCCTTAACCCTAAACTTAAATCTAACATTGTCCTCAATGTTCTAAAGATAAAATTAAAAACATGAACAAGGAGAAACTGTTACCACTTGAGGGAAAAACAAATAAGGAAGGATATTACCGTATGCCTGAGCGTGGGTGCCTTCCATATAATGCTAAATTTAAAAAGTCTTTAGCTAGACATCAAATACCTTAAAAGTATTGTCACCTTACAAAGTCATATACCAATAGCCGAAATAGCTGTGGGTCCTGAGAACCAAATAGAGCAGATACAAATGAAAGACTACCATCTTGGATTAGAAAAATGAGCAGACGGAGCATAGATTGATCTAGGGATTTTATCAAGGCAACTAGATTTATCTGGGGTGTCTCTTTGGGCTCTATATAAGTGTCTAGGTAAATAGGTTCAACCGAATGACATGTCTCTAATATCTGGGTTTCTTCATAGACAATATCTGGAGGATCGGGTAGCAGAGTTTGAAGAAACTCAAGTAGTATCTTAGACTCACAAAGCTCGAGTCCCAAGTTAGGGACTTCAATTAGGGATACATGACGATCACTAGAGTCATCATTACCCCCAAACTTAGGGTGAACAATATCCTCAAATGGACCAAAATCTATGGGATGGATTCCAGGGTCCATAAAGTCAGCACAATTACTAGCTTCTTTGGGAGACTGGTCATCTAAATGAACAACATCATCATATAAAGGATTATCAAAGAAAATCTCTAATATAGGCTCATTAACTAAGGTGTTCGTCATGGTTACCTCCTCCGAATCACTGAAAGGTTCATCAAATAATGGATTATCAAACATAGTGCAGGCTAAAGGATCAGGAACTAGAGTGCTAATCATGTTCACCACTTCTAAATAATCTATCTCAGAAGACTTAATAACATTGAATACATTTAGCTAAGTAGTTATATTACCAAAAGATATGTTCATAAGTCCGGTTCTACAATTGATGATAACATTAGATGTGGCTAAGAATGGGCGACCTAAAATCACCGGGATTTGAGCACTTGGGTCCTGAACAGGATGGGAATCTAGTACAACAAAATACACTGGGTATATGAACCTATCAACCTCAATAAGAACATCTTCTATGACACCACGAGGCACTTTGACAGACCTATCAGCTAATTGAAGTGTCATCTTGGTCGGTTTCAACTTACCAAGCCCTAGATGGGTGTACACATGATACGGAAGTAAGTTAACACTAGCTCCTAAGTCAAGCAATGCCTTATCGACCATGTGATTACCGATTGCACAAGATATGGTGGGGCATCCAGGGTCTTTATACTTAGGGGGTGTTCGGTTCAGAAGAATTGAACTTACTTGACCAGCTAAAAAGGCTTTCTTATGGACATTAAGCTTACGCTTTCGTGTACAAATATCTTTAAGGAACTTGGCATAAGCAGGCATTTTCCTAATTTATTCTAATAACGGAATGTTGATGTTCACCTGCTTAAATGTTTCCATTATCTCGTTGAAAATCGACTCATTCTTTGTTGGGTTTAACAACTGTGGATATGGGACTCTAGGCACAAAGGTAGTCCTATCAGGAATTTCTTGGGACTCCTTAGGAATTGTTTCAGTTTCCTCATCTACGGGTTCCTCTTGTGGAGTAGAAGGTGGAACTACAGTATTTCCACTAGGCATGGCTACCTTATTGTCTACTGTTTTACCGCTCCTAAGGGTTGTTATAGAATTTACATGGTTTGATGACTCACCAGCTAAATATATTTGATGGACTCCTCTAGGATTGGTCTGTGGCTGACTAGGGAACTTGAATTTTTCTCTCAAAGTCTCATTTATATGACTAACTTGGATTTTTAACTCGGAAATATCCCGAGAGTTAGCCTGGACCATCTTTTTGTTTTCATCTAGACCTTGTGCAACCGTTTGCTGAAGTTTTATAGTGTTCCGAGTTAACAAGGCGAGAGACTCTTCTAAGCTCGTGATTTTATTATCTGAAGGGGTTTGACACTGTGTTGGTCCTGAAGGATTCTTAGCATAGCTAAAACCTGGGGGAATAACCTGAGAGTTACTAGACTGACCTTGACTCTGGCCCTTATACCAAGAAAGGTTTGGATGGATTCTCCAACCAGGGTTATAGGTTTCTGAATATGGGTCAAACTTTTGATGGTTCTCAAATCTAGTGTTATTAAAGAGCATGGGATTTCTCTTCAGTATTCTGTCCTTCCCAAAAAGGCTCTACTCTACCACTAGTATGACTCAATTCTAAGACTTCTAACCTTTTTGCTATAGCTGTTATTTTGGCATCTGACTCATATGATCCTTCTACCCTATTAAAAGTTCCTCTACCTAAGAGAATGATTTTCTTAGGCTCCCTACTATTTTCCCATTGGTAGGTCTTTTCGGCAATTTCATTCAAAAATGTCATCGCTTCATCAACAGTTTTATTTTCAAACCCACCTGTGCATAAAGACTCAACCATGGTTGTTGTCGAATAATCTAAACCCTCATAAAGGATTTTAACTAGCCTAACCTTCTATAAACCATAATGAGGACATTGAGATATTAAGTCATTGAACCTTTCCAAATACCTATATAGAGATTCCCCCCATTGTTGAGAAAAATTACAGATCTGCGTCCTAATAGACGATGTTTTATGCCTAGGGAAAAACTTATGTAAAAAGGAAGTTGTGAGTTGGTCATAGGTTTCGATTGACTCAGAAGCCAAACTATATAGCCAAGCTTTGGCTTTGTCTTTCAGGGAAAAGGGGAATAACCTAAGTTTCAAAGCATCATTATCTAGGTTTTTGATTTTCAGAGTACTACAAACTTCCTCGAATTCCCTAATATGAAAATAGGGGTTTTCACTTTCTTTCCCTAAAAAGATTGGGAGCATCTGTAGGGTCCCAGGTTTTAGTTCATAATTTGCCTCGGTTTCAGCTAACTTGATACATGACAGATGAGAGGTCCTAGTTGTATTTAACAAAGCTTTCAAAGTGGCCATTTCTGGCACTACTAAAATACTAGGAGTACAGTCTTCACTAATTTTCAGGTTTTCAAAGCTGAAGTTTCCAAAAACAGGGCTCTCAAAAGAAGAGTCTTCGAGCTCCCCGCCTTCACAAGAAGAACTACTAGGTTTGTCACTAATCAAACGACCTAGCGTGTTTCTTTTCCAAGCCCGTTCTCTAATTACCTCGGGCATACACTAGAAAAACAAAATTAAAAAGAAAAATACAAAAAGGAAGGGAAGTTCTATGCAAACACAAACAAGGCTGACTCAACCACAGCAAACCTACTGATTTCTAGCAAACAAAAAGCATGATGGCTTCACTTAGATTATTTTCTAGACTAGCTTCTAATCCTTCAAAAGGGAATTCGTTACAATCTGAGCAAACCCCTCTGGATTCATTCCGAGTTTAAGTATGTTGAATAGAGGCGAGGGAATCTGCGTGGAGCTTTGATACCCAAGGCCTCACCTCATTACAAGGCGGCGCAGTCACGCATTCAACTTTCAGAAACCATCATGAACTTAAAAGCCTGCTCAAAAGAGTAACCAATATTTTTCGAACGGCTTTCCTATTAAGCTCGTTACCCTATCGGCCTCGTTCTATTCCAAATTTTAAGGCTTAGGTTCACGTTAAGTATCGTTTTCCTAAGCCGGGAAAGAAGAAAACGGTGATGAAATCCGAACACTTATCTTATATGGCCAGTCCTTGCCCTTTACTAGGAAATTAAAACAGCCGTATTCAGTTCCTCGACATATATGCAAACGAAGGAATACACTAACTCGCTGACAGGGGATTCACGAGTGTTTCGACAAACTTCCCTCCCGTACCAGACGGGGGACGAACCGATGAAGTTGACTCGAGACACGACTCCTATGTCATGTACGAACCCGAGGGGCCAAGGTGATATCGTAATCACCGTCCTTCTCTGCAAACAATTTAATATTTAATACTACCCTTCCGTAGGGTTTAAAAAATAAAAGAATGTCCAAATGTCCAAGTCCAAAGTCCAAAAAGTAAAGTGCAAAAATAAAAAGAAAATTACAAAAATTAGAGAAATCCTAATACAATCTAAAAAAAATAAACTCTTTTTTTCTCTCTCTTTTTTTATAATAAAAAATCTTCTTATTTCGCTCCTTTCGCTTTGCCTTTTACTCCAAGTCTTTAAGTATTCACCAAAAGCTTTGGCATAATTTTCTTTCGCTCCAAATTCCAAATTCTATAAGGAAAAGACAAAAACCCAAAAACGTAAAGAAGAACAAAACAAATAAAAACCTAAAAACTCTAAAAATCTAGGCTAAAGACAAGTCTGTGTCAACGGCGCCAAAAAATGATGGTTATTTTCAATGATGTTGTAGTAATATGATGCGTTCAAGACTTGTGAAAGCAGATTTTTATACTTAATTTTAAAGAAAATATATAACGAACTCAAAATTAAAAGTGTCGTGAGAATTATGGAGAGACTGGGGATAGGATTCCACTATTTACCAATTCCAAAGTGATACCAATTACAATCATGCAATTTCACACGTTCAATTTGATTCTCAAATATTGCAAAAGTAGATTTTTTAGAAACAACAAATGTTAATCCAAAGCATGGGATATCAAAAACCATTGGCCAAGCATATTCCATCAATAGAAAATACAATTGTTTAACAAAAATCATAAAATCTATTTTCAATCTAGGCAAATAATCATAATTAAAAAATTGCACAAATTAAATAATTAAGAATTACCACTTTTTCATTGGCAAGATAGCTTCCCCCGTCGCCCCAAAGGATGGGTTTAGCACATCATGTTGGAAACACGCTCAAAAATCATTATTATTTCTCAAAGGGTGTTTACAAAGATGAAAATGGAGAAAATGATGAAAATCGGGTGTTTGCAACGTTAATAATAGTTGCAAACACAGTTATAGTAAACGATAAAAACGAACTGCCGCTGTTACTGTCTCTGCGATCCACACAGATGTGTCGTTATCACTGTTTGAAAACGACTGTCTTGGATGGTCTGTTCTTGGTGTTCTTCAGGTAAGCAGCAACAGAAAAGAGTTTTCCTGCAACTCGATTTCTCAACTCTGTGATGCTCTGTTATCTCTCCCAACTCTCTATCCCCCTCCTATGATATCGAACACCATTTATATACTAAACAGGACTAAGAAATATTGCTCATTAACTCCCGATAATCCTCCATAACTCGGTAATCAATAAAAACTATTTTCATGCAAGATACGGGAATTTCTTCCATGTTTTAACTTCTCACGTAGCTAGTTGTTGTTTACATACTCCAAACTAATTGAAACACGTTCCAGAATGAGATGAAAACGCTGTAGACTCGTGTAGTACACACATAATCCCGTGTATTTCTCTTTCATAACCATGTTTCCCTGATCTATGCTTGACGAATATCTAGCCAAATTTAACCGAAAATATCAGCCACTCCACGCATGTTAAGATCATTCAAGTCATCCCATGCAATACCAGCTCTTGAGTCACGCTAAAACATCACCAAATCTCGAACCAAAAATCTGTTCTTCTGCCGGTACCATTTCCCGCCAAAACTGAAAATTTGAGTGGTAGGGATGGTGTTCCCCGATCCAAAAGTCAGGTGCCTTTATCAGCTTGGGTGTCTGGGGTGACCTTATCCAAAGTGAGGGTTCCTTTATCACTTTTCTCCAGGGGTCCAAAGAGCACTTTTCGAGCAACTTTTTCCGCACAAGTGTATTCCTCCAGAAACACCTACACAAACATAAAAACACCATAATAAGTACATGTTTAAGCACTAACAATAGAGACATTGAGGACAATTCAGACACAAAAATGTGTCTATCACTACCACGCTTAATAAAAGACCAATGTTGTATTGCTTGTTAATAAGATGCTTGTTCCCTCGAGTTTCGCGTGTATCCTCACCCCTAGACGGTCTGGTTCTTTCTAAAAACGCTGGTGAAGTCGTAGTAGATTGCTTAGCAGCTTCATGAAGTTCAGAGTTAATCTGAATGAGCAAGTTTTCCAGTAAAGCACGATAGATGGGAACCATACCATTAATGCACGACTCTACCAATTTTTGTTCGGTCACGTTTGGATCATGACAATCCAAAGATTGAATTCTGATTCTCTTAACGTAATCGTTCGGATGCTCGTTGTTTCACTGAAATATTCTTCCCAAGTCCGAGAAAGTGATTTGCTCGGATACAAAGAAATACTTTTTGTAAAAAGCGGTGACTATCTCACACCAGTTTGATATGATGTTTGGTGCGATATTGTAGTACCAGGTGTATGCTCTTTCGGTAAGCGACTTTGAGAATTCTTTCAAGCGGAGGACGTGATTGTATTCGTGTTATCCCAAAGATTCCAGAAAATAAGAAATGTGTAAGCCAGTACCATCATAAAGGGAAAACTGAGGAGAGGAATATCCTCTCGGTAAGGGAACTCTCTGTACATCAGGAGGATACAGATGTTGGTGCTGGTGCAGGTCCGTCGGGTTTTCCTTTCCTCGATTTTGGAGAAGTCGTTAAAGATCCTCATGAGTGATGAAGTTGGATGGCTGGTTCCTTTCACATGGGAATTCAGGAGCAACATGAACTTCTTCATCTATGAATACACGCCTTGCTGAAGTGCTTGCACCAAGAATGTTGAAGGTACTTCTTATGGGTTCCATGGGCTGACGTGGTTCTTGCGGTAGTCACTCTGTTATCGTATTGAATAAAGTAAGTACCTCTTTCTGAGTCGAAGCCATGTCTGTCTGAGAATTAGCGAGAATTTATTGCCTCCCCATCAAATCAACAATGGTAATAGGGGGTTGGCCTCCTTTGATTCCTCCAGCCCCTCATCCTGATGGGGGAGTAGCAGCTGCTCTGGTGACGACTGGAGGTGTTACACTTGAAGAAATATTGGGGTTTGCGGCTTCTCTGGCTCTGATGATGGGAGGTGTTACCGAGAGAATATCTCCTGCTCCGCTGGTGTTGGTGGTAAAGGACGCATTTCCACGAGATGCATTGATCGTATTGACATGATGTACGGTAGCGCCACTGACAGGGACATCAACGCCGAGAGTGTTGTCAGTACTAGTTCCATCGGAATTGGTCGCCGATCCAGACTCAATATCCACCATTTTGAATTTTGAGAAAATTAAAATGAAATTGAAAATTGATCTTGCAACTGATAAATTAATCTCCCACTGTGGTCGCCAGTTGTTTTGGGTAAAAACTGATTTTGCTATTTTTTTTAATTCGGGGTGTGTTGATGAAAAACGAATCTAAACCTTAAACAAATGCACTGCACAGGAATGCTTTTAGGTTCGAGAAATCAATCTGTAAGACTCTGGCCTAAACCAAGAAATGGCCGTTCCAGATTCAATTCGGTCACAAGGTGAAGGAGAAGGGTTAATCTTAGGAGGTAAGCGGAGAAGGTGTTTGAGATCAGAGTGTTTAATTATGAAGGTGTGGCTATTTATGACTTGCTATCAGAAATTGGTTTATGGATACTTGTGTTGATAACCCTTGTGTTCTGTCCCCTTTGAAATAGATTAAAAAATCTATTTATACAAGTCATTGAGCACACCCTGATCTCTTAGGTAGTGGAGGAAGGGATCGATGTCGTATGCGTCAAAAATAAATTACTTTCTTACTACTCAAAATATAAAAATATAACAAGGTAAATAAAGGATCGTTCCCACAGAGAGGTCTTGGGTCGTCAATAAGTTTTGGTTTCCTATGTAAAAAAAGGGGGGATTTCTGATCTTTATGAAACTAAAAATAAAATAAAACAAAACAAAACAAAACAATAAAGAACACAAATCAAGGATATAAAGATATTGGTCAAGGTTTCATCTTCAATTGTAAACAAGTATTGAATGTATGATTAGAATTTATATTTAATCTCGCTATCATCAAAATCCCTAGAATAACTTAGTGCAAGAATACTTCGTAAATTTCCTAAGTTCATCAACACACACATTAGAGCTGCGTATGTGAATTTTACCTAAAGAATAACCCAACGCTTTGCGCTAATTAAGTTCAATTCCTAGGAGCATTAAGTTTTAGAAATAGGCTAATAAATGCAATTATCATACATTGCGCATGACAATTCGGACAAAGGTCAAACTCTACATATGATTACAAGAGTGTATCACTACAAACCGTAATCATATCATGCTACTCGTATTCAAGGTTATCGCTCGATGATGAACCCTAAATTAGCTATAGATATGGATGTAAGTTCAATCAATTCTAGACTTAACTAAATAAACATTCAATCATATTGCAATACATCAGTCATGCAATTATTATAATCGGCAGAAATCAAACGATGATATGGAGAGAAAACTAATTCATCATATCAAAAAGCATGCTTGCAAAATCCGACTACATCTTTAATCAATAAAAATAAATTATATATTTGTGCTTATGGAGTTCATAACAAAAAGCATATAAGAAAGCATCATGTTCTAAACCCTAGAAAACAAATAGAAGCAAAAATAAAAATCCCTCCTAAAATAGAACCCAAAAGAGAGGTTATATATCTTCTCCTTTTGTGTGAATAGGTTCTCCCAAAATATTAATCGACCAAGGATTGAATACCTCCAACTAATTCACGCTCCAGCCCAATACAGTCCCATAATGCCATATAAAGTAGCCTGTCAGTCTCCTGAAACTGACAAGCTTACTTTTTCTGTTACAGCACCAAGCACTTCCGCCTATATATCAACTCTAATTCCCTACAACTTCCTAACCATTCATCTATCAATTTCAAGCATACATTCAAGTCTTATCAGTACTAGCCACTGACCATTCTCTTCAACTTCAGATTCTTAAGTTTCATGCAAAAAAACATCTGCATTCTTAGTTTCCTGCATCAATGCTCAATAGACCTACACAGCCAGCTGGAGAAACAACAGCTACCAACACTTTCTCACCAGACTCTTTCTCGAATTCCTCTTCTCTGTCTCAGATAACTGAACCCCACATCAACAACAATATCCAGCTTATGTAAACACCACCAGAAATTGCATTCTTACCAGCCTGCAATCTCTCATTCAAAGTCATCATCAGCACTGCAACACAACCAACCAAAGTCCATTGCAGTCACTATTTTTAGCTGTACTAACACCTCGAGCATCACCAGAGCCACTACTGCCTAGCTATTGCATCTGAACTATACATGCATTGCAACAATATCACTGCACCTGAACTGCAGCTTCACCCGCAGCTTAAATTCATTGCTTCCACTCGAAAGTAGCTCCATCCTCAGTAACAACATCTCTTCCTTATTTGAGATCTCTTTAAGAATATCTCAAACTAGATCCATCCTCTCTGCTTCAAATCCACCAGACTCGTCTTTATTCACAGAACCTGTTAGAGTTTAGGAAACTTATTATTTGTTTCCTATTAAAATTGTGTATTCTATTTATAGTTTGAGTTACAATAGGTATGTCATGTATGTCGTATATACGGCAAGTGTAATAGGTTTATAGTTTTCCTGTTTCTCACATTTTGTAAATATCTAAATATATGCAATCTCTTCTCTGGTTTTCTCACGATTTGAGAAACTTATTAAATTCAAAACCTGTTTTGGTATCAGACATGAGATTCTACTATGACCTGTTTTCTTTATGGTTTCTTTTCTCTCTTTACCCACAGCTTCTTAACCTTTTCTTCTTCATCACCATGTCTATCGTAACATCTCAAACCTCATCAACTTCTTCCTCAACAACTTCTTCTTCAACAACTTATACCTCTTCTACTTCTTCAATGTCTTCTTTTTCATTCGATCAGGTACCCTTTGAGTGTCTTCATGGTGCTGTTTCAGATAAGCTAACGGGTCACAACTATTTGCTATTGTTAGAGCACTGCTCGGTCAAACTCGCATGCATTGCTATCTCAAGCATGTTTTTCAATCTTAGTGATCAAGACTATATAGTCTTGATTTCTAGTCTATAATAGCTAAGGTCTCGGCCTAGGATAGAAAGTGTAGTTGAGCTCAAGAACTGCATGGTGATCATCATACAAGACGAAGGACTACTCAAGGAACCAGTGGATCTTCATCGACTAAAAGGTATGTGGAGACTTGAACTTATCTATCACTCGAAAGTCTATCAACTCTATCTTCTATCTTGAGACAAAAGTCGTTTTACTATATAGACTAAGAATATGCACATGTGACATTTCGAGCTGAGTATATCTCGCTTATCTATTTCTCAAAATATGTGTTGGTAAAGCTTTCGCTTTAGCCAAGTTCATCTTTTCCTAGTGACAAAAGTCATGTTATGTTTCAATCACTTTGGAAATCGCTCTGATGAAAAATAGTTCGTGAAAACAACTATATGACGTCCTCTGAGAATGTTTCAATGATTGAAATGAGAGTTTAGACTATATAACCATTGTGGGATGCAAACATTGTTGTGGCAACACATATATGTATAAGTCCTTATCACTTGAACCGAAGTTTGCGAACTTTGTTGATCAAGTGGAACCGGAACGGAAGAAGAAAACGATGCGATCATGTTTGGAGAAGTTGGATGCGAAATTGAGGTAACAATCTTGTTAGTTAATTGTTTTCCTGTTTTAAGAAAAGCCTATTTTTATTTGATATATATATTGCTTTTGCTTAAACGAAATTGTTGGTACAATTGATGTGTTTATCCCATTATGTATGTGTGGATGTTTGTGTGATTCAATTTTTTCCGGTTAAGTAAATTTTTTGTTATCTTGCTTTGTTGTATGATATCAATCATTTAGGCTTACAAAATTTGGTGCAATTGCGGTGCTTTAATGTTTATATTAATTCAATTGCTTCCAGTTAAGTAAAACAATTATTATTTTGCTTTATTGTGTAGTATTAATTATTTATGCTTACAAAATTTCGGTGCAATAGTGAAACCTTGATATATATGTTATTTCTATTGTATCTGGTTGAGGTGAATAATTATGCAAGTTGGTTTATTGGTTTATATGAATTATTTATGGCTAATGAATGAATATGTTGATGGGACGAGTTGTTTAGTCCAATTCGATTCCGTATAAGATAAACTAAGTTAATTCTGATCTTAGTTAGACTTACCAAAGTGGAGGTTTCGGTTATTCTAGTCTAGCCGAAATCCTAAACAAGGAAATACTAGTTAACTAACCTAGTATTTGGCTTATTTAAAATCTAAAGGTCTAAGTTATATGGATAATTAGAACCTGATGAGAAAAATGGAGTTTATCTTTGTTTTGGTCTTATCGAATGAAGCGGTTGTATTTATACAATCGGTTTAGCAAAGGAACTAACTTGCTTAGTTGATTTTTGGTTTGCTAAACTAGTTGGGAAAATTGCTTCGGGCAATTATTTCCATGATAACATATCAAAACTTAATTACTTGTAGTTTTGGTTTTGATATTGGTTGTCAAAAATGGTATATGGAACCCTCGTTCTTGACTCAACAGGTTGCAAGTCTATTTTGAGATTTGTAAGATCCTTTTCGTGTTGTCCTTTATTTATTTTTTGTTTCTTTGTCATTTTTGTGACAAAAGGGGGGAGAAATATATGGAGTAAACAAGTGATGCTGGTATCAATTTTATGGTTGATTGGTGTCACTAGGGAAGATGACAATGGTGCTTGAACGTTTATCTAACGAATGAGGAAAAGCACATACTAAGGGGGAGTAACATATCATGTGATTGGGATAACAAAGACGCGCGGATTGAAAATCTACCTATCTCACCTTTAGGGGGAGTATAAGCTTTGTTATTATAATGCCGCTGCTGCATTTATGAGGATTGAATGAATGCAGGTTATGCATTGTTGGATTCGGGAATAAAGCCTATGTGTAATGAATTCTTGTAATTTGTTTATCCATATGATTGTAAGAGTTTTGTCACTAAAATTGACAAAGGGGGAGATTTTTAGAGCATTGCTCGATTGAACCCACCAAGCATTGGTATGTCCAGTTTGGTTGTCATATTTTAGTGAACCAAAACTCATTTAAGAGTCGCTTGATTTAAATATACTAGAGTCAACTTCGTATAGGTTAGCTTGAAAGTATTAGGGTGAGACATTACAAGTATTGCGAAGACTTGAAGAAGTGAAGAAGAACGGAGCTACAACCACAACATTATCCTTCCACTTGAGGTTAGTGATATTTGACTTGAATTGTTTCATTCCCTAACGTATCTTTCAAGTCGTGCATATTGAAAACATAAAACTGTGAAGCATGAACATTCTAGATAGACATAGTATTAAGGAATACAATATGAAGTTTCTTGCTTAACCATTAAAATTTGTATATAAGACATCGACATAAACGTATGAATGCTATTGTGATTATGTATGGGTATGAGGTGAGGATTTCATCCTAGGGAACAATGTTTACATGTGTTCTAAGGAAGTAAGTTCATGATATGTGTTGTGAACCGAAAAAGAAATTGCCAGGAGTTATTGGGGCTGTTTTTTATTGCATATCTTATGAACGACCAATATGTGTGATTAGTATAACCGCTCATGACTTGTTTGTGTTCTTGGTAAAACTATTCACATGAGGCCTGACTTATGTATTGGTATGACTTTTATTAGTGAAAGCGATATTAAGTAATCACCTGGGGTATGATCGGGTTTGTGAGTGTCTGAACTTATTATTGGGAGAAGGGGAACCGATCCTAGTAAGAGTTACAGTGCCTCACAAGGGGAGTCGATCCTTGTATGAGGTGCAGCAAGGTTTATGGAAGAAAGGGGAACCGATCCTATGAACATGTGCAACACGTTTTTGGGAAGGGGGAACCGATCCTATGGACATGTGCAGTGCATACAAGTTAGATACCAAATATATGTGGGTGTTGATGGTGGTTTTTAGCTTAGGGTTAAAATAATAAAACCCTAGTCAGACAATGACGTCACAGAACTTGAGTAATAATGTCTCCACCAAGCACATTTATTGAACCTGTAGTGACCCTCAAGCTCGTCAACGCTATTAGACCGGTCAAGCGTCGATTTAGCCGATAATGACTCGATTAATTAGAGACCAACGTTAATTAATAGAAATTAATCTAACAACGATTTAGATACGAAACTAGTATCATTGAGTAGGTTTCAAAACGTTACGCGGAATAGACTACCCGAACGTGTCAATCGGATACCGGACGACGAAGATATCATCGGATAAGTATGATTGGCAAATAATCATTTCTTTTATCTAAACCTCCTGGCTTCCCTTATCAATTCGGGGTGCCCTTATCACTTTCTTTTGCCTTATCATTACCAACGTGTCGAAAAGAATTCATTCTCTTATCTTTTTCTCTTTCTTTCTTCTTCTTATGCTCCTCTCTTCTTCTCGTTTGATCTGCAGCGTCATTTGAGATATGTTCTTTGGGTTGTAAATTTATTAAGAAACTTAGGGGATGATGGTTGTGTAATGCAGAAGAAGTTGGTTCAACTTTGGATGAAAAAGATATAGTGGATCGAAGAGAATTAGAAGCTCGAGTTCTGTGATTTGGAAGCGATAGAGGGTTTGTGTGAAATTATGGATGGTTGTAAGAAATTGAAGATGGGTTTGGTGTGTCTAAAGTAAAAGAGAAGATTTATTATTTGAATTTCGATTCACGGTGATGAATTAGATAATTAGGGTTTCCTGAGATTTAGAATTAATGAAGATTTATGAACGATTGTGGATGAAATTAAGTAACTAATAAGGGGTTCTGTATGTTGGAAGCAAAGAAGATGAGTTAGAGTTTGATTCTCAAGCTTCAGAGAAGATTCAAAGAATTAGGGTTTCCCCTTCATAAGAGGTTCAAGGAAGAACTGGAAGATGTAATTGAGGTAATTATGCTTCTCTGCAATCTTAGTAAGTTATGAAGTTCTTTTGTAGAGTATTTATGAATGTTTGTGAAGCTAAGAATTGAATTGGTATATGAATGTGCTGATATGAGGATTATGATTATAAGAATAGAGCTAATGGACTGTAATGATGATGATATAGAGTATTATGGCTGTATTGCTAAGCAATGTTGATGGAGTTGAAGGTTGTTGTTCTGTGGTTGAGTTGTATAATGGGGTATGTGATGGATGAATGAACTGGGTTGTTAGATGGTTCCATTGGAACTGGAATTAAGTCACAGCTAGTGCTGATGTTGTTGTGTGATGGAATATGAATGTGTAAGTGGGTGTAAAGAGAATTGGATTGAATAGTTGGTAATGATATTGGCTGAATTTCTGATAGAAGTTGTGTGGTAGATGTATATGAATGTATTACAGTTACTGGTACAAGTAGTGGTGCTGGAGTTACATCTCATGAGGTTGGAAGTGAGATGTTGAAGTTCAAGGGATGTGAATGAAGAGTTGCAGGTGATGTATGAAGGAGTCAGTGGCTGCAGGGGATATCAGTGACAAGTTGAAGTGTGTGTTCCGAATTTAAGAATGGATTAAGTTGAAATGAGGAGAAGTGTTTGTAATTGTGTTGACTGAATTACATATAGGAAGTTGAACTTGAAACTGTTTTGTTGAATGTTAAGAATGGTGGTGTTGCTTCAAGAAAATGGAGATGAGATTGGTGATTGTGTTTGAATGGTGTGTATGGATTACAAGAACTGTTGATGGGTTCTGTCAAGTGTGGAGATTGGTTTGATTAGAATTATTGTATTGTGAGAAAGGGGTTGATAATGAGAGTTGTAGGAATGTAGCTAATGCTAGCATTGAAAGCTTGGAAAAGCTGTATCATTGCAGGTAGGTTGTTGTATTGTAATTTGAATTTGAGATTCGTTTAAGATTATATGAACTGAGGTTAAGTGGTTAAATTAAGAGTTTGAATTAGAATTGGAGTTTGTTGTTTTGGATTTAGAGTTAAATGGAATGTTTAGTGGTTATGTAGAGTTATGTTTTTGAGTTTTAGGTATTAGTCATCCCAGTCAGATGTCTGACTAATTTACCTTGTCTGACTCAGTTATCTAACTGAGTTGATTAGGTGACCAGGTGTTGACCCGATCCGACTCAGTTGACTGAATTAACTCGTTGACCATTAACCCTGGACTTTGACCTTGACTATTGACTTGACCTTAGACGTTGACCGTCAATTGACCAAGTGGACTGTTAGTGACCGTTTGTTGACCATGGACTGAGCCTTAGTTATTGGGCTGTTTTATGAGTCTTGGGCTTAAGGCCGTTTCTTAATTAGACATCTTGGACCTCTTGTGGTCTGAATTAGCATCCGGTGCTTTCTACAAAGTTGTAGATATTCACAAGACTTAGCTACGGACTACATAATCAATCTAATTTGATTAGTAAACTTTTAGTTATACCAAAGATAGAGAATAAGATATCATAATGGGCTTAGAACCATTAGATAGAATTGTATGATTCTTCTGTGAGCCTTTTTGGCTAAACTCTTAGAGTGCTTGTGTGATTATCAGTTAGATTCTATTAACACCGATCATTCAAAGAATGAACCGGGGGATTGTGGATCTCGAGATAAGCGTGGCTGGTCATCAAAAAGGTGTGGGAATGCATTTAACTCTTTGTATTCATTATTGTTGCTTTTATAAAAGTTTATGATTAACAAACTCATGCGTTGTCTGTTCTTGCATTCCATGTTTTGTTTTAAATGCATTATGTTAATCCAGTTGATTCTGTGAATCTTTCCACGATGTGGAAAGGACTTGTAATGTGTTGTCAATATGAATTGTTGGGAAATGAGAATTTCCACTTGTGGTATTGTAGATGGTGGATTTTCAACAACGGATAAAATCGTAAACTCATGATTGTACGGACCGCTGGTTCAGCAATCGCATGTGAGTATTGAGACACGGGTCTCTCATCGAATTCTCAACGGAGAGTGCTTTCTCTCAGAGTACATGTAGATGTGCATTCAACGTCTAGACAACGGCATAATCTCATGAATACTAAATACTTTCAGTCATTTATATATAGTATCACGGGATGGACGGCTCTACGGGGCAATATCATCTTCAGGAACAAACAACGAGTTTAACCTGACTATATAAAGGATATGGCTTAACGGAAAGTCATGTCAGGATAATTAATTCTCCCATCGTAGTCAGTTTATTCTGCTAGGCATAGACCCATGAGGTTAATTATCCCTTCATTGCTCCGATTCCGTGGTCGAATCAACGACGATCCCACGGAATGGCAATAAGATTGCTCCGACCGTGGTCGAATCAACGGCGATCCCACGGAATGGAAATATCATTGCTCTGATTCCGTGGTCGAATCAACGACGATCCCACGGAATGGAAATAAGATTGATCTGATTCCGTGGTCGAATCAACGACGATCCCACGGAATGGCAATATCATTGCTCTGATTCCGTGGTCGAATCAACGACGATCCCACGGAATGGCAATATCATTGCTCCTATTCCATGGTCGAATCAACGTCGATCCCATGGAATGGAAACGATCGCATTGTTCTGAGTTCGTAGTCGAATCTTTAGCTGATCCTATGAATTAACAGTGAATATCTATCCGTTTTATTACTCATTTCATGGATTATTCTCCATTGAATTAGTAATAAATAATTAACAATCGGGCGTATGAGCTACCTCTGAGTAAGCCCCGATTTAAATGGTGAAAGTGTACTCAACAATGATGCACTGACGGTCACCGCACGAACGAGTATTTCAAAATACAACGAAACGATGAACCTATGCAAAATAGGGAAGAAAATAATAAATAATTAAAATATTTGATGAGGTCTTTGGGACACTGACACACGATCAACTCATCGTGTCGTGGTCAGTTCCACGCCAATCCTATATTTTAATACACTTTTATTATTTTTTCATGATTTGATAAAATTCTCTCGTTTGATCGAATCTCCTTCTTGAGAAAATTCCTTGGATTCATGGTATTTACATGAGTCCGTCAAAATAATATAAAATTAGGAGAGTGTGTGGGGCGTGACCATTGGCTGACCGGCCATGCCTTGGTCTCACCCGGCCCACACCTCACAGTTCCTCATTATTTTTATTATTATTATTTTTCTCTAATTTCATGAAAAAACTCCTTGATTTCGTGGTATTTTTCCTCAAAAATTCCTTAAATCATCAAAAATAATAATAAAATAAAATGAATTATGAAAACTTGTGGGACCGAGCCTTGGCCGGCCGGCCATGCCCTAGACGGCCCTGTTTTATTTATTTTATTATTAATTATCTTATTTTTCCTTGATTTCATGGTATTTTTCTCAAAATTCCTTCAAATCATCAAAAATACCCAAAAATTATTTAAAAATTATTAAAATTCGTGGGATTGGGCCATGACCGCTCGGTCACGCCTCTGTGGTCCCACATGACCGAATTTTATTGTTTAATATTTTTCAAAGACCATGAACTCATGGAAACTCCTTCAATTCATGAAAAACTCTCTAAATTTATCAAATTCCTCAAAATTCATGAATCCTTCATAAAATCATCAAAATATATAAAACTAAGGAAGAGACACCACGGGACCGTGGTCATGACTGTCCGACCGTGCCTTGACCACCGGCGTCCCAGTCTCACAATTCCTTATTTTAAAAATATTTTCCATCGTCTCATGGTGTTTCCTTCGTCTCATGGAAACTTCTTGATTTTAATAAAACTCCTTCGTTTTATCGTGGGACCGGCTCCTTAAATCTTTCCAAAATTTTACTTTTGGGGTGTTTTCACCTCCCGAACGAGCTCAAAACCTAAAAACTCCCTCGATGGGAGATAGGAAATTCGTTTCCGTACGGAATGAAGGGGCGGACCATCAAAATCCGAGTCCGTATGAGAATTATACATCAATTCTAGTAAAGGACGTTAATTAGGGTTTGGAGACTGCTCAAGCGACCAAAAGTTGGTCACATGATCACTGTGACCGGTCCACACTTCATAATTCCTTCACTTGTATTATTTTCCTTCGTTTGATGAAGTTTTGACGGTTTTATCAGAAAACCCTAATTTTGTCATATTTTCTCAAATGGTCGCTAAAACGTGCACCAGAAAATATCAAAATTCTCAAGACTGAGACGCGGACACCTTAGGGACACGAACATGTTATCTTGACCGACCAAGATTATCTCTTTGGCTCATGGAAGCCAGTCTCATCGGTTTTCACAGTTTTGACCTAATTTGCACAATTGCTCGTATTAGGTCCAAAACTTCCAAACACTTTGGATTTTTCATGAAGTGACCATCAAACGGTCACGTGATAACCCAGGGCCGGCTCCATGACTCTATGGTCGGTCCATCACTCTCTCATAATTAATTAGGTTTTGATACCTAAGTCTCAGACGAGCATTTTGAATAATGATTGAACCATCATTTAATCATTCTTTCACCAATAATTCATGAACTCTTCGTGAATTCATCATATTTGCTCACGTGAGCACATGGACACTACATGGTTGATCCACGGTCCCATGTAGCCGCTCCTCGTTCTTCCCATGGTTAAAACTACTGACCATGAATTGATCATCAATCGATCAAATTAGGGTTTCTGATTTCAAGGATCATACTTCCAAACTCTAACCTTAATAATTCTATGATGACCTCATGGTCATGAATTAATATTAATAATTCTACGACGACCTCATGGTCATGAATTAATATTAATAATTCTACGATGACCTCATGGTCATGAATTAATATTAATAATTCTACGATGACCTCATGGTCATGAATTAATAATTCTACGACGACCTCATGGTCATGAATTGATAATTCCACGACGATCTCATGGTCATGAATCTTATTAATTATGCTAGGTTCAACGACCAGCATTTTAATTAATATTATTGGCACACCGCCAATCATTCATGAGCAAGACATGCTCAGACGGTCAAATATTCAACAAGTCATCACGAGAGTAACACTTTCTCAGATGACCAATATTTTCCCGAGTTAAGGAATATCGGTTCAACAAACCATCGAATGAGCAATACTTTCTCACTTCATCATAAGAATTATACCTCTGTTTCATGACACGTTCAATTCATGGGTGGTTCCAGAACATCTTGTTCGACTCAGCAACCACGTGGACTCATTGTCCCATCAAACCACGAGACGATCAATCGTGTCACTTGGGGGGATATCACTTAGGGTTTTGGTATGGCGGTCTACGGCACGTGTGTTCAAACACACAATGGAATGTGAGCAAGTCGTGCAATCAGTTGAAGGAATTCACGAGGTAGTGGGTGGAAAGTCGACCAAGTCTTTACACGTTGGACAACTGGTTTCGAACACGATTCCCACCTCTCCACTCCTTGATTCCATCAACCGTCATACTTCATGGGATCATGGTGTCTATAATTCTAGCAATATAAATAAGTTCCTTAATCAATATTGAGAATTATCGAATAACCATCGAATCAGAAAAACAGAACGAATACACAAAATACTCAGAGTAAGAATCTCACGTCTCTTCGACAACACGGGATCATCAAACTCATCAATTGAGAAATTTCTTTACAATCGTTCAACTTCAATCATTCAGAACTTATCATATTCAGAATTCACACACCCACAATCCTTGAATCACCATCGATTCCACACATTTCTCAGCTTCCCTCCTACAGATCAACCCATACTCTCTTGTGACCGAATTTACTCTGGAACGGTCGTTGTCTCGATTTAGGCTGGAGTACTACAGATTGATCTCTCGAATATAAGCACCCCCTTTGCAGCGGTGCATCTGTGTGCGGTTTAACATTTCGCTCGGTTCGAGGAACCTCCTCCGTCCGGTCGTCTCCTCAATCCATTAAAAACCAGTAGATCATTTTTCCCCATCCACAGATTGGCGACCACAGTGGGAGATCATTCTCTCGGTTGCAATCTCACATTCTCACAAGATGGTTGGTATTAGGTCAGGATCGGTTACAAATCCTAACGCAAATATCGCTAGCACTAGCAACAATGAAGACATCCCGGAAACTATTCCGGCCACCAACACTGATGGTGGTGACATCACTCCTCCTCACGCCAACTCGGAAGGTCATCCTTTGTTCAGTCGAAATCCCGAAGAAATCAGAGGAAACCCTCCACCTACCATGGATGATCTCATCAAAACGCAAGAGGCTCTTGCAAAGAATCAGACGGATATGGCTGCGGCACAACAGAAATTATTGGATCATCTGAAGACTCTCACGGACAAACTATCGGAGAAGACCCAAGGAAAAAGGAAAGTAAAGGAAAAGTCCTCAGACGCTGATCCTAAGGTGATTCCAATTCATACAGTGGATGATGACGAAACCGTCAAAGCTGCAGGCGATTCATTAGCAAAGCAGTCATCAAACTTCATCACTCGTGAAGACCTGGAGCGTCTTCTGGAGAACCGTGGAAAAGGAAACACATCACATATCCACCGTCACCAACCTCCTTATCCCTTGGATATACAGAGGATTCCTCTTCCCAAAGGTTACATTTCTCCAACTTTTACTCTATATGATGGAACATGCAACGCTCGAGAACATGTTTCATGTTTCCTCGAAGCTTTGGGAGAACATGAGCACAATCATGTTGTTCGTCTCAAATAATTTTCAAAGTCTTTGAAAGGAAGAGCATACACCTGGTACAACAACATCGCACCAGGGACCATCAACAACTGGGGAGAAATGGTCAATACATTCTACAGGAAATACTTTTTCGTGTCGGAACAAGTCACTCTCTCTGATCTTGGGAGAATGTCTCAGAATACAGGTGAGAACCCCAACGAATACGTGAAGAGGTTCAGAGTCCAAGCCTTGGACTTCCATGATCCAAACGTCACGGAACAACAACTAGTGGACTTATGCATCAACGACATGCTCCTGGTCTATAGAGCTTTACTGGAGAACCTTCGATTCCAAACTTTCTCGGAACTCCACGAAGCCGCGAAGAGATCAGCAACTACCGCACCCGCACTTCTGGAAAGACCAAAGTCTACAAGAACTGAGGAGTCAAAAGACCCTCGAGGAAACATGCGTCTGGTTAACAAACAGTATACCCTGCAATCTTCGACAAACGCTGTCACAGAAGGAATCAAGCGGAAATCTGAACCACAACACAAGCAAACAGCCTCTACTCCTTCGAAGACACACAAAAAGGATAACTCTAAGACCTCTCCTCAACGAACGGACGAGCCAGAGGCACCCGATTTTCCCTGTTCCATGGAAGAAGTCAACGAATTACTCGATGCCTAGATTCAAGATGGTGCAATCAAGTTGTCTTTTAATAAAAAGGAACCAATCGAAGAAGCCATGGAAAATCCTCGGTATTGTCGCTTCCACAGGTATGTCAGCCATCCCACAAGTGATTGCAAAGTCCTGAAACGCATATTCAAAGAAAAGGTCGAATCAGGAGAACTCAACCTGAGGACTGAGGGAGTACACAAAAATCCTCTTCCGGTCTAAGATTTCACCATCAATGGACCTCCCGTCAAAGAAGCAGTTCAATCCCTGATTGAACATACCTGCGATCTGTTGTATCTTTCGAAAGCCCAAAGGAAAGATATGTTTGCTGCATTGAACCACATCGTATCCGGAAAACGACTACTAATCCAAGAGGCTACCATCGAACCCTCAGCAATAGACAATGAAATATACGACTGGGGACTGCTCACCACAGTGCACATCAAAGGGAACGATTTCATAAGAGCGTTAATTGATGTCGGTACTGCTGTCAACATCATCCCTCTCAAAACTCTCAAAGCTGCCGGCATAACTCGACAAGAATCCACCCACGCTCCAATGGCAATCAGATACCACGAAGGAATCTCCAGATACGCCTATGGCTACATCATCCTAAAAGTCGAAGAAAATTAGGTCTTCACTGAAACCAAATTCTTTATAATCCGAGAAGATCCAGGGTATGATATGATTCTTGGACACGCATGGATTCATGATGGGAAGACAATGATAACTCCTGCAACGACACGTCCCTGTGAAGAAACTCCTGACTCGGAGGAAGATGCGGAAGACATCTCGCCGTTTGAATACCTGGAGGAGGTCAAAACCTTAACAAAACTTGCACAAGAATCTGAAGAACATCCAAATGCATTCGTCAAAAAGTTCTGCGACCAGGAAAGTTTCATCCCCTCTCACGTGCCTATATCATCAGTTTTCAAGTATGTCTCCTTGATTCAGGGACTTCATTCCATGAACAACTTAGCGATCGCAAAGTTCTATGACTGGATAATCTCGCCACAACAATATTTCACTCAGTGGTTGAGTCCAGATCTTCTCCAAGTCGGTCATCCAATCAAGAGGCTCATCATGGAAGATATGGCAAAACATTACGAGAGATTCCTTCTCCCGCACGAATGTCCATATGTACCACAACCATGGAATCACGTCCCACAAAGGATTCCAAATCAACAGAAGATGTTCAAGGCGCGGGCGACCAAACCCAACAAATTTCATGAAGGAGACCTAGTTCTCAAAGCTGTTCAATGCAATCTTCGTTCAGCAAGGAGCTCCAACTGGGAAGGACCATTCGTGGTTGCTAAATCCATAACCGGAGGATACTACAAGCTTGTCAACACAGATGGCAGAGCCCTACCAGTAATTTAGGAGAAATGGCTTAAGGCGTTTATTTGAAAAGATGGGCGTTTTGAGGTATCAGGTGTTTGAGCATCCATGACGTCTAGACTGGACATTTAGAATTTTCATTGTATTTCAATTCCTCTAAAACGTTTGCAATACTTGGAATCAGTATTTGAATTCATCAGTTTATCAAAATTCAACTCATATTTCTTAAAAGAAAATCTCTATCAAATCCCAAAATCCTCAAAAGACATCTACAAATCCAAAACCAAAATATCAAAACCCATATAAAACCTCACATCTCTCAGAAGTTCAGAAGTTCAAGAAATCATAGAAAATCAGCAAGGAAAGATTTTTCAGCTTCTGCTTCCTTAAAATCCTACAAATCTGCCATCTCCTTGTTCAGCTCTTCGGTCAACCTTGCAATTTTCTTTTCCTTCTCCGTCACAGCAACATTTGGGAAGGGAATGTTGTTCTCACACGAGTCCTTAATCGCATCCATTTGCTTACGAAGCCACTTCAAGTTAAAACCAAGCCTCTCAGAATTACCTAAGTTGAACTCCCAATCAAAGATACATCTTGAGTAACGGAATGCCTAGGAATACTGTATATGTCATTCACAACACGCAAGAGTGCACCTACATGCATGGTCAATGCATCAATATGCCCAGGGATCCTCTCGACGATGATATGGCCAAACTTCGTCCATATGGCTTCATACAATTCTGCATATCCAACGGGAACACCGAATCCGCCAACTAATTCGTAACCTTGGAGTGAAGCATCGAACGGAGGATCAAAATCAATTCCAGCAGTAGGATATTCATGCACTACTATACGGTTTTCAGAAGCGGCTTCTATCATGGCAACAGCTCTTTCAGTATTCTCTACAGGGATCCTGGGTTCTTCTATTTCTGAAGCAGCAACGATTTGGGATTCCATGACTTCATCAACAACTTTCTCTTGACTCTGAGGCTCAGGAATAGTCATCTCCTCATCAACGATCTCAGGTCCGCTCGATTTTTCCTTGTTGATTTCTATGTCCCCAACTTCGGTATTTAGCACCTAATACGAAGATTACATGGGGTTAGGGTCACGAAAGCTTGAAATAAAAAAAGGAACATGAGGTACAACATAAAAACAATCCAAAATTATCAAGATTCATCATTTTATGTTCAAGACATTGGTAAATAGCATGGAAGTCATGGAGACACGTTTTACGGTAACCACGTCTGAAGAAACTGTGCACTGCTTTGTACTAAAGGATGAACTAGGAGAAATCTACAATTAATAAGAGGATGGGTCATAATACCATTCTCTTCGTATGGATGTCCTCTACAACGTGTCAAAATTTCATGACAATTTGATGAACGAGCAAGAAGATGTGTCCAAAACATCAACTGATGCGCAATCTGAAAAAGTTCTGGGAGTCTCTTGGAAGTTTACTATTTCGCCTTTTTCAGGCTCTAAACGCGCTCAGGACTTAAAAATCTTCTTTTCTAAAGCTTGGAAATTTTCCAGGCTTGAATTTTTCACATGCAGATCATCAAAACCCGATTCCAGATGAAGATTCTATGGCGTTTCTAATAAAAGTCTGGGCTCTGAATTTTCTGACGACGAAATTCAACTGAGTTTTCACATATTCACATAGGTCTTCATTCATTCACAAGTCAGCACTTTTATACTTCTATGGGTGAAATACAAGAGAAATACTTACTTGAGTGGTCTCCGAAGCGTTGAAAGAACCAGAATTGCTCACACCAGCGTCGGCAATAACATTGTTTTCATTCGGCTCTTGACTCTGGGAGCTCTCTTTATCGCCGTTCTTCGAACAGGCGTCAACAGTATTCTCCACATCCATGGATTCTTACTCCTAGACATACCACCAGCAATCAGCGTTTCACTCATAAGACGTCATAATTGATATTGGAGGAGATACTTACAATTTCTTCATCACTCAAGTCAGAAATGGTTTGTTCAGTAGCGGAGAAACGAAGTCCATCAATACTTGACGGAGTAAAGTTCTGAAAAAGAATAACAACATCAGTCGTACGATCCTAATTATATGGGTGAAGAAAGATCACAACGAAGAAAATACTGGAAACTCACCAAGACGCGGGCTGGGGACTTTACCGTATTGGGCAACAACTTATAACTCTTGTGCCTGCCTTCTCCGCCATGAACGATGGCTTCAGTCTCCGAGAAATCTACACAGATTCGAGGTCTTACGATACGACCGTCCTGTGACAAGTTCCAGTAACATAATCAGAATACAGTTGTTATGATTTTATGAAGATTATATAAAAAAGTGTACCTAGGAGCATCCTGGAGACAATTTTTGCTTATCACCAGAGAGATACTTCAATCTCGGTCGAATGGCAATCAACTCATCGGAGGGACGATTTTTTACTGGAGGCTGACCAACCATCACATATTCATGCAATCGCTCAAATTAATTATCCCAGAAGTCTGCATAACCCGGAGTCACATAGGCAAATCTATCATAGCAGGGAAACCAGTAGTTACTTCCTTCCACATGGGTATGGTCTAAACGAGTCATGAGCTGCTCAACTGATGGTTTCCTTCTTCGAATAGTTGGAACACACTGATCCATCCCAATTTGTCGGGCCACTCTATCAATATTATACTCTTCTACTGAAAATTCTCCGTACGAGACTGACAGCAGGTGGCCAGGGGTGCAACTCAACATGAAGGACCTCTCGCCATCGTTCAGATCCGCACCAGACAAAAAACTAGTGCTCTCTCCAGTATTGAAAGTCACCGGTTGGGATATATAAGAAGGCACTAACACCCAAGGACAAAAAGTGAATTCAAATTCATCATCCAACACGTCAATGAGGCGCGCCCTGCACCGAGGCTGCTTTGTGGACCAACGCATGATCCTAGCATTGTCTTTCTCAGGGAAAATATGGCGAGCATCAGTGTTCAGTCCTTGAAAAATATTACGTGGAATGGGTGCATAATTCTTGAAGTGTTCCCACATCAGAGCTTGAAGAAACATCGTGTTAGCATAACATTCAATCTTCATGAAGCTATTCGACACACTGGAGTCTATAACCAAAGAATCCAAGTTGTAATACAAGGAGCCCAAGAACAAGCTACCTATTGGGAGTTGCTCACCTTGAGCCATCTTAATAGCAAAGGGGATCACGAAAGGTTTCAACAAGTTTCCTCTGTCTTCAAAGATATCTCTAGACAACCATAAAAATAAGAAAGCAGCAATAGGTAACATATCGTCGATGGGTTTATCAGAAACTTCGTCTTTAGGCCACCAGCGCGTCAACCAGAGAGCATAGCATCCTTTACTGCCAGCCTTATTTGCTACCTCCATTACAGCTGTCAAGATATGAGAAACGACAGTCTCCTCATCTGAAAGATCCCCTGGAAGATTACCTGTGATTGGGAGATGCATCAAAGCTACCATGTCTTCCAAGGTAATGGTAAACTCTCCCCATATGCATATGAAGGTATGAGTAGGAATACACCAGCGAGAAAGTAGAGATACAATACTTCTTGCGTCACGGTAAATGAATAACTCCCCAGAAGCTTGAATAGCCCTTGTCACCTGCGCCTGATCGAGCATAGCCCTCACATGAGGAAAACCAAGCATGTGCCTCGCCCATCCAGCAAACTTCTCTAAAGGTCGACGAGAAAGCTTAAATTCTATAATCGATGCAAGGAATACTCCACGTTCAAGACAAAATCGGATAACTGTCTTAGGAGTCACGAATTTCTTATGAGTGACAGTCCTGGGATTTATAAGCAGACGATACGCTGGAGATTTCAAATGTTTTTCAGCTACTGCAGGATCTTCCTCAAAAAATGCATCATCAATATTTGGGATATTCTTAATCCCAGGGGTTTCATCTTCATCTTCACCAACAGAAGCTTCGTTTGTACATATCTCATCTCTAAAGATATCATCATCAACGTACATCTCTTCTCTCGAGGCGTCGTCAACCTGAGAATTGGTCATCATTGCTGAGTAGCTGGAAAGGTTCACGCAACATTCTATTTCAGTCCATACATGAATTGAAGAAATACGGCAAAAATGTTAACTCTTAACTCTTACCTTTTACTTCCACTAACAATAGTGATAGTAATGCTGGAGTCAACACCAAAATTGTTCGTCTCTTCGAAAACTGCAAAAACGAACAAAATTTAGTAATCTCCGAAACTGATTTTTCACAAAATCACGGGCGCAACCTTCATAATGTGAATATTCACGCAACTTACATATGAAGTTTACATCAAATAAAATATATCATCATATTTTGCATAATATGTGTCACGGCTGCACATATTTATATAAAAAAAAACTATTTTTTCTTCGTATCGTTGTTAGTTGTCTTTAAAACGAAGGTTTATTTCAAAATATTGTGAACACTCACAATCCATGCACATGATAAAGTTTTGTATTTATAAAAGCTCATAAACAATTTTTTTATCACTGGACGCAAGTTCATCATATATATTTTCCTTCGTGTCGTCGCTATTTGTCTTTAAAACGAAGGATTATCCCGATTTCGTGAAAATTCATCTTTATGATAAAACCATGGTACGCGCGAAACCTCATACACTAAGTTTTATCACTGAACCTAGGTTCATATGCTAAAAGGTCTCTCCTAAATCAGGGATTATAGTTGGTTTTCGAAACTAACGATCGAACGCACATACGTTTTCAAAAAAATAAAATAAATAAATAAATAAGGGTTTTTCATAAAACCATCACCAATCATATACACATATGTATAATTTAAATATGATCAATTCATGAAACAACTCATGAAATCAGCAAACATCTCAAAAAAAAAAAAATCGTGCTCACCTGGTCAACGCCGGCCGGAACTGGTCGGACGGCGATCAAACGGCGCCGGCGATCGGTGGTAGCTGCTCCGACGAAAAATTTTCCTCCTCCCCTGTACGTGAGTATGAAGATGATGAAGATATCAAAGAGCTGGTCGTGAAAAAAAAAAGGGAATTAACCCCTTTGATAATTTTAACCTAATTCCACTAGGATTTCCTTATTTGGGCCCGGCCCGCGAATCCTAACCGACCATGGGCTCGTCGTCCAAACCAGCGGTTCAACACCAATTTATGCTCACCAAATGGCTCCCTAACCATGACAACGAAGCCTTCATCAAGTCCTGGCTCGCTCATACTCACGAAATACGGTAATGTCTCAACTTACGACTAAGTTCAATTACTAGTATAATTTTTAGCTTGAAAATCAGCATTTAATGCTGACTGAGGAACACAGCTTTCCTCAGTAACCAGGGGACTTAATGTAGATGGTGGATTTTCAAAAAAGGATAAAATCGTAAACTCTTGATTGTACGGACCGCTGGTTCAGCAATCGCATGTGAGTATTGAGACACGGGTCTCTCATCGAATTCTCAACGGAGAGTGCCTTCTCTCAGAGTACATGTAGATGTGCAGTCAACGTCTAGACAACGGCATAATCTCATAATACTGAATACTTTCAGTCATTCCTATATAGTATCACGGGATGGACGGCTCTACGGGGCGATATCTTCTTCAGGAAAAAATAACGAGTTTAACCTGACTATATAAAGGATATGGCTTAACGGTAAGTCATGTCAGGATAATTAATGCTCCTATCGTAGTCAGTTTATTCTTCTAGGCATAGACCCATGAGGTTAATTATCCCTTCATTGCTCCGATTCCGTGGTCGAATCAACGAAGATCCCACGGAATGGCAATAAGATTGCTCCAATTCCGTGGTCGAATAAACGACGATCCCACGGAATGGCAATATCATTGCTCTAATTCCGTGGTCGAATCAACGACGATACCACGGAATGGCAATAAGATTTCTCCGATTTCGTGGTCGAATCAACGACGATCCCACGGAATGGCAATAAGATTGCTCCGATTTCGTGGTCGAATCAACGAAGATCCCACGGAATGGCAATATCATTGCTCCGATTCCGTGGTCGAATCAACGACGATCCCACGGAATGGCAATATCATTGCTCCGATTCCGTCTCAACAACGATCCCACAGAATGGCAATATCATTGCTCCTATTCCATGGTCGAATCAACGTCGATCCCATGGAATGGCAACGATCGCATTGTTCTGAGTTCGTAGTCGAATCTTTAGCTGATCCTATGAATTAACAGTGAATATCTATTCGTTTTATTACTCATTTCATGGATTATTCTCCATTGAATTAGTAATAAATAATTAACGATCGGGCGTATGAGCTACCTCTGAGTAAGCCCCGATTTAAATGGTGAAAGTGTACTCAACGATGATGCACTGAAGGTCACCGCACGAACGAGTATTTCAAAATACAACGAAACGATGAACCTATGCAAAATAGGGAAGAAAATAATAAATAATTAAAATATTTGACCGAGGTGCTGGGACACTGACACACGATCAACTCATCGTGTCGTGGTCAGTTCCACGCCATTCCTATATTTTAATACACTTTTATTATTTTTTCATGATTTGATAAAATTCTCTCGTTTGATCGAATCTCCTTCTTGAGAAAATTCCTTGGATTCATGGTATTTACATGAGTCCGTCAAAATAATATAAAATTAGGAGAGTGTGTGGGGCGTGACCATTGGCTGACCGGCCATGCCTTGGTCTCACCCGGCCCACACCTCACAGTTCCTCATTATTATTATTATTATTATTATTCTCTAATTTCATGAAAAAACTCCTTGATTTCGTGGTATTTTTCCTCAAAAATTCCTTAAATCATCAAAAATAATAATAAAATAAAATGAATTATGAAAACTTGTGGGACCAGGCCTTGGCCGGCCGGCCACGCCCTGTTTTATTTATTTATTTTATTATTAATTATCTTATTTTTCCTTTATTTCATGGTATTTTTCTCAAAATTCCTTCAAATCATCAAAAATACCCAAAAATTATTTAAAAATTATTAAAATTCGTGGGATTGGGCCATGACCGGTCGGTCACGCCTCTGTGGTCCCACACGACCGAATTTTATTGTTTAATATTTTTCAAAGACCATGAACTCATGGAAACTCCTTCAATTCATGAAAAACTCTCTAAATTTATCAAATTCCTCAAAATTCATGAATCCTTCATAAAATCATCAAAATATATAAAACTAAGGAAGAGACACCACGGGACCGTGGTCATGACTGGCCGACCGTGCCTTGACCACCGGCGTCCCAGTCTCACAATTCCTTATTTTATAAATATTTTCCATCGTCTCATGGTGTTTCCTTCATCTCATGGAAACTTCTTGATTTTAATAAAACTCCTTCGTTTTATCGTGGGACCGGCTCCTTAAATCTTTCCTGAATTTTACTTTCGGGGTGTTTTCACCTCCCGAACGAGCTCAAAACCTAAAAACTCCCTCGATGGGAGATAGGAAATTCTTTTCCGTACGGAATGAAGGGGCGGACCATCAAAATCCGAGTCCGTATGAGAATTATACATCAATTCTAGTAAAGGACGTTAATTAGGGTTTGGAGACTGCTCAAGCGACCAATAGTTGGTCACGTGATCACTGTGACCGGTCCACACTTCATAATTCCTTCACTTGTATTATTTTCCTTCGTTCGATGAAGTTTTGACGGTTTTATCAGAAAACCCTAATTTTGTCATATTTTCTCAAATGGTCGCTAAAACGTGCACCAAAAAATATCAAAATTCTCAAGACTGAGACGCGGACACCTTAGGGACACGAGCATGTTATCTTGACCGACCAAGATTATCTCTTTGGCTCATGGAAGCCAGTCTCATCGGTTTTCACAGTTTTGACCTAATTTGCACAATTGCTCGTATTAGGTCCAAAACTTCCAAACACTTTGGATTTTTCATGAAGTGACCATCAGACGGTCACGTGATAACCCAGGGCCGGCTCCATGACTCTATGTTCGGTCCATCACTCTCTCATAATTAATTAGGTTTTGATACCTAAATCTCAGACGGGCATTTTGAATAATGATTGAACGAGCATTTAATCATTCTTTCACCAATAATTCATGAACTCTTCGTGAATTCATCATATTTGCTCACGTGAGCACATGGACACTACATGGTTGATCCACGGTCCCATGTAGCCGCTCCTCGTTCGTCCCATGGTTAAAACTCATCGACCATGAATTGATCATCAATCGATCAAATTAGGGTTTCTGAGTTCAAGGATCATGCTTCCAGACTCTAACCTTAATAATTCTATGATGACCTCATGGTCATGAATTAATATTAATAATTCTACGACGACCTCATGGTCATGAATTAATATTAATAATTCTACGATGACCTCATGGTCATGAATTAATATTAATAATTCTACGATGACCTCATGGTCATGAATTAATAATTCTACGACGACCTCATGGTCATGAATTAATAATTCCACGACGATCTCATGGTCATGAATCTTATTAATTATGCTAGGTTCAACGACCAGCATTTTAATTAATATTATTGGCACACCGCCAATCATTCATGAGCAAGACATGCTCAGACGGTCAAATATTCAACAAGTCATCACGAGAGTAACACTTGCTCAGATGATCAATATTTGCCCGAGTTAAGTAATATCGGTTCAACAATCCACCAATATTCAACAAACCATCGAATGAGAAATACTTGCTCACTTCATCATAAGAATTATACCTCTGTCTCATGACACATTCAATTCATGGATGGTTCCAGAACATCTTGTTCGACTCAGCAACCACGTGGACTCATTGTCCCATCAAACCACGAGACGATCAATCGTGTCACTTGGGGGGATATCACTTAGGGTTTTGGTCTGGCGGTCTACGGCACGTGTGTTCAAATACACGATGGAATGTTAGCAAGTCGTGCAATCAGTTGAAGGAATTCACGAGGTAGTGGGTGGAAAGTCGACCAAGTCTTTACACGTTGGACAACTGGTTTCGAACACGATTCCCACCTCTCCACTCCTTGATTCCATCAACTGTCACACTTCATGGGATCATTGTGTCTATAATTCCAGCAATATAAATAAGTTCCTGAATCAAGATTGAGAATCATCGAACAACCATCGAATCAGAAAAATAGAACAAATA
Organism: Papaver bracteatum; assembly: GCA_023529315.1. Lineage (NCBI taxonomy): Eukaryota > Viridiplantae > Streptophyta > Magnoliopsida > Ranunculales > Papaveraceae > Papaver > Papaver bracteatum. The sequence goes on from JAJJWX010004210.1 coordinate 3,578,675, forward strand.
CACAGAATACTCAGAGTAAGAATCTCACGTCTCTTCGACAACACGGGATCATCAAACTCATCAATTGAGCAATTTCTTTACAATCGTTCAACTTCAATCATTCAGAACTTATCATATTCAGAATTCACACACCCACAATCCTTGAATCACCATCGATTCCACACATTTCTCAGCTTCCCTCCTACAGATCAATCCATACTCTCTTGTGACCGAATTTACTCTGGAACGGTCGTTGTCTCGATTTAGGCTGGAGTACTACAGATTGATCTCTCGAATATAAGCACCCCCTTTGCAGCGGTGCATCTGTGTGCAGTTTAAAATTTTGCTTTGTTCGAGGAACCTCCTCCGTCCGGTCGTCTCCTCAATCCCTTAAAAACCAGCAGATCATTTTTCCCCATCCATAGGTATATATGATACACTCCTTCACATTTATATCTACATGAATTCATCTTTTATTGTTTAGAGTTGGTCACCATGGTCTTGGTGGCATCCATAGATAAATAGGTGTGAATTGTCGGTTAGGAATTCACAACCATATTAGTACATTGTTTGACGAAGGAGTTTGTTCCATATACATGTATGATTATTTCAGTGACTTAGTCACTGTTTAATGTTTTCGGAAAAACATATATTGTTTTCCAAATCTTGCATATGATTACTTAGAAGGTTAAATGTTAATTATTCCCACTTCAGTTTCTGTGACAGATCAGAGTTGCGCAGCGAAAGCTTCACGGGTTGACTTCGCTAGTTGATTAACTTTTGTTATGTTTATAATGTTATATATTCTATTTTTAAACCAAATGACTATTATATGTATCATTTGAGAGAAGATTTTGTATATATATTTCTGAGAGGGGTTAGTTTTGGGTTAAGTTTTGTAGCAGATTTCTTAATTGATTGTTTAATTAAATGTTTTAGAATTTTAGTGCCTCTTATTTAGTTAATTTCTTGGATTAGTCAGCTGCTAGCTTAGGGGGCGCTACAGAACCCTTAAATATGACTGTGTGAAAATTACCAGGGTACCTTTTTTTAATGCTAATTAGGGTTTCGATAGGCCAAAACCCTAATTCCCACGCCACATGTGCCAATGGCAAACCGTGCCAGCCACACCTACCGCGCCAAGGAATGCCAAACATGCTAGCCGCACCCCTGTGCCAAGGCATGCCAACCGTGACAACCACACATACTGCGCCAAGGCATGCCAACCATGCTAGACGCACCCCTGTGCCAATGGAAAACCGTGCCAGCCATACCTACCGCGCCAAGGCATGCCAACCATGCTAGCCGCACCAATGTGCCAAGGCATGCCAACCGTGCCAGCCACACCCATCGCGCCAAGGCATGCCAACCATGCTAACACATCCTGCCATGGCCCCATGCCAACCTAGCTGCGCCACCATATGGCCTTCCATATGCGGCTACCAAAACGAAGGCGTGCGATAATCAACGGTCTCCCGTCAATCACAGGAGAAAATCCTAGTCGTCCAAGGTTACCAGACAACACATGGTAACCTTGACCCAAAACCCTAGCTTGATCACGCCAAACCCTTGACCCCACCATGCCAAACCAAACCGCACTTTGCCTTGGCCTTAGCCATGATAGCCGCACCATGCGCCAAAGGCATGTCAGACCCTTGGCCCCATCATGCCAAGCCAAACTGCACCCTGCCTTGGCCCTAGCCATGCTAGCCGCACCATGCGCCCATGGCATTTCAAGCACTTGGCACCACCATGCCAAGCCAAACCGTCCATGCCAAACCCTTGGCCCCACCATGCCAAGCCTAACCGCACCTTGCCATGGCCTCCCATGCCAACCTAGTCGCGCCACCATGCTGGCCTTCCCTATGCGGCTACCAAAACTAAGGTGTGCGACAATCAACGGTCTCCCTTCAATCTCAGGAGCAAATCCTAGCCGTCCAAGGTTACCAGACAACACATGGTAACCTTTGACCCAGAAACCTAGTTTGAACACGCCAAACCGTGCCAAGGCATGCCACGCAAATGACATGCTGACCTAGCCGTGCAACCATGCTGGCCTTCCCTATGCGGCTACCAAAACGAAGGCGTGCGATAATCAACGGTCTCCCTTCAATCCCAGGAGCAAATCCTAGCCGTCCAAGGTTACCAGAAAACACATGGTAACCTTTGACCCAAAACCCTAGTTTGGCCACGCCAAACCACGCCAAGGCATGCCATGACAATGGTATGCCGACCTAACCGCGCCACCATGTTGGCCTTCCCTATACGGCCACCAAAAACGAAAGCGTGCGATGATCAACGGCTACCTTTCGTCTTAAGATGCAAAATCTCGACCGTCGAAGGTCACCAAGCTAGCAAGTCTCCCAAACTCGACTTTCCAGGCAACAACAATATACTACATGTTTTTCACAAAAACATTCGAGACATCAACACATATCACAAACTGGGGGATCCTCTTTGGGTATTGGTTTGGCGGTTTACAGCGTGCGGCGTACACTACGCCCATCATAAGTAAATGTCATAAGGATGAGGCAGTTAGTAAATACATGGAGTTAATGGTGAAACTCTCTTTTTATGGAACATCAATTCCATGCGTTACCAACTCCTCCCATTTACTCACCTATTTTTTCATTCCTTAATGAGACCAGAGTACGTTTCACTTCGACTTGTATAAATAGGTCCTACCTATTTCTGCCGAACAACAAGTTCAATCAGGAGCATACAACACTCAGAAAACATTTGCTAGCTTCCCACTTTCTGATACAAGTCGTAGAAAATAACTACTCTTCCAGAAAATCAACTATTCTGGTCTCATCACTCTCATTTCTTCCCTCCCTAAAACCAACCCATTCTCCTTCACTTTGTGACCGAAGCAAGTCTGGAACGACCATTTCTTGGTTTAGGCCGGACTTGTACAGATTGATCTCTCGAATCTAAATTACTCTCTTGCAGTATATTGTTTAGGGTTTAAATTTGTTTCTCACCCACACACCCGAAATTACCGAAATCAGCAGAAACCATTTTCACCCATAAACAATTGGCGACCACAGTGGGAGATTGATCTTCCGGTAACAATGTCAATTTTCGACCATCGATCTCATGCTTCGACCCATACGTCAAGATGGTAGAAGCAGGCGATCCGCTCAGGGATCAACGACTCAGTTACCATATGACCCAATTACCAGTCATGACAGGGCAAGGGATGACTGGGGACTTCCCAGAGGTTAGAAGCAAATGATCCACCCGAGAATTGACGACTCAGTTATTAGGTAACTCAGTAATGACTAGGGACTTTCCACAATCATGACGGCGCTTCCCATAAAACTCGGTCTTACATCTAGAAGGTTTCCTTTTCATCAGGAGACCTAAAAAACCGAGTAAGTCCTACCTAGACAAGATACGTGGTTTTCTTTTTAAAGTTTTCATGGGTATGATAAAACTAATGGCCATATTCTGTTTCACCCCATGTCATCTACCAAACGCGCGGTTCCATGGTTTTCCTGGGATGCCGGCAACACTTTCGCCTGGGATCCCTCAGTAGTGGATGCTCCGCTAAAACCGCAGGGGAAGGCTTACTACGATAGTTTTCTACCACATCATTCATGAATCCATGGATAACGAGAAACTCATCCTTCCAAAATATGTTATATTTGGAGGTTGTTGATGGATTTCTTCCTGCAAGCAGAAAAGGCTGACTTTTACTCGACACAAGAGAACTAGCATCGATGACAGTTAACAACGGGACTTCTGGAACAATTGGCTGACGAACGAATATGACCCCTTAGTAAAAACCCATGTGCCGATCCGCTCTATCTATGTTGTAAGAGATTGCTTTGCAAGATCCTGAAAAGAAAGACGGCACATGACCGGGCGTGCATCTTATATGAACACCATTTCTCCAACGCTCAGACCCTCTTTTTTGGGAGAGAAAGACATGTTCGGAACATGAGAAAAGGTACTGATATGAGTTATGGACGAATGCACCGGAGCCCATGGACAAAAAATAACCGTGTTCGAGTTGTCAAGAAATCCAACCAGGTTCGAACCAATCTTTGGGTGCCTGTTCGACCAGCGCAGTATCCTAGAGTCACCCCTAGACTCGGGAAGTACATCCAACAGTTTCGGGGCATACTTCTCGAAGTGCTCCCACAGCCACGCCTGGAGAAAGGCGGCATGAATATACGAATCCACTTTCATGTAGACGTTTGAAGCGCACATATCTAAAACCAGCTGATCTAAGTGTACGTACAGAGAACCAAGAAACAAACCGCCAATAGGGAGAATGACACCCTTTTCCAAATTTATGGAGAACTTGATAAGTTCCTGTCTTATCTCCTTCTTACCCGAGCCGTCGTCAAAAATATCTCTGGATAACCAAAAAGCCAAGAATGCCGCGACATGAAGCATACTATTTTTCTGATTCGACTTCAACTCATCAGGAAACCACTGATACACCCACCAGTCATAAAAACATCTCGTATCGTTTTCTTTCCGAACGTATCCTTTTGATTTCGCAACCAGAATGGCGTGCATTTCTTCTTCATCTGCAGACAACTTAACATCGAGGTTTCCAATTACGGGAAGGTTCAACAATACATCCACGCTCTCCAAGGAGATGGTCATTTTACCCCACCTGCATACGGCTGTATGGGTGTCCGGACACCATCTGGAAACAAAAGCAACCAAGCCTTTCCTAATCTGAAGCACTGCGGAAGCCACAACAGCATCAACGATCTGCACCTTGGTCAAATCGGTTTTTACATGCTCCTGGCTCATCATGAATCGCATCCATTTCTCGAAGAGATTTTAAAATCGATAGGAGAGGCATGATATTCTTTCCTTTGAAGACAAAACCTTATTATGCCTCCTGGCCAAACCGACCGGTCTTCTCCCTCGCTTTTCGGACCATTCAGAAGAATCAACACGTACTGGGGGTGGTTTCTCTTAACCGTGGCCGATGTTGTGAAGAATTCATCACTTAGGTTTGTCTTGGAATTTCCAATGTCTTTTGGTACGGCATAAATTTTCTCAAGTAACGTCATAACGAAGATTCTCTCACGGTACTTCCACCTTCCAAACAACTACAATTGAACAATATGAAGGAAAAATTATTACGGAAAGTGCATGGAAATTATTGTCAGACAAAAGAAGACCATCCTGGACGCAAGCCAATTGTCTTCAAAGTTATTTAGCATATATGCGAAGAAATGGGGACTCTGCATCACCTCTTCATGCAGCGGGAAATTTGCGCCCAGCCAAACAGGCGCGCCCCACCACGGGAACCATGCACATGGCCACACCAAGAAAATAAGTAAACCTAAAAACTAGGTTATCATGGGAAGGGAATGACAGCTACTATCTCTCGCCTACTTCGTACAGTAAGTTGGGGTAGTCAACATTGTTACGGTATTCACGCCTAAATATTACTACAAGCTTGTGCAAAACATGCCTACGGCCAGAATTCACACCAACACAAAGGAACAACATTTCCTACAAGGTCATGAAAAGGTACGCCTACAACTAGGGCTTTGCACCAATAATGAAGCAAAAAGAAAGCAAGTTAAAAATAAAGTGCTGGAAGACATACCTGGATTCGCTCGTCCACTTTATTGTTACCACACGACCAGAAAATAAAATAAAATAATGAAGGCATGAAATAAAAGGAGAGGCCGGTCCCTTTCATTGACGTGATTCTTGGAAGTTTTAATAAGGAAAGGATTTCCTATTTGAGTCAAGTAAGAAAACGAGGCAATTGGGCCCGTGAAGATAAATCACCAAGCCGTCTGCGCCATGCCTTGGCCCAACCATGCCAATCCGTCCATACACGCCTCTCCTTACCAAGACATGCCTCACCTTGGCCCACCGCGCCAAGAAGTCCATGCATGCATTGCCTCACCAAACTGTGCCTTACCACAACCGCACCGCGCTGAGTTGTTTGTTCCTTTGTCGTGGCCCCATCATGCCAAGATGTCTGTGCCATGACTTGCCGCGCCAGCACCAACTCGCCAAGCCAACATCATGATGTTCCCTGACCCAGTCAAGGTGATGAGAAGCCAGACTGAACTGACGATTTCTCATCTCACCACTTCGCGGACAACACCATGAAGAGAATCTACGCAAAGCTACCAAAAACAGGATCATGAACTCTCCTTACCTCTCAAAAAAGGTTAGTCGAACTTTCCTAACCATCTTGCATGACTTATATTTCGATCCAGTCCTTGCCTGTCACCATCATATGCTTACCTCGCAACAAGGCCCATGTTCAGAGCTAAGCAGGGGACTTAATGTTGATGGTAGTTTTTAGCTTAAGGTTAAAATCGTAAAACCTTAGTCAGACAATGACATCACAGAACTTGAGATAATGCCTCCACCAAGCACATTTATTGAACCCTTTAATATGACTGCGAGAAAATTACCAGGGTACCTTTTTTTAATGCTAATTAGGGTTTCGATAGGCCAAAACCCTAATTCCCACGCCACATGCGCCAATGGAAAACCATGCCAGCCACACCTACCATGGCAAGGCATGCCAACCATGCTATCCGCACCCCTGTGTCAATGGAAAACCATGCCAGACACACCTACCGCGCCAAGGCATTCCAACCATGCTGGTCGCACCCCTGTGCCAAGGCATGACAACCGTGCTAGCCACACCTACCGCTCCAAGGCATGCCAACCATGCTATCTGCACCCCTGTGCCAAGGCATGCCAACCGTGCCAGCCACACCCACCGCGCCAAGGCATGCCAACCATGCTAACTGTCACAGGTCTGCAACACTCAAATGCAACAGCCAATTCGACAATGGAAAACCGCGCTCCACGGCACAATTTTCAGCCAACTCGCACTTAGCCAATACTTCAACTTATTGACTAAATCTCTATTTAGCCCATACTAAACAGAGGTTATGCTCACAAACATTTCAAGCCTTCAATCAAATGCACACACTCCGCTTGATGCACAAACAATAAGCCAAAACCAAAGGGGAATATGCACCAACAGAATTTTTCTCTAAATCAGGCCTTAGCCTTTTTATTTATTGCACACTTAGGGTTACAAACACTTCTTGTCATGGATTACCCAATCCCTTCACAAGATCAGGTGGTTACATATTTACTTTACATGTGGCAGTTAGCTAACTATGCCAACCTTTGCCAAACCGTTTACTAGCCAAATGGGACCTTCCTATCAGTTAGAAAGCATAAAGTAAACCCACTCTCGTGTAACCAACTCTAAACCGTCAAGGCCATATTCCCTGTACATGTCATCTTTCCTTGCTACCAGATCAACCCATTTTCCATCCAAATATTGTGCCATCACGGTTGTGCATCATTCTGCCAATGATGCAAGTGTGCTAATGCAAGTATTGCTTGCATGCCTGCACGCCCCATGTATACAGGTAACATGCCAAGCTCATTTGGCATCTCGTGATGCTAATCTCGCATCCTTGTCCATGTCCAAACCCTGTTTGGCACATGTCATTCTCTTGCTGTAACTCAGACATGCACTTGTACTGAATACCGCTATTATGGATTTGCATTGCACCATTAAGGAAGAGTAGTGCATCTATGATACTTTGGCCAATCCACTGGTGATGCACCATCATGCATCATCACTTGGCAACTTGACATCACCATTATAGACCTCCCCCACCAGCTGAACTCGACGCCCTCGTCGATTCCTTATGCCGCAGGTAGGCCTGAATTTGTTCTTCAAATTTCCACAATGTAGTATCCTTCTCCCAAGAATCTTCGGAGTCTAGAAACCCTTGCCACTTAATCAGATAATAAGTTCTCTTATTTTTCTTGCTTTGCCCCATCACTTGATCAGCAAGTATATCATCAACTTGCTTCTCGAATTATGATCTGATCACTGGTGGTGCATGCTTCGCTTGTTGTCTCGAAGTGTCCAGCAAATCAGGATGATACTTCTTTAGAAAGATGACATGAAAAGAGGGGTGCACATTCAACCATTCTGGAAACTCCAGTCTGTAAGCCACCTTACCAAATCTTTTCACCACTTTAAAGGGACCATCATATCTTGGAATCAGGCCTCTATGCACTGTCTTGCTAGAAATCTTCTTCCAAATTTGGGGCGTTAGCTTTAACAACACCATATCTCCCACCTCAAACTCTACATCTCTGCGATGCAAATCAGCATACTTCTTCATTCGTCTTTTCGCTTTAGCCAAACTATCACGCGCTTGCTCAGTCATCTCCGTTTTTGACCTTGCATAACGATAAGCTGCTGGACAGGAGTCTTGCTTCTTAGCCTTTGGCACCTCATGAGGGATTAATGGTTGATGTCTCGTATCCAACTCGAAAGGACTCAACTCTATTGATGAACTCTTGTGCAAATTTTAACAAAATTGGGTCGTATCCATCAACGCCACCCAATTTTACTGACCTGTTATCACATAATGACGCAAGTACTCTTCTAGCAATGAATTTATCCACTTCGTCTGACCATCGGTTTGGGGTGATTGCTAGTAGAAAAGTTTAGTTCGGAACTAAGCATTCCAAACCAGGCAGTCCAAAACCTTCCTGTAAACCGTGAGTCTTTATCACTCACAATATCTCGAGGAATTCCCCAATATTTCACTACATTCTTGAAGAACAGCTCCGCTGCAATGTCTGCATTACAAGAATGGGGACATGGAATAAATGTAGCATACTTCGAAAAGTGATCAACGACGACCATTATCGATCTAAAGCCTTGCACCTTTGGCAACCCGTTAATAAAGTCCATCGACAAGCACTGTCATGGCTTTCCTGGAATCGAAAAAGGTTATAACAATCCTACCACACTTCTCATTTCCATATTATCCAATTGACACACTAACCATGTCTTCACATACAACTCAACATCTTCTTTCATCTTAGGCCAATAATAGGAACGAGCTATCAAAGCATGCGTCTGTTACATACCTGGATGACCAGCCCAAATGGAATCATGCGTCTCTCGCAAGAGTTCCCTTCTCAGTCCACCTGAATTAGGTACATAAACTCTTCATCTCTTGGCATAAATTACCCCATCATCTAGCCAATATCGACGAACGATTACATCACAGATCTGATTAGTCAGGCTCACACATGCCTGATCATTCTTCGTATCTTCTTTGATTCGAGACAATAACTCTGTCTCAATCGTGGTCATTTCTGTCACATATTCTGCTACCACCTTTCTGCTTAATGCATCTGGCACAAAATTAAGCCTTTCTGGATTATGCTCGAACTTGTAGTCGAACTCGCTCAAAAAGTCAAGCCACCTTGCTTGTTTTGGCGATAGTTTCTTCTGGATGGAAAAGAACGTAATGGCCAAATTATCCGTCCTTATGATAAAATAAGTTCCCAACAAATAATGGCGCCACGTTCTTAGACAATGTATCACTGCCAACATCTCTTTCTCGTGCACAGTGTATCTCCCTTCAGCATCATTAAGCTTACGTCTCTCGTAAGCCACTGAATGGCCTTCTCGCATCAAGACTCCTCCTAGAGCCCTGTCCGAAGCATCAGTGTGCACTTCAAATAGTATATCGAAGCTAGGAAAGAGAAGAAATGGTTCTGTCGAGACCGCTTCCTTTAATGCATTGAATGACCGCTGACACTCTTCAGTCCATGCCCATGATTTGTACTTCCTCAACAAATCTCTCAAAGGGATGACTTTCTTTGAATAGCCAACTATGAAACGCCGATAATAGTTAGTTAAACCCAAGAAAGAACGAAGCTCTCCAAGCTTCTTAGGTTCTGGCCAATCCATAATGGCCTCTACCTTTTTATGGTCCATATGCATGCACCCTTGCGATATCACATGGCCAAGGAAAGTAATCGTGGTCTGGGAAAACTCACACTTTTCCTTCTTCACATACAAACTTGCTTCTCTAAGCTTTGCAAACACTTTGCGAAGATCCATAGCATGCTCTTCCAAAGTATCATTGTATATGACTATGTCATCCAGGTATACCACCAGAAAGTGGTCAATGTACTCAGCAAACACATCATTCATCAGGTTGCAAAATGTTACTGGAGCATTCGTCAAGCCGAATGGCATCACACGGTACTCAAATGAGCCATACCTTGTTACCATTGTAGTCTTTGGTTCATATCCGTCTGCTATGCGCACTTGGTAGTAACCTGAGCGCAAATCCAATTTGGTGAAGTACTTGGCCTTAGTTAATCTATCAAACAAGTCTGCCACTAGAGGAATTGGGTACTTGTTCAAAGCCCTATAGTTTACACACATACGAAGCAATCCATCTTGCTTTTTTTGGAACAGAACCGGAGCACCAAATGGAGCTTTAGACGGTTGTATGTAGCCTGCCTCCAGCAGTTTAGAAATCTTCTTGCGCATCTCCTCAAGTTCTAATAGTGACATACGATATGGTGCTTGTGTAGGCGTCCTCTCCCCTGGTACCAACTCTATCATATGATCTATCCTACGTCGTGGTGGTAGCGTCTTAGGCAGTTCTACAGGCATCGTGTCTACAAACTCTTCTAAGACCTCAGCTATTCCATCTTCAACTTCTACTACCTTTCCTGGTTTGATATCAACCAACACTCTTAGGAATGTAGCCAAGCCTTGGCGTATCCCTTCTTTCACCTAAATCGCAGACAGATATTGCTTATGTATCTCGTATGGTTCACTTTGCCTCACCATAGAGACAAAACATGGGTATTGAGTGTGTTGTATCAATATCCCATTTCTATGAGGTAATAGCGATGCCTTCGCCGCGCAAAAGAAATCCATGCCCAAAATCAAGTCATAATCATCCATGACCATAACTAGCAAATCTAGTTTTCCTTTCCATTCTCCAACTTGCACATCTGCATTGCGAACTTTCCCTCAACTGTCTTGTGGTTCTGCGTTAATAGTTTTGATGGTGCTAGCTGTGTTAGTAATTATTAAATTCAATGCCATGGTAACGTCTGGATGAATAAAGGACTTCGTAGCACCGGTATCAGCCATCGATAATACCCATTTTTCGTTGATCTTCACATCAACGTACATCAGTCCAGAAGACATTTTATTCTTACTGTGTGCTTTGCTCCTTTGCAAACGACTGATGTATGGACGTTGGTCCCTACCAACATCATGTTGAGCCTTCCCAGCATTGTGTTGTTTCTCATCAGCATTTGCAGCGTCTCCGGTACCCTTTATGTAGTTCTGATATGTAAAATAACTTGTTTCACCCTTATCAAGTTGCTCTGAGAACATCCTTCGTGCATGATTATCACTTGCATATTCTTGAATATAATATTCACATAGCCTTAATGTGAACTTCTGATTTGATCTTCTACTTGGATTCCCCTTGACTTACACTCTCAGTGTGGATCCTTCACTTTAAATGTAATTCTCAGCAAACTTTAGGAAATCAATGAACTCAATCAGCCTTATATCTCAATGTGAACAGAGAGACCCTTAACCAGGGATATGATACCCGAATTGTCACAGGTCTGCAACACTCAAATGCAACAGCCAATTCGACAATGGAAAACCGTGCTCCACAGAACAATTTTCAGCCACTGGATGGCCTTCTTGCATCAAGACTCCTCCAAGAGCCCTATCTGAAGCATCGATGTGCACTTCAAATGGTATATCGAAGCTAGGCAAGCGAAGAACTGGTTCTGTCGAGACCGCTTCCTTCAATGCATTGAATGACCGCCGACACTCATCAGTCCATGCCCATGATTTGTCCTTCCTCAACAAATCTGTCAAAGGGGCGACTTTCTTTGAATATCCAACTATGAAATGCCGGTAATAGTTAGTTAAACCCAAGAAAGAACGAAGCTCTCCAATCTTCTTAGGTTCTTGCCAATCCATAATGGCCTCTAACTTTTTATGGTCCATATGCACGCACCCTTGCGATATCACATGGCCAATGAAAGTAATCGTGGTCTAGGCAAACTCACACTTTTCCTTCTTCACATACAAACTTGCTTCTTTAAGCTTTGAAAACACTTTGCGAATATGCATCGCATGCTCTTCCAAAGTCTCACTGTGTATGACTATGTCATCCAAGTATATGATGCGTGTCGTAAGCACAACAAATTAATTAAGATATTTCCCACTAATTAACTGGTAATATAGCGGTAGTAAGAGATCGTTCCCACATAGAGCTGTGTAATTGATAGGTTATTTAGTTCAGAAAAATAATAAAACAAAGGGGGGGGGGGGGAGATTGGTTTATGAAATAATTAAAAAGAATAAAAAGAGAACAAGATAAAAGGGATGATCAAGGAGTCCTTCGGCGTTACCAAGTGATAACTGGATTAGTATACTTATCTATCTTCGTAATAACCATTCATCACCAACCGACCACCACAATCTTTGTTAACCACAACCAACACCTATAGCGTCATATTCCACGTCCTCCATTTCCATGCAACCACCGAACTCCAGCAGAAACCTCTCAATTCTCGGCTTCAGCAAACTACATACCAATTCCATCACCGATGATCACGACAAAAGCATATGCAAACCAACACAGGCTCGAGTCTCAACTTCAGTTTCCTCCATCTTCACGACCATGTCAGCCTGCAAGTCTTCCCATCATTCCATGCTCTACCTCTCTGTCCAACTCGAGCTCTATCTATGATCAAGATGACACCAAGCTCGATCTTGTCTTACTCTCTCGAGCTCAACTGACATAACCACCATTAACTACAGTTTCCTCCATTGTCAGCTAATTTTTATTATTTTCATAGCAAAGTTCGAGTCCACCTTCTCATTCAACCGTCGTTCACAACAGCAACCAACCACAGCCTTCGTCCCATTAAATCGAGTTGCCCGTCAATCAATGGCAGTAAGCCATCACCATCATCATCATTCTCTGTTAAGCTTCATCCGTCTTCTATATAGCTTCGAACTTTCCCATCATCCATGCTTAATTGTGTCGTAAAACTCCACCAGATAGCTGCCATGAACTGGAGAGAAAAGGAAGACGACTGGCATGCGGAAGAAGGTGGTGTCCCCCTATCAGAAGATTTAAATTATGGTTTCCCCCCGGTATATGACTTGACTTCCTTTAGCATTTCCTTTGAAACATTCACCCCTTAACAGAATGATTGCCCCTTAACGTACAATGGGATTCCAATAGCATTTGGCCTAGATAATGACCATTTTTCCCTTTTGGTCTTCCAAGTTCTTGTTTTGCTCATAATTTCTTCATACGAACTCAGAATGACTCCGTTCTTTCGCCATTGACTTCGTCTTCTCATCCTCTACGCAATGATGACTAAAAATACTCTATTTGAATGAGTTCCACCGGTTATTTGGCCCTTCTCTACTTGTAGCTAACTTCTTTTATTGCACAATTAAGTACGAATTCACATCTTTTGGATGATTCACCTAGCATAACATAAATAAGAGAAAACAAGAATAATATACAATAATTTTCAAGAATATATAGAAATTACTAGCATGGATTCGACACTAAATATTTGCAAAATATGCACTTAACAACCTTATGACGGGTATGTAAGTGAAAAACTACAAGGATGGGGGGATAGTTATGCTTCTAATCAAGATTCTTCTAGTCTTACAGATGTAATGCACCGATTTATGGATAATATGGATCGGGAAAATCAAAATTTGGACCAGCACATTCTAATGATGGATGAACGCGACCAGACTATGGAAAGTTGTGCTCCTAAAGATAGTTTTTCTACTCTCGAAGATCTAATGCACCAATTAATAAATAGTTTGGATCGGGGAAACTAACAACTGGATGAAAACAACAAAAAGACTCAAGATACACTTCAAAAACTTTAAGAGGTTATTAACAACCTAAGAAGAGAAATTGATCAAATTAAAAAGGGAATAACTAAGGAAGAAGTTTGGCCTCAAATCCAAATCAATTCTGACGTTCCCATGATTTATAATGGATATACGATTCATGAGTATCTTGAAGATAAGCAACCTTTGGAAAGTCCTTGCAATAATGGTAAAGTTATTCCAACTCCAGATCATAACAATGATCACTCGCCTATTCAAAAGGAGGAGAATGGATATGACATAACCTTTGTTATAAATGGTGTAACGTACTCAAACAATGACTTTAGGATTTGCACCAATGAACTAGACTTTCTAGGAGATGATTCTGATTCCGATGATGAGGTTGTTGAAGAGATAGAGATTGAGAATGAAACCAAATTGGTTAAAGTTATGGAAGACCCAATTGAGCTAGCCAAGGATTATAAAGATACTAAGATTTTTATTGAAGCAGAAACTGACGAAGAATGGCTAAATAGTTTGATAGAGGACCACGATACAAACGAGGTAAATAATTCATTGCAATTCTTTAAGAATGATGAGGATCCCGTAATATAAGAGATTGTGGAAGGTTTGTCTAATCCTTTCCATATTTCCAAAGTTTTAACGGATTATTTTGCTTCTAAGTATCCACTACTTAATGTGTTTCATTATGGCATTGTGCAGGTTCACCAAGCTGAGGAACCTATAAAAGTTCCCTTATTTTATGTTCTCTATCCACTTTCGAGTGTAGAAAGGACTAAGCGTGGGGGAAACTTCCAAGCTATAACAATTTCATTATTCATATATTATGTTAATCATTGTGTGAAGTTGTTACTAGAATTGCATATTGTTTTCTGTATGGACTACCAGATTTTCAGATTGTTGGTGTATGGACGACAACAAGGATGTCAGGCTGAGGACGTTAAACTAAGCGCTAAATGGGAGGCAACCCATAGGTTTTGTATCTTAAACCCTTTTATTTTTTGTTTTTATTGTTTTCATGTCATATTTTCATCCCCATGTTTAATTTCATTGAGTCCGTAATCTATCTTAGAAGAGAATTATGACGAATAACTTTTCGTCAGAAAAAATTAAACTGCGCTTAGTTCAGTCTAGAGACCATAACTGTCATACCATTTATCGAAACACTATTCCCTTTTGACACTGTATAGAAAACACGTATATGAACAACTTTTGTGAAATGGAGTTTTTCCAAATTCCTTACCAATTTGCACAGTTTTTGCATTTTATCTGATGTTATGTCAGAATTCAGAACTTTCGGATTTACACATTGAGGACAATGTGAAGTTTAAGTGTGGGGGAGCATTTTGCATATATATTTTTCACTTTTTAATTTTTTTTTTGCATAAAACCTCCAACTTGTAGAGATTTTAGAGTCACTAGCATACTTCTAGGTATGTTTACATAGAGAATTATGACCGACATAACTGAACTTGGAAGTGTTAAGGAACTACGTTCGGATTTCTTACGAATTAGAGTGTTAAATAATGGATTTAATCATGCCGGTGATGCAAATGAGGTGCAGGGAGAAATGCATTATTAGAGTTGTTGATCAATCATTAGTGGAGACTACTTATTTCATATCAACAGAGGCACCAGACCAAATTTTCTTTGTAGCTGACTAAAGAGCTTTCTTTTGAGTGTGTGTCATTGTACGTTAATTCCTGGTAGAATGGTGAGCTACCTAACTTCACACCATTTTCAGCACTATTTTTGATCTCTTGAGTGCTAATTTTGTCAATCATGAGGGTGACGTTTATAGATGAAAACCACCTTCTTGTAATTTGATTTGCAGTTAGCACCACTTTCTCTCTTGCCACAAATAGGTCAATAGAAACACACCATCATCATCAACAAGGGAGCGACATCAAAATCTACAAGGGAAGTTGAAGACGTTTGAGGTTACAAGCAACAATACAAGGAAGAGCAAACTTCATATCCAAGTAAAACAACATACAATGAGCATATTTTTATATACATGTTGAAGACTTACACATAAGGAGCGGAATTATAAATCCAAGTTGAAGACTTATTTACAAGAGCGAAGAAAAACAAAAGATGAGAGTTATTGAAGTTTATGATACGAAGACTATACAAGTTGTGAAGAACAAAGTGGTAAAGTACTTCTTTCATGGCCATGTTAATTTTATTTCATTTTTATTGTTTTAGTTGCAATCTCTTTAAAAATACAAAAAATATATATACAAAAAGATTTGCATTTAGGTTGTTATTTGTTCAATAAGGCCATGGGGAAGAAAAATATATAAAGAAGTTTCAAGAAATAAGGAAATTGAGGAAAAGATTTGCAAATTGTCGAAGTTCTACGAAATTCAAGAGTTTATCATCAACAATTGAAGACCGAAGACCAAGAAGATGAAGAAGACGAGCTGAAAAAAGACGTTTCTATTGGATGTTGTGAGAGTGGTGCTATCATCATTGCAATCAGATGTGAAGTTGGTAAGTACTCCCATCCTTGCTATAGTGGTTGATTTCCTTTCTTAAAGATCATCAGAAAAATATCTTTATTTTCCACGATTTTATGGAGTCTCCAGAAATTATTCGGAAGGTTTCCTTCCCACCATTCAACGTGTATAGGATTTCTCTCTTAATTCCTACCTGCACACATGTGAGACCCATAAAAAAGTCATTTTATTGAGTGCAATTATCATAAAATCCTTTTAAGTGAGGCAGAAGTCGAGGCGAAATGCTTATTGATCGCTCTCAAACACTCATTCTCTCATTATAGTGTGGTTATTTCTCACTCAAGATTAAAGAATGAATATGTTCTTTGGTATTTCTAACTTCTTATTACTAGCATGAAGAAACTCTATGTTCTCATAGCTCTTTGGATGCTTGGGAAGCTGGAACGCTTTGAAGTTGGAGTAGGTTTTGTGGGTATATCTCTCGTAAGCCCTCACGAGACTATAACTCATCCACTAGGGACACCTAGGGGTTTAAAGGCCTGTTGCACATGCTAATGATAGACACATTTTTGTGTCTAAATTGTCCTCAGTGTCTCTATTGTTAGTCTCGATTTTTGTACTAATTTTGGTGTTTTTATGTTTGTTTAGGTGTTTCTGGAGAATTACACTTATGCGGAAAAAGTTGCTCGAAAAGTGTTTTTTTTGGACCCCCGGATAAAAGTGATAAAGGCACCCTCACTTTGGATAAGGGCATCCCAGCTTTTAAAGGCGCCAGCGTTTCGGATAAGGGCACATCCTTCATCTTCTTCATTTGAACAGAAAATAGGCGGGGAAAATGGAGTGCCGCCGGCAGATTTAGGGTTAGCAATTTGGGCATGTTTTAGGGAGACTAAAGGGCTGAAATTCTTTGGAGACGTTCCTATGGACTAGACAGGACTGATTCAGGTGTTGGATTCGACCCAATTTGGCTAGATAACCGTGTGTGAAGAAAACAGAGATTTGTGGCCGGAACATGGTTGGAAAAGATATTCACGGGATTTCACGAGCAGCACAGGGTTTTGCACGTGTTTGAGGGGATGTATCAACTACTCAGAGTGTGAAGGATCTTATTATGTTAATTTTACAGCTTCAAAACGCGTGGAGAGATCAAAAATCTAATTGTTTCCTAAAACAGGTCGTGAAGAATAATGGAGAATTTCATGAAGTTATTGCGTGAGATTTTGAGGCTGTTGAGTATAAATAGGCTTATGGGGTTGAGAAGAAGGGTTATGGAGAGTTTGGGCGAGAACAGAAAGCAAGAACGTGATCGAATCACGAGTTGCAGAGAAAATTTTATGCTGCTGTAGAGGGGAAGAACGCGAAGAACAGAGACTCTATGAAGACAGTCGTTCTTCGCAACAACACACGACAGAAATTGTAGGCGTCGCACTTCAACAGCATTTTACAAGTATCGTTCAGAATGTTTTCTGCAACATTTATTACCGTTGCAATTTTCTGTTTTATTACATTTTCACCTCTTGTAAGCACTTTTTGAGCAATGAAAAAATCGTTTGAGGGTGTTTCCAACATGAGGAGGTAAACCCCATAACTGGGACAAGGGAGGAAGCCGAATGTCATACGTGGGTAATTTTAATTAATTCTTTTTATGACTTTTGCACTAATAAAAATTGAATTATGATTTTGATTAATTAGTTGTCATTTCATTTGATGGGTCATGCTTGATTAATTGTTTTGATGTCCCATGCTTAAGATTTACAATTGATATTTTGAGAATCTACCTTGGCAAAAATAAGAGTCTATGTTTTTATTTGTTGAGCGATAATTGTCAAAAGAATTAATATTTGAACCTTCTGTTATGAGTTTGGCCGAATCCTGAGTCCCAGCACATCTCTCCATCCTGTGACAATTTTTGTATATATATTTTTATCTAATTTTAGTTTTATTAAGTCTAGAACTCTATTACTTTCACAAGTTTCAAAAGAACCTTTTTACTACAACAACATTGATAAATATCATCAATTTTTGGCGCCGTCGACACGGAGCTTGTCTTTAGGCTAGAGTTTTTAGATTATTATTTTTTTTTTTTAGGTTTTTTTTTTTTTTTTTTCTTTGTTCTTCTTTACGTTTTTGTTTTGTCTTTTTACTACAGATTTTGGAATTTGGAGCGAAATAAAAATTTGACAAAGCTTTTGGTGAATACATAAAGTTTGGAGTTAAAGACAAAACAAAAAGGAGCGAAAGAAAAGATTTTTTTTTTATATATAAAAAAGAGAGAAAAAAAAAAGAGTTTACTTTTTTAGATTGTATTAGGATTTTCTATTCTTGTAATTTTCTTTTTCTTTAGCACTTTACTTTATTTTTATTTATTTTTTGACTTTGGACTTGGACATTCTTATTTTTATTTTATTTTAAACCCTACGGAAGGGTAGTTAAATATAAACTGCACATGGAAGGATGGTGATTACGATATCACCTCGGCCCCTCGGGTTAGTACATGACATAGGAGTCGTGGCCCGAGTCGACTTCAACGGTTCATCCCACGTATGGAACGGGAGGTAAGAATTCTAAACACCCGCGAATCCCCTGTCAGCGGGTTCACTGGATGATTTTGTTTGCATATATGTCGAGGAACTGAAAAAGGCTGCTTTAATTTCCTAGTAAAGGGCAAGGACTGGCCATACAAGATAAGGGTTCGGATTTCATCACCGTTCTCTTCTTGCCCGCCTTAGGAAAACGATACTTAACGCGAACCTAATCCTTAAAATTTGGAATAGAACGAGACCGATAGGGTAACGAGCTTAATAGGAAACTCGTTCGAAAAATATTGGTTACTCTTTTGAGCATTCTTCAAAGTTCATGAAAGTTTCTGTGAGTTGAATGCGTGACTACGCCGCCCTGTAATGCGGTGAGGCCTTGGGTATCAAAGCTCCAGTAGCTTCCCTCGCCTCTATTCAACTTACTTAAACGCGAATTGATTCCAGAGGGGTTTTCTCAGATTGTAACGAATTCCCTTTCGAAGGATTAAAATCTGGTCTAGAAACAATCTAAGTGGAGCCATCATGCTTTTTGTTTGCTAGAATTCAATAGGTTTGTTGTGGTCGAGTCAGTCTTGTTTGTGCTTGTTTAAAATTCCCTTGCAGTTAGGATGTCGAACTAGTATTATAATAGCCAAAACAATGGGTATCCGACTGAGCAGCTTGGACATTATCCTTTTTATGACCATAGTGTGAATAGTGATTGGGAACGTGAAACTTTTGAAGGTTATGGTCCATACCATTGTGATCCTAATTACTATCCACATACCCAAAGGTCATACGAGCAAAACAATCCTTCTATTAATATAGAAGAGTCTCTCAAGAGTTTCAATGAGTCAACACGGAAGTTTCACTTATTTATGAAAGGGACTTATAATATTCTTCCCCCAGAAGAATCCATGGAGCAGTCAACTAAGATGTCTCTAGAAGAGTCCCTCAAGCAATTTACTGAGAGTAAAAATAAGATTGTGGAAAAACTTGCTGAGGATAGTCTTAATTTCCATTATAGTGTTCCTAAAACCACCCTTGAAATTAAAGATAGTTTTTATTCACATAATCAAGATGACGAGGTTAGAATTGGTAACACTACTTGTTTTTGATGAGGATAGTATTGATGAAGAACATGAAATGTGTAGGCATAGTGATCAGGATTTTGTTACCCCGATTGAGCTTTATAATGATAGTGTTGTTTCTAGTACAAATCCAAATAATTTTAACAATTATTCACCTATTCAAAAGGACGAGGATTTGACTAGGGATACTGTTTTAGAAGATGTAGTATTTCCTGTTTACGAAGCCGATGATAGTTTGGAGGAACGAGTTTATTATGAGAACTTTGTTTTAGAGTCTAGTGATTTAGAAATATCAGACTTAGAAAAAGATGATGAACTCGTAGAGCTTTTAAATATGAGTGAGGATGCATCACCTGTGTATAACCTACAAGAAGCAATTGACCATTTTCAGGATTCCGATGATCTAGAAATTAGGGAAATTGTAGCTAGTCTATTTAGAGACACCCAAAATTCTAAGTTTGGGGGTGATTATCATTCTCCTTGTGCCCTACCTTTAGCTCTTATAGATATCCCTCACTTGGGACTTGATATATGTGCCTCAACTATTGTGCCAGATTACCTTCATGTTAGCTCTCCTGAACCTAATAATGTCCAGGAAGAAGTTCAGTTATTAGAAACCCATCCTCAGGTTAGTGTGGTTAATCTAGGCTATGATACCACGATTGACTTTGTTTTCCCACGAAAAACCTTCCTTCCAGTTGTAGGAACATATGAATTTCAGATGTGTCAGTTATTAAGTTCTGAGACTAAACCTAATTACTTTAGGAGATTAGGGTTGACACATTTGCTTAATGAAGACCACCTCTTTCATTGTGGTCAGTTGTGTGAGTCAAATCTGATTGACTTAGAGGATCCCCAGTTATTCAGGTTAATGTTATGTGCTTCTAAGTTCTTATTCGAGTTTTTCCAGACTCTAGGACCTGAACAGTTGGATCCAACTTTTGAGGAAATGCAACCCATGAAAATATGTTATCTAGACCCAGTTTTAGAACCTGAACCTGAACCACAGCTATTTATAGTTGTCTTAAACAGGAAACTAGAAAAGGGTGGGCTCTTTTTGCTAATTTTCTTGGGATGTTGTAGATTCCTTTTCCTTGTGATAGCCCTATTTGGTTTTCGTGATCCACAGTTATTCCGGCTATTACTTTATGATTCTAGGAGGTGACTAATTCCTTCTGATGTCTGGCTGAAGACTTTAAACTTAGCACTTCTTGGGAGGTAACCCAATATTCTTGCAACACGGTAATATCTTTCCTTACTCTTTTCTTCGAGTGGTAATAGTTTCTCCCTGTTCATGCTTTTAATTTCATCTTTAGAACATTGAGGACAATGTTAGATTTAAGTTTGGGGGTATGGGAAGAACTTTTTAGTTGCATTTTTTAAACTTCTAGCGTCACATGGTATCCGGTTAGCTAAGTTTACATACTGTTTCTCACCGAAAAGATAGAAATTGGAATGCTAGGGATAACAACCTATTGAGATATTAGAGAAAAAGACATTGAGATCCTTTAAATTCAGGATAGAACTTGTTCCTTTTAGAGGGTAACCGTGATGGACCTAACCATCCATGATGGAAAGGCAAGTAGGTCAGGAAATGCCAGAAAGACAAAGCAACCTCACAATGTAGTCTTAGTTACTGGATTACGATCCTCTCTCAGTAAAAACTTAACATCATCAACAAGCGGGGCGACATCAAAATCTATGAAGAAAGTTGAAGACGTTTAAGGTTTAGAAGCAACAATAGAAAATAAGAATTCAAAATCAAGGGTTACAAGAAGTTATAAGAGCAAGAAAAATCAAACGATATAAGTTGTTGAAGTTCATGATACTAAGACATTACAAGTTGCAGAGATCCAAGTGTTAAAGTCCTTCTGTGATGGCCATGTAAATTTTTGTCTTGTTATTACTCTATTTAAAAAAAAAAAAAAAAATTGAAAAAAATGAAAGAAAGAAGTTTAAATTTTGTTCAATAAGGCCATAAATCTATAAGGAAATGTCAAGTGAGAAATTGAAGAAAAGAATTAATTGTCAAGGTTCTACGAGGTTCAAGAATTTATCATCAACAGTTGAAGACCGAAGAAGACGTTGTTTTTACTGAGCACTATGAGAGAGTCGAAGAGAGATGCATTTGGTTGCTTTGTTAGTCCGCTTTCAATCTGGCACACGATCTTTCTAGCACTGGTTCAACTCATCACACGTAATTAATCCATCTGTGTAGCAGATGTCCCTCTCATTTTTATCTCTCTCCTAATCTTATCCAGCTGTAAATCATCGGATGTATCTTACAATGTTTATCTAGCTGTGTAGCGGATATCTCTTTATCTAGAAGTGTTGCGGATGTGTCTCCCCTTTTCTCTAGTCAGCTTTAGAGCTGGCACCTTTTCTTTGGCATTCTAGTTACTTGGAGATAGGTTGAGAATATGTATGTCCTCATAGCTCTTTGGATACTTGTGACCAATTAGAAGTCATGGTTTTGTGGGTACACCTCTGGTAAACCCTCCCGAGATTAACTCGGTTTTATTTTTATTAGTTTTGCTCGAGGACTAGCAAATAATAAGTTTGGGGGTATTTGATAGACACATTTTTGTGTCTAAATTATCCTCAGTGTCTCTATTGTTAGTCTCAATTTTTGTACTAATTTTGGTGTTTTTATGTTTGTTTAGGTGTTTCTGGAGAATTACACTTATGCGGAAAAAGTTGCTCGAAAAGTGTTTTTTTTACCCCCGGAGAAAAGTGATAAAGGCACCCTCACTTTGGATAAGGGCACCCCAGGGCATCCCAGCTTTTAAAGGCGCCAGCGTTTCGGATAAGGGCACCTCCTTCATCTTCTTCATTTGAACAGAAAATAGGCGGGAAAAATGGAGTGGCGTGCAGATTTAGGGTTAGCAATTTGGGCATGTTTTAGGGAGACTAAAGGGATGAAATTCTTTGGAGACGTTCCTATGGACTAGACAGGACTGATTCAGGTGTTGGATTCGACCCAATTTGGCTAGATAACCGTGTGTGAAGAAAACAGAGATTTTTGGCCGGAACATGGTTGGAAAAGATATTCACGGGATTTCACGAGCAGCACAGGGTTTTGCACGTGTTTGAGGGGATGTATCAACTACTCAGAGTGTGAAGGATCTTATTATGTCAATTTTATGACTTGTAACGCGTGGAGAGATCAAAAATCTAATTGTTTCCTAAAACAGGCCGTGAATAATAATGGAGAATTTCATGAAGTTATTGAGTGAGATTTTGAGGCTGTTGAGTATAAATAGGCTTATGGGGATGAGAAGAAGGGTTATGGAGAGTTTGGGAGAGAACAGAAAGCAAGAACGTGATCGAATCACGAGTTGCAGAGAAAATTTTATGCTGCTGTAGAGGGGAAGAACGCGAAGAACAGACCTGCGAAGAAGATCGTTCTTCGCAACAACACACGACAGAAATTGTAGCGTCGCACTTCAACAGCATTTTACAAGTATCGTTCTCTGTAACTATTTCTGCAACATTTATTACCGTTGCAATTTTCTGTTTTATTACATTTTCACCTCTTGTAAGCACTTTTTGAGCAATGAAAAAATCGTTTGAGGGTGTTTCCAACATGAGGAGGTAAACCCCATCACTGGGACAACGGAGGAAGCCGAATGTCATACGTGGGTAATTTTAATTAATTCTTTTTATGACTTTTGCACTAATAAAAATTGAATTATGATTTTGATTAATTAGTTGTCATTTCATTTGATGGGTCATGCTTGCTTAATTGTTTTGATGTCCCATTCTTAAGATTTACAATTGATATTTTGAGAATCTACCTTGGCAAAAATAAGAGTCTATGTTTTTATTTGTTGAGCGATAATTGTCAAAAGAATTAATATTTGAACCTTCTGTTATGAGTTTGGCCGAATCCTGAGTCCCAGCACATCTCTCCATCCTGTGACAATTTTTGTATATATATTTTTATCTAATTTTAGTTTTATTAAGTCTAGAACTCTATTGCTTTCACAAGTTTCAAAAGAACCTTTTTACTACAACAACATTGATAAATATCATGGAATATATACAGAAATAGGCCTGGTCTGGACCCTCACTTTCATTTCTAGGCCACTTTTTTTATTTATTGCTAGACTAGGCAAGTTAAACGGATTCCATCCACTTTAACTATCTCGGTCAATATATCGCGTTGACTTGTCAATATCTCGCCAAAATATCATATGGGGAGATCTCATAGATGTGTTAAGATTACTTAAATGTCCTTCAGGCACATTAGATAAGATGTCCACGTGTATTGATCTGAAAGCCTGTCTTAGATATCCAGATCTCAAAGAAATTGGACGGTTTAGATGCTTAGATGCCTCTAATAGCAGAAGAGAGACGGACCGATTCTTATTTTCTTCTTCCTTTTTCTCTCTGGTTCATCTAAATCAATTTCATTTTTTTGATTGATTGTTAACGTAGAGAAGCTAGGGTTTGAGATGATTTCAGAGAAAGATAGTGGTAGCTGCAGCAAGGGTGGCAGATGTTGAAGACGAGCTGAGAAAGGGGTTTTGATTGTGGTTGCGAGCTGAGAAAGGGATGAGTTGCAGTTGATTTGAGAGATGGTGATGAAATATAAGCAGTTGATGGTGGATTTGAGTTGGGTTTCGGAAGAATTTGCATTCTGACTCTAGTTGGAGATGTTACAAAGAAATTAGGGTTGTGTGGTTATCTGTAGTCGAGAAAGATATATATTCTCGAGTTATTCATCTTTAACCTAATTTCCATTTGAAACGCACCTTCAATCCAAACCAACTAACAATCAGAAACCAGAGCCACTTCCAGTGAAGAAAGTAATGAAAGATATGAGAAGCAGAAACCCCGCTTAACCAAACATGTGATTTTTTTTTAATCCTACGAATCAATTTCTGAAAATTCGATAAAGCCCCACATTCATATTCATGGTGATTAATGTTTAATTAATTTCATAATTTGATTTTGTGGTGGGTTTATAATTGATTTTGAATGGAGAGTGATCGATAGTTGTGGTGGGTTTATTTTCTAAATCCTACGAGTCAACAACATCTTAGTCGTTTCTATGGCGATTTAAAGAAAACTGATGCCGATTGTTTTAGATGGTAATTGATGGGTGATTTAGAGTTCCTTTATGATTATGAGTGTTGGGGAAGGAGATGAAACAAGGGTTGAAAGAACACAATAGACTCATCTCCTCTAATACCAGCTCACGTCCAGCAACTATTCGAAGAAAGTCCCGAAAAGAATTTCTCTTATATTACTAGATATTGCATTCTATTCCTACCTTTTTTTTGTTGTGTGCATAAATGCACATAGATATTGCATTCTATTCCTACAATCTTGTACTCGTAACCATGTTTATTCCTGCAGGGAGAAATGGATGGAAAAAGTTGCAAAAGAAGAAGCAACAATCTGTTGATTGTTTTGGGCTCAATTTGAGTTAGATGGTTGAATTTGCAGTGGTGATAGTTTGTTGAGCTGTTGCAGCAGGTAGAGATTGAAGAATGTATGTATTGTTCTCATGAATCAATTTGGTTGTGTACCAAGGATTGGAAGTGCAGTCATAAATCCATTTTAGGAGT
The DNA here is from genome assembly GCA_023529315.1 of Papaver bracteatum. Classification (NCBI taxonomy): domain Eukaryota; kingdom Viridiplantae; phylum Streptophyta; class Magnoliopsida; order Ranunculales; family Papaveraceae; genus Papaver; species Papaver bracteatum. The sequence continues at coordinate 3,604,031 of JAJJWX010004210.1, forward strand.
TGCTTCTCTTGAGCTTTGTTCGGCGCAATACAAGGATGATATGTGATATACAGCCCACTTGAAGTCTCCAAGGTAAAGAAATACTGAAATTGTGTTGATACTTGCTCATACGCATTTGATGTTCCCTACTGCATTTCTTCTTAATTTATACTTTATGTTTTATTGATGCCAACCACTTGACTCAGCTCCACCCGTCGATAGTTAAAGTAGAATAAAAATGGTTTGTGTGGAACTGCAGGTGGTAATTGCAGGAAGATGTTTGTGGTTAATCTTGGTGGTGATGTAAGACAGGAAAAATGGTGGTTTTGTGCCTGTTGAAAATTTTCAAGACTTATCTAATGGAATTATGGGTGTGTTTTGAATCTAATATAAGTTGGGAAGAACAATTTGTTGTTGCGGTTGATAATGAGGACCAAATTGTACAAAGTATGAGTGTTTAAAGGGTTAGGAATTGTGGGTGTATTTTGAATTCGTGAGTAATTGCAGGGAAGGAAATGAGACACGGGTTAGAAGAACAGAATCAACTCATCTTTGCAAAAGGCAAGTCGTGCACACAACATGTTTGAGGAAAAGCCTGAGTGCTAGCTGAAGTTAGAAATATTTTCGTCATTTGTATCATTGGTAACTGATTATCATTTTCTCTAAGTTGAAGTTGATCTGCTCCAAAGGCTTGCAAACATGGGTTGTATCCACCTTGTCCTAAAGCGATCAAAAATAGGGACACAAACAGAGGAAAAGGAGACCATGGACTTGAACTAGTCTTTTCATGATTATGAGTACTCTTAGCTATCCATTCCCATAACAGTGCTGTAAACGTCAATGCCATCAGTCCCTACATTATTTATACAATGATTAACCAAAGAAAAATAAACATTGTACAGTTAATCTGCTTTCTCAAAATTATATGAAGTGTTTAATGCGGCAACTAAATACTTACCGCAACATAAACAATAGAAGAGGAAAAAATGGTTTGGTCGAAATAACCGATTCAAAGGACTGTCTTGTCATTTTAAGTGCACCTAACGGTGCTAACTTTCCATCCATCACTTTTGGTCAAAATTTGCCTAGTCTAGCAATAAATAAAAAAAGTGGCCTAGATTTGAAAAGCACCAAAAAAACAGGCCTATTTCTGTAAAAAGCCCAAATATCATCAGCTAAGTGAAACCGTATCCTCGACGACATGGAGTTGTTGTATTTTAGGTAGTTTGCTCGAGGACTAACAAAATCCAAGTGTGGGGGAATTTGTTAAGTGCATATTTTGCATATATTTAGTGTCGAATCCATGCTAGTAATTGCTATATATTCTTGCGAATTATTATATATTACGCTTGTTTTCTTGTATTTGTTTTTCATCAGGTGAATCATCCTAAAAGAAGTGGAAATAACTACAAAAGTGAAGGTTACAAGCGGAGAAGGGCCAAAGACCAAATGGAACTCCTTCGAATTTAAGAGTTCTCACTATCATCTCGAAGAGGATGACAAGAAGAAGCTAGCGGCGAAATAATGGAGTTATTTCGACGTCGTATAAAGATTTTATGAGCAAAATAAGAATGATGTAAGAAACTAAACTGTCAGTCTCGGAAGACTGACAGTTGAATCGCAATTTATAAAGGCACCAGATTATTCGTTAGGGGCTGTCATCATCTTCATAACTCGGGTTTTGCCTGACGTTCATGGCTATTCACCGAAATTGTAGATGGATTAAGGGAATATCGAGATGGTGATGGAACTCGAGCTCGGCAGTGTGATGAAGACGGCGATAGAGAAGAAGGTGAGAAGCTAGGTGTTGCTGTGATGTTGAGGCTCGAAATGGGTTTCACTGTGATGACGAGTATGGACTTGGAGCTTGACACTGAGAGATGGAAAACTTGAGCTGCTGACGAATAAAGAACGGAGAAGAACTCGATCTCGGAGGAATGGAAAAGGATGATGTTGCGCTGCCATTGACAGTGATGATGTCGTGATCAAAGTTGATCATGAAGTTATTGGCAGACAGGGAGGTTAGGCTGCTGCTGTTATCGGCAGTAAATGATGGAACGTGATGAACATGGAGATGGTCCGAGTTTCCTTGGGGCTGGCATTTGCTGTAGTGATGGGGAAAAACCGAGAGCAGTAGGAATGATGGTGATTGGCTTTACATGGAAGGAGTTGTAGAGATTAAATGGAGCAGCGGGATATTGGAGCTATTACGGAGTTGCTCTTGGTGGTAACTGAGTCAAGACATGGATGTTCGAGAGGAAGGTTATTGTGGCTGATCAATGGCAGATGATGGAGTATGCTGGTGGTTTGTTGATCACGATGTCGTTGAGAAGCAAGGAAGGTGGTTTGATTATTTGGTTGTAATGGAGATCAACAATGGTGGTTACTAGTGATAGATATTGAGCTGATGACATGATCAGCAATGGACGGATAAGTGCTGTAAGGTGAGCTTAAGTTGGACAGTAAAAAGATGACGGAGTTGGGCCGGTGATGGTGAAGATTAAAGATAAAATATACAGGAGTTGTTGCGGCTAGAAGTTTCAGACGTAAAATTGACGAGAAAATTAAGAGAAACACCCAGGAGAACATACGTCTATGAAATCTTGTCCGTAATTGAAGAGAAGATTTTCGGGAAAAGTTACAGGAAGACTTTCGGATGGAATTACCTGGCCGTGATAAAAGAAGATGAAACAAGCTGTCAGTTCCAGCGGACTGACAAGCCAAGCAATGCAATTGGTCTGGATTTCTTACAGGCCTGTTTGGATAATTGCGACTACTTTCCCTGGCCAGCTGAGAAACGTGAGTTTCCTATGAGAGTTTTGACGATATTTGGCAACTTTGGCGACCTGTTTTACACAGGTATTAATGCACTGACGCTTTTGCAATTTGGAGACTATATAAGAGACTTCTTGACCTAGATAAAAAAATATATCTAATATATCTCCACATCTCATATTATACTTTGTTCTTCATTCATATTTTAGGGTTTACCCCTTTATGGGGAAACCGGGAAACGATGTAACATGAGAGGCTAAACTTTATTTAGGATGAATTCAAAGTTCCGGGCATGAAGCTTAATTATTATACAAGTTTATTCGAAGTTTTTATCATATTATCGATTGCCTTTTCTATATCTAGGGTTTATGATTGATTACTAGATTGTCCAAGTGTACAATTGGATTAATATTTTGATCATTCTAATGCTAGTAGAAGTTGGGTGATAAGTGTAATAGTCAAATAACTCTCTACACAAGTAGAAATCGCGAGACCTTACAGAGGGATTCTGTGGAGCAATTGCGAGTGAAGACAACATCAACAAGTGAACCTTGAGCTAAGAGTTTAACTACTGGGATCAACCTAATTCACAAATCCTAAAGCATTCAGTTGGATTACACCTTGAGGGAGCTACTACTTGGTGGTTCGGTTGGATAGAATCTGATATTGGAGAGCTTCCGTATCCGTGGTATAAGGAATTTTGGGGATAGCACTGAGCTAGCTGCTATTCTACGTTGGTGATATATGATTCTTATGAAAGGTAAACAAGTATATGATAGGTGTAGAATACACCTAATTTACTATATAGTAGTTTATGCTTTCTTTGTTATTTTTCTTGTGAATTATGTATTTTACGTGTGTTTTTGAGTTATTAGGTACTATGGAGTCACATGGAGGAAAAGAAGAAGGAATTACCCAAATTTGAGCAACAAAGGGCAGAATTGTCATTTCATAGGGCGAGCACTATCTGGAGCCAAATTAAGGCTAAGGGGCAACTCTTTTGGAGGAGTACTAAAAGGCAGCCAGTTATGGTTAAGGGGTTGCCATATAGGTATCCCCTATCATTTATTAAGGGGTGTAATTATCAATGGATGGCTATATTCCAGCAGTGGGTGCAAATAACATCCCACTTTTATAACCCTAAAAATCGAGAGAAATATCTCTCTTTTGTTTTGAATCCGGTGTTGAATGTAAGAATAGATTAACGAATCCTGTTGCTGTACTGATGTCCGAGAAATTGAAGATTCTTGATTGAAACCGAGAAAGATAGTTCTGAGACAAATCAATAGAAATTGGAAGGGAAACAAGGTCATGATGTTGTTGTGAATCAAAGATTAGGGGTGTAAGCTGAAATTGGAGGAAAATGAGATCGAAAAGAAGTAGCCGATGATGTTGTTCAAATCGCAGAGAGGAGATCGAAAAATAGAAGATTGGTCGATGTTAAATAATTAACGGAGATTAAAAATGGATTTCTACCAGATCGAGGATTGATGGGTTTGATGATGAACAACGAGATTGAATTCAAGCTGTTGGTGGTGCTGTTAATTAGTTCGAATCAAGAATGGGTATGTGATTGATGTGGAGATGCTGCTGTTGAGAGGAAAAAAAACAGGTTAGGGTTCCTGGAGATGAAGATATTGAATCTGATACTGTTAATGTGTTGGTAATTAAAATAGAAGTTGTTGCCGTTCGAATTGTGAATGATGTTGCAAAATAGCTTCTATGCAACTCGGGTATAACTAGATGTATGTTAGGTTTGACGCAGAATTGAAGAGAAGAATGGTCGAATTCGGCCGAAAACACCTGAAACAAACGAGCTCGCTGAAATTTTCCTCCC